>JAUIMM010000200.1:32180000-33380000 GCA_031769625.1 Taudactylus pleione
ACAATAATTGTGAGGAGAGAAAAATTGTACATGGAGCTCATGAAACTTCTGCAGAGTCCTGGTCTCGTAACAGTGAGGATGAAAGCCATATTTGGCCTGTCATTAGACACTTCTTATCACCATGCTACAATGCAGGGTAATAGCAGGAATAATATGTGTGATATAACAGATAAAGGTGTAAGATTATGCTATGGTGCATTGGTAGGATGTAAATGAGTAATATACCTTAAGGGCTCATTCACACCTATCCGTTCTTAATATGCTTTTGATCCGCTAAAAACTGAAAAGTGCTTTAAAAATAGAGTAGAAAGTTTTTTGTGACCTCGTTTTATGAAAGTGGAACAACCTGCTTCTCACGTGTTATTGGGTGATCTTGGTACAACCGATTGTATAATAGCGCAACACATGAAAAACAAGCTAATAATTAGAGACATGGGCATCAGAATGGGGAGGGGGGGGCAAGGAGGCTACGGACAGTCAGGGGCTGTGCTTTATAGCAATAGGCCATGCTTGCCAGCTCTCCCTGATTGTCAAGGAAACTCCCTGAAACAGTAGCAATCTCCCTGTCTCCCTGAAGAGTCGAGTGATCTCTCTGATTGCACCTTACCCCCATTATGAAGCTGTTATATTAAAAAAAATCTCAGAGATATGTACATTAAAATAATTAGTATAATTTCCCTGCATTGGGTATAAGGCACAATGACCCCTATGGCTACATGCATTTTCTGACAAGTATCAGTGTGTTTTCATCAACAAGTAGTTCAATGTTATGACACGCCCCTCAGATGTAACAGTATACGCCCACTTTACCGCCGCGCTCATAGGTGTTACTTTTACAATCCCCCTGAAATGTTTTCTCAAAAGAAGGCAAGTATGCAATAGGCTGCACAACCCCTACACCACATGGAGGAGTAGGTGTAATGTGCGGTCTTTAAGTTAAAACTCCTCCATGCGGTGCAGGGGCTGTGCAGCCTCCGACTGTCAATGAGCGCCGCTCAGGTGAGAGAGAATAAAGAAGAGGGGGAGGGCAGGGGTCGGGCACTGTCACGATTTTATGTTGCCCCCCCCCCAACATAAATTGTTGCGATGCCCGATTAGAGATGAGCAGTTCGGCTTTGACTTTGATTCTTTTTTGCCAAATTAGCGAAAGTTCGGACTTATCTTATTGGCTATCCAAAATACGTGAGAGCCAGATAGCCAATAAATAGCCGTTTTTGATATTCGAACATAACAGAGTGAAACTGAACCGCTCTTCTCTTGTAACAATGCACCATAAAAGCATGTATTCGTATTCATTCGCTTTTACCCATTTTCCTGGCATATATGTGTGAACCAGTCCTTAAGTATACCTGTCATCTGAACAGAGTGGCAGCAGCCATTGTGTGGGCTGGATGAATATTCATGATAACGCACCCTATCAAAGCACTAGGAATTAGTGACGTCACCTATGCACAAGTCAAAAATGTCTGCAGCTGACAGGTACGCTTTAACGCTCCCATTGGTAAAATGACAAATAGGAAAACATAGCCCGGGAACATTTGGTCATTTGTATCGGACTGTAACCAATGTGGGCGTAGGGCTATTATTTAGCATTCCATGCAATTCAATTTTTTTCTGCAGAAACTGTCATTTACAGTATTTCAAGATGGATCCTTAACTTAAATAATGAAAGGTGTTGGCCTGCCAGGAGATTTTGTTGTGATCTTGTCATTTCCATTGAGATAAACCATTAAACCCCTTTGCCTCCTGAATAGGTGAGGCTGCTCTCAGGCAGCTGAGTCAAGGAACTGTTTACTGACCACGTTCACGTCCCGAGCCCTGCAGCTAAAAGCACTTTACACCATAAAATAAAAGCACTGTCGTTTTTTTCTAAAAGGTTACGTCTGGAGGCCACGCTGCTCATACTTCATACAGAAAACTACTGAAAGAGCTATGAAATCCTCTATGATTTACACTCTCTCAGTGCATTAGGATATAGATCTAGTAGACTCCAAACTAGAGACTTTCTAACTGCACCAATATATGAGCATTCTCCTAGAGAACTGTGTCAGAAAACTGCCCACTAGATTGTAAAGCCTACATAAATGCCTGCAGTATGAACCTGCAGCCAGTTCTCAATGCAGAAAGAAAAGAGAAGACACCATAGCTTTCAGGCATCCTCTACCTAGATGCCACCCCTGGACCATTGAATAAAGCTTCATCGTCTGTAATTATAAGAACAATATGAAATCACTGCAGGTATCCCACAGCAAACACACAATAAAACGGACTCCGAGAAATTATTTTAATATTCCCTTTATTTATTGCACCCTGAAAAAAAAAATCATGTTTAGTGTAAATATTGCCATTTATATAGACAGGATTCCAATGTTATATATAATACCTGGCATATTCCCTGGCTCTGATTGTGTATAATACTTGGTTGAACAAATTTAGATGGGAATACATTTAAACTCAAGGAACACATAATAATGGCTGATAAATAACTTTTTTTTCCAGCTGTCAAAAACTAACTTATAAGAATGAGTTATAGCACAGGTTGTACACTACTGAAATGAGCACATTAGTTGTGTCAAGCTGACCATACTGTCCCTTTGTGTTAGCACAGGGCAGCTTATGTGCAGGCTAGTGCTATGTGTGTGCACTCAGACTGTGGTTGGGAAGTCACCTCTTTGGTCTAACAGCTGCATAATAATAAATAAATGTACTGTAACTAAGTGCTCTAGAATTTATTGTGAATTTTGTTTAAGGAAATCAATATAACAATGCAATGTATTGATTGAAAATAACCACTGGAGGGTTTTTCCATAACCTTCCTTTGCATTTTTAAACTTATATAATTAATTGTTTTTCATTTTAAAGCAGCTTCATGTGGCCGGAGTACTATAGCAATGCATACATTTCCTTTCTGTGTCATCTATCAATATGTGTGCACGGAACATTACCAGCTTCTGCATGCATATATTACGTTGGCAAATGCTTTTTAATATTCACTTTTCTGCCGATGTGTTCTTGCCAATCTGGAGAGCTGGCTGTGCAATGTTTACAGGATTCTCTATTGCAATCGGGATCTTGTTTTCTTTTTTCTGAAATGTCTCTTTATTTTTCATACATTGAAAATGTCATGACCGATTTTGCTTATGTATGCAAAGCACAGTTATTATAAAATAAATGCAGAGCTCAATTTAATGCTAAGACAAATAAGCAGACTATTACACTGATAGGGTGAAGTTTAATAGGTCTACATATATATTCATTGGAGAAGTAGAAAACTTTTATAAGTTCTAAGAACCTTTTCGCTGACAAAGGCCTTATGAGTGCTGATTGATTGCCAGGCAGAGGAATGGCACTTTGCCTATTGTAGTGCTATGGGGTATTAGAGCAGTTAGGAAACCAGCCACATTATGGAATGTTTGTCACCTGTATAGTTTAAAGTGACATAATTTAAATACCCTGGGGTAAAAGTTTAAGTGACGTCACAGTGATTCCTAAAACCAATAATTTTCCTTCTTGCCTGATGTATTACAAAATATTCAGATAAGTGAGTTTGGGGTCTATTTACTAAGCCTTGAATGAAGAGAAAAAGTGTACGGAGATAAAGTAACAGCCAACCAGCTCCTGTCATTTTTCAAACACAGCCTCTGACATGGCAGTTAGGAGCTGATTGGCTGGTACTTTATCGCCGTTGATTTTATATCCATCCAAGGCTTAGTAAATAAACCCCTTTGCCTACAAAACTATACAGCTGGATTCTAACAGAAGATAAGTGATCTCGCATTTAGATCTCCCTAAAATTTAACTGTATCTCATCCAGCCCTTAATTTAAGGGCTGGACGAGATACAGTTTAATTAACCCATTCACTGCCATGCGTGTACCATAGAGCCAGATACACTTCAAGATGGACCTAGCAAAACACTTGTGTATCAAGGTAAGACATACAGTATGTAGAATCCATGACATGATGCCATACCCCCTTTACACCTCCTCTTCTATGACTGTTAAGACCCGTCTTCCAATGCATGAAGCAATGCAAATGTCAATAAATAATACAGAGTACGGACCAATGCATTTAGTCTTTTCCTGATTTAAAGCACTTCGGATATAGTTTTTTTCTAACCATGTACATTTTGCATTTCGTCTACAATACCTTAGAATAATGACACCCAGCGTTAAGTGGAAGGGAAAAAGCTTCCGTTAATGGCACAGTTACGAAGTATCGATCATTGCAAAGTGTTTTAACTTATCATCTTACTAAAACAAAATACCCTAACACAGGGAAGGAACAGCATCAATGTGAAAATGACATTTTCTGTAGGGAATTTGGACACGACTAATTGGTTTTCTAAGTGTCGTCTCACACTCACCCCCTTGGATCTGATCATTTGGGATTTAAGGATTTTTGTAACATGGCTGAGAAATTTCGGTAGGTTGTGCTGGGAAGTAGTTCATTGTTTGAGAATAAACTTCAGATCCTAGAGGGTGCTACTGCTGAAACTACCACGACTCTAATAGACAGGGATTTCTGCCAGCAGCAACTTGTGTGTAGGATTCAGGCAGTGTCTTATTTCCAACAGCTTTTCTGCACATTCCTTAATAAGCTTCTTCAAAGCTGTCTGTGCCCCCAAGACAAAGTCCTGTCAGCAGAAACAGAACTCCAGTATATTTTACCATATCTCAGTGTACCTATACAATTCAGAAGTGTCACCTGAGTTTCCTATGGAAGAAGCCATCATTGAGACACTTCAGTATTTATTCTTTCTAAGTTAGTTATTTTTATACAATCACAAGTAGATGTATACTGCTTCTCATTTACATTGTTCTTCCTTGTCATATCCATATCCAGCATATGCCATAGCTCTGACAATCATGGTGGTACCTGAATCAAGAACTGCATGTCACTTTTATTTAATAAAACTTGCAAACACTTCTCTATCTGTGACCCGCCTTTTTAATGTTAGTCAGTGGTTAGTATTGCTTATCCTGTGTCTGACAGTGTTATTCTAGACCTCTGAGCTGGACAATGTGTGTTTATTGATATGTCTGCTTGTGCTGGTATTCACTGATAAAGGCAGCCAGGTTTCCGGACCCCAATCATTTCTTTTTAGCACTTTTCTTTGTCAGGCCAATCATTGGTTTTACCAGTTACCTTAAACCAGTTGAACTCTGCCCTCCTTTCTTGTGGCCTTCCAGCTATAGAATCTTATGTCCTCTCTGGTTCATTGTCTACACATACCTATCTCTCCCTCATTGCAACTCCTCCTCCTGTGACTTAACCCATTGTGTTATACAACTCTAGATGACCATACAGTCACTGCACTGATCCCCCCCTTTAAATTACCTGTCTATCTATTTAAGTGTGTGTGTGTGTGTGTATATATATATATATATATATAATAAAAACACATATGCGCACACACACACGTATGTAAACATGTTTATCCAGTACATACACGCATACATATAAATGAATATGCATATCTATCTATCTATCTATCTATCTATCTATCTATCTATCTATCTATCTATCTATCTATCTATCTACTCACATACATTTACTAACCTATTTTTACATTATATGACATTATTGTACCACTTTGTTATGTTGTGGTACATATGTGACCTACGACTAAAACCTGTATAGTACATTCTCATGTCTTACACCACTGCTTTCACAGTTAAGGCTTTTTTCCCCCCTACAACTTCCTAACCCCTCCCTCTTGTTTAACTTATATTTATCTGTCCTTTTCACATCTGCAAAACTTTTGGATTTTGCTCCTTTAGATAACACCTAGTTGCTGTTTCTTTTTTTCCTGCTCATTATTGACCTCGGCAACCTCTTCTAATTCCACATCATCTAGCATGTCACCTTTCCCACTGCAGATTTCCCCTTGCTCCTTCCATGCAGGCTGTGAGCATTTGTTTGGCTCTCCTCGGGCTCTACGTATATAGTGTGTTTATGTGATAGATGCTGTGATCTCTTTTCTCTGTGCTATCTCCACAGCAGGATCAGATTCCAGCCCAACACACTGTGCCTCTTTATTTTTTTTTCTTTCAATAAGCAGCAGCTTGTGTCTAGCCCCTTCTCCTCACCCTCCCCCTTGTACTGTGAGTGCCCTCATTCCCACCCCCTCTCCTTCTGATCACTGTCCATTGGCTTGCCCGGGTCTGGTTTTCCTGTCCAGCCCCTTATGAGTGTCCATTGGTGTTGCCTTTCCCCCCTCCTCTTCGCTCCCCCTGGCCCTGCCCATGTTTTGTATGTCTCTGTCCATCCAGCTCCTGACGTTCAAGTTTGCAGGGACGTCACGTCCGCACTTGAACTTGCAGCTCAGGGGGGCTTTTGCCATTTTTTTCATTTCTCTCCTTCTCTATCTCTCTCTCTTCTTTTTTTTTTCACCCCCCTCCAAAAAGAAAAAAAAAAAAAGCATGACGGCTGTCCCACAATTCATCTTCTCTGCACCATCTTTGTATTATTTCTAATTTATTTTGGATGTCAAAGGCATTTGATGAAGATATTTTCTCTGGAGTCTCCTTCTTTCTAACCCCGCTCTCCCGATGTGAACCAAGCTCTCACAAGCCACCCACCAACCAACATGTCTCGCCGCAAGCAAGGCAAGCCCCAGCACTTAAGCAAACGGGAATACTCACGTAAGTACCTTGCTTAATCCATGCTTTACCTGCACACAGACGTAGCCTCACAGATGTTTAACGTAAAGGTGAGAAGGGGGGTGGAAAAAAAAAAGAGAAAGCGATTTCTGCTGCAGTTAAAACCTTTCACTTTCTTCTAGTTCGTCTTTTCTTTGGTTGTAGAAATCAAATACTTTTTTTACCCCCTCTATAAGAAAAGCTCAGAGATTATGGTAAAAAAGAGGCTGCTAAAGGCTTCAGACTGGACACTTAATAGAGATCATGCACAATTGAACTCCATGAATAGCTCCGTGTGGATATGTAAAATAGAATTAAATGCACCAAATGAGGTCCTTTTGAATAAAACTCCTCTTTTATCAGTGAAGTTTGAAAGCTGCAAGCCCTAAAGGTGCAAGGTATAGCAAGAGATCACTGCTTTGTGGCTTGCCTACAGCAATGCAAGCTGAGGGTCGGTGTGTGCTCCCTTGGCTGCCCCTGTCCTTCTGTAATAGCTTGCTCCATGAAGCCCAGCCGAGAGCGAGCACACTGTGTGAGCTGCACGGGGAGATCTGATGTTTCGATGCCACTGTCCTTTCAAAGAAATCTCTCCCCCAAAAACTCTTCTTTCAAAACTTCTCCTCGATTGCAGCTGGCAGAGGAAATCCCTTCCTTTTCCTCTCTCTCTCCCTCTCTCTCTCTCTTTTACTATTTTTTGGAAGATTTTCAAAAAAGTGGAAGTGGATTTTGATTGGGAAAAATCTCGTGTCTGAATGTTTACAAGCACCGCGTGTGCAGAATCTCCTGCCAACAACTCAGACAGGAAAAGCAAAATAATCTCCCAAAAAAAAAAAAAAAGTCAGCAGGAAAAAAAAAAAAAAAAGATCTGAAGAGGCAGATCTTCCGTCGAAGGAATCGAATTGACTGTTGTGTTGTAACCTATGAAAGATTAAAAATAAATAAAGGTTGGAGGGCATTTTGTATGGAAATAGTCATGTTTTTTATTTTTTTTTTCCTAGGAAGCTGGAGTCGTTTTCACTGATCCCAGAATCAGTGTGTAAATCGTGTACAGCTTGTTATTAACTTGCAATGTAGTATTACCATGCGTCAGTCCTCTGTCAGTCCTGCTTGTCTTGCATAAACCATCTACATGTATGTTTTCTTAATGGCGTCTGTATTTTTGAAACAATCCTGGAATGCCTTGTGGCAGGAAATAAGGATTTTTACTGAAATATATATATATAATATATATTTTCTTATCCAGCGATTTGATACGTTCACCTGACATGTCTCATATATCCCCCCAAGCTTAATCAATCCATTTCCAATTTTCCAGGTATTGATTACAGCAACAGAGAAACTCATTTTTATTGGAATTAAGTTCTAGCACATTACCTCAATACATTTTCCTGGGGTTTATGACATTCTGATTTACAGATGGAATGTGACTGAGAATAGCAAAGTTACAATGTAACAAATAACCACCTATGACCCCCTAGGATTCAGTTCCCCTAGGTTGACTTGCTTGTTGGTTTATGTGCACATCAGATACTATAAGCTTCAATTTCTAACCTAATGTAGACAATCTTTTTCCTGCATTGTCTGTTATATTGACTCATGTTGTCTTCTTTAATGTTTATTTCTGGTATCCCCCCACCCCCATTGCCAAGGGAGCTCTGGGCGACTTGATCGACAACATGAGGTTTTACTTAAGTCTCGTTTTGTGATACCAGACCTGACCACTAGGGAGCAGAGCAAGATCAGGAAACATGTACAAACTTGAACCTGACCAGTTCAACATATATTCCTACATTTTCATAAATTGTTTTTCTTCATGGTGGGGGTGAATGGGAAGCGCATTTTTCCTGCTTTTCATTTCTTTGTCCATATCTACAATTTGTCTCTTTATTTAAATGAGGCAATGCGAATTGCGGATTAAACTACTTTATAAAACTCAGCGCCCTCTTGCTCTCATTGCTATCACTGTTCATGGTGTATGTGTATATATAATTATATATATATATATGCATGTGTGTGTAATATATATATATATATAAAATCTCTCTACCTTCTCTCAACGAGAAACTGTAAGCCTGGACGTAAAATGTTAGTAGTAGTAGAAATTCAATTGAGGATTTTGTGCTAAATTGTAATTTTGTTTTTACACTGTTTACAAGTAAACATACAAGGAGTTTAGTGTAAAGTTTGAATGTCACATGCTGAGTTTGCCCCTATTCCTTCTTTAAAGTTTACATTGTTCTGTTCTTTATTAACTCCGATGAAGGGAAGCAAGAAGTCTTGTGTAAGGGGGGAGGGGAGGGAAACAGGTTTTTCCTAAAACAGAGAGGTTCCTTGTTGACTGTCTGACATGTTTGCCTTTCATCCACGTGTTTGGACAGAGAGAGGAAGAGGGAGGGATAGAGCCCTCTGTTCAAGCTCCCATTGTGTCTTTATTATTTACAAAGTTCACATCAAAAACGCTGGTTGTCCGGCCCAAGATCTTTATTATTTTTAGTAAATCCCAGACCAGACCAGACGCAGGATAGCATTATTATTGTGCTAATCTGCCTGCTGCTTTATGCTCCCAAGTATCAATTAAAGAGTGCAAACATTTCCTTAACAAACTGAAAAGGAAGTGGAACGCTAACATACTAATAAGGAAATAGTCTTAATCACCAGTTTATTTAAATGAATGTTGTTAAATGGCACAAATGTACCTCTTTCTAGACAAGTCCAAGGTAACATTTCATTTCTGCAGACTGTTCACTATCTCTCAGAAGATAGTCGCAAATTATATATGTGGACTTTACTGAGTATGTTTAAAATCCTAGACAATTAACATATACATGCTGTTTACATGTTCAGGTATGTTGTATGCACATTATAGTGTGCGCAGACGCCGCAGAGTGACTGATTTGCTTCCCACAGTTGTATCTGATTTTAGTAATAATGCTAAATAATTATCCTGTGCTATCGCTATACATCAGAAGCCAAATACATGCGTTGAACACCGTATTGAATATATGTGTGTGTGTGTGTATATATATATATATATATATATATATATATATATGACATCTTACAAATGTCCTCCCCTCCTAATTAGAAGTAATTTACTTTAAATGTATCGGAAATGTAAAGGTTATGGATTTTATATCTGTACAACTGATCATCTTGTTATTTTCAAGAACTTTGCCTCCTATAAAATTAATTAGGTGAAATGCGGAGGGGTAATCGTCTACCTCTGAGCAAGCGCTTCATTTCCTGGTTCTGATTGCAAATCAGACTGGTGACTGCACTCTGTAGACTTTCTCTATTTTGTGAACAGATCTTTTAACTGTGCCTGAACCTGGTCCCCATGTCTGCACGAGTTACATGTACAGAACTCCACTGAATGTACACTTCATTTTTGTTTTGGTGGTTGAACTGTTTGTCTCAAGCCTGACGAACGTACTTCGGTGTGCATGATTTACTAACATGTGCGTTCATTTAAAAGAGAACTATATGACTCATTTATTTGCTGTTTGATAATAAGCGAAATACAGCAAAGTGCTAGTCTTAACCCACTGTTCCTTGTTATGTGAAATTGAAAGAGTTACTGTAGAACTGTTCCCACTTTTTGCCCCCATAGTATTAGGGTTGATCCAACTGATATATAGTCCTGGAGACGGCCACTTCTGGAAAGTCAGATACATTTTGTCCTAGTTGATGCTCAGGTGCAGTAAGACATCATTCTTATTTCCTACTGCTCAACTGGGACCTACTCCAGATCTCCCCCTTCAGCAGTCACTCTGTGTGGGGCTGAAATAAATTTAACCTGAGTTCAGGAGATTTTTGCACTTTACCAAGATGTATTCCAATAGTCTGCAGCCAAATTAAAATCTATTTTTTGATTCTCTGTGGCTTTAAGTTCATTAAAATGTGAAATTGACAGTCTGCTTAAAGAAGGTCAGGCTGATTAACTATTTCATAGTTGTATAGGGCACCGTGATATTTTAGAAATATGTTTTTCTTTGTGCTCTAATTGACATGATAGTGCCTCTGCTCATGTGACAAATAGCAGGACACATTTTTATTGTGTTTAGTTCGATAGATCGCACTGCATGTATGTTTCATTACAGGCTTTATTTTAGCCCAAAAACCTCTCAACTCAGCCATGCAGACAATCTGTCAAATTTGACAGCGGTAGAAAAGGTATTTCAAGTTTAAGGAATTAGACTCCTATCAGCTGTTATGAAATGTGGCATTCACTTGACCACACTGACTGCTACATGATGGCGCAACATGAGTGTAAACACATCCGGAATATATTTCAGGAACCTCTATGGATGTGTATGAAAAGAAATGACTAAATTGTTCTTTTTATTGATCATTCAAAAAAAAATACTAAATTTGTGGATTCATCTTCAGGTGGATTTTTACTTAATTAAATATCCCCCCCCCTCGCATCCTGTCATGAGAGTACAGGATGTGTCGGACCCATTGTCCTGACTCTCACGTACTAGAAATGTAAATAGAGCATTTAACAGTATGAGGGTACATCATGTTTCAATGACCCTTTCCATTCAATATTCACTAGAAAACAGTAACAATATTAGCAAGTTCTACTGAAAAAGCTCCCAGTATTTTTCCAGGTAATGGTCAATTCACTGTTTTTTTTTGTTTTGCTGTAAATGACAGTATATAGGGGTGTCAAAATTGTTGCTACTGTATCTGTAGGGTGTAAACGAAGCATAGCTGATGCTCATTTCTCCATTCTCTTCTTAAGAGAGCTGATTTCTTTTCCCCCCTTTGTTTTCTACGATGCAGCCGAACCTGTCGAAGCCATTTTAACAGATGAGGACCCTGACAACAGCACATTGGGGACTGGAGAGGGGGATCATGACCTTCTAACCTGCGGCCAGTGTCAGATGAACTTCCCATTGGGGGACATTCTTATTTTTATTGAGCACAAACGGAAACAATGCAATGGCAGCCTTTGCTTAGAGAAGGCTGTGGATAAGCCGCCCTCACCTACGCCAAGCGAACTGAAGAAAGCGTCCAATCCTGTGGAGGTTGGCATCCAGGTCACGCCGGAGGATGACGACTGTTTGTCAACATCCTCTAGAGGGATTTGTCCAAAACAGGAAAATGCAGCAGGTAAATCTAAGGGGGGGGAAAGTGACTGCAGGCTTTCCTTCACTCCAGCCCCATCACCTTTTCCTACAAGGTGACCTATGACCTCTCTGTACAATATTATTGCCTTAAGAGTTCAAAAAGTCCTCTTTGAAAATGTGTTTATGTATTGGCAATTGTAGCATAACTCTTACAACACAATTCTACCAGTTTAACAGGCAGGACAAAGGTTTTGTTGCTCCTAAGACAGCGCACTAAGATATTTGTCACAATATCATCATTTCTTCGATTTTTTTTTTTAAATATAAATCTACCATAGGTGCCGTAACTAAAAGACTTGCCCCTTTGTGGAGAGTCATGCTTCCTGTCTGACAGCCAATCTAGAGGTGCCTACTATAGTCAAGTATATGTGGTATTCCCACCCCTGTAACGTAAGCATTTAGTATATCATTTATTTAAATCTGATGCTATTTTCTTTATGTTTCTTTTATTAGAAGTTAATGATTGCTTAACCCTAGTAAAAATTATTATTATTTTTTTCTCCAAATGAGTACTTCAAGGGTTAAAGCACGCTGCAGCTAGTCACAGATCCATATTGGCTGTCAGCATGCAGGCTGTAATTAAACACAGCCCCATGGCACAGTGACACCTCTGACCTTGACTTTAAGATGCCATTTTCCACTGGCCAGGCCAGAGTAGAGAGGGCAGTTGCTGAAGCGCACAGACATGCTTATTCCAAAAGTTTAAGGGCATGTTGGAAATTTCAAAAGGTTGGTTTGACAGGAAAGGCCGCTTTCTGCAGTCTGCCTCTTCAGCCAAATGATAAATGCCTCGCTGTGCTGCTCTCCCATACCTCTGATGTGGTTTTGACAGATGTATCTTTATTTTCTTTGTGGTTTATTCAACCACATTTCAGAAAAGCCTAGCACTGATTTTGTGTGTGTGTGTGTATATATATATATATATATATATATATATACACACACATATATACACACATACACATACAGGCACAATTCCTACTCTACTTGTTACAATGAAATGCAGGCGAGCTGTAAATATGCATTAGTGCCCTGCATTTCTGTTTGCTACAATATATGTGATTATAGACTGATGGAATTGTCAGGCTTCTTGTTGTGGAAATTCTGCTATAAAAGTACAGTGTTATAGCTCAGGAATTGCCTTTCCAAGACTAGACAAACCTCATTCCCAAGAATAGGTCACAAGTGTATTAGTCTTTATGAGATCCCCTCTTTTGTATCTGTTGTTTTAACCTTTTAGACACAGGCAATGAATGGGAATTGACTCCCAGCCTAGCAGTGTGTGAAAAAGTACTATGTGGTGTAGTTAGCATCAGGTCACTATGTGCGAAAATCAAAGTTACATCTTAATGCAGCTTTCCACTATAAGGTGGATCTGGAATACAGTGGCATCTGGCACATGCTACCAGGCCCAGTTCTGCTGGGGGTGACCTGCACTCACTTCATACAGTGGCATCTGGCACATGCTACCAGGCCCAGTTCTGCTGGGGGTGACCTGCAATCACTTCATACAGTGGCATCTGGCACATGCTACCAGGCCCAGTTCTGCTGGGGGTGACCTGCACTCACTTCATACAGTGGCATCTGGCACATGCTACCAGGCCCAGTTCTGCTGGGGGGTGACCTGCACTCACTTCACACAGTGGCATCTGGCACATACTACCAGGCCCAGTTCTGCTGGGGGGGTGACCTGCACTAACTTAATACAGTGGCATCTGGCACATACTACCAGTCCCAGTTCTGCTGGGGGGGTGACCTGCACTAACTTAATACAGTGGCATCTGGCACCAACTACCAGTCCCAGTTCTGCTGGGGGTGACCTGCACTCACTTCACACAGTGGCATCTGGCACATATTACCAGGCCCAGTTCTGCTGGGGGGTGACCTGCACTCACTTCATACAATGGCATCTGGCACATACTACCAGACCCAGTTCTGCTGGGGCGTGACCTGCACTCACTTCATACAGTGGCATCTGGCACATACTACCAGACCCAGTTCTGCTGGGGGGTGACCTGCACTCACTTCACACAGTGGCATCTGGCACATGCTACCAGGCCCAGTTCTGCTGGGGGGTGACCTGCACTCACTTCATACAGTGGCATCTGTCACATGCTACCAGGCCCAGTTCTGCTGGGGGGTGACCTGCACTCACTTCATACAGTGGCATCTGTCACATACTACCAGGCCCAGTTCTGCTGGGGGATGACCTGCACTTCATACAGTGGCATCTGGCACATACTACCAGACCCAGTTCTGCTGGGGGGTGACCTGCACTCACTTCATACAGTGGCATCTGGCACATGCTACCAAGCCCAGTTCTGCTGGGGGGTGACCTGCACTCACTTCATACAGTGGAATCTGGCACATACTACCAGGCCCAGTTCTGCTGGGGGTGACCTGCACTCACTTCATACAGTGGAATCTGGCACATACTACCAGGCCCAGTTCTGCTAGGGGTGACCTGCACTCACTTCATACAGTGGCATCTGGCACATACTACCAGGCCCAGTTCTTCTGGGGGGGTGACCTCACTTCCTCGGTGGCAGAGTTTTGGTTAAATTAATTTTTCAAATATATTGTTAAATTGTAATGAAAATAACTATTTAAAAATTGCATTGCAAAACTATACTACCCTAAGCATTGTTTTGCAAGGATAATAACACAATCCGTATGTGCAATCGTAAATTCATATTTGGGGAAATTAATAGTATCCTCCTTTCTATGAATTGTGTGACTGCTCATCTGGTATATAGCAGATGCATATGTAAGATACATGATGCATAGAAGTATGTGTAAAAGGAATGGTGGCATTTTCTATATCCTCTTTGGTATGTGCAGGGTTAATTTCTCTCCACTCCTGAAGGCCCAGTTTCCAGTGACCATTTCCAATTGCTGTCTTTCAAATGAAGGACTAGCAGCTGAAGAGCATTTTGTGATTAATGAAGCCAGAGCTTGGTGGAAGGGATCTGTAGCCTTTAGAGATCCAAAGTCATTCTAAATGGCCAAATATGGAGTAACACTAGAGTGATGTAACATCGTATTTACATATCGGAGAGCTCTGTTTAAAAGACAAAACACAGTATCTGTCACTAAGGAATTAAAAGCAGACTGCTTGCCATTGTCCCATTGTCACTCTGCTGATAAATTCCACATGTTCATTTTAATATTATGGCATAAAAAATACCTTTTCGGTTCTCATTTAAAAAAAAAAGTGTCATTTTGTGTCTTAATAACATCTATGTACATAGCATTTTATACATACAGTTACTTTTATACATTTCTGTTACATGTAACTTCTGTATAGTTTGTGGATCGACAGCCTTTGATCCATTCATAGGTTTAATCCAGAGATTTAGGTTCATTTAAAAGTATTCACAACAAACTTCCTTCAGGGATTAATACATCTTCAAACATCATTTAACAAGCAGTTTTGTAACATATTGTAATTTGGTAAATGATGTTCTGTGTAAGGTGAAATAGACCCCACAATTGTGCTATCAGGTGCAGAATTCAATCTCTACAGAGCACAGATACTAGGAAATGGTACATTTGAGAAGTCTTGTGTAATGTAACAGAGACTATCAATATGATATTCTAATAATAAATCTTTAGATTTTTTTTTTATTTACCTATTACCAGTGAAAAGAAAATTATACTAAAAATCTGCAAATTTCTGTGGGGCAATGTAATTTTTAGGCATCAGAAGTTTTATAGTTGAACAATATTTGGAAGTTGTCATAATAACAATTTTGGATCATAGTTTGTATCTTGTTTTGAGTCGTATGTAAAGTGACGATTAATGGATTAACATGCAATTTAGAATATCTATACTTTAAATAGTTACCAGGACAGGTCTTTCTAAATGAGGAGTTTTGCTTCAATCCTTACTGGCTTTGGGCTTAATTATATTTCCCTACACATGCATGCATTGGAAGAACATTTAAATATTTAGAAATTAGAATGCAAAATGATTTCTTAGACGCTAATAAAAAACTTTCTTGTTTGAGCACCCAGTGTGTTATATAGTTATTAGTTAAACAGAGCAGTATCAGTTGTGTAGTGAGAGAATATATGTGTGCATATTGTTTGCTCCAATAGATTAGTTATATTTTGCAATACTGAAATCGGTGCGCAGCAACTTGCTTTGTTTAAACAGATGAGCATTAGCTGTGTGGTGGCAGGACAGAATTATCTGTCAAGGTACTATAGACACATTCTCATGGTCTTGTTTTCACCAAAACGCAGGCCACGTCAGAGTCATAGTAACAAAAAGGACGCTTTTTACTTGTATTAAAAATCTAGACTTATAAAACTAAAAAAAAAAAATAAAATTCTGCCCTTCATCTCAACTCAGACAGCATCCACTGAGGTATTTGCATTCTGCCCTATATATTCTAAAATTATACAGCACAGCGCTCCCTCGTTTTTGGCGCCCTGCCAAAAATGCTGCATTTATCTCTAAAAAGAAATCCCCACAATCCATGGTTTGAATTGATTAAATTAACATGTGGTCATTATAGAAGCCCAGCTGTATTGTAAACATGACGTAGAATGTGCGCGCTTCCATGTATGATAAATGCAAGGGCAATTCGAATGCGGTAACTGTACCATATGTAACCTGCAGACAGTGTCTTCAGAGCATGTGTGCTGGAAATCTAAAACTCTTCCACTTGTCTGATGGGCCTGGAATACTGTTCAAACCTGCCTGGCAATTCATGTGTTAAACTCATCCATTGATACAGAACCAGAAGATTATCCATTTATCTACATAAACCAATTTGAAAGAATTTTTTTTACACAAATGGCGGTGAAGGTATTATTGACTATCTCATTTTAAAGTTGGCAGAAGTGTATTTTCAGTATATACAGTAAATGTGCATTTCTGACGTTTGATATTGAAATGTTCTTGTTAGTTTGTTCCTGTGATGTTTCTTCGGTGGATGAAAAAGCGAATTCGGAATCTAAGTGTTTGGAAAGTAGCGGACTTGGGTGAAATAACAGGGCTGGGTGACTCGTGAACAATGGGAGGAGTAGCTATAATGTATCAACAAGCACCCACATTGCATTGGTCATATAATATTAGAGCTGCGAGTTTTAGTCTTAAGCCAGGATGTTGTGTGAGGGAGGAGAGACAGTGGTAACACTTGTGAAAGAGGCAACGCTGGTGCTTGAATGAAGGATTCTGATTCACCAACAGTAAACAAAATTGATGTGTGTGTGGTGATCAATAACCTTTGCATGCAATAATCACGGTTGCATCAAAGCCTTTATTATGTAAACGCCATAATAGCTGATTACACGAAAGAAAGAAGCAATGGCTTCTTTCATACTGAATCAGACACCATTTTGCCAGCAATGTAGTTGGCATTTGTATGCCGTGGTACCAGCTTTGTGCAATGAAAGATGCTTAGCATCAAGCTGGACATTGCCTGGCATTTTGCCATCACTTACTATGAGATCTAATCAGTAAGCATCTTTATTTGAGTTCTGCTGGTAGAGGCTCTGTTTGTGCCTAGGGTATGCTGGCAGTTATGTGATTAGATAGAGTGGTCTGTTCTTATTTCATTCACACCCAGATGCACACCTGATACACGCAACACACATCCATACTGGAGATCTTGCTGTGTTTCTTTTCTGACAAGGCCGTTTGTATATACACTAGTTGTTCGATTTCGTCCCTACTTGTAACAGTTTGGTCCAGCTTCAAAAGTTAGATGTTTACAATTTTATCTAAGAGCTGAATTTGCAGGTATTAGCAGGAAGTTGCTATTTGGGTTGGTATAGCTACCTATGGCTATTTAATTTCGGCATCTAGTAGAAATGACTTTGTCCTATCAGAGCAAAAACTGTTGCAGGATAACACAATATCCTTATTAGTAGTTTGTTGCATACTGAGGTCTTGTAGTTTTAATGTAGCATCACATATAGCATGTACTGTATCATTACACGTCTGCTGACGTACAATATAATAACACTGATATGTCCATTATGATACATTATGTTTGTAGTCATAGAATATCTTGTGTATGTTTATGACTTTGCAGTTGATGACTTGAGTCAACTTCTGGTGCCTTGAGACTTATGTGGCTTTTAAGCAACGATCTTGCTTTGTATGTACATGTAGTCCTGTTACATCAAATAAACATTTTGAGTACGATTTGGAAAGATTTTTACTGTTCATCAAGGGACAGGAAATTAATGAATGTTTCCATTAGGCTTACTTGTGGTTTCCCAAGTGGCACTAAGTTGGACTTGTACAGAGAAAGTTGCAGGTGTGTTAAGGTCAAAGCGCCTTCCTGCAGCGTGGAAATGTGGACTCTTGATTTGTGTACGAAATATTAGCAAAGTTACAGCACCTTCGAGAAGTCTTTTAGGTGCGAGTTTAGATCAGTGCATGCAAATTTCTTGGCAGATGCACCACCGGAATCTTAATGTTCCACTCACCTTCGTCTGTAATAGAGCTGTACACAGCTACAAGCTGAAATTATAATGTGCCGTCAGTCCAGGGAATTCTACAATGCCTAACCCAGTGCGAGTGACAGCGTTGTTAAAATGTTCAATATGTCGGTTTCCTCCTTCATCTGTGCCAGCCGGTGAAGTTATCTTTCCCTTTTTTTTCCTGTTAATGGTCTTTTTTATTTTTTTAATTGCCTCCTTTCTGACAACAGCGATTTCAAATTCACTGGATTAGTAGTAGGCAGTTCATATAATTTTATACAGACAACTAACTATCTACTAAGACAAACCCCAGAAAAGTGGAAAAAAAAAACAAAACCAAAAACAAAGAATTAATATATTGTCTTATTAGTACTGGTATTATTATTACAGTGTTAAGCCACTTATTGATTGTTTTGTAAAAAAGGGCACTTTTTACCTCTTCTATATTTTTCACAAGACTCGTCCTCAGCCCCCCTAACACAGAAAGGTTGGTGTTTTCATTAGTGACATTCATTTCCTTTGTTTAATGGTGGGAAGGAGTTTATAACAGTATGCCCATTTTGTAGGCAGAACATCTTCGTTGGCAGATGGACCAAATTAACAGAGTGTAGAAAGAAGAAAGAGACATGCTTATAATAAAACACACTTGAACACATTCACCCCTTCCCAGTTTGCTTAGTTAAAAGAGCGTTGACAGTGTTTTTACAGTGTCTCATGGTCTTGTGAATCCACGTTGGGCCATTATGGAACATGTTTGTGGCTAGGGTGCTCCAGGGTGTTAACTGGACAAATGCTTGTCAATCACAAAGCTGCATATGGTGTGTTTTAAACCAGGCTATGGACAGCATTTTAAACAATGCATTGGAATATTTTAATAAAGACAAAGCCATAGGAGAGTATGACAGTCGGAGTAGCTCAGTCTAGACTAGGAAAGAACATCCACTACAGACATTTGTATAAAATTTGCTTTTATACAGTATTAAAGTCAAGACAAGGTTTTAAAATGTAAAAAAATGCTAAAGGTGCAAGCAAAATGTAATACAGTAATGAATGGTTGATGTAAAGAGTACTGAGTGTGAACTATAAGGCAAAAAAAAGACAACTACCGAAGAGATTCGGCATCTTTACAAAGTTTATATGTTAAAAATTAAGTTTTGCAACCCTGGAGTGCAAAATAGAACAGCATTTTATTGAGCTTCTGTGGTTGTAAAATGTAAAACAGCAGTTCGTGTTATGATCTGACTTTTGGCTCACCCTTAGCAAATTTCAGAATCTAGTTTTAAAATCCCCCCCCCCCCGTCTTTAAAAAAAAAAAAATCCCTTTACACAGATGTGCAGACAAGGAGAGGTGCACTTCCAACAGACATGTCTCATCCTCTAACACAAGTTACCACAACTGCAGGATGCCAGAAATCGTTTCTAATAATAAAAAAAAAAATAACCCAAAGAAATATGCCTGCTTATATCATACAAGTGTTGACAATCTCCGGGTCATTTATGAGTAAGGCGAGATACATGTTGACTTTTCACAGCTTGTCTTACATGCATGCAAAAAGTTTTAATATCGATGTTAAACAGATATTATATGACTATATTAGGATTGGGTAGGCTGTGTTTATTCAATAGTTTATTTAACAGGCTATGGTAGGCCACAAACGGCACTGTCTATGTAATGTGTGTGTATTGCTTTTTTTGACAATTACATTTATTACCTCTAGATAGAAACAACAGACCCCAGGCAGTGCACTTAATAAAACTGACAGAAATAGGGTTATTTACCTACTATGTTTGTTATATGCCGTTGGTAATTTTCAGCTCTAACCTTGTACCTTTCAGCATATATTTTTCAAAAGAAAGTTAATGGCAAGGTTGGGCTAAAAAAGAAACGGTCTTAATCTGTCAGCCATTATAAAACACTGTTGAAATGCCAATGATTTTGCAGCAATAAAATAACTGATTCAAAGCTTGGTTACTTAATTCTTGAAATCTAGTTGAATGAACCAAACTAAATTGAAAAAAAAATAAATAAAAAAAAATCAACAAATAGAAGAAAATTTTTTAATTCTGATTATTAAAAATAAAATTACTCCTCCAAGACTACTGATTTTTTTTTTTTAACAAAACATTTCAGGAGCTTCAAAGAATGTGTTTTCTTCTGATGTTATGGTTGTGTGACGAATAGCAGCAGGGTAAAAAAAAAAAAAAAAGAAGCATTTCTTATTCTACATACAAGTGGATTGCTTAACAAGTCAGCGCAGGCACATACTTGTTTGTACAATAGAGATAAAAAATTCCTGTATAAAAATAATTCACTTGCTGACAGCAGGCATTGTGCAGGGGCTGCCTCCTTTGTGCCGGCCGCGGGTCTGAGATCGAGGATCACGACTCCTGCTTTTTATGCAGAACAGTCTATCACGATCGCTTGCTGAATTCTGCCTAAAAGTTAATTGCTTAATTTTTAGAAATATTTCAATCTCCCTTTGTAAGGTTTCCCTTTCTTCTTCTTCTCCCCTGGTAAGACTGCTTTAGTTTACTGCAGACGCTGCAAAAGGGGAAACGTTTTTTTGGCAGGTTAAGAATGGCGGCTCTTTATTTATATATATATATATATATATATATATATATATATATATATATATTTTTTTTTTTTGTTATGCATTTGCATTGCAAGCTATTGTTTGTTTGTAGTCTTTTGTGTTGGCTCTGATAGAGCCTGTGTAAACTATGGCTTGTCTGTGGTTCCTTGTATTATAACTTTGCCACTGGGAAGGATTGTATGTAATGCAGACCTGTGGCTGACAAAGATGTCTAGAGCAAATCTATGTTTTTGTTTTTATTTTTTTTTAATTTCAAATCAAATCAAACAGATAATTCAAAGCATCTAATGGTGAAACTCCTTTTCCCCATGCTACGGTGCTGAATTGGTTTAATTTACGTGTACATTTCTAGTGGTCGCACAAGGGGAAAGATTATACACTTGATTGTGAAAATCATGAACTGCAGTGATACATAAAACACTGCTACCTGCCTGTACTGGGTTTATTTTATATTCCGAATCTCTTAATTATGTTTTGTTAGATTGCAGCCATAAAGAATCAAATTCCTGCAAAGAACTCCCCATTGGTCTATTCTGATGTTCTTGATAAAATATTGGCACTATATTTGCAGTTATTGACAAACCAATTATAAAAGCAGAGATGGCGAAAGCTTTATATGTTGTAAAAACCCTACTTTCACAGAGGAAATGTAGCATATTGAAAATTAGGCAGTCATATACATTTGTGTGGTTCAATCATGGTTAGTATGGACCAAGAGAGATGTACATACAATACATGGGGGAATTTAGATATCTTGCAAATCATATTTAGTGGAAATATTATGATTTGAAAGTGTAAAATTCCGATGTAACGGGAGTGCCTGCCACTATGTTTGATTATACAATCCCACTGTGGAGCAATGCCTCTGTTCTTCCTCCTCCAATAATGGACTGGTCAGTGTGCAAGAACATATGGAATGTGCTCAGTCCTAGGCCATTTGCACTACAGGCCTCTTGTCTTCAATACAGTATATATGTGTCTGGCAGAGATAGGGTAAAATATGCACAACGTGTAACAAAGACAGCTAGGCAGTGATTCACTGGCACTTTGGGTATAGAGGCTATTAACTCCTTCTATTCTCACAGGCAGCAAGTGTACTCTGTAGACCATATAAACGTAACTAGACAAAAAATATATTAAAGGTTTCTTACTAAATTACAATTAATATATACAGATTCACTTGTGTCATTTTAAAGCGTTTATTTATTAATCATTATTTAGTGTCATATTGCTGCAATAACAATCTGCGAACCAACCAACTTAGAGTATTAATATATGTACTGAAGGGCTGCATTTTAATTAATGCACTTCAGTAGCGGTATAACTCACAAACATGCCCAAGTCACCTAACACAGGAAAATGGTATTGGAATGTTATGAAAGCTTATGTGTAAACATAACATACAATGACATATTACTAAGTCTTATCTCAGGTACAGGTACTGCTGGCTCTCTAGCGAGGCTGCTATCATTCAGCAACTGAGAATTGGAGTTCACCCAGAGCAACAGGTCCTCTTATCCCTGATCTTAAATATTAAGACAGTGTCGCATGGTATATAAAGTGGAAAGAGAGAAAATACCAACCATTCAGCTCCTAACTGTTATTTTTCAAAGAGAGCCTGTAACATTACAGTTAGGAGCTGATTGGTTGGTACTTTATCTCTCCCCAAGGTTTAGTACATCTCCCTTTAAATACTGAAATAAAAAAAAAAATCAGAAGATTCTCATGTGGCCAGTCACAAAATGCGTCTAGAACCAATACAAAAATGTTGCTAAAATCTCTATGTTGAAACTAAGTTAGAGGTGTTTCATCAGTAAAAGGTTTCTCATTGGATTTCGCCCAACAAGAATTCTTGCAACATTAGTAGAATGTCTGCTGCCACAATGGTATCTGGCACTAAATGTATAGCTCAGACATGTACTTAGAAGAATCAGGTAGTAGCGTTGCCCCACTTGTATTGATGGGGTGTATATCTAATGTATTTTCTGATACCGCACTTGGTGCGTGATGTTGAATTTCACTACAGCGGGCAAAGAGGCACATTTGTATTGCCCACATGCTTTCCACGCCTCATTGAAGTGGGCTTCATCTGGGCTCTGTAACTCATATCGGGAAAGTATGGGACTGACATATATATGTCTCTTCGTGCTGCATGAGGACAAACCACCATATAAACAATAACTATAGAGATCAATGATCCTTATTTCTACGTCCATATGCTGCAGAAAAGGCTCAAAACAAGCAATCACTTATTGTCAAAGATCTGTATAAAACTTATAGAATATCCTACAGCCAAAGCAAGAGGTTTGCTATGTGTCTTTTCTTTGCTCTTAGTAGTTTTACAAATCCAATTTTAAAACCACTGCTCTTGTAATAAGAGCTATTTGACACATGAACATATATTTGGTTAAATTCATAAATGTATGAACATGTTTATTTATATAATGCAACATAAAGTCTGCAACACCATGCAATATAGAAATCAGGTCCTGAGCTCTAATTGCCCATGTAATATAATCTTATATGACCCTTAGTGCTATTCAGTCTTTCTCCTTTAAATACATCAATTATTAGTAAAAGTATTTGGTCATGTCTTGATTTTTTAGTATATTGATTTCTGCTTTCTTCCCTTATAAATGACCTGAGGTAAGACTTTAGGTACAATTGAGTGAATGGGTTATTGTCGTACAAATATACATGAAAGCCATAATACACATTTCTATGCTTCCTGTCCCTCTTTACTTGGAAACCCATCCAAAAGATGATCACCCAAATGTTTTCCTGTTATGTAACAAATGGCTCATAATGACACCAGCAGTTGTTTTTTTGACAGCCCAAATCAAGCAACGGTCAGTATTAATATTAGCTGGAACATGCATCCTTTCCAAAGTGTGAAATTGATTGGCAGTGTTACTTCCTCAAAAAAAGTCAAGATGAAGCAGAACTTAACGGCAGTAATAACTGATTTTGTCTCGCATGGCTTGGCTGGTACATGCAAATCTCAGTTCTAAAAGGCAGACATGGGGATCATTGGGCTGTCCAGAGCCACCACAGCTGACATTTAGAGATGCAAGTATAAAATAACTGGGGTTTCACTTCTTCTTTAAATATGCTCTGTTCCTTCACTATAAAAATAAGCTTGTCTGCCTGTATCATGGGCATATATATCACTTATAGAATTGCATGTGTGTAAAATGTATTTGTAAATGTTCTATACAATGGGATTCTGCATTAGACAAACAGTAGGGATTGTCCAAGGTAAACAATTACTGGAGATCTGACTCTTAATCTCAGGACTCAATCCAATTAGCTGGGAAGGGGTGCGAGTTGCCGTTGCCACGGCGTTAAAACGCCGGCAACGGCGCCGCATCTCGCAGCCCGCTCCGAACCTGAATTCGCACAACTTTACTTGGAGTTCTATGGGGCTGCAAACAGTTTTATGCGGTCGGGCAGCCATATAGAGCGACTGTTGCCGCGAAGACTCGCACCCGCAAGATCATCGGGGCTAATTGGATTGACCCCTCAGTCTGTTCCAACAAAACCTACTTTTTTGTTTTGCAATATTCTATATGCATTGAAGAGATACAGTATAAGTAAGTACCACTGAAGTCCATACCAGTTATCCTATCAGTGATACACCATGAACAGCACAAGCAGTAAATATCTGAGTATATATAATATAAATGTATTTGTAAATAAAACTGAGCACGTGCAATTTTAAAGATGCAGGTGTCAATCGATCCATAGGAATCTACATTTGCATCAATGTATAGATGCATCCTAAATTTAAGACACAAAAGTTGAAACAAACTGCCCAATTCATTTATACCCCTTTTACACCTAAATTCCGGGTCTGACCCAGAGTTGGAACAGGGTTCCAATCCAGATCAGACCCGGAATTTAGCCGGCGCCGATCCAGGACATTCCAAAGTCGGCGCCTTTCACACTGGAGTCGGGTCTGCATAAACCCGGCTTTTCCGGCGTTGAAGTGGACGCTTGGAGATGACGTCATCTCCAATTGCCACTGAAGCCGGACCAATCGGCCGGAATGCAGCGCACTCCAGGTCATCGTGACCCTGAGTGCGCCGTTTACACTGCAGGGTTTCACGGGTTACTCCCGTGTTAAACCCTGCAAGTTACCTGGGTTGGATTGCCGGGTCACTCGACCTAGTGATCCAACCCTCTCCACTTTTACACCAAGGAGCTACCTGGGTTAACCCTGCAATAACCCGGGTTTTAGCTCCGGTGTAAAAGGGGTATTATATTGCTGAAACAAATAAGATCAAAACAAACAAAACAAAGAAAAAAAGGGCTTTGTCCTAGGAATAATTACAATATACCATGTGGATGTGAAAAATAAATTATTGTTTTACCCCCTGAAAACCTGACTACATACAAAGTGCTTAAAAAGTTTTAACCATAAGCTTAACTATACAAACAATGAAGGAGTTAATTATGTTTGCACTAAAAATACATGCAAGGCTGTGAGTGAAATGAGGCAACGTAAGGGCCACAGAAAAACACATGAGACCCAGGGCAGTGCTGCCTCCTGCACCCCTAAGCACCTCTCTATAAAGGCAGCCCTGCAGGTTTGCATTAAAAAGAGGAGGGGTGGTGTGGGGTGGAAATCGTGGGACACGCAGCACTGTGCTTTTTGGATGAATTTTACTGATAATTTGCTAAAGCTCATTTGAATTTTAAGCACTGCTTTAATCTTCAAAGGCTAAATTGCTTTATGAATATGCATGGTGTGGGCAGACTTTAGTTCATTACCTAGTTGTAAATTCTAATGACCATTAGGTCCTTGCAGTAATTGCGAATTGTTTTGCATTTTTGATTGGCTTATTAACATGTGCATTCGGCACACATCAGGCCGGCCTGTCAGGCTGCTGAAGGGGAGAAAAAAAAAGGTGAAAATTGTTTATAGCACCAAGATTCTTAAGATTTTTCATCCTCCAGAAATTGATGATGTAAAAAAAAAAAAGATTATTTTTTTTTTCCCCTTCTCAAGAGTGAAAGTTCACCAGGAGATTTGACATATTTAATTTACATGATGACTTTGCACTCCTTCATTAATGCAATTTGCATATGAAGCTGTTGTTAATCACTTTTGATCATGTTTTGTGTATTAGCTGCCTCAGTGGCTTTTCTCCCTCAGATGCTCAGACAGAAAGGAGGAAAATGATGCATCTCCTTGCCAACTTTCCTTTAGTGAATTGAGGAATTAAGATCCTAACCTCCAGTAATTAAATATGTTTTATCAGTTTTTTTGCATTAATGTTAAGTACAGTTTGTGGAATATACAGTGAAATGGCTCCCATTTGAGGGAGACATCCTTAAAAAAAAAAGAGATTTTTTTTTTTCCTTCCCGAGGTTCAGCTGAATTGATCTTTGCAAAAAAAAAAAAAGCAGCAACGAGGTTAAGCTGCAAGCAATTTGACAATAGTGAGACGGAATGCTTTAGTGCTTGTGTGTTCCATCAGGCCGCAGCATTCCAAGATATAAAAATCGGCCTTATAGAAACATCTATCTTCCATTGATGCCAGGCTCCAGTTGTAAAAAATGTGAAAGGTGCGTTCGCTTTTCTGATCGCATTCTGAAAATCATTTTTATGCAACTCCATCCTGTAGCAGCTGCTTCTCCTCACCTTACTGTCAGGATGTCGATGCTTTAATTGTTTCTGAAAACATAAATAACAGACCTGTTCTGTTCTTGTGTTATATGAATGTGGTGGATATATTTAAAAGACATCCATTAACCGAGTCTTATTAGATGTAATACTAATATGGGTCATATTTCTCTTAAAGGGACCTTCCCCCCCTTCTGGTGTTATGTTCCATCCTTGTATTTGACAGTAATTAAACCCATGAGTAATTTGCAAAGGGGGTGTTCCATTTTTGGGCAAAGGCGGCAGCCGGAAATTATCCAATCATGTGCCGCACTCTTGAGTGATCAGGCGTAATGCCAGATGGGTAGAGAAGCCCTTTAAAGTCTTAGGGGTAGATGTACTAAGCCTTGGAGAGAGATTAAGTACCATTCAATCATGTTTCAAACACAGCCTGTAAAATAACAGTTAGGAGCTGATTGACTGGTACTTTATCTCTCTCCACTTAATCTCGCTCCAAGACTTAGTACACTTCCCCCTTAAAGTTGCGCAGGCAACTGTACTGAAAACTGAGCCCTAACATAAATTTCTATTTTGTTATATTTGTTACACAAGGTATTTGCCTTGAAATCAGCCTGCAGTCTTAATCAGTAAGAGAACACTGTACAGGGCCAACATGTCTTGTGTCTTAAATAGAGACTCTCTTTTACCCACATATTTAAATACAGTCACCTAAATCATGAAGCCAATCCCAAATAACCTCCTGGTAAATATAAAACTATTTTCATAAAATAATAATTTATATAGTATATACAGTAACCTCAGAGGGACCTCATACTGCCCTTCCAGTTTGCTCCATAGTATGGTAAAAGCACGCTTCAGTTCAGAGTTGTTAATATTCAGCTGGGAAACAGTATCCAGAGCACAGATAAATTATTAAGTGCATGAACTTTTTAGGCAGTAAGATGAACTGATGGGGTCCATCTGTGAGATCTAGGGGCTTTTTATTTGTGTGTGTCGAACGATTCTGCCCTCTCCGACTCCATAGCCTTTGGTCTCTGGCCAAGTGCATGCATAATTGATTCCACACGCGCTATCATTTTCTTGATGTAATTGCTTCAGTAAGATATGATGGAATCTAATGGATAGTTTACCATTTCAAAATAATAAAGAGGTAAATGTCCTTCTTTGTATTGGTCAGTGCCAGCGGCATGTCATGGTATTACTATTTCCCACTTCTTCTGGTACTGTTTTGTTACCACTTTAGGAAGGTCTTGTACATTACTCATGATCTCTGTGTTCCTCAGATGTTTCTGCTCTGGCTACGGCTCTGCACTTGGAAATATAGTATAATTGACTGAAAATTGTAGCGATTGGAAGAATTCTTTTATTTTGTGTGTGCAGACTAAAGGGTTTTAGACCATCATTGAGAACTATATCAAATATATTCCTGTAACGCAGCATTCCAAAGCACTTCCCCTATTCTAGTTCTATACTGTCGCCACAAAAGGCTTTGCATAAACATTGTGCGCACAGAGGCATCTGTGTATATTATCTCGCTTTGTTCATGTCAGCTTTAGTCAACTGTTTTGTTTACTATGAATAAAGTTCTACTCGGCAAGGAAGGGGTTATGTGTGTTTAGTTACATTACAGCATTCAAATATAAAAAGAAGACCTTTTAGCTTTCTGTAGGACATTTAAAATAACACCCACCCTATTTGCCAGCAGAACACTGTTTATTTTATGCAGAAACTCTGCACTCAATACTTTTATTCAATTTAGTTGCTAGATGGACGCTCCCATATTGGAATCATTATAGAAAAGCAATAGAAATGTTCCAATGATCATTATACAACATTGTTATCATATTAAAAAGCCACAAAAACTCATAGAAATAGAGAATGCCATGTGCTCCGCTCCTCAGAGTGATTCAGTCATGTCAAAGTGCAACCTGAATGCTCCTCAAAATAGGGATTAGTGCAAACTTGCCAACTCTCCTGGCGTGTCCTTAAGAGTCCTGAATTTCCATGGCTCTCCTGGTCTCCGAGAGCGTGGGCCAGCCTACCGTATGCTGCTCACTTCCCAAGTGAAGTTGGCCATCCGAGGTTTTGATGATGAGATTTGCATTGAATCGTTCCGTCATTGTCGCATTATGCCCCGCTGTGCAGAGCTGATAAATATGGTTTTGAACAATGGGGGAGTGGGTCCAAGATGAGTTGGTGCCACAAGCCACAACCCGCTTGCGTACTTCAGATATGGCTGACCCCTATGGGAGTTTAGTCAAAGTTGACAAGCATGGATTAATGTTCCCTATGAAAGTAGGAAGTCAGTTTACACCAGCTGTCAATGCAAACACATATTGGACATAAGCTTCCATTATATGGTTGTATTGAGGCAAGAATTTTGCGCAGAATCTCTTAGCAAGAAATCAACAAAATATTTACTTCAGAAAAAAATCCACAAATGCTTTATCGTCTTACCTGTTACCAAATGTGTGATATTTAAGTAGCTCTTTTAGAAATGAGTATCTGGTGACACTCATAAAAGCACTACTAGTATTATGTATGTACAGTGTGCAAAGTCGGAACAAAACGTGGTATTTTCATATAAATGGCATACAAAATGGTTGCATATTTAATATAATAAAGAAAAAGATGTATAGTAATTCTGCACTGTTACTGCTCAGCCCTCTTAGGATACCATGAATATCAATGAAATGTTCGAGAACTGGCAAAATTAGCATGAAATCAGACAAATAAGCCTGATGTTTCCACAAGAAGCTCACTTGTTCTGCGGAGCCTATGAAATGCGTTTTGAAATATCATGTGAAATGAAGAGAAACTTTAATGGCTGCTAGCACTTCACATGATTCATAAATACATGTGTTTGCTTATCGTACTGTGGTGTTGTCTTTGGCAAAGCTTTGGGACTGAAGCAAGGGTTTTGTAAGTCATAATAAAGGCAAGCACATGATGTGACATTTGATCAACAAACACACACTTATGCCAAAGAATTCTTGCCATTCGCTGAGTGTAAATCTGTAAAACACTCCAGTGGGATTCCCTCTTTCAGTGAACTAGAGGGCTGGGGTAACGCGCGACATACTTCCAGTGTCAGTGTGACTTAGATATTTTGTAATCTGTTGGGTAGTTAGAGCTTCCACATCAGAGCTGGGCTGGGCTATGCATGAGTTGAACGATCCCAATACTCAACTGTTACCTATTTTATGGTTTCTAATTTAAGTCAAACTTATATTCATAAAAATAAACAGAATTCTTGGGAACATATTTACCAATTATCGGGAACTTATTTTTGATCGCAATAAGAAATTAAGGGGGAGATTTATCAAAGCTTGGAGAGAGATAAAGTGGAGAATTCTAAACTACCAACCAATCAGACCCTGGGGCAGATGTACAAAGCTCTGGAAAGTGATAAATTGTAGAGAGATAAACTACCAACAAATCAGCTCCTAACTGTAATTTTTCAAACACTGCCTGTAACATGACAGTTAGTAGCTGAGTGGCTGGTAGTTTATCACTCTCCAATTAATCACTTTCCAGAGCTTAGTACATCTCCCCCCCCCCCCCCCCTAACTGCCATTTTCCAGACACAGCCTCTAAAAACTGAAACTTAAGGCCCCCATACACGGCACAATGTTTTTGCACGATATGGCCATGTTACATGGATATTAACAATCAATCGTATAAAAAGTGGTGTTTTCATACACGATTACGATGCCGTCATCGTCATAGTAGATCAAATGGTTTTGCAGAAAGATTTTGACCGATCGTGTACGATGTGACACACATTGTTCGCACTTTTGCTGATGTATGATGTCCTTGGCCACTAGGGGATTCATCGTGTGGTTATTTGCTGCATACGATATATCTTAAACGATTTGCTATCGATAAGCTACATCTAACATCTAATCGTATGGTCGTTTGTACAATCGTTCCTTTTCTTTACACAAATCGTACAGAATGTCAAGGGAAGAATTTTCAAGGGAAATCCTATGCAAGATCGGATCTTACACAAATCGCACCGTGTATAGGTTGGTATTAAGTATCACCTGTAAGCACCAAAAATCATTTGCAGGGAATGGAACCAGTGTAAAAATCCAGGTTAGGACCCTGGCCATGCAACTGTGCATGCTTGGTCATCAGATCATACGTGTGTTAGCGGATAGTCCCTCTCCTGAAAATGTTAAAGATGACTCTAGCTACAGTATGCTTCAAATTTCATATCTGGGTAAACTTCACATTTTTGTGGCCCCCAAAGACTCCTAGGGGGGATGATTTTTCAATCGAAAAGGGAGGACCACAATATCTGCTGTGGTCCCCTGTACATACTTTCAGGGGAAGATCTATATTTGCTGCAATATGTCTGTTTTCAGAGGGATATCCAGCAAATTATTTTTTTATATAAATATGCCCCTTGGTGTACTAACCTGTCAGTGGTCATGTGATGTGTCATACTGACATCATTCAAGCTGCTTGGCAATGCACATCAAATATGATGGTGATCGGCAAAGGCTTAGACTATCTGCGACATGTTGGCGATGCAGGGCATGCTTTCACATGCTACAGTCATTATAGCTGCTCTTCTAAATAATAGAGGAGACAAAGAAAAACAACATAGTGATTAAGGCATATTGCTTTTAGCACAGCAATACTATTGATAGATACCCTCGGTAATCCTTTCATTGCCAACACAATGCACTGCTTGCCTCTCGAACTGCTGAAAAGCCTGCTCTGTGCCTTGATTCATTTCCCAATCTTTGCTATAGAGATTCATGGCACTGAAAAGCTTGCAGTGATAAATAGTGAGTATTTTGTGGAGGTGAGAGCACAAAAATGAGAGTGACCGCCTTTTGTCTTGTCTAGGTCTTGGCCATGTACTTCTAATTCCCGAGGTTTCTTTCAACAATTCTGTCTGGACTAGGAGGGGCTTAAGCCAAGTGGTCCATCACATCTGCTCTGGAGAAAGTGGCAAAGAATGGGAGTAAGTTGTAATAGGCCGGCAGCACAATGGAAAAATTGTACACCGAGAGCTTCAGCCTCTATAGTCTTAGTGTGGCCAGACTGGTTTAGCAGACAGAATGATAGATTGCTTTGTCAAGGGTCCCAGGGTGTGCCCTGAACTTAAAGCACTTTGTTTATCTTGAATAGCAAGGAGAAAGCACAGACATAATCAGTGTCTAGTTTGCAGGAGCTGGATGGGGGAATGTGGGGGATGGACTAAAAGAACATATTATTTAACCTGTGTATGTTGCAGAAAGCACCATACAATTAAGAGGGGAATGTGGTTGGATATCTTACCAATTGCACAAATGTATTACGGGAGACGTAGAGGCTCTCTTGGTAATTTTTTGTGAATTAAACTACTAACATTAACAATTCTGGAACACAGAACTTCCCCTCGATTTCTGTAACTCCACAGATCACGTCAATCTGTCCAACGGCCTCCAGTTCCTGGCATCTACCTTGTAAATAAAGCCATTTTAAGTCCCTTGATATTTAATATTATACCACATGGCGTATTAATCTAAAGCCCGAATAACAAAAACAAGCTTTTGTAATTTCACATTACGGAATGAAAGTTAGCATTACATAGGAGATGTGAATTTCTTCTACATTACTGTAACCCAAGCAATGGTAATCTTAACCCTTCTGGGTCCGAAAGAAAAAAAAATGCAGTGCATGCCTGTGTGCAGCCGTCAGCAGAGCCCTTTGGCAGAGAATAGGTTAAAAGTGATCCGGCGAGCGCGCAGGGAATGAAGATGGGTGGGGGTGGGATGATGCTGTCCATTAACAGATGAACTTGGATGAAGTCCAGGCTTTTGATGAGAAAGTGTCATAGCCCAGGAGCATTCAATATTTTTTTTTTATACCTGCTGACTGTTCATCATAGTCTCTCAGGTCTTGTGGCTGAAGGCAGAAAGGAAAACAAAATAGCTCCTTTTTTTTTTTTCTCAGGGAACCAGTTGAGACCAGTCATTTGGCCACGCAGGCAGGTGCCATTAGATTCACTGACTCGGGTGCTACATGTATACAGAGATGTAGAGATAACCTGACTACAGATAAACATACACGGAATGATCGACACAATTTCAACCCCCTCAAAAAAAATAGCAAAAATAAAAATGTTTTTCTGTAGAAAGGTAAAATATGCACATCAACTACAGAAGTAGTTAGTCTTTCCCAAAACAGCTGTGACCCGTCGAGGCATGGACTCCACAAGACCTCTGAAGGTGTCCTGTGGTATCTGGCACCAAGGAGTTAGCGGCAGATCCTTTAAGTCCTGTAAGTTGCGAGTTGGGGCCTCCATGGATCGGACTTGTTTTTCCAGGATATCCCACAGATGCTCAATTGGATTGAGATCTGGGAAATCTGGAGACAAAGTGAACACCTTGAACTCTTTGTCATGTTCCTCAAGCGATTCCTGAACAATGTTTGCAGTGTGGCAGGGAGCAGTATCCTACTGAAAGAAGCCACTACCTTCAGAAAATACAGTTTCCATGAAGGGGTGTACTTGGTCTGCAACAATGTTTAGGTAGGTGGTATGTGTCAAAGTAACATTCACATGAATGCCAGGACCCAAGGTTTCCAGCAGAGCATTGCCCAGAGCATCACACTGAACCTACTGGCTTGCCTTCTTCCTATATTGCATCCTGCTGCCATCTCTACCCCAGGTAAATGACACACACACACCCGGCCATCCACATGATGTAAAAGAAAACTAGGTTCATCAGACGAGGCCACTTTCTTCCATTGCTCCATGATTCTGTTCGGACTCTCACAGCATGGACACCCTGACCGTTCTGCGGCTACGCAGCCCCATATTCAGCAAGCTGTGATGCACTTTGTGTTCTGAAATCTTTCCATCATAGCCAGCGTTAACTTGTTCAGCAATTTATGCTACATTAGCTCTCCAGTGGGATAGGACCAGACGGGTTAGCCTTGGCTCCCCACACGCATCAATGAGCCTTTGGCGCCCATGTCCCTGTTGCTCGTTTCATGGTTGTCCTTCCTTGGACCACTGGTAGGTACTAACCACTGCATACCGGGAACTGGGTCAGAGTGTTTTTGGAAATGCTCTGACCCAATCGTCAAAGTCGCTCAGATCCTTACACGCACATTTTTACTGCTTACATTGCATTGACTTCAAGAACTGAGTGTTCACTTGCTGCCTAATTTATCCCACCCCGTGAAAGCTGCCATAGTAATGGGATAATCGGTGTTAAATTTTCTTCCCAGGTGAAGTTAATACTGTATCTAATACAATAAGTTGGTAAATTAGCCATTGTCTTGTGTTAGTTATTATCCTGAGTGCTGCCTGTAAATTAGATATTATTGGCAGGGCTTAGGTGCAGAAGTGGGTGTGGCCAAACCCAGGAGGTGTGGTCATGCCCCATGCGGTACAATACAATGGAAAATACAATGTGTGGTGCCGAGTGCTACAAAGGGGGACATGGGTCTCCCTCAGCAGCTGGCCTCTACTGGCACAGAGGCAAAGAGATAAACAAGGGCTGATGGGGCCTGAACAACTAAGGATAGTGAATGAAATCGGGAGCATAAAGGTTTCCGTGGTCCTTCTGTACTGTAGACATGCCAACTATACCCTTTTCAGCAATGTGAGAGAAGAAATGTCCCCTTCCACAGTCCCCTTTTTCATTGATTTTCTTTTCAGAGAGGGAAAGTGGTAGAAGTAGAATAATGTCTCCATTTTGAAGCTATTGTTCATTTACATTAATATATTTTTAATACCATTGTCTACAAAATGAGTAAAATGGTTAAAACTTACCATGATAAGGAAATTGTGTATATGGGCAAAATAATATTGAAACATGGGTCAACATTAATTTTAATTTGCAAAACACAATAGGTTTGAGTATAAAATATCCTGAGGACAGGTCTGGAAGGCCCAGCCTAGGGCGGAAAGGTTTACAGGTGGCACTCTGCCCACTTTGCAACATTATTGTGTTTATTGCAAAAAATGGACCCAGGAAGAATGAGTACTTTATAGAAATATCTGAGCTTTGCTTCTGCCTCTTGCTGGATGATAATTTCCATCATCCACTAACATCCTCTGATTAGTTATATGGCGTTGTATATAAGGCTACATCACAAGCGCCAACATTTGCTCACACCTTCTTATGCAGTGAAAATTCTGTGGGGTATATTTACTAAAGTGCAGGTTTTTAGAAGTGGAGTGGTTGCCCATAGCAACCAATCAGATTCTACTTAACATATATCTAGCACCTTCTGGAAGATAATAGCTAGAATCTGATTGGTTGCTATGGACAAAAACTCCACTTCTAAAACCCCGCACTTTAGTAATACCTCTTTTCCATTAGATCACCCTGTCACACCCAGGATTATGTTCACGAGCCCATCCCAGGCGTGACCCAGCTGAGACCCCATACAGACTGGCGGCCCGACCTGGCACTAATTCCGGGTCGATGACTCCATTGGCATCACGTGTGGAGCCGATGCTTGGAGATAATCTCACCTCCAAGCACCAGCTCGTCCTATGCAGACAATGGGGCATGGGTCGCATGGACCCGGGTTACCCGTTCACACTGCTTCACAAGCAGGGTTGAACACGCGTTCAACCCTTCTTGTGACCAGGGTTGAATTGCTGGGTCACTCGACCCGGCTTATTTCAATCCAGCCCTTTCACACAGCACAATAACCCAGGTTGCTGCACGCTCACGTGCAATACCCTGGGTTATTGCTAGCAGTGGAAAAGGGGTATGAATATACCACTCTACTTCATATTTGTGACTGGTGCATTTGCTGCGAGTGTCAGTGTTTGCAGCCATTAATCAGCCTTATACTTGTCTTTGCAGTAGGATTACGGCTCAGATGTTTTTGACACTGCTGTACACACTTTCTGTTATTGTTATCAGATGCAATTTTAATGCTCTATTATAATCCTCCCGTAAAAAAGAAAAACACATGACTGCAAATACAGTAAGTGGCAAGTAATAGGTTGCAGGTTCTTCAAATAATCACACTGTGTCATAGCTGAATACTTTCCCACACTCCCAGATGCCGATGGATTAATAATGCATCTTTCATGAACTGCCTTCAGGTCTGATTGATTTAAAACAATTTAAGGTTAACTATTCAATGTGGACAAATCTAATAAAAGAGACAAAATATGTTCCCCAAGTTACTGTTTTGTTAAAATCACCATATCATTCTTCCCTCATTTAGTTATTAGCCCATAACGAGCCCCTAATGTATATACAGTGGTGTACAGTGGATTCCTCCCTACCATATTTACAAGATAATCAGATTTAACCAGGGCTGTAAATGGCCAATTATTGCAGGAAAGGATAGGACTGATGCAAGGGCATTAACGGCCACCTTGAATGGTTCATATTCAACTGCACAAGGCTGTGTCCCAATTATCAAAGTATATTTTCTTGTCACTTTAAAAGGCATATTATTATCATTAGAGGTTCTTCTAAGTTAGGCTGCTGCGTGTACTTTTATGTATCTGCTTGTACATGGTTAGAGATAGAAAGGTCACATCACAAACTGGCATTGAAATGGAGATACTGTACTGAATAGGCACAAATTACTGTAAAATAAGTAAAGGGGGTTGGAGTACATACAGTATATATGATATATGTTAATGCCTGCTATACTATGACCAAGGCTTTTGTCAAATGGGAATTTTAGTATGCCATGCTTTACCAAACCAGAAATCTGTAGCCCCTGTAGGGACTGACAGCGTTATTTCTGCTTTCCTTCCACAGAACAGCGTTTCTCTGTGAGAAGCCATGTATAAAATGCTCACATCTGTTTCACTCTGAGGTTCTCCATCCACCTGGAGCCTTACCTTCTTCATGTTTTCCAGTTCTCCTAGCTGGTGCACAGGTATATTCATTACTAACTGACACATTTGAAAGGATCCACAGGTGGTCTGGAAAACATGAACTGTTAGGGGTCCTTGAGGAACGAGTTTGGCCACCCTTGCAGTAGGGAGACCGAACTTTTTTTTCACCACCCTGAGCAGTGGTGGTGCCTACCATTTTTTATGATGGGGTCTACCCAATGGATACAGCAGGCGTTGGGACCAGTGCATGTGCACCAGCACCCGCTTCAAGGGACTGCATCGGCTGTAGCCCCTAGAAGCCGGGTAGGGCTGACAGAAAGACAGGGGAGTGGCTTCCCATTGAAAATATTATCTCTATTGATCGCAGGCCGGACTGGCAGTCTCAGGTGGAGCAAATCCCTCCCTGGGATCACCTGTCATGTATGTGATTAGCAGATAGTACCTCCCATGAAAAGCCACTGCCAGTGAAGCCAGTACATGGACTCCAACTGGCTCATTGGAGGTGACAGAATTTGCTGGGGTGGCTGCAGCCATGTAGCCCTAGGTAAAATCTGCCACTGGCCGTGAGTAAAAACGGAGCTCCAGATTGCCATCCTGGAACAACACAGTGTTTTTACAGCACGTGTGTGACACCAGCTTACTGGGCACAAATCACAAACGATAAGCAATTTATAGAAGATGGTGTTCTACTCGGAATTCCAATGATGTTTGAAATTATTCACTTTCTGAATTAAATGACAACAAGTTTTCAGCCATTGGTCAATGGTGTTACACAGAGCCATAGTTAGCGCCCTGTGCCAGCCCTGTCCCTTTTTGCGTGTGACATCATGCACAAAGGGACAGGGCCGCCGGTAACTGAAGTTCAAGAAGTGCCCGGAGCGTCTTCAAGACGCGCCGGGCAGCTGTAATTATGGCAGGGTGCCTGCCTGTAGCGTCCGCAGTGATGCTGCAGGCAGGCACCCTGCAGGCACGCTGTTGCAGTGATGCTAGCTGCAGGGTGCCATTACAGGCACCCTGCAGTCAGAAGCAGGGGCTGTGGGATATCGACGGTGCCGCCCACAGAGCCCTGCGCTCTGTGCGGCCGCACACCAATAGCTACGGCCCTGGTGTTACATACTATTTATATACTTTATTCTATAGCATGCACTCTGTAGGCTAATCTGCGACAGAGCATAGCTGCAACGGTTTTCCCAGGACTTGCAAAAACTGTAGTTTCAATGCTGTATTTATAAAAGATTGTTGTGCTTGGAAAGAACTGACAATGGCTTTCTTACTTACCTGTTGCTTAAGGTGCACCTGTTACATAATGTGGAGGATGACTTTGTGTACTGAATATGAGCATCCAGCTTATCCATTCTTTGGGAAGTAGTCACATCATGTCTCAGTGACATTGCTAGTTCACAGTGAACTGATGATTTGTGGACACAGGGACTGATTCACAGGTGAACAGACAACCCAATGTTTTAACTCTGTGCCTGCATCCCGATAGTTACAGCTGAGAGATGCAGATCAGAGATCCACGCAGTTCCGATGGGCATTCCTTGGCGGTGACTGGAGGGGATGGCAATCATTGGCAGACGCGTCAGTGGGCGTTTCATGAACGTTTCAGTGTCGGGGACTGCGTAGAAAGACGCAGTTCCACTGGCACTGGTGGCCATGTACCATTGGACATTCTGAGCAACCGTAGGGTTGCTCTAATGTCCAATGGTGCGGGCGATGTCCAATTGATGTTGCAACTATTTGCGCACATTGATGGATTAGAGCCACAGTTGGCTGAGGCATGAGCATAAATTCACAGTAGAGGCTTTGACAAAAGTCAAAGCTATTACTACAACTCCGTTCACCTCTGAATCAGGACCACGATTACATCCATTGCAGCGAGCAAAGCAGAACACTGACATATTCAAGGGCAATGGAAAAAAAATCTTGGTCTGCAAAAACTTGTCTGAATGCAGAGAATAAAGCAGCATATTTAGTAAAAGTTACAGGGTGACATGCACAAGCCATTATATTACCATCCTCCTGAGGAGGTATAAGATCGGTCAAATGTTTGTAAAAACAACAAAACTAGATGAGCACTGCAACTAACCATTTTAAATTACAATGCGTATAAACATTGGCGTACTAAGGAACAATGTAGACATTTTTGGGAGTTTTTTTTCTATCAATAATAAGCAAAATATTAGGTAAGAATGTGAGGTTTTAATTTAAGTAACTAGAGCATGGAACAAGCAACACTCCAGCTACTGTGGAACTACAGAACCCAGCATGCTCTGCCAAACTTTTGTAATGAGGGCATGCTAAAACCTAGGCAGGGAATGCTGGGCGCTGTAGTTCTACAGTAGGAATGCTGAATACCCCTGAACTAGAGGTTACGATGTAACTAAACTAATTAAGTCTGTAATAAAGTTTTAATTATTTATTTTTTTAAATCTTCAGCAAATCATATTATATATCTCTAATCTTCCAATTACCAATTAGCAACACAATAGAAACATTTTGGATACCACTCTAATAAAAAGTAGTGTTATTATTACACTAAGTTGGCCTCCCAGGCATTCATTCATATTTCCTGGAATCCACTCAGATGTATTTGTGCTTGGCAACAGTTGCAGATAACCGTAAGCAGCACCATTGTGAGATCCGGCTGTGTTTTAGCTAATTGAGTATGCCATATTGCGACTTCTTGTATATTTACCTTGCACAGTGCGACCTGATGATATAAAGTGCAGATTACACAAGTTGTATGTAACTCTTGATAGAGATGTAGCACATCCTTTGGCTGGCGTCCCTTTTATTCCAGGCAGTTTTTCTACATTAGCTAATTGAAAAAGTGGTATGTTCTATTCTTGTTTACAGTTTTCCAGTTTTATATACACAGTTGGTTTAACCAGGAGCATTTATCCATATCTTTATGTATATGTAATATATAGTTATATACGTGATAGTGACTGCATTCCTGCATTGACTATTTCCTTACCTAGGGTGGGACCCTGTCTTTTAGTGTCCTGCTGATTCAACCTTTTATGCAGGGCTATTTTATTGAGCGTTATTCTGATATGTCTAGTCTTATATTGCTGGTAATATTAGAGGTCATTCTGCATGTATTCCATTCTTCTACACGCTGGTTTTGCCATGAATGTGATTGGCCTATAGCAGTCACATGTTCCGTCGCACTCACCTTCTAGATCGACTGATCTGCAGATGATGGTTGTTCATACACATTGAGCAACCGTCATCTGCAGTCTAGCTGGCCAGGGGTCCCGTCGCGATGACCCCTGCAGCAACAACGTTTTTCACAGACATATCGTCTGTACACACTGGCCGACGGGCACACAATATATCGGCCATTCATTTGACGGGCCGATATGTCGGTCAGTGTGTACTCAGCAGTAATGAATAGACCCCATAGACTCTTTAGAACTGCTAGCAAAGTGACCACATGCATTATTAGTAAGGATGTGCAGGCTTGGATAGATTCGAGTTTGCACGCCGAGTTCGGATTTTTCCCTCCAAAAATCAGGTCTCAGAAAGAGGCAAAACATCATCTTTCATGGACAAACATCATCTTCCATGGACTTGTCCATGGAAGATGATGTTTGTCCATGAAAAATTACGTTTTGCCTCTTTCTGAGACCCGATTTTTGGAGGGAAAAATCCGAACTCGGCGTGCAAACTCAACACTATCCGAGCCTGCATATCCCTAATTATTAGTGTTGTATTTTATATTATACAATATCAGCAGTGGCAGATTTTACCTGGGGGCTGCGGGGCTACAACTTCCCCAGTAAAAACAGCCACTTAAGTGAGCCAGTGCAGTTCATGACAGAGGAAGCCGCTCTCTGCCATTCGGGCAGCCCTACACGGCTTCTCAGGGCTGCAGTCAATGCAGCCCCCAGAAGCCAGTGTTAGGCACATGAGCGGTGCCACTGCCGCTCATGCATATGCACCGGTCCCGGAGCCTGCCAGATCTATTGCGCAAACCAGCCAGCAACAGCGGCAGTCCCCCTTAGGTAAGAGGGCAGGAGCCGCTGCTGAATATCAATGTACCGGAAGGTGCTGCAATAAAGATCTACAACTAGATCACTTCATGGAAGCTATTCTCCTACTGGTACTGGAATGTTGCCAGCGCGTAATCCTCCCCATTCATAAATACAAACATACAGAAAGTTTAGAATCATTTATAAGCCATTTGAAATGGAGACATAAAATGTTGTAAGCATGAAAACTTTCAAAAACAAGATATACGCCTGTATATAAAGAAAAATAAATAGATTTCAATGGACTATACCTGACAATAGCAAGACCCAGCAATCTTCATTAAAGGGTTAAATGTGTAATATTACCTTTGGAACACCTGGTGGTCTAAGCTTGGCCCTACATTATTATGTAAATTCAAGTCACATCATCTGTTATTCATGACAGGCAGAAAGTTTATCTGCATTATTTCAGCTTTTTGTAGAGCTGCGGGCTACACAACCTTAGGCCTTTCAGACATGGCAGTTATATACTCGTGTACGTACAAGTGAATTGGAATAAGTGCTGGTGTTTACATGGCCCTCCTTTTTTGCACTACCTCTTTGTAAAACATTTAGGATACAGCTGTAGAAAAATTTATTCGTTTATTTCCGTAAACTAACTTGTACCTAACAGATTGTATTGTGTGTGTGCACTGCTAATATATTGTGGTATTCAGGGGCCATTCAGTTCTTGGAGATGTGCGGTCTCGATGTTTGGCTGCATACATCCCCGAGATTTTTGTTAGGCCAACATTGCACATTGTCCTGCATGGGAAAATGCCTGTTGTTTGTGGCCACAAGGTGCCAGTCTTTCTGACCACTTCTCCAGAAATTCACGGCCATTGCTTTGCACTAAATCTTCCCCATTGTGTGCTATTTTAAAGAATTCCTACAATCACAGACTTATTTTTATCGTGAATTATTTCCAGTTTTGTTTAGCAAATGGTGAGATTTCGATGTCTAGAATACCTGCAGTTCGGGTGAAACCATGGCTGTAGCTAGTGATGTACGAGCGCAGGGCCCTAAGAGTGGCACTGTCACAGCCCCACAGTCCCTGCATCTGGCTAGTAGGGTACCTGGAATGGCACCCTGCAGCTAGAATCACAGAGCAACCTGAGGATGCTATGGACACTGCTGTTCTTCTCCTCGGCATGTCGTTATGTACTAAGGGGGCCGGCACAGGGCACTGCAACACCCAGTTATGGCGCCTGGAGATAAGAACCTGTGTCTGCACAGCCAATATTCCAGTCCCTACTTTTAAATTTTTTTTTTTTTAATTTGGGCCAAGTTCCACATTTCTATTGGCCACAGCCAGCCAATCACCTGCTGACACAACAATACTAAGATTTCAGCTGACCGGAGAGAGTACATCACCTGGAGCCCCGATCACCGGTCCCTGGACTCAGGTAAGTTTGGGTTTTTTTTTTAGTATTTTTTTTTTTTTTTTTTTACAGAAATCAGCGTGTGGTCTGTTTAGACCACACAGCTGATCACTGGAGCGGCTCCGGGCTCTGCCCTGCCCGTTAGAGCGGAACAGGAGTCCGATAACCGGGGGAGACCCTGGATAACGCCACCTCCTTTCACAATTTATTTTTAGTAACTTTGACCAGATCACATTTCCCATTACAATTATGGGAAATGCGATCTGCTTACTAAAAATAAGTGATAATTAGGGCTTGGAGTAGAATTTTACGACTTCTACTCCAATTGCCCTGTAGTAACTTTAGGTGATACTAAAATAATGTGAAAAGGGTGTGAAAACACCCCTTTTCACTTTATTTTAGTAAAAATAATGTTAATAAATAGAGCCCTAAGTCTTAGTGAGAATTTCTTTAACAGTGAGATGTTCTTCATTTTATAATAAAAATATTTAAACTTTTATTCAAGTTCTAGTTCAGTGCTTCCCAACTCCAGTCGTTTAGAACAGCGCCAGAGCAGAGTGCCGGCCCCACCCCTGGACGTGCCCCATGCATCCCACAAGGGCACGTCCGGAAGCATAAGTGTGGAGAGCTGCCTGGATGCTCTGGGCGGTTCCACACACTGCAGGGTGCACTGAAGCTACAGTACCAGCTTCCAGGCACCCTGCTAGCCAGATGCAGGAGCTGTGGGGCCTTGCGCCAAGGGCATCGACACCGCTCGCACTCCCCCCCTTACGCCCCTGCTCAAGAACGACAAACACATTGTCATGTTGTGTGAATTCCTTTAATCATGCAAAGATGAGTTGATCTATTTTGCTGGGTCAGTAATGATCCCACCTGCTTCCACAGACAGAAATCCTCAAGAGATGATGGGCAAAATTTACTAAGCGGTGGGTTCTAAACCCCGGTGGTTTGGTGGCGGTTTGACGGCGGGTTCTATTCTGTTCTAAACCCAGGGGGTTTGGCGGTTTTGCAGCGGTTTCTAAATGACAGTCCTGTTCTATTCTATTCTAAAATGTGTTTTGACTGCTGTTTGGCGGCGGTTTTGCTATCTGCAGATTTACTAAGGCCAAAACCGCTGTAAAACAGCTGCAAAACTGCCGTCAAAACACATTTTAGAATAGAATAGAACAGGACTGTCATTTAGAAACCCCTGCAAAACCGCCACCAAACCACCGGGGTTTAGAACAGAATTTATTAATATTATTATTATCCTTTATTTATATGGTGCCACAAGTGTTCTGCATCGCCTTACATAGTACATAAAACAAATAAGTAAACAAGTAACTTACAATACATTACAGTGCAGGACAAGGACACGATTTACTGTATATCCATTACTGCAATAGCGATTAAAGCACTCACAATAAGCAGCAGGGAGTAGGCAGTCATGTGTTAGGTGCCCTTATGGGGAGTAAGGAGTAGAAGAAAATGTATAGAGAAGCACATGAGGGAACAGGTCCCTGCTCGAGAGAGCTTACATTCTAAAGGGGAATAGAACCCGCCTTCAAACCGCCACCAAACCGCTGGGGTTTAGAACCCGCCGCTTAGTAAATTTTGCCCGACCTGTTGGGGGTTCTTGAGGACTAGGGTTGGGAACCTCTGTTCTAGTTTAAGCAGTATAGTACCCTAAGAATTGCCAGACAGACACCTGCTTCAGTTCAATAATTCAGTACCAGCCTATACTTGCTTCAGGGTGCAAAGTTAACCCTTTCATTACAAACTGCACACATATGACGTACAAATGCTGCATTGAAAATCATTCATATGCCTGGTACCTGCCAGAAAAGGGACGGCAGTCATTCAACATGCAAATTACAATCCACTGAAGAGCTAATGTGCATTAACACATGAAAAACAGAACATGTTACTACATTTGTTACACAGCAATAAGATTTTAAAACACAATTGTCCCAAGTACACCTTTTACACCAAATATTTGGGACTGAGCCTAAAGCTGGGAACACACTTAACAGATATATCTGCAGATCAAGTGATCTACAGATATATCTGCAGATGATGGTTGTTCATATACACACTGAACGACCATCATCTGTCTGCTGGCCGTGGGTCCTGCTGGCCAGGGGGGTGTGTCGCGCCCCCCTCCCAGCGGCCTATGCAGCAAGTGTGCGGGCGGTCTGCAGGTATATTAGGCATCGGTTGTGCAGCAGAGCCGATGCGATATGTCTGTGAACAACGTAATTCGCAGACATATCGCTGGTACACACTGGCCAATGGGCACCCGATATATTGGCCAATCAATCGATGGGCCAATATATCTGCCAGTGTGTACCCAGCTTTAGATTAGTCAGGTCAGCCTATTACAGCTGGGTATGTCTGCAACACAAATGATGCGTGGCTACATTAGAGATTGTTCAGATGCACACTGAATGACTGCAGTCACTATGCAGACAGGCACCATTTACAAAGATATGGTGTATGTACAGTACACTGTAATTACACGAACAGTCCATGAATATTAATTTAAATTAAACAGGTGTATGTGCTTTTCATATATTACATGTGTAACCTCGTCCCACTCTCACAAGAGAGCATTTAAGCTGAAATACCCTTGTGCCAAAATAGTAAAACAAATGTGTATGTCATTTAAAGATACAACATATGGAAACACAGTGAAGACGCATAAAAATAGTAACTAAAGCAAGCATTCGTTTCAATAATAAATCAATGGCACATACAGTATATGAACCTGACCTAACTCCCTCGCTGTGGAACATATTTTTGTTCTACAATGTCAACATTTTTCTAGAATTTTAAATATTCACAATATAGTAAATCCCATCTACTTAGAAACATTTGTCTCACAGTAGAGAAAAATAGATTTCCTGCAAGTGATACAATCAAAAGATGTCAAAACGTGTAATTATTGTGTTTATATGTGCTTGGCTAATCAAGTGTGTGACAGATATCAACCTTTTTGAGTTAAAAGTACCTTTAAAATGCTACAGACCTACGGCTGACTGGTTAATAAGCTGTTGAATGAGTTGTGTATTATTTTTTCTTCAAACTGATTGAAATGTTGACTAGAAATCAATGTTGTTGACTAGCGATAATTTACAGTGCTCTGTGTGCTAAGTAAGTCGTGCTGTGGAGTTTGCCATCCGCAGACCAGCGCAGGAAAACTGTGTGTACCACGATGAATCAAATGTGTTATGGGTCAGGCCTTTTACTTGTTCCATCATGGTTTTTACACAGTAGCCATGTAATTTATAGCGCCTTTCGCATTGTCAAACATTTTCATTGCAGCTTCCACGGCATAGCCCTGACACAAACACGGCAGCTCCGCAGCCACAATTGTTTCATAATCTAAGAGAGGGACTATAAAACATCAAATTACTCTATCTTCAGGCTAATTTAAATGCACTGCAGATTGAAATCAGAGCTCGTTTGTCCCTGATGCAAATTATTAAGTTCTAATTATAAATATCCATTTAATTACTCCATACATTTTTATTTCACAGACCAATTTTGGCAATTCAGCATGAGATACATGAGAGAAAATCTGCAGTAATTAATTGTGCACTTTTCAAAATGTAAATGGTGGAGAAAGGAGCCTTTTTACCAAATGACTGACTGCGTTTTGCACACGGATTAGTTCCCCAGGTGCCATTATTGTCTCTTGTGCTGTAATATTTTCACAATGACAAATATTCGGTCATGGCATTTGGGTATAGCTTGCTAATATTTTTTTTTCGTGGACTACATACACTTTGAGTTAATTAAGGTGACTGTGACCTTGGGATCCATTTTATCAACAATTTACCCTGGTGGTGTTTTTTTTTATGTAACACATGTATGGTTTATATTGTACTGTTGTATGTAGTGCTGTACCCTCTTGGCTTATCACATTAAACAATGAAGTTATTTCTGCACATATGTTTTCATTCACTCATTCTTGGTCCTTGCTTTCCTATGTCAATCAATTGAATAATTAAGGTATAGGTAGGTTTAGCGGATGGAAGGAAGATGTTATGTAGGAAATGTGAGATTTGGATTTAAAGGGACCATATATTATTTTTCTATTTTAAGTATACATAATTTTGTTTTTCACTGCATATTGAAAAATTTTGCTTGCTTTGTCAGTGTTTTGTGAAATATCAATTGTGGGAATAAGCCTGAATATGAAATTGGTGCGCTCGCTTGGTACTATTGTTCTGACGCCTTTTACTCAATTCATACAACAGGTATTATTTAAAAAAAAAAATGCACTTAACTGTTTTTAGAGACTATAAAATTGATTTTGATATAAAGCATTGGTTTTACAACACAAGAAGCAGCTGACACCCAGGATGTATTTAGCTTAGTTAAGGGTTAGTCTAGAGCAGGGGTAGCCAACCTCAGTCCTCGAGAGCTACCAACAGCACGTTTTCCAGATCACCTTGCTGGTGCACAGGTGTATTCATTACTCACTAACACATTTGAAAAGATCCACAGGTGAAGCTAATTATTTCACTTGTGATTCTGTGAGGAGACCTGGAAAGTATGCACTGTTGGTAGCTCATGAGGACCAGGGTTGGCTACCCCTAGTCTACAGCACAGGTTCTCAAACTTGGTCCTAAGGACCCCAAACAGTGCATGTTTTCCAGGTCTCCTCACAGAATCACAAGATAAGTCATTAGCTCCACCTGTGGATCTTTTAAAATGTGTCAGTGAGTAATGAATACACCTGTGCACCTGCTGGGTGACCAGGAAAATATAATCTGTGTGGGGTCTGAGGACTGAGGGCCTGATTCAAACCCGCTCGCAAGCGCATTGAGCTCGCAAGCGGGTCGATGGAGGCCCAGTGGTCACGCGCGAGCCCCAGAGCGAGCGCAAAAAGCGCTCGCTCTGGGACTCACTACAAAAGGGGTGGCTGTCGATGTTGATCGACTGCTCGCCCCATTTTGTAGGCGTGGTGGGAAGGTGGCTTCACAAATGGAGGTGTTCCCATGCCGTCCCCACTGACATCTAATTGAGCCAGAAGCTCTCTGGGGCTTGCGGCCACGAGACCCTACCACAAGGGTCTCGTCGCAAGCCCGATGGTCGCGATGGTCTTGACAATCACGACCGTCATCATGGCCGCTCGCAATAGCTGTGGGTGGTAACTCACAGCTATGCGAGCGGCCAAGAGGCCACAACTAAAAAAACCTGCGCCTACCCTGATTCAGAGCGAGCGCTCGCTTTTTGTGAGCGCCTCTGAATCAGGGCCTGAGTTTGAGAACCACTGGTCTACAGATATTTCTAGATTCTGTTAATTTGGCCACATACTTCCCAGTAACACATATATAGGTGTGATCAGCCCATATGATACCTGCCCTGTTACTTAGCTTGCAAAGTTGCAAGGCATAAGAGCACCAGTTATGGATTTGGTTTGCCAATAAAGTTGCCAACACAAGATTCACAATTGTTAGTAATTGCTACATGCAAGACGTGCTCAGTTTGTCCAAACACACATACAGTATATGGCCTGTTTGTTCAGATCTAGTCTTCGGATCAGAAAGCGCACACTGCCTGCAATCCCTAGGTCATACTTACCTACCTTGTAATTTCTCTTCCCGGGAAAAGCCTGGGTAAGAGAAACAGGAGGGTGGCGATGGGGGCGGGGCCTGATGAGTTGTGTCATTAAGCCCCGTCCCCTGATGGCAAAATTGCAGCGATTGGCTAGAATTTACATAGAGGCGAGGCCAAATGACGTGAATCATGTAGAATCACGCCATTAAGCCCCGCCCCCTACACAGAGACCCACGTGGGTCTCCTCATTCTGCCCACTTCACTAGGAAGTGGGCAGAATGCGGGATAAATGCCTACCCTTCCGGGGGGGCGGGGGGGGGGGTTACCTGAAAAAACGGGAGCTTCCCGCGAAAACCGGGAGGGTAGGCATGTATGCCCTAGGTAGAAGCAATTAATACTGCCTGGTCTCATAAGATTCCTTATGCCTAATGCCCAATTTGGTGCAAAATGACTAAACTGTCCAATACCAAATGCAGCCATCTAGCTGTCCCCTGATACTTTCAGTAGCCTGACAGCTCTTGCTGCAGATGAGATATTTCAGAACTGAACTGTAAAATATTAATGATCCCTCAACTGGAATAAGCAGTGTGATCACTATTCTCATCATAATGAGAGAAAGAAAAACAGATTTCTTTCCTTGTGTTCTAGCTACAAGAAAGCGTCTGCAGGATATACACAGCCAATCATAGACAAGATGTACAGTCACACTGGTCTGGAAATAAAGTGGCATGCAGCCATTTTCAAAATAATGATCTGTGTACAATCGACTGCATATAAATTAATAATAGATTTTACCTTCAAAATAGAATATATGAAAAAATAATAATTTTTTTTTAGCAAAATATATTTTAAGTCTGAACATAAAAATTTCCATCAGAGTTTAGCAGGGAGATTGTTTCTCTCTACTTATTAAAGGCTATTGGCAAGTATCACTAGGGGGGGAATTCAATTCAGTGTGTTGTTGATAGCGTCGGGAGGACGTTTCCGGAGCTATTCCATTCAGTGCGCTGTTAGGGCGGCCAAATGATTTCTTCTCGCAAGGAGAAATCCAACTAAAATGCCGGCCACGAGGCTCTTCCCCGGCTTAGCACGGCGCTAATAGCCAGGGCCGGCCCAAGCCTAATTTTTTTGGTAAGCGGATATAGATTTTGGCGCCCCTTGTTGGAATAAAGCCTCATATTTTGGTGTGTGAAATATTGAGTGTGCATGTAATAATGTAAAAATGACAAAATGGAAGCTATAGGTTAAAATACCAGCTTTATATACACATGGCTATAATTTAATACTATACTCAGTGGCGTCACTAAGATTGGTGTAACCGAGTATAGTAACTAATGGTGTCACCCCACGCCCACAGGTGGAGCTAGACACGCCCTTTTGGCGGAGTTGGTCACGCCCCCTCTGCGGTGCGCCGAACATCACAAATCTCCCTGAATCTAATTTTCAAAAGTAGGCAAGTATGTGTCACCCCACATGGACCTTCTCCTGCATCAGACAATACAGAATCCTTAGTAATAATATACAATGGACCCACAAGAGGGAAAAAAGCACACACATTAACCTCCACTGTGTGGGGCCTCACTTGATAAATAAAAAACACATACATAGGCTTTGCATGAAAAAAACACATACATAGGCCCCCACATGAAAATAATAAAGCACATAGGCTCCACATTAAAAAAAATCAAAACACATTCTGCCCCCACGTAAAAATAAAACAGATATCGCTTTGCAGAAAAAAAACGCACATAGATCCCCATATGGGAAAACACCACACACATTAGCAACCACATAAAAGTAATAAAACCTAGGATTTGCATGAAAAAACCCCCCACACACATAGGCCCCTATATGAAAATAATTAAACACTCACATAGACACACACACAGACCGCCACATAAAAATGTATGAAGTGTTATATGGCACCTATACAGCAGGACCACCCTGGGTCTTAAGCTACAAATACACCCTAAGAAACATATTCAGGGAGACAGCCAGTGGGTGACAGGGAGAGGGTGACAGCACTAGGTGACAGGAGTAGGTGATAGAGAGAGGGTGACAGGAAGAAGGTGACAGGGAGAGGATTATGACAGGGTGAGGGTGACGGAGAGAATGACGACAGGGTGAGGGCGACAGCACTAGGTGACAGATAGAGGGTGACAGGGAAAGAGTGATGACAGGGAGAGGGTGAAAGCACTAGGTGACAGGGAGAGGGTGAAAGCACTAGGTGACAGGTAGAGGGTGACGACAGGGAAAGAGTGACAGCACTGGGTGACAGAGAGAGGGTGGCAAAGGTTGACAGGGAGAGGGTGACAGCAGTGGGTGATGCCAAGAGACAGTGAAAGCAGTGGGTGACAGGAAGAAAATGAACAATGGGTGAAAGGAACAGGGTGACGACAGGCTGTGGGAGACAACCAGTGGATGACAGGGAGAGGGAGACAGCCAGTAGGTGACAGGGAGAGGGTGACGACAGAGTGAGGACAACCGCACTAGGTGACAGGGAGAGAATGACGACAGGGAGAGGGTGACAGCACTAGGTGACAGAGGGTGATGACAGAGTGACCAATGGCTGAAAGGGACAGGGTGACAACAGGCAGAGGGAGACAACCAGTGGGTGGCAGGGAGACGGATACAGCCAGTGGGCGACAGCTAGTGGGTGACAGGGAGAGGGTGATGACAGAGGTGAGGGCAACCGCACTAGGTGACAGGGGGAGGGAGATGACAGGGAGAGGGTGACAGGGAGAGTGAGGGCAACAGCACTAGGTGACAGGGGAGGGTGACAGTACTAGGTGACAGGGGAGGGTGATGACAGGGAGAGGGTGACAGCACTAGGTGACAGGGAGAGGATGACAGCACTAAGTGACAGGGAGAGTGAGGGCAACAGCACTAGGTGACAGGGGAGGGTGATGACAGGGGGAGGGCGACAGTACTAGGTGACAGGGGAGGGTGACGACAGTGAGAGGGTGACGGCCAGTGCATGATAAATACAAAAGAAATAAAATTTTCTTACCTGGGACTGCAGCGCGTGGATGGCTCCTCCTAACCTTGGACTTTACGCTGGGGATGGTCACGAGTTCGTGACGTCAGATTCCCGGCGTCCAAGCAGCAGCACAGCCAGAGGAAGCTGGGGTTGGAGGGGAGGAGCGGGGAGAGCGTGGCCCCTCCTGCTCTTCCAGCCAGGCACAGACTCTTAAACTGTGTCACTCTGAGGGGGAGGAGCTCAGGAGAGGGGAGGAGAAGAGAGCGGCCACTCCTCCCCCTCCAGCCGTGCCCGGCCTGCTGTCAATCAACAAAGTATGGTCCCGAGCCGTTGTTCCGGCAGCGGCTGTGGCTGGCTGCCGCTGCGCAGCGGCATATGAGTCAGTGTGACTCATTGTAACTCCGGCAGCTCTGGGGGATAGCAACACAGCGGCGGGACAGATGACGCCCTTACAACTTCGCTCCGTACGCGGCTGCGTACTGGGCGTAATTGGCAGGCCGGCCCTGCTAATAGCCTCGCCGCCAGCACTTTAGTCTGAGAATGCCGGTTCTCGCGACTAAACACCCAGGTTTAGTCTGAGAACCGAAATTGTCCGTCTTAACTTCTAACTGTCGGACTAAACAGCGCACTGAATTGAACAGCTTTCGGAGCTCTCTCCCGGCGATATCAACAGCGCATTGAATTGAATTACCCCCACTGACTTTAGCCATCTTAGCATTGCATAGGTACAAGGGCCGCCATTTATCCTATCCCAAAATATCTACGGTATCACTTTGTCTTAATAACAAAGCTGAAGGTGCGTAATATAATTCAATAATCCTATATATATCCCCTCGGCAAAGGCTAATGTCAGTCTTCTCTTTTCATCCATATTGTATTTGGAAAAGTTTGTTCAGAGAGGTAACACATTTCTGCTGTTGTGAGATTCTCTCCGTTTGCTATCACGTGAAATGTTTAATGGCCAGTCCCTCGATTGTACGGCAGGAAAACCTTCAGCTTGAGAAAAAGCCTGCAGACATTGCCTCAGGTCAGTCGGCAAAATGCATAATCAATACAGCAGCTTGAAACAGAATGCCTGAATTTTGGACAATTAAATATTTATTAGGGGAGAGGAAGAAAGATGTAACAAAGAATCACCTAGTGAGTAATCATAAAGGAAGAAGAGGTATGGAGCGGTAGGTGCTGCAGTACACATTTTCAAGGAAGCGATTTGTTATTTAGCTGCTCTCTTGCAATATGCACAGATACAAGATAAGGTGAAAAATTCCCCCATGTGATCATGTCACAGTATGTGAGACCATCTGAAAAATACAAACAGTACGGATTCCTCAAGCCTCGGATTATCTCCTAATCTGTTATTTTAGGTGTAACTCACTGATCAGAAGCACAAATGATGCCTACTTTATCTAACTATGAATAATAACCCTGTTCTTAATCAGGATAACTAGCTACACTACAAAAACAGGAAAAAAAAATAGAAAAGAAAAATCGGACTCCTGTTAAGTTAGTGTAAAATATAAAGTTTTTCTTGGTAGAGTCAAGAATTTGGCCACCGTGGGGATGATTCAGCAGCTGCTAAACGCAGTTGGAAATCTGCACGTGCGCATGTCCCGTTCTGCGCATGTGCAAAACAGGTCCTGCTTTATCGGACTCAGGGCAGCAGCAGACTGCAAGTGATTGACAATCTGCTACCATTTGGGGGCGGGGAGGGGGCAGCGACGGCCTCCGTTTTCCAAAACCATTGGGGGAGAGGGAAGAGGCCAGGGTCTTTTGCGATGGCCGGCCTGCGTGGCCCCATGCTAACTCAGCCGGCCACGGATCACGCAGATGATCTGAATCCGCAAGGACGGAATTGCAAAGCTGCTTGTGTGCAGCTTTGCAATTCCGTCCAGTGCTGAATCACCCCCTGTGTGCACTATTCAACTGTTCTAGAGATGCTATCTTGTTATACCTAGACAAGAGCAATCAATCATTTTCACTCATATTAATTGATTCTCTGTACAGAATTACCTATATCCATATGCCTTACTTAGTGTTTATAGGTAAATAAACCCTGCTTGTAAAAAAAAAATCACCAAAAGAAATGTCAGTTGTGAATTTTTTACGTTTTTCTCGATATTTTGGAATGGATTCTATTCATTCAGAGCAGTTTTTTAGTTGTTTTTTTTAAATTACAAAACGTATTTTACAGAATTGACATACATCTATAGAGACAACATGCTTATTACTCTAATGGATATTTCTTTATTGTTGCTCCTTACTTTTTTAATCCAACTCGTGTACGTAGTCACAGTAAACATTCTAGTGCATTACCTTCTTTTCTTGCCACTGAACATTTGATTTGTGACTTATGCACTTGCTATATATTGAAACACAACTTAATACTTGTGTCATTTTTGAGGGATGAGTCCGATCTCAAGTGAATCCAGGAAAGGTAAATTTCCCTCTTTATCCTAAGTGAAATTGGTCCTTTCATTTCAAGTATATCTCAGAGCATCAGTTTTTGCACAGTGAAATACAGAAAACCTTTTCCGATTTTACATTTTGAGACATCTCCCCTCATTTATACATTACAGTAGTTGTCACCTTAGTGCAGCACTTGGGATTCCCTCCCCTTTAACCAACACCATGACCAATGGAGGCTTCTGATCGCTCTATTTCAGAGCAGGGGAAGAGGTCAGCAGAACAGACTGGAATGATTGGCTAATTTACATCTACCATGATGGGAGGTGTGTGGTGAATATGGCATCTGATTGGCCAGGATTACATGTAGATGCAGCGTTCTGTAATTATCTCACGTCCCTGCAGATTGAATCCCCAGGACAGCTCTGCTCCGCTGCTGCTGAAAACTCTATGCTATAACAGCTCTACAACATTGCAAGAATAGTGGAAATCACAGGGGGATACTTATTAAAGAGAAGCAGAGGTTCAGCTTACTGGCTTGTTTAAAGTTAGGATACCCACATGGTTAAAGTAGCATTACACTCATGTCAGGATCCCGGAGTTAGCATTATCATGTTGACATACTGCCGGGATGTAGTCAGGATCCCAACGTCACAATACTGACAGCTGCATCGCAACAGTCACAATCCTGACTGGATGGGGAGGGGAGGGTTAGAGACTAAGGGGTCAATCCTATTAGCTGTGATGACTCGCCGGTGCGAGTCATTGCGGCAATGGCCACACTTTACGCATACCTCCCAACTGTACCGCATTCAGCAGGACAGTCCCATTTTTCTGGGACTGTCCCGCTGTCCCACCCGCGGGGGAAGCATATGCAAAGGGTATGCAAAGCGACAATAGATGCTGTGCGCATGTGCACAGCATATATTCACAGTACGGGGGGAAGCCTGGAGGTAGCCCAGCATCTCAGAGATGCTGGGCACGCCCCATTAGTGATGCAAACGAAGGGCGTCTCATCACACCACGCCCCTTTTACGATCAGACCACACCCCTTTTTGACGCGCGGAGGTCCCGACTCTGGGACTCAGAATGTTGGGAGATATGCTTTACGGCAGCCCCAAAGGGCTCCGAGTAAAATTCAGTGAATTCAGACTCTGAGCGGGCTGGAAGGGTGTGAGGTGCCGGTCCGTTTCTGGCGTTTTAACGCCGTTGCAACGGTAGCTCTCATCCTTTGCACATAATAGGATTGACCTCTAAGGAAGGGATGGTTAGGGTTAGGTTACGGGAAGGGATGGTTAGGGTTAGACTGCGGGTTGGGACAGTTAGGGTTAGGCTGCAGGAGGGGATGGTTAGGGTTAGACTGCAGGAATGGACGATTAGGAAAAGACAGCTGGAGGGGCGGGTTGGGTTTAGGATTGGAATTAGAATACTTATCAAAATCTATTGGGATTTTGACCACCGGCATGCCGCTGTCTGTATTCTGACGGTCGGCATTGTGTCCGTCGAGATCTCGTACCCAACGTGACATCCCGTACCAAACCCCCACTTTGAAATCACATACTGAATATCAGCAAGAATTTATTTACACTATAGTCAGAACCCGCCCATGAAAGTAGACTATGGGAGCGACAACAGGAACATATTTTGTCATGTGATACAGAAATAACAATAACCAAATAATAGACATGAAACACACTTGTGTGGTTTATTTTCCTGTAACAACCTACTTGTTTTGCATGCAATAAAATTACCCACATTAATAGAGAGTACCAACAGATTTCTACTGCTGCTGTTTGAAAATCATAGGAGCTTGGAATATAAAAGAAAGACCTTGAACCCTTTCACTTTACACATATATAGAAAAGTGTTACTTATGTCAGACAGTAGCATATTAATGTTATTTCAAGTTTTGGTTTCTACATATAAAACACATACTCCACATGCAGTTTCCTACCCCAGTTTATTTTAAGGGAAAGCTGTTCCAGGCTATTTTTTTTTATTTATCTCTCCTGTGACCTTCTCCCCTTTTATCTGGTTAAATGAACTTGTCTAATCCCTGCACTGTTACTCCTTACTAATCATTTTATTTCCTAAAAGATCTTTAGACCTTCATGCTTTTAGCTGGTGCGTCTACTGTGGAAACGGCTGGGCAATTTTTGTTTCAATCTAAAAGTCTCTGGAGTACTGGTTCCAGAGACTGATCAATAAGTTTTGCTGTCGACCTCGCTGTCTCCATAGGCCCGATGACCTTATCCTGTCTAAAAATAGTATGTGCTGTTGCCTACAGAACCTTGACCTGCACAAACCCATTTGGAACATAACTGACACATTCAGTCAGCTGTACATCTCAGACGTCCGTGGACGTATTCTCCTTTCATCTCTTCCAGCACTGAACAAGATTTTAGTGGTGACAATCGGTCCCTTTTAATAATTAGCGTGAGAAATGTGGATTGCAAACAAATGGCCGTAAAGAAAGCAGTAGGCTATTGTTATTAAAGGGTTATTACAATTCCCTAGTTATTTTTTCTTTCACACTCACTGTAGTTACCGTAAATTGATGGTAGTTCCTCCTCTAGTACTTAAGCTAGGTACACACTGAAGCGATGTCGTAATGACATATTGTGCATATCATGCAATGTGTATGCACAATATATGAGCTCCCGCGGGCTCTTGCGACGACGTCAGGTTTGATGTGCTGCACATCAAACCTGACTATGTCGCAAGCGGCCCCATTCATGTTAATAAAGGATGGAACAAGTGGTCGGTGGAGTTTAGTTTAGTACAAATATCACCATATTGTCTGGTTGCCACATTACTATCTATCATCATATACAATCTTCATCAACCTTCCCTTGCACCATTTCTAATTAACAAAGATAATTGTCGTAAAGCACTTGATGTCTATCCTAAGACTCTTACCCAAAATTTCTCTGCCCAGCTACTGTATAACCATTCCTACAGAACAAGCATTCCATAAATCAGTTGCTCTCTTTATAATGGTATTCCCTATGCAACCAGTTTTGGCCACTGATTTATGGGATCCATTCAATTAACTTGCCCTCGTGAGTCCGTGCTCGTAAGTGCGGCTAGGTGCCGCACTTATGGTAGCTCCAGAGTTTGGGGTGAGATTGGGCCTTTGCAATGGCAATTTACCTCCCTTGCTGCTAAGTGATTGGCCACGATGGAGATGGAGAATATATCCATCCTTACCATTTTTTTAGCAGATTTTGGGAGCTGAGGTCCAGTTGAGAATTAAGTCATGCGGACCCAGCCCGCAAAAAAATGCTGTGATTTGACTCTATTCACATTGAATTGTGTCATTGTAATGTATATACCTTATTGCACGCTACATGCAATACAAACAGTGCCAACGCGTCCGTGTACCTTATTGGCTACTACAAGCAGTACAACCAGTGCCAACGCATCCGTGTACCTTATTGCATGCTACAAGCAGTACAACCAGTGCCAACGCATCCGTGTACCTTATTGCATGCTACAAGCAGTACAACCAGTGCCAACGCATCCATGTACCTTATTGCATGCTACAAGCAGTACAACCAGTGCCAATGCATCCATGTACCTTTATTGCATGCTACAAGCAGTACAAACAGTGCCAACGCATCCATGTACCTTATTGCCTGCTACAAGCAGTACAACCAGTGCCAATGCATCCATGTACCTTGTTGCATGCTATAAGCAAAACAAGCAGTGCCAACGCATCCATGTACCTTATTGCCAGCTACAAGCAGTACAACCAGTGCCAATGCATCCATGTACCTTATTGCCTGCTACAAGCAGTACAACCAGTGCCAACACATCCGTGTACTTTGTTGCATGCTACAAGCAGAACAACCAGTGCCAATGCATCCGTGTACCTTATTGCCTGCTACAAGCAGTACAAACAGTGCCAACGCATCCATGTACCTTATTGCCTGCTACAAGCAGTACAACCAGTGCCAATGCATCCATGTACCTTGTTGCATGCTATAAGCAAAACAAGCAGTGCCAACGCATCCATGTACCTTATTGCCAGCTACAAGCAGTACAACCAGTGCCAATGCATCCATGTACCTTATTGCCTGCTACAAGCAGTACAACCAGTGCCAACACATCCGTGTACCTTATTGCCTGCTACAAGCAGAACAACCAGTGCCAATGCATCCGTGTACCTTGTTGCATGCTACAAGCAGAACAACCAGTGCCAATGCATCCGTGTACCTTATTGCCTGCTACAAGCAGTACAACCAGTGCCAATGCATCCATGTACCTTATTGCATGCTACAAGCAGTACAACCAGTGCCTATGCATCCGTGTACCTTATTGCCTGCTACAAGCAGTACAACCAGTGCCAATGCATCCGTGTACCTTATTGCCTGCTACAAGCAGTACAACCAGTGCCTATGCATCCGTGTCCCTTATTGCCTGCTACAAGCAGAACAACCAGTGCCAATGCATCCGTGTACCTTATTGCCTGCTACAAGCAGTACAACCAGTGCCTATGCATCCGTGTACCTTATTGCCTGCTGCAAGCAGTACAACCAGTGCCAATGCATCCGTGTACCTTATTGCCTGCTACAAGCAGTACAACCAGTGCCAATGCATCCGTGTACCTTATTGCCTGCTACAAGCAGTACAACCAGTGCCTATGCATCCGTGCACCTTGTTGCACACTACCAAACTCCCCCACATTGTGTACTCAGCTGTACCTTCGGCATTTGCACCTCAGGGCTTTCCATGGCTACCACCTCTTGGAGTATTGCAGCTATACCTCATATGGTATGTTCCCCTGTAGTAGCAAAATCCCAAGGCTTCCCAGGATTCCATCTTACCTAGTTTGACGCCAACTTACCTGAAAGTCTGCACATACAGTAGCTCACATAATTCTCAAGTTAAATCATCCAAAAATGCTGTTTATACTCATTAGTAAAATACTTTGCTGTTCATCTTGAAATAATTCTTGAAATAATTATATATATATATATATATATATATATATAATAAAATGATATGATACACACGCACGGGAAAATATGCAGTGCTTCTTATTTTATACTGCATAATCTTATAGGGAACCAGTTCAGTCAACATTCTCTGTACCACAACTTCTTTTACCTCTGCTATGCATACGCAATGTGGCGTACGTGGTCCCAATACACAGACTAATACGGTAGCTTCTTTGAGACCTCTGAAAATTCAGTCCAGCAGTTTATGGAAAAATGCTAAATTCATCCTGCAACACAACACTCGTGTAATTCGGGCATTTTCCAGTAAATACAGTAAGGGGTTAAATAATGTACATTAAATAGGTTTGACTTCAGAGCATGTGAGAGATGAAAAGCTCTGACTTCAGGGCTGCAGAAAGGTGGCATTTTGTTTTCCAGTTAACAAAAGCCAGGACTTTTGCTGCCTTCTGGCTTGAAAGAGAGGTCACTGGTGGTATTAGTGCAGCTAAAGCTAATCACATAGAAGCCCGGGTGGGCCTGGCTCTTCTGCTGTATTGGCTGCTTAAGGAGCTGAGACTGGCCACACTGAACCGTTCCCATACACAACTTAAGTTGCACAAAATGTCCGCTCCTGCCCTGTTAATGCACAAGCCTATTATTAGCAAGTGTCAGTCATTTATCTAAGAGTAGCGCTTTTAGCTGCCACCTAAGTGCCTGACACTTTGGTTTACACTTTACAGCAGATTAAATTAAATTTTAGGCTGGTTTGGGTTTACTGAAAGCAGACAAAAGAAGCAGCTGTTGTGGAAATGTAATCTGGCACCAACAAGTACAGGGTACCATGGCGGAAGCCTGTTTTTTTCTCTTTCCCTTGTTGGAGGTTAGAAATGCACAGGTGACTATTTTCAGATTAGGTACCTGACAAGCTGTTCTCCGCAGGGACAGAAAATGTCAACCATTGTCCTGCCATCACCGAGGCTTTGTCTCACCTGATGAAAGAAGAGATGTTTGCTCAGACGGACAGGTTATTGCTGTGTTCCTGCTCTGCAAAGATCATTTGACATGATGATGCATGTTATGTGTAAATCACCTCTGAAATATACTAGTACTTTCAAGAATTTTATGGGAAAACATAAACCAATGTATAAACACGTTCTCCTCTCCAACATACACTTTTTGAAAAGTTTATTTTATTTTAAATTACATACAATAATGTATCACAAAAAAAGCTGTTTTAGCGGAAAAGGGGTCTATTTATAAAATGGAGATAAGTCCCATTTCCTTCAAGAAATAGGCTTATTTCAGTTTCTGTATATTTCAATAGCCATGGCATGGAAAACCCCCAAATATCTCCATTGACGCTTCAGTTATCATATAGTTTTTCATCGCTTGTCTGAGAAACATAACATCATTTCAAAATGGTCTTATGCAGTCTTACATGCTGACGCAGAGGTGAATCAGTGGGCTAGAACATCCTGACCCTCCCTCTTAAGATGGCTGCCGGTCACGCTCCTCCCCTCACCCCTCTGCCTTCTGGGTGACCGCATCTGCAATATGGCAGTACAATCACAAGAAAAGGATGCATTAGCGTAAACTAAAGCTGCTGCGGGACAAATAAAAAAACACATCACCAGAGGGGTGATTTAGCACATCTCAGGCAGAAGAAATATTATAAATATCAACAAAATCATGCTACAAAATTCTGCAAATTTATAAGACACGTAGCACCACAAAACAGCGTATTGATAATTAGACCTCAAAGCTAGTTACTAATTTGTGAATACATGACCTGATTCAGACCTGCTCGCAAGCGCTATGCGCTCGCAAGCGGGTCGATGGTGGGGCACTGCGCACGTGCGGAGTGCGCAATGCGCATGCGCGATCCCCGGAGCGAGTGAGAAATTCACTCTATTCCGGGGCTCGCTACAAACGGGGCGGCTGTCGATATTGATCGCCTGCTCGCCCCGTTTTGTAGGCGGGGAGGGGGGGGAGGCTGGTCAAACGGAGGCATTCCTGAAGGAACGCCTGATGTTTGTGGGCGGCCCTACTGACATCACTCGTGATGTCAGTAGTGAGCTTCCTGCTCTATTAGAGCAGGAAGCTCACTGGGGCTTGCGGGAACGAGACCCTACCAGAAGGGTCTTGTCGCAAGCCCGATGGTCGCGACCATCACCTGGCTGCTCGCAAAAGCTGTGGGTGGTCACCCAAAGCTTAGCGAGTGGCCTTCAAGGCCGTCCACAAAAAAAAACAGGCTGCCCAGATTCAGAGCGAGCGCTCACAAAGAGCCAGTTTCTAGGGAGTTTTGTTCTACTCTATAGAAAGATCTTGTTGTATATTACACCTTTACATTTACAATATGACCTGACACCATCATATTTTTTTATTGCATAACCTCCAAATGTCATAATTTAAGTGAGACAGTCCCGATCAGGAAGATTGGGATGTATCTCACTGGTGCTGTCTATTGCTCCAAAAGCCATACTCATCTCCCTGGGATTTGGGCCAGCTCTACTGCAAAGTGGCACCACTCCAGTGGCAACGTGGTTTAAAGTTTCCCAGTTCTAAAAGTTGTTAGGTATTCTTTGTATATTAAATATGCTCTTCAATAAATGTAACCATATGTAAAATAAAAACAGATAATAAAAATTACACAGAGATTATAAAATAAGTGGTCCTGCTTTATGCTGTAAATAAGATGCTTAATTTTCTATGATACATCTTTAATGTCCCTGGGAATTATCGACAATTGTCTTCCTAGAAAACATTTTGAAGATCTGGTTACATATCCCAGGGGGTAAAGGTGCAAACGATTTCATACATATTTTTGTATTCTTTGTCATTTGCTGTTAAACATTCATTATAAATTGCAAATCACTTATCATTCACCAGCAAATTCTGTATTCTTTGTACATCATTGCTAACGTAACCAGGAATGGTAACATCTCTATATAATATTGCTGGATATTATATCGGGACTCAAACTTTCTATGCATATTTCCCCCACAGGGATTTCCATCAAAGGGTGGGACACCACAGTCAGCTGATACACTGAATATCAGCAACCTTCTTTTACAATTTATTTTATTTGTATGTGTATATCACCACTCCCCGTAGAGGAGGATATTAATGTGTCTAATAAATGTTTTATAAACAAGCCATGTGTACCCATATATAGATTTTGATACAGGGTGAATTTCTCAAACCCCACTATATAGACCATATATGTCCTTGATAGCGCTGTCACCTGTTTTTAATTTTTTGTACATCATTGCCTGATGGTTTGTTAAAAGAGGAAGACCAGTCTTGGGGGATGTGATCGTGTTAGATGAGGAGCACTCAACACTGCCTCTGTTAATGACCGAGAGCTGGCAGCTCTTTCCCGGAGGTCTGACCTCCGACATGCACATTCTTTACTGCGCCTCTTTCTCCATTGGCGTACATCTGTGTGGATGCTCCCTGGAGACTCTCCACTCCACAGAACCATAGAAGTCCCTACAGTGTGTCCCAATTCCCTGTGCCACCACCACTAACCACTGGGAGCATACCTACTACTGCAGTGCCTAGTATACCCTATATGCTCTGGGCTGTATTTGGCATCATATCTGCAACCTGTACCTGTGATAAATCATCTGTCGCATGCGCAGACTACACAAAACATTGGCCAGTTGCAACAGAATCTAAACTACCACCTCTAAATCAGGTCCTAGGTTACCTAGGGTATGAAAATATACAGAGGCTTCTAGATGGCATGGTGACAGGAATATCAGTGAACAACCCTCAAAGACCAGAGTGTGAAAGTTGAGTGAAAGGCTAGCAATCACGTTGCACCTTTCCTAAATTAGCATCAGGAGCAAAAGTGCTCTTGGGATTAGTGTATACAGATGTATGTGGACCAATGGAGGTAGAATCCATGAGTGGGAAACGATACTTAATGACACTCATCGATGATGTTATATTTATTTCCTAAAGAACTAACTTGAATTTACAGGCAAAGTTAAAGTATACAAAAATATAAAAACAGGAATCACGGGTGTGTTGGGAGGAGACGGGCTAAAAGTCAGGCCCCATCCCCAAAGTGGACAGGTGTGTCAGAGAGGAGGAACCCGTCCAGTTGTGATGTCTGGCCAGATTGGTGTAGAGCAGGGGTGGGGAACCTTTTTTCTGCCGAGGGCCATTTTGATATATACAGTATAACCTTGTTTGCGGGCCCAATGCAGTTGTCACACGGCGGCAGGGCCACAATCACCGGTGAATACAGAAATCCACGGAGCATCCTGAGGATGCTCTGGGGAGCTGTAAGGGCAGCGGTGTGACTGTCTGAAGCGTCCGAAGGATGCTCTAGACGGCACTGCTGCATAGATTCTGGCTGCAGGGTGCCATTCTAGTGGCTGGCAAAAAAAAGCTCAGAGGGTCAGACCAAATGATTCTGGGGGCCTTAAATGGCCCCTGGGCCTGAGGTTCCCCATCCCTGATGTAGAGCTTACTAAATCATCCGCTGGGTCGGGTAAGTGCGTACCAAGCTTTGCTCCCTTATTTTATCAATGGAAATATAGAGTATACTGTATTATAACTTAATTACATTAGAAAGTACATTGATATAATTCAATGAAAAGAAGGGAAAAACTGAACATATAAGACCCCGGTCATAAAAGACTGTTGGATAAATATGCAAATACCTTTAACCCATAATAAATTCTGTTTTTTATTATATACAGTTAAAGGTATTTGCATATTTATCCATTGGGCTTTTATTACCGGTTACTAAATCAAAAGTTCCAGCCACTTGCTGTACACGGCAAAGCAATCTACTAAAACCTATGACATTATCCCAAATTTAAAATTTGTTTCTAAAAAAATGCATAAACAATTTTTAAGAAAACAATTTTAAGGCTGAGAATACAATAGCTCCTAACTTTTTGTGTTTTAGGATTAATATAATGCTCTGTCAAAACCTTTTTTTTTCCTTTTTTTGGGGAGGGGGGGGGGATAGGAGCGAATCCACACCCATCTTTACCTAAAGGGATTTTGTGGTCACATTGGCAATATCTAATGAAAAGGTCTGAACATGTTTTTAATCGTACCCTCTTGCTTCTCACAAATATAGCTCTCTCGTTAGAAAGTGATATGTATTTTCTGAAAGTTCTTATAGTCACATGTGAAATACAATTACAATGTCTGTTAATATTTAATGTGATTAACTTACACAAGTCTCAATACAAAGGGCCATATAATGGGCTGGCCGTCCATGTTAGTTTGCAGGTTATCATTATCTGAAATATAATGTACTTAGCTTGGAGACGTTTATAAATATGTGGATATGATTTGTCTTGAAATTTGAAATCTCACAAATATGATTTTAAAATGAAAAAAATCAGTATTTACTTGAGCTGGTAGTGCTGAAATCAGTGTTTATACGGGTTGTTGTTACCTTTGCAAAAACTGACAATAATCAAACATTCCCTTAGGTACAGATGTGCTCACATACATCTATCTTCCGTGGGCTACAAGTCGCGCCACACATAACACGGGAGCTCAGTGTGACTCGGTAGCGACGAAAATCTTTTTTTACCTTCAAATGCGTCTTATTTGCACAATGATGAGAATAGATAGCCCAAGCAGCTTCTGCTAATAAAAATGATATGCGGCATGCCTATGTTATGTTGGCGAGTGCGGGTGTATCTGCATGCGAAATGCTACGTTACAGTGTCAGTGGCTGTGACTCTGTAACGTAGCGTTTCACATGTAGATACACCCGCAGACGCTCAGAACATAGGCATGGCGCATATAATTTTAATCAGCAAAAGCTGTTTGTGCTATCTATTCACATCTTTGTGCGATTAAGACGCATTTAAAGGTAAAAAGATGAATGAAAAGATGCTCTGCGCTACTGAGTCACGCCACGGCATGGTCAACTAGAAGGGCTGTATAACGCGCCAGGAGGCTAGATGTATGTGGTCCCATCTGTACTCTACAGGAAGCGCGGGATGAGTGGTGGTGTTGGCCATAATGAGGGGTGTGGGACTGGTGCCACCTACCATACTACCATACTTTTCTGCCTTGCATGGAAAGCCGCAGGAAACGTCCTTAGGTTGTGTCCGACAGCCGTCTACCTGTCACCGGCCTAAGACGTGGAGGCACTTTGCTACCAATTGAGAAATCATGGCACTGTAAGCCACTCTTCCAACTTTCACAGGTTATGCACAGTCAGCCCAAGCCACACCGTGATCCCCACAGACCACTCTTTTTAGAAGTTATACAAAAGAGAATGTGTGAGCCAACAGCAGAAGGACAGTGGAGAACATGTTGTATAGGAACGGTGTCTGCCTGACCCTGTGATTTTGCCTACAAACCCTCAATCTCATTGTCACTTAGCCTTAAGAGTTTTCAGTATAGCAAAGGAATTATAAACTTGCAGTACAGGTTAAATTCACAAAATTGAATATCTATAAACATATTTTATATTTAAAATACCTGTTGACTTAGTACATGATTATCAAATGTTCCTAATTTTTAAAGACTTTTTCCTGGAAAGTGCTGGTGATTACTAACAGATTGCTTTGCTAGTTGGTGTAGTCGGATGTGCATAACTTTGAGGTAGGGTTAATTTGTGATTCTAGAACAGACATGTATACTGTACATGTATACATATGAAATAAACGTGCACCTTAAGTTTCACTGAAAAGTATTTGAGCTCTGAATCTGTCTATTATTAAATAATAATTACCCCCCAACATGAAAAGTCTGCTAGCCAGCACAAAAAGGTTCTTAACCTGAGGTCCAGCGTTCCGACTAGTCTCCTGACATCTTTCGTGTGCCGACTGTTTCTCTGCTTTCTCCGGCATGCTCCTACTAGCAGCCTGACAGTGGACACCATCCTGCCTGTCTCAGCAGGAGTATGGAGGGTGCCGCAGGAATGAGCAAAGTACATGTGGAACAGATTAAGTGCCGGAAACGCCAGACTTCAGGCAGGGCCATCTCTTCCATTGGGCTTGTTGGGCAGTTACCCAAGGGCCCGAAGCTTGTAGGGGCCGCTAACCCACCCCCATGTAGCCGCGGCCAGTGGGTAAATTTGTGATATTTTTATAAGTCGGCCGCCGGTGCACTGTATTCTGATCTAACCTCCCCCACTACGGTGACGAGTACTCACCTCAGTCCCAATTTCACTTCATTCGCCGGCTTCAGACCAGTCAGACAGAATCTCTCTGCATTTGTGGGAGGTCTGATGGGCATGCAGGAGGGTTTAATTTTATTAACCATTTAAATTTTTTTCCTGTGAAAGGGTGGGTAGGGGCCCCAGTGCATTGCTTTGCCCAAGGCCCACACTGCTGTTAAGACAACCCTGACTCCAGGTAAGTAAGTGGGTAGCATGAAGGATATTACAAAATTCAATTATGTGAAGTACATTGGAGTATTTTTGTCAGAATAATTGTACGTATAGCATAAAGTTACTGACATGGAATAGGACATTCTGGGTTTTAATGATAGGCACCTTTATAGGAAATGCTTTATTTTCACCTATAGAAAAGTTTCTGAAGACTCCTAGGCGATTTGGATTATCTGAAGTCAGGATCAGAGTCCAATAGCTGGCAAGGACAGTAAACTAAGAACATTAGAACAAGGACTTGTCAGGGGCAGCAAAAGGAGAGGAGAAGCCATTAAGGGTGCAAACATAGGGCCTGATTCAGAGCCGCTCGTAAGCGGCCGCTCGTTCGTTCCGAGCGATGTTTGCACAACTGCGCATGCGTATGGATCGTAATACGCATGCGCAAACCACTCAGTGTGGCCGAAAATCGTTTGTTCGCTAAATAGCGAATGCCTGCTATTTGAGTAACAGGAGGAGGCGTATATGTGGGTGGTAACAGGGGAAGGTGCTTGAAACGGGGAGTGGAGATCCGAACGCAGACATGCTTAAAGGTCAAAACGGGTGTTTTAAGGGTGTGCATAATTAATACAGCAGCGTCATTGACCACGTCACTGGGTTATTTTATAGTCAGAACTGCTCGCAAGATTGCGGTAGGAAAAACCAACCACAAGAATTCATACGCTGGTCGATGTACTCGATTAATCTAATAAATAGCGGACATGACATAGGATGCGAACTGCCAGGGGGCGTAGTTTTCCAAAAAACAACCGCATGTTTTGTTCGCTCGTTCAGACCTAGAGGCGTGAACAGACCGCAAAGAGCGAACGGTTCATTTGAATAGCCACCCCTTTTTTCTGAACGAGCGAGCGCAAATAGCGTCCGGCTGTGAATGAGGTCCATAGAGAATAACAGAATGCGGCAGGAAACAGCAGCAAATGGATTACTGGATAAGAAAACAACAATCTAGCAAGGAGGAAGTGTCAGAGCCTGACTTATAGAGGAAGTGAAGGGGTGGATGGAACATCAGGATAGCAGTAATACTGATGATAAACAGCCAGCTGTCTACAGTGGCGTAACAGAGCTCTACTATGCCTCCCCCGCCCCCTAAGCGCATGACGTTATGGCTTTGCCCGCATGACATCATTACGTTACACAGGGGGAGGCAAGGCCAGAAGCACCGGTAAGCGCAGCCCTGACTGGAGCGTACTGTGGATGCTCCGATTGGCTGTTCAGACTGCAGGGTGTCTGTCTGAAATATCCAAAGCATGCGCCAGGCAGGGGATGCAGTTGACATCCCAGCGGTCAGGATGCTGGAGGTCAGATCAGTCCTGGCTCCAGAATCCCGACTGCTGACATCCCTATGGTAAATATTAAGATTGGGGTTAGGGTTAGGGGCTACAGTTAGGCACTAGGGGGAGGGTTAGGGTGCAGCACTGAGCACCAGCACTGAGAAAAAAAGCTGTGCAGACTAACTCATAGGGCACCATTGACATGTGGTCTGGGTATAGTCATTTTTCACCATATCTGAGATAATGGCTTTAAACACAGCCTGTCATATGAAACTTAAGACCACCTTTCAAATCATGTTCAGACATGACTGTAACTAGGGCTGTAACAAGTGGTGCCATCTCCCAGGACACTGGTCTCTGGGGGCATCTCCATCACTGCCCGGGGACCCTGCATCTGGATAGAGTGTCCTTTGGACGCTGTGGACACGCATCTTGCAGCCTGTACAGTCACCTGGAGAGTTCTGAGGATGCTCCGGGCAGTGCCTTATTTCCTGGTGCTGACACCCCAGCCCCTTCGGCTTGACATGCCACCCTGTTACAGCACTGTGCTTAGGAGTAGATTTACTACGTCTAAAAAGGAAAAGTGAAGGTGTTGCATATAGCAGCCAATCAGATTTTAGCAATCATTTACCTCCTACATTCTATGATAGCTAGAATCTAATGTTATGTTGGGCACCGTCTCTACATCTTAGAAGCTTTAGTAAACCTTCCCATTCGCCTTTGTCTAACTGGAATAATATTAAGAATATTCAATGCAATCTTTCCTGTTCAATGTATTATTTAGTGGTATAGAAGCCTACATCTATTGGTGTAAAGCCTTTAGTTATACTTGCTAAATTTAATTAGAAAGAAATCAGTCTTGTCATCTTGTAATATAGTCCTCTCCCCCTTCCACCTCCCCCCTTGACCCTATCCCTTCACGTCTCCTCCGCTACCTCTCTCTTTGTGCCTGTTTTCATCTTGCCCACCTTCTCAATCCCTCCCTCACATCTGGCACTGTCCCTTCTGCATTCAAACATGCCCTTGTCTCCCCCATTCTTATAAAACCTACCCTTGATCCTAACACTCTCGCCAACTACCAGCCCATCTCTCTCCTCCCTTTTGCCTCCAAACTCCTTGAGCGTATTGTTTACAACTGCCTTACCACCTTTTTTTCCTCCAACTCCCTCCTTGACCGTTTTCAGTCTGGCTTCTGTTCTCTCCACTCCACTGAAACTGCCCTCACAAAGGACAGCAATTACCCCCTTGCTGCAAAATCCAAAGGGCCACTACTCTCTGCTCATTCTCCTTGACCTTTCTGCTGCTTTTGACACTGTTGACCACCCTCTCCTGCTGCAAATCCTTAATTCCCTTGGTCTACGTGACACTGCCCTCTCCTGACTGTCCTCCTACCTCTCTGACCGATCCTTCTCTGTCTTCTCTCATGACTCCTCTTCCCCCCCTCATCCTCTTACAGTAGGTATCCTTGGACCACTCCTATTCTCCCTCTATATGTCCTCTCTAGGTGAACTCATCAGCTCTTTTGACCTCCATTATCATCTCTATGCTGATGATACTCAGATCTACCTTTCCTCCCCTGACTTCTCCCCCTCTCTCCTCACTCGTATCTCCAACTGTCTCTCTGCTATATCTTCCTGGATGTCCCAGCGATTTCTTAAATTTAATATGTCTAATGTCTAAGACTGAGATGATCATCTTCCCACCCTCTCACATAAGCTCACTTTCCACTATTTCTCAATCAATTGATGGCACAACTATCTCCTCTAGCCTCAAAGTGCGCTGTCGTGGAGTGATTCTGGACTCCTCCCTCTACTTCAAACCCCATATCCAAAACCTCTCACAGTCCTGTCGTTTCTATCTGAAAAATATTTTCAGGATCAGACCCTTTCTCACCCAGGATGCTACTAAAACCCTAATACACTCACTGGTCATCTCCAGATTGGACTACTGTAACCTCCTCCTTTCTGGCCTACCCAACTCTCATCTCTCTCCTCTCCAGTCTGTCCTCAATGCTGCCGCTCGACTCATCTTTCTCTCCAAATGCTCTACATCTGCCTCCCCTCTCCTACAAACCCTTCACTGGTTCCCCTTCAGAACCCAATTCAAGGTTCTTACACTCGCTTACAAAGTCCTCTCCCACTTATATCTCTGATCTCATCTCGCTTCACTCTCCCGCCCGCTCTCTTCGTTCAACAGATGCACGCCACCTCTCATGCCAACTGATTACTTCATCCCACTCCCGCCTCCAAGATTTTGCCCGTGCTGCTCCCTACCTTTGGAACTCTCTCCCCATCAGACTCTCTACCTCTCTACAATCCTTCAAACAGGCATAAGACCCACTACTTCATCAAAGCCTTCCAGCTCTCATCCGTACCCGCTACTCTATGCTCCCACCTCCCTGTCTACCCAATCTGTGTCACGCCTGTTTGTCTGCACCTCCCCTTTAGAATGTAAGCTCTTGCAAGCAGGGCCCTCTACCCTCTTGTGCTTCTCCTTACTTTATTTTCATCTACTTCTTTCTCCCCACTAGGGCACCTAACACTTGGTTGCTTATGCTCTGTTGCTTATTTGGGTGTTATGGTCACCAATGTAACAATGTGTATTATACCTGTCCTTGTCCTCCATTGTATTTGTATTGTACTGTTTAGTCACTATTTGTTTATGTACTTTGTAAGGCGCTGCGGAACACTTGTGGCGCCATATAAATAAACGATAATAATAATAGTCCTTTGAACTAGCATTGTAAGTAAGGGGAAGATGTATCAAACCTTGGAGAGAGATAAAGTGGATAGAGATAAAGTGGATAGAGATAAAGGGGTCTATGTACTAAGGGCCTGATTCAGGTTGGTTCGCACGCACCCAGCACGCTGCAAAAATATGCAACCGAATGCAATTGCACGGCAACCGCAGCTCTATACTAAGACGCCCACCACTGTATAAAGCCGCCCACTTCCCATGACTTGCATCCGCAAGTCAGCGAAAACATCAGTAACATTGAGTAACCATGGAACCATCTGCACAGTTCTGGTTGACCTGACCCTACCGCACAAACTGCTCAACTTCCTGTCGCCATCTAGACTTCTGCCAGCGTATGCTATTGCAGGGGCTTAATTATGCACACCGCTGTAACAGCGTTTAAACGCCCAGGCACGCCTGCGTTTCTCTGACCACCCCCTTCACCATCCCCAAATGGCCACTTCCTGTCAATCACTGTGTGAGGGCTCTGCCTGCTCACTGCGATCGTTTCCTGAGATAAAGTGGATGGAGATAAAGTACCAACCAAGCAGCTCCTAACTGTCATTTTGCAAACACAGCCTGTAACATGTCAGGAGCTGCTTGGCTGGTACTTTATCTCTCTCCAATTTATCACTCTACAAAGGCTTAGTAGGTGTGTTTCAGAAAAGACAAGAAGCCCATCTTTTGCTGTCCTGATGTACTCAATATACTCTAAGCAGAGTTACTTTTTCTAATTTTTGCTCTCCTTTTATACAACACAAAATAAGCTACTCTGTGGATAGTTATGGCCAATTCACGGAACAGAGCTGAGCTGTGTCCTATGCGGGGGCAAAACACAGCTGGAAACCAGAAAGATATACATTTTTTTTCTGTTCTGTATTTTAAAAGTTGCAGGGAGGCATGCACAAACCAATAAACTTGTCTGAAGGTGGAAAAACACTTAAAGGGGTCATTGGCACAACGCCTGTTTCAGCATACACAAAACCTTAAACTTTGTCCTTGCTATTAATAGAGTGCTCTAAGTGTGTTCTCAAAGCCTGCCTGTGGCGTACTGTACTGTGCGCTTCTATAGGACTCCGTTATATTGTACCAAGCGGTGATGGTCACAAATGCATCAGTCAACGTTGAAATGAAATAAAAATAAATATTAATGTCTTTAAAAAAAATGTTTTTCTTAAAAGCTTTAAGATGCGCATTAAGGGGGTGATTCTGAATTGGACAAATCCGTGAAAGCAGGCGCATCACCTGTTTTGGAACCGAATGCGCATACATCTGAATGGTAGAATGTGCTCATGCACCAGACGGCGTGACCGAAGTCACAAGTAGGTGCGTGTGTGCTGCATCTTGGGCAAACAGAGACTAACATGAAGTAGGCGTTTCTTGGTGGCGACTGTGCGTTTAATATCAAGACGCACGTAGATGCTGCTACTGATGGAAGTGTACTGGGCGTATATCTAAAGCTCTGTGTGATTCTGTGTTGTGCGTAGGGTGAACAGACGCCTGTTTCTGATCTCTTGGACCTAGCATGATGCTGGTGCAATTGGATATACTAAGGTTGACGGGTACGTCTGCAGATGCTAGAACAGAGGCTTGTACTTTGAGACACACGGTTTTGCAAATTACATGGAGGAATTGTTGCATTAGCATTTAAAAATTAGTACAGTGCCAAAGCCGCAGAGAAGAGAGGCCGCAGAAGCCACCAAATCAGAGTCGGCTCACAGATACCTGGTTTTAATGCCTGTGTACATGAGGACTAAGAAGTATAATGTCTATAAAACAAATGCACTTAATAAAACCTCTATCACACCGAGCCTCTGTCCCGGGATATTGCCGGGGCAAGACAGAGCGATCCGGGTTCTGTCTCAGTGTGAAAGGCTCAACGAGGGTTGTGTGCTGCGGGTCTGCTACACGGTCGTGACCAGGTTTATTCCCGGGACCGACCCGAGTAGGCTGCAGTGTGAAAGGCGCGACTCAGGTTATTTGCCCGGGGTCACTCTAAAAGGAGCTTGTTGGATGATCAGGGAAGCTCTGTAGTGAGCAGTCACCACCCGCTTTTTATTAACTCAACTTTGTGTGCAAAGAAAAACGTCCACTTCTAATGACTCCCACATTTTGCAGGGCAGACGGGTTCAATGTGAAAGGAGTTGCCCCGGAAATAACCCAGGACCAAGGTGCAGTGTGAAGAGCTGTAACACGAGCTGAGACCGTGTTCGGTATCCTGGGTCACACCTGAGTCGGTGTTGCCAGTGATTTGGTTGCTTCTGTTTAACATTTTTACGGATCTACCTTCGTGTAGTTCCCTGTTATATAAAAAGGTTTGGTGTTTTTCTACAATCTGGAAGCTTAATTACTCGTTACACCACATTGTTAGAGTAAGCAAAATTATATTTAAAAATGCAAATAATGCCTTGTACTGTACACTTAATTTTTTTTAGCAATGCTTCCAGCATGTAGGCTAGGTTTCCTGAATGATGACTGTTTCTATAAAATGATGCAGCAGATGAAAATAGCTGTCATTAATAGTACACTTATGCAGGCTGAAGCTCTTTAAGTCTTCAGGATCAGATTAGTGTTCCACTACCTTTAATATAGCACAAAAAAAAGAACCATCTGAACAAGAGAAAAATATTAGCATTATAAACATGTTAACAAGTACCCATTAGTACTTTATGTCTGCATGAATTGCATCTTTAAGTGTTTTATTGGTAATGGAACAGAGAGCAGCCAGGCAAAATGACATTAATTTTCAAATTGGCAAGTTATTTTAATTCAGCTTTCTCGCAGTTATCACCTATCACACGAGCAATAACAGTAATATTTTCCTGCCCTGTTTTTTTTTCAACCCGGAATGGAACTGATACAGATGGCATGTTCTATTTGGTGTTGCTATCACTAAACTATTAAGTTATACATCTTTTAAACCAGTGATGGGCATCTGACAGCCCTCAGGCCATATATGGCCTTCACCTGTGGCCATCCTCTCTTACTTGGTTTATTGTAGCGATGGCCATCTGCGGGTTAACTATCGATGGTCACCATCAATGGTACCATCAGTGATTAACATCAATGATGTGTAAACATTGTCATGAAACCATTGATGGTTTCGGCCACTGATGGTCAGACCTGCTTCATGGGTTGCACTGGGGGGCACAGCTATACTCCGTATTTTGGCACCAGGGAGGAATTAAAAAAACTTTGTGGGGCTCTGTGCCATCGATGGCGGAGAACCATTGGATCTCCACCATTGATGGCCAAACATTGGCCATCGGTGGTTAACCATTGATTGTTTGGAATCATCGATTGTCGATGGCCATCCCTAGTTTATTGTCAGAATTGTTTGTTAAACAGTAGCTTGTGACACTTGTTTAAAATGTCTTCTGATATGTTCTACAAATAGGCATCTCTTGAGATTGAGGGGAATGTGTAGTGCCTATTGGACCTTACAACCAGAGTGCATCCATTCACAGTTCACCACTCTAGTACCACGGAAGGAATCCCCAGGTATCGCTGCAGAGTTAAGTCACTTCTATTATGTGTATACTTGTGGCTACAAACCATTCAGATATATTATAGTCCCTGATTATCTCAGATTGCAGAAGTATTGTGGTACATAGCAATGGCAGATAATTGAAATATGGATAAAAATTAATTGTCGATTGATTAAAATTTGTTTAAATATTTTGAGTTGGCAAATGTTACATTTTAGAGTTTATCTCAGATACGATACATAAATCTTTTAACAAAAAAATAAGCTTTTATATTATAGTGGACTGGCTTATCTGATAGCACAAAGGAATTTCATTTGAAACACTGTGCAGCATTTCTCACAACATTTTGTATATACTAGAAATGCGGTCTAGGTGTTAGTTTGTTTCGGATGCAAATTTTTCATAATTTACACTATACTTGAGAAAACCATGATGAGGTTCATGAAGGCAGGATGCTTCCAAAAGTCACACACCTGTGATCAAGTAAAGAATAATGTACTTTGGGTGAAATCCAAATAGCACTTACATCTTCTTTGGAGATGTATCCCACCGCAAACACATATAACATGATTCCACACCTTAATCGCTACTACACCCATGCATTAAATGCCCAGTACTTTAGCCCAAGTGTTTGGATAAGGCAGTTACTCACCAGTCTTCAATTGCATATTTGTCTAATTAGGAAATCAATGTAAAATGGAGAAGGTATTGTGAGTTTTAAAGATAATTTTTCGCAAATAAAATCACTCATTACGGAACAATTGTAAAGTCATGTTCCTTCTGAATGGTTATCACATGACAATAATGCTTACATAGGAAAATAAAGAGAACAAGAAAGACTTTGTAGTTGCTTGTAAAGGTTGCAGTATAAATGTAAGTCTTGAAGCCCGGGGCATTTTATGTGGAAAATGATCACTGCCCTGGCAGGTCTATGACCTTGATCTTCACCAGAAACAATATTGAACTAGGGTGTGAACCCAAAACAAGAAACTTTAAAGGGCAGTGAAAAAAAATCCATCTGAACAACCAACTCCCAACCTGAGAGACTGAAGCAGACAATGTTGCATAAAGAAGAAACCAAGTTAAAATATTCAATTACTGACCATCCCTATTCTGCTGTATGAGCAGCAGAGCATGTGTCCTGAGCCTATGCCATTTAAGCTCATGACAGCACCATGACCTTAAAATTCCAGCCTCATAGTTCCATGTACCATAAGAAATGCTGCCGGGGGTTATCTTATGACATCCTAGTAAATGCATGTGACTGATTCTATTTCCACTTCAGTGTAGGATGCTGTTTAAAAAAATGGCTATTTATTTTACACTTAGTTTATGTGAGGTTTCCTGATGAAACCTCACGTAACAGTGCACTGAGTAAGTAGAACCCCTCCCTTTTTCTTTGTTTCCCCTTCAAGTAACATATCTTGGAGTCATCAGTAGCACTCCTACATTCAAGATAGGAACAAAAAATTAATTGCTATATAGAGATCAATTGAAACAAAGGGAGCCCTCATAATAACCGATTAAGAACACAATATAACTCCTTTGGGTGAGATTTGCTGCGGGAGCTACACCTCTCCCTGCTTACATAGTCTACACATTGGGTAGCCTCAGCCACACCATGTCCATTGAGTCCACGTTTCCTGGATCTTAACAAGTCTGTAGTATATAAAAGTCTTGTATTGTTGCATCTGCGAAGATCACCTTGGGAACATTCTACTGGAAATAATGTGCGTGGTGGAGAATAAATAATGTGGATCAATTGATCAGATAATGGAAGGCAGGGCAATAAATGGTTAATAGTTGGTGAACTTCATGAAGGATGTAATTATGATCTGTAAGCCGGCCAGAAGTAATTGTTGTGCCAATCAGATTTTATCCAGGCAGACAAAAATATTTGATTGGCCAATGATTACAATAATGTGTGTTATAATGACTGACCAGAATACATATAGCCTGTTATGATCTGGGGGTATATTTACTAAACGGCAGATTGTCAAAGCTGCTGATCATCAGCGGATAGATTTAATATGGCAATTGAATAAATGGTAATTGCTTAGATTTAAAATGGAAATATAAATAAAAGCTACCTGCTGATTAGTATACAGGTTGTGTCTCCCATATCCAAATATTCCAAAATACGGAATATTCCGAAATACGGAATTATTTTGGAATATTTGGATATGGGAGACACAACCTGTATACTAATCAGCAGGTAGCTTTTATTTATATTTCCATTTTAAATCTGAGATAATGAAACCTTTAAATTTTGATGGTTCAGTGTACACAAACTTTGTCTAAGGCACAAATTATTAAAACTACTGTATAATATTACCTTCAGGCTGTGTGTATAAGGCGTATATGAAACATAAATTAATTTCATTTCTGTACACAAACTTTGCTTGAGCCACAAAATGATTGAAAATATTGTATAAAATGACCTGCAGGCTGTGTGTATAAGGTGTATATAACACATAAATGCATTCTGTGTGTATATTTGGGTCCCATTCCCAAGATATTTAATTATGATATGCAAATATTCTAAAACACGAAATATTCCATTATCCAAAATATCACTGGTCCCAAGCATTTTGGATATGGGAGACTCAACCTGTATCTACCCCATGGTCTTTTGGCTTGCTTGCTCATTGGATAATCAGTGTCATGTAATAAATCTATCCTTTCTGCCCAAATCAACCACAGATCGATTAGTTTGCAGCTTAGGTTAGTATTGGTCTAAAAAGAAACAACCTTTCTCAAATGCATGGAACGAATACTATACTATAACGTTTATTGTTAACAGTGCCGTAGCTAGGGTAGTGCAGCCTGTGCCATGGCACAGGGCACCACAGGTCAGGGGGCGCTGTAGGGCCTGTCAATTTTCTGTTTATTATTATACTTACTTGTAGCTTCCTCTTCTTTCATCCCCAGGATCTCCTGGCCTCTCCTATCTCTTCCCTGGCCTTTCCCCATGAAACCATTCCCCTTTTTTGGGTGTGTTATGTCCCTATTTGAATATGGGGGGGCGCCAAAGCTTTTCTGGTACAGGTCACCAAAAAGTCTACTTACGGCTCTGATTGTTAACATTGGTGAGCATTGGTATTATTAGCAATAATGAGTAAGAAGATTATGACTTCAGTTGTTAATAGTCACAACTCAGGAATGATTGGAGAGGTCATACCCTCTGTAGAGATTAAGGGGAAAATGTAGCAGCCTGCGAATTGCAGGCATCGGTGACTCGCCGGCGGGTCTGGGCCATGTTTTAAAGGGGCAATCATTTAAAAGGCAAAACCAGGTTGCCTTTTAAATGATAGCTACTTTAAAACATTGACCAGACTCCATTGGCAGATGCCTGCAATTCACAGGCTATATTCACCCCTAAGACTATTATATATATTTGCCGTAACCACAATAAAAGAATCTGACCTGTGACCCTATTATATATTCTGTTATTTTGGAATTGAGAATAACAGAAATGACTTTAAAAATTCTAATTTATATTAGAGATGAGCGGTTCACATTGATTAGGATAACACTAGACTTAAACCTTACTTCCGATATAGAGATTTATGTGTTTGTATTTTTTACTTTGTTTTACCTTCTCTCATTGTTGGCCTAACATTAGAGTACATCTTTTCAACTTTACATGTGGCATTGAGAGTGGTGCAGAGAAGACCCTGTTGGAGCTACACAGGTCATGTTGGAAGTGACAATAAGTCAAAAAAAGACCTCACAGACACTCAAAGGATAAAAAGAGCGTCTAAGCTACTTAACGTACAGAAAGGGAAACCTTGTTTTTTTATCCTATTGAACTCAAAGAAAGACATTTAGAACTTTTAATATTGCCTCTAGAATGTTCCATTGTTGTAAAAAAGTTGAGGTCCTGTTCAAAATATAGCCCTTTACTTTGTGTTACATAACCCTACAGATGTATTGCTTGAAAAAAGTATGTTATGGATGTTTGTCTCACAGCAGCCAGCAGTTCTTCTTGTTTGTGTAAATGTCAGATTTTATGTAGCTATTGACTGTACTGCTGGGCCTACGTGTCTCACCACTGTAGAGAAGTTGGCCTGGGGCGTTGAGCTGTGTAATGAAGCCTTTCTTCGAGCCTTTCTTGTCGCTTAGGCTTTTTCTGCATACTGTGACTGTACACAAGCATGACCCAGTATGTATGTATGCATGCATGTATGTGTGTTATATGTATATATAGATATATATGTAAATATCATAAAGTCGACTGCTGATAAAAAATTTCATTGAAATGTAAAGACAGTATGACCTCTGCTCCCTCACACGGTGTCAGAGATGCACAAGACAGGAGAGAGTCAGGGGCAGGGTGATAGAGAGAGAGAGACAGTGGGGAGATGGAGGGGTTAAGAGAAAGTGTTGTGGTGGGGAAGACAGAGAGAACACGAGGCAGAAGGGGAGAGATAGAGAGGTGTGGAAAAAGTGTCAGTAGAAGAGAGAGAGTGCAGGGAGGTAAGAGATGTAGACAAAAAGAGGGGTTGGTGGAGACAGAGAAAAATAAATAAGTAAAACTAAGGCAATGTCGGGCATTACAGCTACAGTATATAATTCATGTAACTTTTTGGAAGATTGTTAATTGGCCCTTCGATTGAACAACTGCTATGATATTTTTGAACAAGCGGTTGGAAGTGAGTATCCGTGAATTCAGGCACTGCTTGATTTGTCTTTGTGCATCATAGACAGTCAGATACTATATAACAACTTACAGTAGGACACTTTATGACCATATGAATCCTGTGATGTGGTACAATTCTGTGTTTTGTGTACTCACTGGAGCCAGGCCATATACTCTTAACAGCGCTTATTGTACTTGATAATTTTGAAAAGCCTGAAATCACATGTTAACCCCACAAGTGTCCTTGAGGACTGCCAGCCATTACCTCGTGTTCACCTTTTTAAAACTGGCCAGCCACTTTATTCGATGCAGAGCCGGCAATTGTATAACTGTACAGCTTTTTTTTCCTCTCTCTTTTGAAGTGTGGTTCTTTTATAAATAACCCACTTATTACACAACTGTCTGTCTGTCCCATGCAGCAAAGAGGCCATTCAGTGAATGTAACCATTTTAATTAGCTGTTTCATAAACAAAAATCATGCTACATTTAGTTTTATCTATAATAAGATAGCAGTTTAGTGAGAGGTGGCATGCTATGCTTAAATGGGGGTAACCAAGTTAAGACATTACTTGCCTTTAAGTACAGCTACCCCCATCTTTAACAATCAGGAGGGGTTCCGCAAACTGCGATACCTGTGCTTACCTTAATTTCATGGCCAGAGGCCCTGATTCAGAACCGGACGCTCTGACAGAGCGCTCGCTCTGAATCAGGGCCGTCCCTGCTCCTTTTTGGAGCGGCCTCCTGGCCGCTCGCATAGCTGTGAGTGACCACCCACAGCTATAGCGAGTGGCCAAAATGATGGTCACGATGGTCAAGACCATCGCGACCATCGGGCTTGCGACAAGACCCTGCGGTAGGGTCTCGTTGCCGCAAGCCCTGAAGTGCTTTTGGCTTTATCAGAACCAAAAGCACTCCCACTGACATCACTAGTGATGTCAGTGGAGCCGGACCCAGACGGTAGGCGTTCCCATGGGAACGCCTCCGTCTGGGCAGCCACACCCCCGGCACGCCCACCAAAGGGGACGTGCTGTCAATCAACATCGACAGCACGCCCCCTTTGGTGCGAGACTCATAACGACGGCTTGGTCGTCGTTATTCGGGTCTCGCGCATGCGCACGACGGAGCCGCCTCCGTCGTGCGCATGCGCACTTGGGCACCATCGAATCAGAATCAGGCCCAGAACCATAATATTATGAGTTTGTTGCACCTCCCAAGGAGGCTGCATGAGGGCAGATATCCAGATTCTGAGGGAAGGTGTAAGACAAAAGTAATAGAAGGTTAAGGCCCCCATACACGATGCAATATAGCAGCCGATCCAACGGATTGGAACAATATCGCTGCTATATCGTTCTGTGTGTGGATATGATATCGGCCAGTGCGCGCTCTAGTGGGATTGTACATCGCTCCTCCAGATCTTTCTGCATGTTCAGTTGATCTGGATGAACAATGTACGATCCCATGCAGCGCAATGCGGGTGGGGGAGGGGGGGTGCCGGCATATCGGGCGGTCGGATACCCGATCGCTCCATGTGTGAGGACTGCCTGATATGTCACCCATCGGATCGGCGGTGCATCTCATGGTGCATATCGCACAGTGGGCCTGATTCAGAGCCGCTCGCTTGATACGATCGCTCGCATGATGTGTATGCAAATTGCGTCGGCAGTGCTACCGCACAGCAATGCATTAGCACGTCCAGTATTTCTTAGAAAGCGATCACATAGTGTATGCAGACACCTACCAGCCTGTTTTAAGACGCCCACTTGTGCACGTCATGTCCAGTGTATGCAACCATCGGTACATCGGATGCTATCGCAGTGCTTGAGGATGACCATACCCTGCCGTTAGCACTGCGAGCACTTCAGTGTAAAAACAAGCCAGGTGACGTGTACTATGATGCTATCTTATAATTATGCACATCTCTAAAACGCCGTTGAGATGCTCAGGCACGCCTGCGTTTGCACCTCCACTCCCCCGTTTTTAATGACCAGCCCCTGTTACCTCCTACAAACGGCTTCCCCTGTCACTCACTCTGCTGGGCTGTCTATGCGCAGCGAGCGAATGCATTGTGAACTTTCGTTAAGGTATGCGCACGCACACTGCGATGCATACACATGCGCACAATGCATACCAGCGACAGCAGCGAGAGTATGCATCTTAGCGAGCGGGTCTGAATCAGGCCCTAACTCTGTATGTCTTATTAGTGCACACTGAATTTACTAACATATGTCAGTATAATATTTGAGGATCCGTAGCGTATTTTCCGTTCCTCTATTCGAACCGACATAGCTCAGAGCAGCTGATGTATAAATCATACATGGCCAACTGCACAGACTTCTTTGTACATATCACCGTGTCCTATTATTTGATTATTTTATACAAGCTAAAGATTAATGTGCTAGAAAGAAAAATGAATCTGATTTCACACAGCGGGCCGAGAATTGGTGGAGGTTCAGGTCAGGTCTCCAGTGATGATTTTGCCATAAAGACATAATGGTAATGGCAAAATGCCCAAACTTTGATCCTTATGTTGGCTTCACAAGCTGGTGGAAGTGACTGTCACTGTTCACAGATGCTCACAAGCACAGCATGCAATGCTTTCCAGATGAACATTAGTTATTCTAGGACACACACATTTATTCCCATTTATCATCTCTACAGGTTCATTTTGTAAAGCAAAACTGGCAAGTTCATGAATAGACATACCTGGTCCAACTTACGCTGTGGCCCTACACGATTACAATTCTCTGCGGCACCAGCAAACTACATCCGATGCTGGTAAGAGAGTGCCAGGACACATGTCAATGACTTGGCAGTCTCTGCAGCTTCATCGAAGCTTATAGTCTAATGTTTTTAACCGCTAGGATTTTAAGCCTAGAGATAAGACATTTAAATTACACTGTATGGTTCAAAATATTATTAATATTTTAAGTGCATTAACTGATCACATGGGAGTAACTACCAGGGTAGCAGCTGCCATGGGGCCCAGCGGCTGTGGGGGCCAATCAGTTTCCAGGCTCACTGTAGCTGCCACCTGTGCTACCCTAAGCCCTGCTCACTTTACCATCTCCTATGAGCGGTGAAGACATTAACATGCAAGACGCTTGTATCCTAAGTCACATGGTCGCCACAATAAGATGAAACACACAATATTATGTAGGTGATGCATATATAATGAGGTGATACGGGTTGGGTATGATATCCCATCACTGGGGATGCCGGCTGTCAATAGACTGACAGCGGCATCCCGATGACTAGAATCCCGACAGGGGAACTGTAAGTACTGTTCCCCTGCCCTATTTACCCCCTAACCCTCCTTTCCAGCACCCTAACTCTCCCTACCCCACACCCTAACCCTTCCGGTAAGTGCCTAAACCTAACCCTCCCCTCTTGTTGCCTAACCCTAACTCTCCCCCCTTAGTGCCTAACCCTAATCTACCCACGGTGGTGCTTGACCCTAACCTCCCCTGTCTGGAGCCTAAACCAAATCCTCCCCCCCTGCGGCTATCACCTACCCGGCCCCACTATGCTTATGGGATGTGGGGTGTCGGGATTCCGGCATCGGCATCTCCACTTACTATTTGGGATTCCAGCGCCGGGCTTCTGTCCAGCAGTCCGGATTCTGGCGCCATGATATCGAGAGCTGGCATCCCGGGTGTAGGCACAGTAACTACATCCTGATGAGACATTTGTGAAGCCAGTGAAGAGAGTACTACCCATAAAGGTCTTTTTATTTGATGGAAAGGATAGGTAAAGATGGTGATTTTATGTACTTTGGCGGTGCAGCTCCTTTAAAGTGATAGCTCATGCCTCTGTATCCCACTTCTCAAACCACAATGATTGAGCACATTGGATTTGCAAATTAACCATGTGCATAGGCAAACGCAGGGGGGGGGTTTCCCCCTCCCCAGCATACACCATGACCACAATGGAAATAGTAATATAATACAATGTTACTAGTGCTGCATGTTCTTCTCAGTTTCACAAATGAAATGATTAGCACCACCTGTGGATCTTTTAAAATGTGTCAGCCAGTAATAAATACACCTGTGCACCAACTAGGAGATGTGGAAAACATGCACTGTTAGGGGTGCACTGCTATAGACCATCAATAGGGTTAAATATTAATACTGTATAATAATACACTATCCAGTACATAAGGAGACCAATATGTACATATATGTCCAGAGCAGTGCTAGGTTCTTCTGCTGCTACCCCAGACCCCTGGACTTGCTCCCATGCCCTGGAATGGTGCCCACATCTGAAAACAAAACATTCTGCTCAGACAGGATGGCCCTACTGCCGTATATAATGGCTTACTGTGATCGCTAGTCCTGTATATGCTGGAATTATGACACACAATATACTTTGTATGATGCATATTAAAGCTGGATAAGTTCTAATTATACCCTCTTCATGGACTGGCCGCACTCGCTCTAAAATCAAGGATTTGGAAACCCCCCTCTAGAAATCCTGCATTTGCCACTGATGTGCAACGTGAGTACGTGTCATGTAAAAATATGCGTATATATGTACTGTAGTTTGCAAGCTTTGCACATTGTAAAAGTCCCCCCTAACTTCATCTATTTGAGGACCGAAAGTAAAGAGACTTGGTGACCTATTTATCAGTGGAAGCAGTGGGGGATCCAAAATGATCTTTCCTTACAATTGTGTATCACGGCAACAAGGAGTTACTATATGGATCAATTCGTGAAAAGCCTCTTGCCTGGGCAGTGACTCTGATAACGGTCTATCCAGGCAAAAATAGATGCATATACTATCCCTTTACAGCAAGGTTCGAACCTAGGTTGCCTAATACACATACGTGGACATTGCCATGTGTGTCTACTGTTCATGTTTTTATTGGAGACCTTTGGGCATATTCAAAATTTCAAATGAGGCCGAGAAAAGCAAAATTCAGCACCTGTGGGATTTTTGCTATTCAGTTAGGAGCGGGGTTTTTAATTTTTTAGCCACTTGAAGTTTTTTTTTGCGCACCTCCAGAGTACGACAAATTTTTGCTAAAATCCACAATTTTTGGAAAAAAGGTCGGGAAAAGCTCTGGGACCCTGGTGGCACCCCTCCTAATGACTAATTAAGCAATTAGAAATTTCCATTTAGTTAAATTAGTCAGTAATACTCACCTACCGAAGAGCCCTCCAGCGTTGGGACCCGGTCTCCTGCAGCAGCGGTGAGTATGTCAGTGTGTGTGAGTGTTTGTAGGTGTGTATGAGTGAGTGTGCCTGTGTGTGTGTGTATGAGTGTGTGTGACCCCCAGTGTGTGTGCCCCCCGCAAGTGTTATTATGCCCCCCGCAACACGGTAATCGGAAGTGCGCATACCCACGGTAATCCAAAATTGGGGGTGACGGGTCGCCAGGGTTTTTTACGTTGCTAAACCTCACACCCAAATGAATATGCCCCTTAGTGCCTGATTCAGATTGATCTCTGTGCACAGGTGTAAATGATGAATTGTTACATACAGCGCAGACATAGATGTGAACATACACATTTTTGCATATGCCCGTCCTATTCTGAGTTGTGCGGAGCTTGGCTAGATCTGTCTTTCTGTGAAATTGGGCACTTTGGGGTGGCGACAATGCGAGCGCACAGAACCGCCCTATCTTGTAGGCATGTATGTAAAGCTCTGTGTTATTCATGCGTACAGCCTATTTTTGACAGATCTCTTGCAAAAAAGGTACAGGGAAGATCTCTTGCCCCTGGCATGGGACTAATGCAAGTGCCAATACTAATGACGCAATTTGCATACACATCGTGCGAGTGATCGCATCTAGCACCGCCGATCCGATGGGCGACATATCGGGCAGTACTCACACATGGAGCGATCGGGTATCCGACCGCCCTATATGCCGGCACCTCCCTCCCCCAAAGTTACGCAAGAGGTATACCTTTTTATTCACACTATTTTTTGTTTCCCGGCCAGGATGAACTGTGACTATTAAGCACACGTCTTATTAGATTGATTACCAATAATCAGATTCATTTATCATTATTATTTACTATAATTCATGCATGTATATTATTCTATCAACTGTTGATTAATTGGTCCATTACCAGTGTCAATGTACTATATTATGTCCATATATTCTTAGATAATTTTTTAATTTATGTGTTTATTTTAATCTATCAAGATATTAAATCATCTAATTTTCAACCTATTCAGGTTCATTATTGCTATACAAAGTAGCGCTTCCTGTTCCTTTGTTTTCGGGACCCTTACAAACCTTTACTATGGGGCCTTCAAATGCATAGTTACGCCCCTGAATTGCAGACCAACTTAATGGCAATTGGAAATCAATTTAGTAGCAGTAAGAGTGAGAGTACTGAAGCATAAGGGAAACAATACTATTCGGGATGCTATGAGCAGTGTGCGATAGGGGCATAAAGGGCCCACCAGGGAAGGCAGTGGTAGCTCCAGGCATGCCGGAAGCCATGCCGGGCCTGGGTGAAGGGGGCATGGCCTAACTGCGAGTAGCGTGCCCACGCCACCTTAGGGATTTTTTTTTTTCTGCAGCACCGCTTCGGAGGAAGCTGTGTGCCCCTTAGCACGGCGCATAGCCAGTGGTGGGCACGATCAGTGTGATCGCTTCCCCCACAGGAATAGGAAACTGCTGCGGCTGCTGCTTAGCAGCCTTGATCAGTCTCCCAGTGCAGCCCAGCACACAGCAGCATGTGCTGGGCTATTGTGATGTAAGGGGGGAGGACGCCGCCGCACCCGGGCCCCCGCCGGGCCTCTCCAGCAAGCCCGGGCCCGGGTATTTAGTACCTGCTCCCCCCCTCTCTGCGCCCCTGGGTAGCTCAAGCTTAAGGAGTATGGCCAACCTCCAGAGGGGGTGTGGCCAGCCACCAGCGGAGGCCAACCATTAGAGACGATATGCAAAGAACAGGGCCTCTTTATATAAGAGGGAGCAGGGGAGTATCAGGACTACCTACATTGATTGGCAGGAGGGATAATCTTGGTATAGTATCCATAGAAACAAACAAAGCACCCAAGTTCATCCATGATCCTGATCCACCAAGTTACTGGCCCCTAGAGGAGGGGGTGGGGCCCTCAAGCAGAGGGGCCCATTGGGACATTCCCCTGTACAGCTGTGGACCAGACCGATCCTGGCTATGAGTCTGACAGAGTATATACTAGAGACTGAAAACCAATGGTATTGGGCAGTGGCTAGTGATATCAGTACAGTACTATAATTATAACCCACACAAACTGATATAGCAATTATAAGCAATACAGTGGTTAAATGCCTTATGAAACAGTGATGTCACTAGTTCCTAGGGAATATGCTGCAGTCTCATGAATATTAGTAGGTGACGGGAACACTTTAATTACTGGGTATCTCGACTATATTTATATATTTACATAATTTGAGGGTATTGAGTTAGCAGAACAATGTTTTTTTTTTTTAACTGAAAAACAATCTTATAAAAATGAATAAGCATCAATGATAATGATAATGATCATTCCAAATAAATAAACTATATTTAATAGCAGAGATGCATATGGATTATGTGGAATTAGTTATATCTGCATCACTTACAGAACATTAATTAATGCTAAAATTAAATAAAATTATACATGGGCCTGAGAATTTTGGTAATTTTTTTTTTTTGCTTTATTTTTAAAATAAAGTACTGTGCATTGTAATTATTTACTGTACTTGTTGAAAGCTAGTTTGTCAAAAGAGTGATTGTTAGTAGGCTATACGAATTTAAATAAACTGAAATGCATCATAAGCAGGTAACGAGCACAGCAGTCTCTCTGCTGCAATCTTCTGTGATAAATTATTCTTGAAGTAGACAAAGTCAGAATTTCTCATCTGTTTTAATATAGTGGTTTAGAAAAAATTAACATCTATAGTAAAACGGTAAAACAGACAATACTCTTATACTTAATCTATTTTATGCTGAATTAATAGCTCATTGATATTTTTTATTATGCAAAATTAACAGCAACTCTGTGTTACTCCCAAACCGACCATATTTCCTTCTCTGTTACAAACATGTATCACATGTATCTCAGAAAAAGCTCAATAAACTTCGATTTTATTTTTTGGAGCTAATGTAGTTATTTGTAGAAAATTTTCCACAGCTCTGACTTTTAAAATATATTTGTTGTCAATGGTCATCTACTAAAATAAACCGGGTATACACTAGATGATATTTCGCCCGATCTAGCGGATCATCCACATCGGCGAGTGTGTACTGGCTATGCCACTGACTATGCGCGTTCCCTTCATGCAGGTCCGATGGGCGATATCGTCAGCAACATGGCCCCCATCATCGTTCCGTCGTTGCCGGCATTGGCAAGTGTGCTGATGCCGGCACCCCCGCCAGGTCCTGTTGCCCCTGATATTGCGCTGGGTACACACCGTTTAATGTGTACCAAGCTTTAGACTGAACAGTGCAGTAACACATAGCAACCTACAGTTTCGGACTGGGGCATGAAGGGGCCCACTGGGGCAATGCAGTGATAGGAGCTCATACTTAGGGGTGTGGCCAGCCTTCAGAGGGAGTGTGGCCAGCCTCCAACAATATATAAAATATTGCTAGTGCATGCATGATAATGTACCAGGTTAATAACAGCAATGCATTGTACAAAATACACCATAGTCCTGTGCAGTATAATGTAACATATGTATAATGTATAATTCAAGTGCACAGTCTGGAACCTAAACCCTAGAGGAGGAAGTGGACCCTCAGGCAACCTATCAGACACTTGCTATCATTAGGCTTGCCGTATCATTCCTTTAATTGGGGACACATGTAAATTACACAGGTTCTGTGGCTGATTAAAACCAGGTGAAATGGAGACTTGAAGTCAGCCAGCCACAGAATCTGTGTAATTCATGTGTGCCGATTTAAAGGGATGAATTGGCGAATGGACATACAGTATTCTTTCATGGGCATACGTGTCTTTATGGGCATGGGGCAGTAGTCTTTGGAATAGCTGAATGTCCTGATGCACTCTGGCCACAATGGGGCTGGCTCACACTTGCTGACTTTGTTCTGAGACTGTTTGCTTAGTCTGGGTGCAGCAATAAAAAAAACAGCCACCTGTATGGCGTGTTGATAGAAAGATAAGAAGAGGTGGGGAGTGTGTGATCTGACTGCTCGGGAGGACAGAAAGTTGCACATCAGTTGATGAAGATAAAATGTTTGTCCAGCTGAAACCAATCCCACCCAGCTATAGGCATGATGAGTGATTCCCAGAGGTGACAGCTGCTCTCCTGCATTTCACCTGCATGTTCCAACAGGGCCCTGTGCTCCTAGAGGTTATTATCACTGCTGGATAATCCACAAGAGCTGAAAAGGAGGACTTTGAACAGAGACCTTCTTCTTTCTTTTCTTTGCCTCAGTTGTTTCGTAAGTCTTGTAAAGTCTACATACGGTCTGAAACACCACATTACCCTGCACAGAGAAAATTCTTTATTCATTAGGAAAAAAACACGTGGTAGCCTGCAGCGGTCTGTGTGTATATATATATATATATATATATATAATATAAAATGCACTCTAGAGAACATGAAACCATAAATCCACCACGCTGCTCGCTACATACAACACTCTGTCATTTCAGGGCTATAGAGGAGCCCGTTCTGCAGGATGTCACTATAAAAAATAAATACGTGATCACATCGTCATAAGCGCATAGCACAGGGGTTTACACAATTTACTGTGAATTGCGACATTGTGGATTCGTCGCATGATGCAGTATATCGCGGTGGGGGACAGGGTCACGATGACACAATTCACCATCCCCTCGCACTTCCCATCTGCGCCTAACCTAAATGTGTGCAGTACACTGTAGTGTAACGCTGTAACTGTGACATAAAATGCTTTTGCGATTTCATTGCTCTGTAATCAGTACAGTGTGAGCAGAGGCTCTTATGCTGCAGGTTGATACTGTACATTGTGGTTGGGTTTTAAATGTCAATGAAATCAATAAGATTCATCAATCAGTTGCACAAGTTTAAGAATAGCCTATACAAAATAAACTTGGACAAGGGCTTATCCATAAAGATCAGATGGCATCATTGCATTAAGGTGGCAATCAGAAGCAAAGTACAACAAAAGATACATGTGCAGTGATTAGTGCTCAACACCTTTAAAAATAATCTTCAAAATAATGTCACAATTCTAACACTACACTCGCACATCCATCACCTTATAACAAGTAGTAAAGCAATTAACAGTGACATATTGCACAGCATTCTTTATATCAGTCCTTTGTAACAATATCCTTAGTAAAAGCTTACATTGACTTACAGGGACTGGTGTTACATTCTTAAGAACCTCTACTGATGGTAGCTATAAATTAAAGCCGCTTTAGGCAGCCTGTTGTCCTCTAGCTGTTGTGGGGACTACAAACTCTAGCCTTTGGCCGGGAGGATATGCTAAAGCTGGCCACACACTAGACCAACTTACAAAAAACCAGCCAACTAGTTGATTGGTTGGAATGAAAATCTAGTAACGTATGGGAGTAAATGATGATCAGCAATTTGCTCCTAAATGCCAGAAAACAGATGAAAATGGTCGTCCGACAAGTTTGTTAAATGTTTGAACTAAACAATTTGTTCAAACAACAGTTTTTGTCCATTTTCCGGCGTTTGGGAGCAAATTGCTGATTGTCATTTGCTTTCATACCTTACCAGATTTTCATTCCAACCAATCAACTAGTTGGATGGTTGTACAGAAAATCTTTACGTGTGTATGCAGCTTTAAAGTCCTAGGATAGCTGAATATCCACAGACCACTGAACTAGAGGCAGATATTTAACTGTATTATGTGTACAGCTTATACGCTCGGGATTTGTCTGTTTTATAGTAGCATATAATTACATATAATTATGTTATAATAAGACTGTGAGCAGGGTTCTCTTACCTCTTTGCCCAATGTTAAAACCCAGTGGTCGACTTACTATGAACGGCGATAATCATAATTGCAATGATAAATAATCAGTTATCACTACAGTTCATCCTGCAAGGAAGAATTCACTTTGTAGCCTTTACATGGCTTACAGGGTGCCTGGAGCGCTCCTTAGGATGATCCGGGCACTCACCCTGCAGTATACTGTGTATATGTGTGTGTGTGTGTGTGTATATATATATATATATATATATATATGTATGTGTGTGTATATGTGTGTGTGTGTATATATATATATATATATATATATATATATAGATACATATATAGATACATATCTATAACAGGCTTAATCCACGGCACTCAACCATCTGGGGTGCGAAGGGAATATTAGTTCCAAAATATTGCAATTATTTGTCCAGCTGGCCAACCACATCAAGGTCTTCCCAGAGATATATCATATAGGTACTCACTGGCATCACAAGGGGGGTGCGGGCCACACTGGGTGACACCATACGAAGGGGGCTATCTATTTTGGTGTCATCCCCTCAGATGGTGTTATTGAGCAGCCATACTGCATGGAGAGGCTGGGGGCTACTAAGCCGGGTTTACTCAGTGGAGCAGCACAGCAGCTACTAGCAGTCTCCAGCCTCTACCCTGCCTCTAAGCCCATTGAGTGCCGAGAACAGGGGGGCGTGACATGCGGTCATGCCCCCAAGAGTGGGCATGACTTTGCGGCAAGAGGCCATGCCCCCCTCCGCCCGTGCACGAGCCTGGATCCCGGACCGATCACCGCACCGGGTGTCACTAAGGTAAGTGACGCCGCTGTAGGTACTGCAGCTGAAATAACAGTGTCCGGGTACAGATCGGAGCCTGATACTGACCACTTTGACCAGAGTGCATTACAGCCACGCCCCCCCCCCCCCCCCAAAGTTTTATTCAAGACACACATCTAAACTCTGAAAGCTTTTAGTTACTTCTTTTTAGGTTAGAGACTTTTCCTAAATAACCTCCAGTGTCTTTAGAAGACATGTCATAACAGGAAACGTACTTTATTATGAGCAGGTCAGTGAAACATTGTTGAGTTGTAATATAAAAATATTTTTCTATGTTTAAATGATCACATTTGTGAATAATATCTGTAATAATCTGAATATTCTTTTATTCTTTGGGCTCATACAGGTTTTAAAATTTGTTAGCAGCTGACTAGCAGTAGGAAACCACACAAGTCATTTTATCTAGAGCAAAAGATGGGGACTATTTTTAGGGGTTAAAGCATACTAGCCAACCTTTGGGCTGCCCCCTCTGGGAGGAGGCAGCCAAATCAGCATTGCGGGCGGCGTGGAACAGCTGAAGTGGGTGATTTCCAGGGTCGTGGTGACACAATCATCTGGGCCCTTTCCCCGCTAGACAATGCAGAGATTACCGGCATAGTAAAGTGGGGGGCGGGGCCAAGATGATGCGATTCATCGCAGATTGTTTCATCGGCCAACTGTACCGCCCACTTCACTCAGGAAGTGGGCGGGCGTGGCTGGAGCAGCAATCGGCACCAGGAGACTTGGCTTCTTTTCCAGGCGGCCAGGAGCACCACGCTATTTTTGGGAGCCTCCAGGCTGTTTCGGGAGAGTAGGCAAGCATGGGTCAAAGCAAGGCATCCTTTTACAAACAAAATACACAAACATTTTTTTTACCCTATATCACGTCATTTTATTTGTTCTTATCTGTAAGACAGTGTCCATTTTAAGACAGCTCAAGCTAAAAATGAGCGACGTTGCGGTGAGATTTTAAAAATCAAGTTTTGCTGTTAAAACGGGCCATTTCCTGTGACACAATCTTTTTTTGCATTGCTAAATCCATTGGAGCATATCGACCTCACGGTGGAGAGTTCCAATGGTGAAGTGCAGGATTGTGGGGACATTAATTTTTTCCCCTTGCTTCACAATGATGCGAATCATCACACAGCTGAGAGGCAAGGCTTTGGTGACGCATCATCGCATGGCGGATTGGGATTTGATATTTGCCGCAAATTGCGTCACCAAAGCTGTGACAGCTCCTCAAGAAAGAGAAGCAGGAGGGTGGGCTACCGTCCTGGGAATATGGGCAAACTCCTTTACATTCAGGAGTCTCCAGCGCATTCAGGAAAAATAAGCAACATTTATGCCCTTTGCTGCTGGAGCATAGCCGTGCCCCTGTGTACAAAGTGAGGTCCATCTAATAATCTCTCAAGTTTGGAAAAACTTGACTTGCCTGCACAGAGGGCCTGATACAGACCCGCTCGCAAGCACATTGTGCTCGCAAGCGGGTCGATGGTGGCCCAGTGCGCACGCGCGAGCTCCGTAGCAGGAAAAAAAAAATAAGAATACTCCCTGCCCTGATTCAGAGCGTGCACTCGCAAATAGCGAGCGGCTCTGAATCAGGCCCAGAGTCCTGAACTCAACCCATCGAACATCTTTGGGATGAATTAGAAGGCCAACCGTGATCCAGGCCTTCTTGCCCAACAGTGGTGTTCCTCCTCACTAATGCTCTTGTGGCGGAATGGATACGAAACCCTGCAGCCATGTTCCTAAATCTAGTGGAAAGCCTTTTCAGAAGAGTGGAAGCTGTTTTAGCAGCAAATAGGGACCAACTGCATAGCAATGCCTATGTTTACGAAATGAGATTTTCAGCAAGCACGTATAAATGTGATGTTCAGGTGTACATACATATACTTTTGGCCATGTAGTGTATCTTAATTACTTTTCTGTTTATAAGTACTGTATTAATAGATTTATTTATTACCAGTTATTTATATAGCGCACACATATTCCGCAGCGCTTTCCCTGCCCCAGTGGAGCTTACAATCTATGTTCCCTATCACATGCTCACACACACACACACACACACACACACTAGGGTTAATTTTATGTTTTTTTGGAGCCAATTAACCTACCAATATTTTTGGAGTGTGGGAGGAAACCGGAGGAAACCCACGCAAGCACAGGGAGAATGTACAAACTCCTCACGGTTAGGGGCGTGGTGGGAATCGAACCCACAACCTCAGTGCTGTGAGGCAGTAACGCTAACCATTACACCGTCTGTGCTGCCCTAGTTTTATGGCATTTATTTATATGCTGTATATGTGAATGTTACAATATTGTTAGAATAGCTGTAACCAACAGTAAAGCAGATCAAAAAGATCAAAACTATACTAATGCATTGCAGATTAGACATTGAGGGGAAGCCTCTGGTTCCTGTGGGTTTCACTGCTATTCTCCACTGTTACTTGTTCTCCATATTTTATTAGGGTTGTATTTTTACTGTTGTTGTCCATGAATAATGAAAACCATTGTCACCCCAGATGTATCACGCAGCACAAATTTGCTGCTTAAGTTTTTGATCACCCATTTTGTGAGAATGGCTGTTCAGTGCTTGACAGGAAAAGCACAGCTTATTGAATGTTTACAGGTCACTGAAGTAAGCTCTTGGGTGTTGACTGTTTTTGTTAGAAACTGGGAGTCTGTCACCCGTTTCATAATTGAATTTTAGCATCTTAAGCAAGGAAGCGACTTTAAACATCTTTCACAATTACAGTCATACAGTTTGTGTCTGTGGATCTTTTTTTTCCCCCCTGTTATGAATAAGATAAGTCACTTTGAAAGCTGAGCTCCTAAAATAAAAGTACACTGCATGGGATTTCACAATAGACATGCTACTGCCATGTTCATAATGAATAGCTGCTGAATTTCTGGCTGCCCCCTTCTTGGTAGGGTGTACAAGAATTAAGTGGCAATTGCTGGCTGCTTTCATATATGACACCCAAATATTTATCAGCTTCTTTATTGTACTGCAGTATAGCGTTGAGTGAGGACACTTAACATTTAACGAGCACCTTCTAGAAGATAATAGCTAGAATCAAATTGGTTGCTATGGGCAACATCTCTTCTAAAACTCACTTCTAAAAACTCTCACTTTAGTAAATTTACCCCCTACTCTTTTTTTGGTGAGAGAGAGAGGAGAGAGATTGATTTATGGAATATTATTATGTGCTACTGTTGTATTGTGACCACATATATTTAAATGTTGCCAGTGAATAATTTGTAACTGCATTTATAGACATATTGGCTTGTAGCCACCCTATAGGGATAATAATAAGCCTATTGCTGCAGTTTACAATCATTTGGGGGGACACCTCTGTAAAATAGTGAAGGTTCTGAGGTTAGGAATTGATGATTGTATGTCAACCAAAAAGTGAGTGTAGACAATATCCAGTGGGATGTAGTCGGCACCCCGGCGCACACAATGCCAGTGGTCAGCATCCTTTTGCTGGAATCCCGACAGCAGTTATGCTGGGTACACACTGGCTGATATGTTGGCCGATCAATTGATCGGCCAATATATTGTGCCCCTGTCGGCCAGTATGTACAGACGATATGTCTGTGAACAACGTCGTTCACAGACATATCGCATTGGCTGTGCTACACAGCCCATGGACAGATATGTCTGCAGACATATCTATCCATCGGCAAGTGTGTACGGGTGATCAGCTGATCGCCCGTACACAGGGGTGCAGAGAGAGGGGGGGTGGGGGAGCTGCGAGCGGGTACCACTCCCCATTCCTCTTAGGTCACAGCAGCCCAGCACACAGCTGCACTGGGAGACTGTCCGAGGCTGCTAAAGCAGCAGCCCGAGCAGTCTCCTATGCCAAAGGGGGGAGCGAGCACGCTGATCGCGCCCCCCATTGGCTGTGCACCAGGCTGAGGGGCACACAGCGCCCCCTTCCCCAGCGTCGCAAATGTTTTTTTTTTTCTTTGAAGGGGGCGTGGCCACGCCTTCCATGATTAGGCCACACCCCCTACCCGCCGGGACTTGCTGCAGCATGCAGATGATGGTTGTTCAGTGTGTATGAATGACCATCATCTGCAGCTATATCTGTCAGGTATATACCCACCTTTAGAATCCCGGCTCTAGAATCCAGACAGCTGCTCTCCCGACTATGAGTATTAGGGTTAGGTTTAGGGTTAGGCACTAGAGGGAGGGTTAGGCTGTGGGAGGAGAGGGTTATCGTCAGTAAGCGGAGGAGGGCGGTTAGGGTTGGGCTGCAGGAGGTGAGGGTTAGACTGCGATAAAGGTGGGTTAGGGGTAGGGTTTGGGAAGGGTTAAAATACCTGCATGCATTGGGATTTCCACCGTCGTGAAGGATTATGCTGCCGGGATTCTGACCGCCGGTATTATCAACGCCGGGGTCGCGTACCCAACCCTATCCAGTTGTGATTGCAATTAATTATTGAAGATGCTGCATATAACGTTTTCTTACTGTAATTGTAACCAAGTGAAAGGTGATGAGCGGTCAGCATAGCTGCTATGAACACTAGCACTATACCAGGTGATAAAATGCCAATGGTTAAAGTGCACAGTGTCTACTAATAACATACAGTTCTGATACCTAAACTATTTTTGACTAGTTTGTGCAGTTATATGCATAAGTCTGGTCACACTTGGTCAGATTGCAATGAATGTCAAAATGAAAAGTTCATGCAACCTCTGCAAGGTATACACCACAAGCATTATTAATTCATTGAATGTAACAGATTAAAAAAAAAACGTGGCATGTAGAAAAGTTTGGGCTCCCCTTATGGTTGATTCATTAATTCTTTTCTTTTCTTTCTTTTTTTGAAGGCCTCAAAACTTGATTGACCCGTTAGGCCATACATTAAGCAGGTGAAGACAATTGTAGAGTTGAGTAAATACTCTGACCCTTCTAAACTCTCATGATGTTGTGCCTACTCTCAACAACCATGGGTTCCTCTAAGCAACTGACTGAGGACAAGAAAATAAAGATAATGCAGATATATGACTGGTACAAAGCAGGGTAAGGCTATAGAAAGATATTTGAATGCTTCTAGCCTGCAGTTTCTACTGTTAGAAACATCATTTAGAATGGCAGTTATGGGGAACTGTTGAAGGCAGCAATATAAACTGGTCATCTAGGCAAAGCATAACCCACATATCATGGCCAAGGACTACTGAAAGATTTGGCGGATGCTAGAATAATATCCTTATGATGTTGAGTGTGTATAGATATAGTAGAAAAACATGGTCCAATGGTGATATTTGTCTCACTGTGGGGCTGATTCAGAATTACAAGCAGCTCCATTTTGCAGACGGACCTTGGGATTTTTAGCGCTGTGCTTGCTCTGTGGCCGCTTGTAATCAAAAATGAGCAACTACAAATGATTGAGATGTATACACTCAACGGCATCTCCACTTAAATCAGTGTAACTGGGTAGCAACAGGGCGTTCACACGTAGGCTTTGCTGAAGAGGTGTTATTGACATGTTACATGGAATTGCGCTTTGCTGAATTGAGCTGACGCAGGTATCCATTTGTTTTTGGACAGATCTATTGCATTAGGTATGGGACTGGTACAATGCACACTGATTTTGATTATGTTGTCGGCTACTTCCACAAGCACAAAGATGGGGGAGGTGTAGGCGCATAAGTGCATGCAATTCTGCATACGGACCAGTATCCACAGTTCTTTCCAAGCACGCAATGTAGCTGCAATTTTTGCTGACAGTGGTGTACAATTCTGAATCAGCCCACTGTGTATGGGGTCAATATTCCACCACTAAGAGGCAAGCACAGTGACCCAGTTGTTTGATGTGGTAAAGTACCAAACAATCTGATCTGTACAATCTGGTCATCCATTTGGGTGGCCTGTTGTGTCAATTGTACAATCATATTCATTGTAACTTCATAAAGAACGTTAAAAACCTGCAAAAGTTAGAAAGATAGAATAAGACCTTTAGGGGTATATTTAGTGCGGGTTTTTAGAAGTGGAGTTGTTGCCCCTAGCAACCAATCAGATTCTAGCTATTATATTCTAGAAGGTGCTAGAATAATAAGTGGAATCTAATTGGTTGCTATGGGCAACAGCACTACACTTTAGTAAATATACCCCTTAGTCGGAACAAGTCCGTATGCACAATCTCATATACAGTAGATGACAACATAACTCTTTAAAAATCCACCTGCATTATTTTTCATTTTCTGCTTGTCAAGTTGTGGATGGCTTTTACTCCAGCTAAGTGCACAGGCATATTTAATATTTAACAATCAGTTTTCTCATTACCCTTGTTATTCAAGTGCAATAAAAAGTATGTGGCCGTCATAAAAGCACAGGTAATAATCCAAACTTTCTTCTATCTGTGTTAATAACTGACTCTTCAATAACAACACAAAAGAACATTTCAAATCTAATAACCTTATAGCAGTAAAACCATTCGTTAACAGTCTGCTGCAGAGAAAGCTACAGAACATATACAGTACTAGGGGCAAGACAAGGATTTCCATTGGTGGTAGCATTGGGACCATCTTTCCCTTGGAACATTCTCTGCATGCCATAGATGAGCGTTCCTAGTCCTCAAAAGTTAAAAACCATATTAAATGTACATTAACAAAGTGAATACAAGCCGCCTATTGGCCCATGCTGTCTATTCTGTAGGGGGATGGGTAATCTTTAAAGACCTAATATAGGGCCTGATTCTGATTCGGACGCAGCTGCATCAGTGTCTGCATATATTGGCGGTCACTTGTCTGCGACTTTATGCAAATGCCGATATAAAGCCTTTCCCTGGTGTACTTACGTGCGTTCAAATGTGCGAGGACTGAGGGATGTGCGATGACTGAGGGATGTGCGTCCGAATGTGCGAGGACTGAGAAGCCCACTGTCAGGGTTCATAGGTGCTGAAATACTGATGGGGCGCACCTTTAGACACAGCATTGAATCTTGCATCAGCCCTATAGTAGGCTTAGTTTTTCTGTCCAACTACGGCCCCCTATGTGAGTGGTTGAGCGTCTGTGTACGCGATCACTTTCACCAAGACGCCGGTGACACTCCCATAAGACGGGCCATCTCTGTGCCTGTGCTCAGCCACTTAAATCATCATGTACAGTGGTTTTAAACTACATGCGTTTATTTGTGTTTTAATCTGTAGTTCAGCAAATGTTTCCAATGTCAGGATACCCACTGACGTTTGTCCTGTATTTACAGTGGGGTAGCATTGCACTGGGAAAGCATTGATGCCAGTAGTTACTTCCTGAACGAAAGCAAAAATGCTACTTAACAAGCACGTCAGAGCCTTTACATACGGTTCCACTGATGTTTAACTTGTGAAAATGTAAGTGCGTGTTTGAACTCCAGGTGCATGGAATCTTCCTACTTTGGGGAACAGCAGACAAATCAATCTATTTGGGTATCTTTGTATTCAGTTTGACTATGACATTGGTCTATTAAAGTAATTTATGTGTTTTCATCAGCATATAGTGGAAGGGGTTAAACATTCAGTTCATCTTAATGCTGCATTGGAATATCAGGTCAGTCGTGAGTCATGTAAACTATATACATCAACAAATATATGTATTTTGAAAGTCGTCTTTACGAGAGAGTTGTATTACTTACACAAGCCACATCTGTTTGTTTTTGTCACATAGTAATATCATTATCCTTTCCATTCATCTAATAGGGGCCTGATACACAATAGCTGCTTTTTGATAAGTGTCTATACAAATATTTATACAGCACAGATAACTGTATCAGTCACAGTATTACAACATGAACTGCTGTCAACTTTCCAAGATTTTTTTTTATTTTTTAAATCACCTAATTTCTCTCAGTACCAACGGTGATAACACTCACTGATCAAACATAGCAAGGATAGATGTCGACTGAGGTCCAGTCATGTATAGGAGGAAACCTGTTTTCTGTTGAAAAATACTGTTCAGAAATTGTTGTTCAAGCATTGACAACCTAAAAGGCTCTACGGCACCACCTTCAGTCAGTTTAGATTCTTACAGCCTTTCTGATGCAAAATCGCATTATAATAGTGGGTTCTCACAGCAGACAGTGCATTTGCATTAGGCCTACAGATTCGGAGAGACGCACTCTAGACAAGGGGTTCCTAAAACGTGCTATTGTTGTTGTGACTATAAATGAGATTTTATTGCGAATGTTCTTTTATTCATATATTAGTCACAGTTGCCAACATTTGAATATTCTTTACAGAAACACTCTCCTATTGGTCAGTACATCTTTCTATATCCTGTGCCGTGAACTTTAAACAGCACCAGCAGGAAAGGCCTCAAGGAATTATAATATTTTAAAATATTTACCTGACCTTTTTAAGTATTTTTTTTTTTAAATATCTACCTTTAAGTTTATATGCAGAAATACATATCATGGTTGTGGCAATTGTCCATTTTTGGGGTTTTTATTGCATTGTGAAGAAATGATAGATCTGTTATTTCTCTGAAAAGGGATTTTACATGTGATCAAGATGAAAATGTGTGGGAAAGGCAATTTGCACAAAGGCAGTTTTGGTAGCTCAGAGTAGAACCATGCCTTGAAGTGAATGAGACCATTGAAGTAGAAAATGAGTGCGCGTACTCTCCAGTGGATGCAACTCATTTGAAATGAGTGAGACATGACGAGCTTGCTAACGTCTGATATAACCTTGAATTATGTGAGTGTTTTATGTGCACTGTTTGGCACCTTACATATTCAGTGAGAAGCTGTAGGAATAGGAATCTGCATCACTGTTAGCTAAGTAGGGCAGCATAGTCCAAAATATCACATCTTGGTCATTGGTCACATTTTACAGGCTTAAGTCATTCTATGTGTTTGTCACTTGCAAAGACTTAAACATATCATATCATTTTCAGTAATGACGAGACTGTACGGAAATAATAATAGTAATAATAGTAATAACAACACATGGTTATATACAGTATATACCACTTGCAAATTTCAATTTATACAGTATGTCGTTTCAACATTGTCATATTTTTTCTGATAAGCATCTGCTGGTGTATTAGACCTCTGGGAATCAAATTGGGTGCAAACAAGGTTGACAGTTCCAAGACCCTTCTCCCTCATATTTACCTGTGAACAAGTTTTTTTTACAACATAAATTCTCAAAGGATGGTGTATAGCATGGACAGGACAAACAAAGAAAGCAAACCACAAAGAGCAGAAAGATGGTCCTCCATGTTAATATAAAGGATGGAATGGAGCAGAAGGAGGAGGGCATGTAATGGAGCGGGGAAGGGGTAGGAAGCAAGCTAGGATAAAGTGGGGTGGGGGGAGGGGGGATGGACTAAAGTGACCTGGGTCCCTTTACTAGTGTGTATATAAAAAAAGAAGAATATATATATATATATATATATATATATATACAGCATGTGTGTATGCATATATAATATATATCCTATAGATTGTAAGCTTACGAGCAGGGCCTTCCTACCTATATATCGGTGTGTTATTACCCAGTTTTGTTCTATTTATATTTCCAATTGTAAAGCGCAACGGAATATGCTGCGCTATATAAGAAACTGTTAATAACTAATATATATATATATATGTATGAGTGTGTATAAAAGCACTGTTTTTTCTCTGAGTATATGAACTGGGAGTGCCACTTATTCCTTATGTGTGTGTGTATATATATATATATATATATATATATATATATATATATAAAACCTCATCGGCGACTGGATAAATGGTACAAAACTCTGTTTGAATTATCAACATTTCAGGACTTTAATACATGTACTTTCCTCAGGATACTCAGGTAAAGTCCTGAAACATTGATAATTAAGACAGAGTTTTGTATCATTTATCCAGTTGCTGACGAGTGCCGACCCTACATGTATAGTTGATATTCCTCTTCAAGCACGGGCAGGCAGGTAATTGGGGAAGGCATCAGGTGCAAATACTTATTTTTAAGCATTGGAGTTCCGGCATCCCACAAATGATGTGTATATATATATATATATATATATATATATATATACAGTGTGTATAATATAGCAGTAGTCTAATTAAAGTCATAACTTGGTTCCACCAAATACATTGAAGAAACTGGAATAGTGTTTTATGTATGTATGTATGTATGTATTATGCTCTTAAGCACTTATTACTACAGTATGCAAAGATTATGTGGTATATTTATCAAATGGGGAAAAGTCCTCTATCCAGTGAAAACAGGTGCTGCTTTTGCAGAGATAGAGCTTCTCCCTATTTGTCACAGTCTACTGCCGAGCTGTCTCTTCCCCAATTAACTAGGATCACTGTGGTACATTTGCAATGGCGATACCAGGAAATAGTGAATGAAAAAAAGAGCTTTAGTTAAATAAAGATTTTTTTTTATCCAAAACGAATACTATTACAATTTTTATTATATTATATATTTATATTATATGTTGAAGTCCGTGTTGCTTGCACCGCTACCAGTCAGGTTTTATTGATACTTTAAGGTGATACAAGGTTTTCTATTTCTGCAATAATCAGTGATAGAAAACCAATCCTAGGGGTATATTTACAAAAGTGCGGGTTTTTAGACGTGGAGATGTTGCCCATAGCAACCAATCATATTCTACTTAACAGTCATTTAACACATTCTAGAAGATATAAGCTAGAATTTGATTGGTTGCTATGGGAAACATCTCCACTTCTAAAAACCCGCACTTTAGTAAATATACCCCCTATTGTCAATTATTAATAAATAGGCCCCAAATGTCTGAACAACCAGAACAGTTATGCAACAAGGAATAGAAACCTGCTTGTACACTCATATGTGCTTTATCTCTTTTTGGTACTACATTCTGCATATCAGGAGCCTGGTCTGTTAGCAGGGATATCTGCAGTAAAACCTGTCAAAATTGTTATCACTATGCACCATGCTAGAGGTTGGCGTATAAACTGCTCATGCAAACTATCACTAGCAGTTGTCTGTCTTGGCTTCCCTGAATAAAAAGCGCCTCCTGTGCAACTGCTCGTTAAGTATTTCTTTTTTTTATGGTTAGTTTTAGCAGTGCCTAAACCTACAAATAAAGTGTCTAATTTCAACAGCTTCAACTAATGTTTAGATTCTGCTCTTTTTGTTTCAGTGTGCACTAAAGCAAAACTAGTAAGATAGCTTTCTTCCTGAATGTAGACCTCAGGTGGCCTTTCAGTACAGTATTTACTGTAGATTTTAAGTAGAGAAGTTGTTTATATAACTTATGTTCCTATATAGAAATGTGTGTATATATACATACGGGAATATATGTGTGTGTATCTGTAATACAGTAGTACGGTGGTAAGCATTGCAGTCTTACTGTGCTGAGGCCATGGTCAGAGCTGGATTCTTTCCAGCACACTATCCGTGTTGAGTTTGTATGTTCTTCCTGTGTTTGCTTTTCTTTCCTATGGGCTTTCTGTTCCCCCCCCAAAAAAAACAAACAAACCCATACTGTTAGGTTACTTGGCTGCGGGGCAGAAATGTAGCCTTTTGTGTACGCGGTATGAAATTTAGATTGTAAGCTCCAGTGGGGCAGGGTATTCTCTGTACAGCAATCTACTATATAAAAGCAAAAATTTGTCCTTCTGTCTTTCTATACAAATCCAAAGTTTACAAGCCAAGATCGTGAAATTTGACATACGTGCGTATTAAAACATGGCCGAGGCAACTAAAATTTTTTTAAATTGAAATGAATTACTGTTAATTTTTAATGAATTAAAAACCACAATTTTTGCTGTACGCTCATTGTGGGGCCTCACGGCATATGGGTAGGGTCTCGGAGCGAGCGTTTTGCGCTGTCATGTTTCTTTTGTCATGATCTTAATGTTTATTATCGAAGAGAGCTTTAGCAGGCTTTCCCAGCATTCTCAGCTCTCTGAGTATACCAAATTACGTAACAACATTGACTTCTTTCTTCAAACTGTGTCAAAATGATAACTTTACAAGGACCCTGCTGTACTGTGAGCTGCCAAAATATTACACATGGAATGCTTCTCGAAAAGTTTTTATGCGCAGAAAAGTGATAAAACAGGGAATCGCTGTAGATGCTCATCCAAGGATTTGGCCGGGTTTACACAGTACATCCGACAAATTTTGAATGCTTCTATCTCCGAAGTTTGCTTTACACCGTTACAGGTCCTACTTCCTTCGAAGACCTTAGGACTGTTGATGGGGAAGTTTGTCACACTTTTCATGAGGCCTGCCTAAGGAGGGGTTTGTTGGAGGATGATGGTTAAACAAACATTCTTAAAATCCCAGGCAACACCGGGTACTCCAGCTAGTATGTAATAAAATGGAAAAAATGGTTAGTAAATGTGCATATGCATGATCCAGCACGTGTAGTCGATGATTGGTGGTTTCAATGACGCATGCACAGTTTGCTGAAATCAGAGAAACCCGCCTGCATTTCCACTTCCGATTCAGAATCAGGCCCACAGTATTTATCCCATACCAAACCTCTTACCAAACCACTTATTGTACTACACAATATAGGGCAGCTGAGAGCAGCCATAGACCTGACTGTGGCTGATTCCCGTCTCATGTTGAGTGCGCAGCCTTGGCAAAACCCGATGCTACGCGTGAATACTAGAAAGGTGTCATAGGCTGCACTCTCTACTTGAAAGAAAATCCATGCAGTTACTTTTCCCTGCACAATCTGCAAATCTCTGTACCCCGCATGTGTTTTTGTGTAGTTGTTTCATACTTGCCTACTCTCTCGGGAACATCGGGACAGGGGGCTTCCAAACCTTGGGTATTGCTCCCGGACGCCTGGAAGAGTGGGTAAGTCACCCGGAGCAAGCCTCCACGGGAAGTGGGGGGAGGAGTCACTTTGATGCAATTGCATTGCCGTGCCCCCACATCGCCCACTTTGCCGCTCCACTCCCCCCTCACAGAACCGACCTGGCTTCCCCCTTTCGGTGGGGTCAACCAGTAGATTGATAGGTATGAATTGTTTGTGCGGACATGTGTGTATGTATTATATATAATCAACTATTTATATGTTTAATTTTTAAATAATTAGTTTCAAAATAATTAGATGTATTAGTGACTGCATACAATAGATGCAGCCCAGGATGTGGGACTGACTAACCCAATATTTTTCAGTGATGTGATATAATGAATTTCTAGGCTGCTTTTATAATTATTACGCTGGTTAAAAGGGAATTCATAGGCTACTTTCTCATGAATATTGGTTTTCTGCCCCTACTGTGGTTTGCCATGAAAAGCAATGGCCCTTTCCTGTACGAAGCTCATATTGGCTCAAATTTCTGAAAGTATCAAAATAGATCGGTGCTGGTTTTCTTTTGTTTAGGCTTCTAAACTCAGCTCATAAATTAGGTTGTCCATTATTCAGGTGTAATTATTGAACTCACTTTGCTGTTTTTAGTTCCCTTTTTAATACTAAGAGCACGAGTCTGCTAATTCTTGAATCATCTAACCCACAAAGGATTTTGCAATGCATTGCTGACCACTGTGACAGCGCTGGCATTTATATAGAAAATAGTTGGTATTACAGACAGCAGGGCATTTATCTTCTGATTTGCAAGCCAAAATAAATGCCCCCCTTGTTTTTCAATTAAGTTAGCAATATCGCCCTACAGCTGTGTATTTAGTTAAGACCTCTACTGCTTTCTCTCCCACCGGGCTTGATTAGTGTGTGATACAGAACAAGAACAATGCTTGAGAGGTGGCCACACACCGGCACTGGGGGTTATAAATGCATGGGTTAACTGTGGGTTGCATGAACACTTAGTATTCCTGAGGGTGGCAGAACAATGGGTACAACAGCTCCAGAGCTCAAGTAACATCAGTCAAGTTACTGACTCAGTAACTCCGCAGTAAAATAGCAATATATCATGAGAATTATACACTGCAACAGTCCTGTGTTCAGAACTAGCCAGTCATTTCTGAGTCTAGAGGTCTCTTCAACAGCAAACACAGAATAATACACAGCAAGATCTGACATGACATATTGTCACTGTGCTCTGACACACATAGGCAAAGGTAATAGACACCTGCAAACTTTTATTTTTATTTATTTCAGTGGCCACAGTGTCCTATTTAACTCCTTCACAGTCCATAGTGATTTGCTTTAATGCAGTGTCAATGGCCGCTTAGGCACTTTTTATAATCGTGGCCATACCATGGAGATGTAAAAACGTGTGTGTTCCCATCTTGTGGTTAACTATATGTGGGAGAACATATTGGGAGCATCTGGTCAAACACATTAGATGTTCAGCTTTTGTGTTTTTTTTGTTTCTGTTTTATATGAGCCTACCCTCCCCCTTATTAGAAGAACAATGAGAATTCTCCTTCTTGAGAAGTGAATGGGCATATAATGATGTAACACATAGCAAACCTTAGCCCTGGTGTGCTATAGCCCTTTCCCTCTCTGCACTATGAATAGAGATCATGGGTATAACTGCCATAGGTCATACTGGCCTAAATGTTTTGTCCTTCCCGAGAGTAGCCCGGGGAGGAGAAGCAGGTGGGCGCAGATGGGGGCGGGGCCTGTCATGTAGCATCATTAAGCCCCACACCGCAAGTAAATTGCAACAATTAGCCCACATTTCAATCGGAGGCGGGGCTAAATTATGCGATTCTTGTAGAGAAGCGAAATTAAGCCCCACCCCCTACTCGAAGACCCCGTGATCACCGTGTGCCATTCTAGGCACCCTGCTAGCTAAATGAGGCTAGCAGAAAATAGCTCTGAGGGCCAGACCAAATGATACCGAGGGCCTTATAAGGCCCCCGGACAGGAGGTTCCCCATCCCTGCTCTAGACAACCGAACCTGTGTCAGGATGACAGAAGCATCTGACACGATACCTGTGGCAGTTATCTAGTCAGGTGGCTTCGGCTAGGAGTGCTAGTACAGACATATATATTTATAAACTGGTTTGAAAAAAAAAAAAATACAAGCACTCTTTATACAATTCATTCTGGAATAGGAATACTGAGGGCTGTGCAGGCCTGGCTGTGTCATAGCAGCTGTTCAAGAGCGTAGATTAACCACCTGCAAAGTCTGGAGCCACTGTGCTGTATCCCTGAGTTTCCTGACCCGCCAGTCGGTGCCACGTGTGGACAACATACTGATGTATTTACGTTGCCATGCTTTATGTTACTTTGTCTTGGTGAAATAGGCCTAACAGAATGTCAATGTCCAATTAAAATGGACATTCCAGTCTTATAAATAGTCTTTATTACTGTATGTACTGAGCGTCTGATTGTTGTGTAAAGCTGAAATAAAAATGACCATCGTATTTGTGCAAGAAATTTGCTATTTTTTTTAATCATTAGATGGCAGTAAAAGCTCAACTTAATCAGATAATTTCAAGATAATAAATTAAAATTAAAACTATCACCACAGCGTAGACAGTATAATGTTGCTTGCTCTCATTTCCCAGCATGTAGTTACATTATGTTTTTTTAAGAATATAATCTAATTGTTAAGGCACTATTATATACATATACTTGTTTACACGCCAGCCATTGATATTTGTCCATGTTTTATTATCACTGTCACTGTTTCACACCCTTAAAAAAAAAAAGATATATAGTCCAGACACCATTGTTTAGCAAGAGTTCTGCGTGAGGGGATAAAGCTTCCCTGTCTGTCTTTGAAATGATTGGAACATCAATGTGGTTCTCTATTCTCTACTTCCTCCTTTAGCCAGTGTTTTGTTAGGGAACAAGTGTTGGTCAAACAAGCTTTTGTTTGTGGTCAATCACTTGGCACACAAGAAAACGTCTGGCCTGTGACAATGAGGAAGCTGTTTTCGTGACTACAAGGGGGCAGCTGCAATATTATATAAAAAAAAAAAATATATATATATATATATATATATATATATATATATATATAATATATAGAGTTTGCAAGGTGTTGGAGTCATTGTTAACCTCCAGGGTGCTTAAGTAGCCACTGAATCATCTGAGACTAGATAGTAACAAAAAATCGGGTTACTATTTCACTATTCATTCCTCACATGTCCGTGCACTACTGACCCTGTGTATGGGTGTATAAGCTTTCACCTCTCCTATCAGTTTAGCATATGTCAGCATCCTATGTGTATTTGTTGTTTTCTCTTGTGGGAGCTAAGTGCTGGAAACTAGATCCAGCTGCCTAGGTAATGAGGACACTAGACTACACCCAAAGGAACCTTCTATCCGTAGATCTGCTCCAGTGTGTATTTTTTTTCCCTGCTTCTCTATTCAAACCCCACCCTGTCTCTGATTTTACAAGTGCTATGGTGACCTTGGTCCTTGAAGCTAGTTTTGATTACCCTGTGGGACTCTGCAGGTGTGCAGTTGTTTGGTGAGTGATATCTAAAGAATCTGCAGAGATGTTATTTAAGGAAGCAGCTATGACAATCTACTGACTGCTGCTCAATTTATTTTGCCACCTTAAAAGCAGTAACAGTGTCAGCTCTAGTTTGGAGCCACAATGTGTTTGTCGGAGACCTGTATTTTAGTGTATTTTTAAACAAATATTTATGGACACCGTTTCACGGGAAGAGGGGGAAGAAAACCATAGAAATCAATAAGATTAGAACTGTGATTTTCCTAGTAGTGTTTGGAAAAATGAAAACAAATGTCTGACTGGTAGCTATTGGCTTTTGTGTGACGCTACTGTGTAAAACTTGAGTTGTTCTTTGACCGTACTTGCCTGATCTCCCAGAAAGTAGAGATATTCGGGTTTTATTCGGTTCTTATCGCCAAATTAGCGCAAGTTCAGATTAGTTCGGATTTATATTATTGGCTATCCAAAACACGTGACAGCCGGATAGCCAATATGATGCCGTTTATGAGAACCGAACATATCCAAGTATGACCGAACCGCACATCTCTATCAGAAAGTCCGTAAGGCTTTAGAATTTTGAGGTGGGAGTAGGCCACCCTCCCGGATCCCTCCCATTTGCCCAGTAAAGTGGTTGGGACATTGATGATGTGATCATGGCCACAACCCATCTGCACGATGCCATGAATCACTGCATTGCCCCCCGCACTTGCCCTGTGGACCTTATATTTGGGATCTCTCGGAGTGGAGCTTCCATTCAGGATAGGAGTCACAGGGCTCTGCAGGCATTTTCCCAGAGCTCCTTATCTCCTCTTACAGCCATAGCCGTAAACTAATGGAGGGGTGTGTGTGTGAGCAGGAGGACAGACCTAAACCTTGTGATTGGTATTCCTGCTCACTCCCCCCCTTTCCTCCCATTACCATTTTAAGTTCCCTGAATAAAAATTATTTGCTGGTTCCATATTAAAGAGCCCCCAGAAACAGTTGTATTTATCTGACCCAGGGACACCAGCTAGAGGATGAGAAGGGTCTGCACTACCACCTTTACCTAATTGCTCCACAAAAAAGTGTTTGAATCCTAAATCCAATGAATGTCACCACATGAAATATTATTGGCAAATGCAATCGGAATATGACTGTATTGGCCCATTGAATATGCTCCACACTAACAGGCCCTAGTGATCATTTGGATGCCATCTACGGTAATTTGACCATGAGTCTTTTTCAGAGAAGATTGATATTGCTGCATCGCTCGAGGCCGCTCTCCCAATAGCGGTAGTGGGAATATGCAAATAGTATCAGTCTTGTGCACCACTTTGAGATGGAGTGTACGAGCGGTGAGATGGATACTTTCAGGTTGCATTTGGTCTGTGCATTTGCAATGGAGATGGTAAACACTCCAACATCGACACAACATCGGTCGCACCATCGACATTTGCAGTGGCCTAGGGTCTACTCCTAGCTCGTGGCCGCAAGCCCTAGAGTGCTTTCGGCTCTAACAGAGCCAAAAAACTTGTGATGTCAGTGGGGCTGGCCCCAGACGGTAGACGTTACTATGGGAACGCCTCCGTCTGGGCAGCAACGCCCCCAGCCCACCCACCAAAAGGGGCGTGCTGTCACTCAACATCGACAGCATGCCCCCTTTGGTACGAGACCCGGAGCGACGGATTGCCTGTTGCTATCCGGGTCTCGCGCATGCGCACGACGGAGCTGGCTCCGTCATGCGCATGCGCACTGGGCCACCATCATCCCGCTTGCGAGCGCATAGCGCTTCCGAGTGGGTCTGAATCAGACCCTGTGTGTGATCAATTTAATGATAGTGCAGGTATCAGATACAATTATGTTTGTGTGTGGCACACAAACAATCTTCAATGATGCAGTAAAACTAAAGAAGAAATGAATCTTACATTGCATATCTGAGGCACAGCAGTAGTCCAACCCTTGCTGCCCTCACCTGCAGTGACCGCCATTATTTTCTGGAAAAGCTTCATAATCTATGGACCAATCACTGGTCATGCTACGGCAGCTCAAACCATGTGGAAATATAGTGCGTTTTATGTAATTGTGGGTAATCTTAAAGACACTAAGCTTTCACTTTCCTCTTACCTAAAGCTGGATGCACATTAGGTCGACGGCCGCCGACCTATCTGACGATCGTAAGTGCCTGATGTGTCGGGCCTGGCGTCACAATTGGGTGGACATTTAAATTTGTCTGCCCAGCTGAGCTCTCTCTCACCCCTGGGCGACTGCCAGGTCTTCCGTACACACTGGCAGGTGTACCGATATATAGTATCTGCAGATATATCGGCCATCTGCTGTGCTGCACAGCCGATGCGATATGTCTGTGTGAACAACATCGTTCACAGACATATTGGGGGTACAGACCCCCCACCCCACTCGCGATACATCACCTGTTCTATTGCGTTTGCTATTATCCTATACTGGCATGTAATAAGATCTAAATTTCTGTACTTAAGTTAAATACTGTATATAGTTCTTTTTATAATTCTGTATCTTGTCTATTAAATCAGGAGTACTGAATGCATAGTTACAGCTTTGTAAAATAAAATACTATTTGTATAATTGGAAGTATATGAGTACTCTGTTTAATAAAGGTTTTGAGCATGGACAGATCAGTGTATAACTAAAAATGTAGCATGCAGCCTCCTCGGCCTCCTACTCTCCTCTGAGATAGCATAGCAAAGGGCCTCTTTTTTGGTATGGGACTGAATATATGCTGTCCAGTGTGTGCAAGAGTCAAGGAGCACTGCGTGTGTCGGGGAAGAGGTAAAAAGACTAAGGAAAGGGGAGGGACTCGGCATTACTTTGTCTCCCCACCTCCGAGGCCTTTGGTGGTTGCTTCTCTGTCCTCATACACACGGACGGTACATATACACTACTGGTTTTTGAGTATACGTTTCTTATGCAAGGAAAAATATTCTTGTTAAATCACTTCAACAATTGAAAAATAAAGTTGACACAAAATATTAACAAAAATATTTGACTAAAACGGCACTCTCATTTTGTTTTAACATTTGTATGAATATTTTCACACTTACCAGCTGAAAATTATTAACATTTTTATGTTTAAAATTCATCAGTTTAAAAGGACCTTTCCGTGAGCTTGATCATATGTGGACGGTCGGTAGTCTATTTGTAGTAATATTCATAATGATTGTAATGATAGTCTCAATGGACATCTGAATGATAACCAATAGTTTGGTGCAAGAGATAACAAGTCATTAGTCTGTGACAAGGACACTTTTTTAGTGGCCTGTTAATATTCAACTAACTGTAAAGAATTTATGACTTTCAGAAAGCTGGTAATGTATCAGCTTACGTGTATGCTTTTGGTCTTCCAATATACTCATCAACTGTTCCGTGATGGGTTTATCTAAATGACATTTCATACCTGTGTCCTTTCTTTCACATTTCCTGTAATCCTGTTATAGCACTGTCCCATTATCTTAAATAGCGTGATCTTTAAGTGCAGTCGACTCTTAACTGGATTGCCACAGACACTGAGAAGAATCTAAGTGAACCTGATGCAATTTTTAGAACACCCTGTGTACCCTTGTCTTTTGTTTTATTTGCCACATTAAAGAATAATTCATAAAAGTAATTTAGCAAACAGGGAGGAATTGTTCCATTTTCAGTGACAGATGACACAAAAAAGAGGTTTGTTAGACCAGATAAGCAAATTATTACATAAAATTTAACCCAATAACTAAAATACCACCTATGGTATAATAAGTTATGGCAGATTATACTGTTTTATATAGTTATGGCAGGGATGGGGAACCTCAGGCCTGGGGGTCTTATAAGGCCCCCAAAATCATTTTGTCTGGCCCTCAGAGCTTTTTTCTGCTAACCTCATCTGGCTAGCAGTGTGCCAAGAATGGCACCTTGCAGCCAGAATCTATGCTGCAGTGTCGCCTGGAGTGTCCTTAGGACGCTTTAGATGGTCACACCGCTGCCCTTACAGCTCCCCGGAGCATCCTCAGGATGCTCCGGGGCAATGCTGTAATCACCAGCGATTGAGGCCCTGCCTCATGTGGTGTCACATGGAGGGGGCATGGCCCTCATGAGCCCACGAATAATGTTATATATACCAAAATGGCCCCCTGCAGAAAAAAGGTTCCCCACCCCTGTTCTATGCAGACTTATTTTCACTGTGAAAGTCTTTTTTTTACATTTCTTTTCTAGTTCTGTCCAAATGACAACCAAGACTGAGAGCCTGATTCATAGATGAACGGTATGGCACAGCCACGGCATCCTTTTATGCAGCGGCTGTGCCGTAATATGCAAAAGCCGTAGAAGGTGTCTTAAGTAAAAAGATGTCCACTGCTGGCTTCTCTGATCCGATGCTGCTTCCAAAGATGCTGCCATCGGATCAAACGCATGGCAAAATCATACTGCCAGGGCCAGTGAAACTTGCGTTCAAGGACACAGACACTGCCTTCGGCATGTCCAGACAACGGAGCCAACACCTCTTCATTTTCTGGAATGTTCCCTGTCCCGGCCCCAAACGCCAGCAGCATGTCAATCACACTCCAGCTTTGTGGCACTGCGACCAACTGTGCAGAAACAGCACATATGCAGATCTGCAAACATCGGAGATGTATGTAAATATTGAATTTACTGTACTTACATATCTGAGATAGGCCCTGTGTTGTATAACAGCATCCTCAGGGGTGTAGATATATAATTTGCAGGCCCCACAGCTAATATTTTTAGAAGTCTCGATGAACAGGGATAGATATATCAAAACTTCTAAGGTGGACAAATGGAGACGTTGCCCATAGCAACCAATCAGATTTAATTATCATTTTATAGAATGTACTAAATAAATAATAGGTAGAAGCTGGTGGGTTGATATGGGTGATTTCTACACTTGTCCTCTTTAGTTGTTTTGATAAATCTCCCCATAAATTCCACACCTCACTCTGCTGAACATTTATTGACTATAGTAACCAATGAGAAAAATCCTGCGCTGGTGGCAGCCAATCGCAGACTTCATTTGGTTATTTTAACAGCAGCCACTATCTGATCATCAGGGAGCTTCAGTAAGCCAGACAAGGGGCAGGATGTATTAACACTGAAATGTGGTCAAACCTCTGAAAACTGCAGTTTCTGATGTTTAACTGCATTTGCCATATGTATCAAGCTCTGGAAAGCAACACTTTCCAGAGGATTGTACCCGATAGGCAATGCCATCTATATATGCAATGCTTGATATATCCAGCCCAAGGTGAGAAATTGTCTGCACCTCCACTGATGCTACATGAGGCTTTGTCAGCTGGAGACCCCCCAGTGGCCCAGTTAAAGCTACATTGCCTGCTTGTATAGTAGTTCCGCAGTCGCTCGGGAGCATATAGTTTTAACATAAATGTGACCTTATTCTGAATTTCTGATACATATCTGATCATGCTGGGCAGCACAGCTGTAATGCATAAGACCAGGAAAACATTAGTTCTGCAAAGACCATTCTTTCTGGAGAGAAATAAATTATTTTAACTGTCTCTATGCCACTGTTACCTACTCAGCTATACAGTATGAAAATGATTGTGTTAAAATCAGAAATAAGATGCCTACTAATTTTTTATTAATTCATAGCAGCAAATTGATAATACAATGAATTGCTGATATTATTCATGTTGTGTTCCCTTTAGACTTTATGCATGGGTACTCAGACACAAGCCTGTCCTCACTTTTAAAGCACGTTCTCACCTCTTGCTGATGCACAGTGTAGAGTATACCAATAAAACTCATGAACGCTGCAGGGAGCATTGAAATTGAAATAAAGTGAAGAAAATTCTGACAATAAGCTGGGTGCATACAATCCATTTGCTGATGATATTTTGTGTACTGTCTACTAAAGTGTGTGTACTAGGCTTTAAGAACAAACACACAATGCCCGATATTAGCACCTGTGTGCACAAGGCCTTATGATTGAAAAAAAGTAATTAAAAAGTGACAGCTCTGCAGTACTACAGTATCTGCAAAGCAACAAAATAGCAAAACATACAATAGTCCTGACTGCCTGCCAAGTTTTCTTGTAGGGAATATCGAAGACTGAGATATGTGAACTCAGACAGCTCACTACCTTTTCGCATTCACTTGATACATACCACTGCTCTCCTTTTGCTCCTTGACAATTGCAATATATACACAAAATGTTTTTTTGAGCTGGATAGCACCGAGCAGCAGATTGTTAATGTAACAATTCAAGAGGTTCTTTAATGTAACCAGGACTGTATCTTTTCAAACCACATATTGCAAACTGGCTGCATGGTAGCAATCTGAAACCGTATGAAGGAGAATGCCAAGATATGACTACTGTACATGGATGGCACTTTTCAGGGGGAATAACTGGGTTGAGGGTGGCCTATCATATCAGAGATGCTAGGTAGGCCCACAAAGTGCAGAGCTGCAGTGGATGGACATACCTCCCCATTTCCCCGGTAATTGAGGCAATGCAGTCCAGATTGTGCCTGCGAGACAGAGCTCTCAAATTGGGACTGTTTTTAGTTACTGTACGACAATCACATTGGAAGCCGCAAGATCTTCGGAATATTAAAATAGACAATGAAGAAATAGGGGTCTGTATGGAAAAGTTAGAGGAGGTTAGAAAAAACCTTTCACCTTTTAGTTTATGTAATAGTGTATTGGAGCATTATTATGCTGGCCATACACCTACACGACCAGCATAACATCAGATTCCCCGGAGCTCCCTGGCAGTCCCGGCAGCATGTTTGTTGTTTTTCTTAGCACACGATCTGTCGTAAGATCGATCCTGTGTCTCACAGGCTCATAAGGGAAACAGTCATTGAAATGACTTGAATTGCTGCACGATGGATTGCATGAACAAAATAAATGGCATGATCTGCACACGATACGATGGACAAGATGTGCTGCACATCTGATCATAAGATCCGATTTATAGGAGCTCCGGGAGCGCATCGGATCGCATCTTACTAAAATAATACACGATTTTCACAAGATCCATCTTATGACTCATCGAAAATCGTTTATCATTTTATTTCGCTGATTTTATATTATCTGTGTGTTTAATTTAAAATTAATAAAAGTTATGTTTTAATATTACAGTATCCAGTGACACATTAGTGCATTCTGTTAAATGGACTACTTTCTCTTTTTGTTGTTCATCGAAAATCGGGCAATCGGCCTGAAATCGTGCAGGTGTATGGCTAGTTGTACATTACTGTTTGCTTGTCTTTTTTTCCTGTAATCCCTACAGTATAATCAGAATGAGACACATACTTGCTTACTGTTACAGGTACCATCACTGGTTGCATAATATATCTATATAATAAGCGAGAAAGTTTGTGTGTGTGTCTCTCTGTTTGTCCTGTATGCACTGCCAGAGATTTGTACCTAGCTCCGCTAAATATGGCATGGTGGTGTAGTTTGACCAGGATTAGGGGTTTGGCTATGTTTGAAGTTAGTCAGGGCCATGGAGGTTTATATGGTGCCCACCAAGTAACCTGTGGAGTCTCTGATTTGAAATTTTGGTTTACGCAAGTTCACTCAGGATGTCTTCCAGTGGCTAAAACTGCACTGATCTGAAAGCACAGGCAGGCAGAGCTCCAACAGAAGAGCAGTGAGTCAGAGGATCAACTGTCACACTGCACTTGCACTGACAGTTACTAATTTCCACCAAGCACACTTTCATATGTCATGGTCTCCAGTGTTGGTCTGCAATGTAAAATATTAAGGCTGCAGATGTACTTCAAGGTACATTCTTCAGCCCGGGCAACACCGGGTATCCCAGTTAGTGTATTAATAAATACAGCTGGGGGCTGAAGAAATTGCTGTGATGTCTTCTACAAATCATTTCAAATGACAAATATATTCATGACAAATATATTGTTCCTGAAAAAAGTATGTTGGGCAAAACAGTTATAAACTTGCTTTAAGGGTCATTTTATTATATGGGGGCGATTCAAATGTTGTGTGGGTGACGATATGTAATGGGTGCCCATTGTTGCAATTCAATTGTTCTGATGCCCATTAATTATTGCCATCTTCACGCACTATTAGACCGGGTTTAGCCGTGTAAAATGGCTAACCCATCTAAAGTTCTGCTTAGGACACCTCAACCACAGGTATTTTGCATATTTTTGCTCACACCCTCCTGGGGCTATCGTGCTCAGATGGAGCAACAATTGAATTGCTCCGTTGGGCGTCTTAAAAAAAATAGCCGCCGCCTAAACAATTGAATCGCCCCCTGTGTGTCAATTCTGAAGTTAGATGATGTCTAAAATGATGTCTCACAAATGCAGACTACTTAGGTGATCCTAGAAAATGCATTAGAGTATGTCTTCGGTGATTTGGACATTTGAAATGAAATGTTATACTGTACAATCAAAGCTGTTGGAATATGTAGCGCAACTCACATAAGTTGTTAGAGGGATCCTTTGTGATCAGTAGTTTATCATCGTAGCACATCCTCTAAATGTATACTACACAGATGTGGAAAATGTGTGTATGGTATTGGGATTCTCAGGCATTTAAAGCATTCACTTCACTTGAAGAGGCACTGTGGAGACACATTCATAATTTAAACAAGCTGCTGTCACAATGTGTTACCGGCGAACATTTAACTCGGCCCAGTTATCTAAAACGGTGGAATTAAAAGTGTTGCTTGTTCTATCATTAATTAAGATAAATGATATAGTGAGATTTAGAAGCTAATTTATAGAGCAAATTCTCACAAAACAGAGCACATTGATACTGCATAAGAAATATAATAATAAATGGAAGGCATATAACAAGCGGCGCATTGCTTTTTGGTGCAGATTGGTTCCATTTTGAATATCTGGTTATTACATACAGCGCAGTTCTTCTTACAAAAGCAAGAGCAGACTTGACAAGGATTTAGGTACACAGAGGTGGTAAGGAATAATGCATGCACCCCATGGTTATGACTAATCTCATTACCATGCATGTGTGCTTGCCCTAGCTCCACCCTAAATCCTCCTCCAGTTATTCCCCCATTGGATAACCTCCATATTTTCCTTAGTACAAATACCTTGATATCGTCATGTGATTTTCAGGCTCATCGTGTACTGTGATTTAGTAGTGCCACAGGCCAATTACAGGGATGGGCATATAATATGGCGGGAATTATTTAACCCCATATTGTACCTCATAACTGTCCTGACTTAGAAGAGGCAGTACTGATTTAATGGGACTGTCCCACGAGTCAGCAGATGGGAAGTGTGTCCCGCTCGCCATGAGTGCCGTTAGCACTGTAAGCCTGTATTTGTCATTCAGAGCTGGGTACCATGTCAGCAGTCTCAGACAACAGAATAGTTAGATCAACCCAAGGCCAAGGAGTGTTCAAAAAATTGCTTATGTACTTAGATTTGGTCATTTATATTTGGTAATTCCACAAATAGAAATGTTATAATCAAGAATGATTTGTACTGGAAATACGATGGAAAAAGTAAATCAATGTATATTTTAAGTCTGTTTTTTTTGGCTTCACTTTTATTGTTTATAATAAAAAAAACAATCACTATAACAAAAACCTGAATAAAACAACACTACAAACGATTATTACTAATCAGAACCTTCAACTGCTGTAAGACCTAAGGCCTCCTAGGATTATCGTACTCAACCTTTGTACCAGAAAACTTCTCTTCCTGCTACACTATATTTTCCCAACAATCCTGAGACATGATAGCCTCATTGCATGTGATCTTTAACATAAAGCTCTAACATGCAGATGCCAGTCCAATAATAACCTGGAAACTCTGGACACATTGTGACATCAGTTGACCTCCCTCCCTGTTTGACCCTCCCGCAAAAAAAAAAAGGAAAGCTCTGGCTATTTATAGGAAGTTTTGTCAGCGTTTGTTTAATGTGAGGAAACCGGGTATATGAGAGCTGTATCCTTACTGGTAAGCTCTCGAGGACTAAATCTGGCAGGCCAGTCTGATTTCCCTGACATAGTAAAAGTCTAGATGACCCTGGCAATACAGGGAAGGTCAGTCCTCCAACTGTCACAGGGACAGCATTAAAAGCCAGAACTGTCGATAGTGACCTGTATTTGCAGACAAAAAAAAAAATCAGAGGGCTTTCTAATTAACTGCAGATCTCTAAATTAGAGTAAATCTGCTCGACAAGCCCCCTCATATGCCATAAGTGTCAAGGCGCAGATAATCATTACATCTAACAAGCCTCTGATTTTTAACAGTAGCTATGAGACTCAATCAGCTCATAATGACTTTATTTCAGAATGTTATAGAAGATTTGCAGATCCTCCCCTCAATGAAATTAGATTTCTTGCTTTCTCACTAAAATATTCAGCTGAGATATCTAATTTTAGTCCACACCGACATTAGCTATACCACCTCCGTCGGACCACCCACTGAATTAATTTTCAGTTTTTTTTTTTTTTTATTGCCCAAGGTAAATGATCCACTAAACAGAGCAAAAATGTACAAGATGATCAGTTTTCGCATTAAGAAGCATGTTTGAGAAAGCAGGTGCATAATACTGTACTGCAGATTACTTGCAGTGCTGCAAATTGGGCAGTTTTAGTTTTTACATAGATCTGTACAACAATCTATGAAACAAGTATTAGGTCATTATTAAGCACCCAGCAAACGTCAGCACCATATAGCAGGATGCTGGTATGAGGTGATCGTCACTAGAGTCTCTAGAACATAGTTCTATTATAGCGCACTTTCAAAGTGAGTCATGTGACATGAGCATAGTGTAGTGGACTCCAATTGGAAATACAAAAACTAACATTTTAAATAAACATAACAAAACAACATTTTTGTTTTTGTATAAGCTGCTTTTTTTATTGAGAAAATATAATACATAGATACAATGTATGCACATAATTGCCAGTTCCGTAACCATATTCAAGTTCCCTTAATATTTTAGAAGTGGGAGATGGGGAAGTGGGGAGGGGTGCATAGAAGGAAGGAAAATCTAAGGGTGGGAGTTTCGTATATATCCGAGCCAGGGCATTCAATTTAAATGTTTAATTTACTGTCTCCACAACAGTCTTTCCTTTGGGGATGGGTACAGGATGCTGGAGCTCGGGAATTTTGGGGGTCAGAATCCAGATGCTGGCAACCCGACAGGGTTAGGATACTGACATCTATTGGTCGGTATCCTAACCCTCCCCCTTCCCTACCACTAAAGCTAACCCTCCCTACTCGGTGCCTGAACTTAACCTCCTCCTCCCCACACTCTAAACCTAACCCTCCCCCCTTAGTGGCTAAACCTAACCTCCCCCCTAGTGCCTAAACCTAACCTCCCCCTCCCTGCACTCTAAACCTAACCCTCCCTCCTTAGTGGCTAAACCTAACCCTCCCCATAGTGCCTAACCCTAACCCCACCACCTAACCCCACAACTTACCTTCGGGAATCCGGCGGTCGGGATTCTGGCGCCGGGATTCTGACAGGTGTCGGGATTCCGGCACTGGCATTCTGACCGCCGGAATCCCTGTGGTCAGGATATTGACCGCATCCCCTCCTTTGTACCCAGTCATTTGTGCCTCCTTTGTTTGCTTCCAAAACCCTCAGTTTTTGTTTTACGTTTTATGCACATATGAAATCTAAATGAAGATTTTTGGTAAAATGACCATGTTGGGAGAATTTTTCCCCAAATAGCTCTTTCCTATAAGCGTTATCTGTCAAACCTGAGCAATGTGAAACATACAGTATAGGAGCAAAGTCAGACACAAGTTGGCTGTAAATGCTCCATCATTGCATGTAAAGAACTGCATGTTGGTATTGGCTTTATGCATCTCTGTGGCTGTACCCAGGCGTGTAACTACCATGCACGGGGTGTGGTTGCTATGGGCCCCGCAGCACCTCCATGGCCCGCCTCCCCCTGTACCCAGCTCGCTTCAGCAGCATTACAAGAAGAGAAGCCACTGATGAGCCGTGCAGCAAACTACTTTTTAGTCACAGGCACACTGCAGCCTGTGATGCCCGGATCATCAGCGCCGCGGGCTCCCCTCCTCTAATACATCTCTCACTCACAGATGCTGGGAGGAGGAGTGGATCCCCGGACTGCTGACACGCCTCCTCCCAGCTTCAGTAAGGAGAGATGGAGCGGCAGCCCTCTGAACTTTGTCCACGTGTTAACGGCCCATTACACTCAGTTACACCCCTTTAGCTCCAAGTGCAAATGCCACTGAATTGTGTTTGGTACAGCATTTCCTGTACTTGCTTACACTTGGCTCCAAGGAATGCAGGCAGGGGCGCCGAGACGGTGGAGGGCGGGTTCTAATTTTCCAGGTTTGTTAAAGGGGCCCAGCGTGGGTTCAGATCCGATGCCACCCCCTCCCTCTTATCTATCAGCAGCCCAGTACACACTGCGGTCTCCTCTACCTGTGGAGGGGAGTGATCACACTGATCGCACCCCCCGGATTTGCATCGGGCTGTAGGTCTCACAGCGCCTCCCTCCACAGCCTGCTGCAAATAATCATTTTTTTCTAATGGGGCGTGGCCACACCACCCGCTATTAGGCCATGTCCCATCAGTACCCGGGCCCGTGGCGGGCATGTGCACAGCACAAAAATATCCAAGACATCCGCTGAAAATTAACCTGCATTGAATTCTCCATCTGCCTCATAATGTATAACATGTTCTATCAGGGTTTTAAATGAGATATTGTGATATTGTTTATGATTGTATGACTATTTTTAGCAGCAGTCAAGATTGTGAAAATTACAGTGAAGGCATTTGATAACACAGTAGCTAAAGTAGGTGCTCTAAGTTTCATTACATAACATAATGCCACAAGCTAGATTCTGCCAACAAACTTATATGCTATAGTAAAGCCAGGTTTAAGGACAAATTGTACAGTGAACCTATTGCTGGTGAAAATGGGACTAATAGGGATGTTAGAGATCATATCAAACTCATTAGACCTATGTAAAAGCACTTGGCGTTCATCACCTTTCTGACATTGGCAAGTCCTTTCCAGGAGAGGTAGGTAAAGATGGGCGTGTTGGGAACGTGATGCGGCAATTTGAAGCATTGTGGCCCCACCCCTTTGATATTTTGCCGCAATCTTAGAAAATACATTACTTTGCGTGTGACCTCACGTGATGATGTGACTCGCCTACTTGAGCCAGAAAGCATTGGGATGTGGGAGACTTGTCCACTTTTCCAGGAGTCCGGGAAACTGTTCCAAAAATTCGGGAGTCTCCCAGAAATTCCGAAGAGAGTGGGCAAGTATGACCTTTTATATGCTCATGAAATATATAGATGATCATAAGACTCTTTGGTGACTTCTAATATCCATATATTAAAAAGTATGGGCTGCATTATTGCCTCTATTACTAGAAACCTCTATTAATCAGATTCCAATGGAGCAGATCATTGTAATTAAAAATAAACGGAGAGACGTATACATGCAAGCTGTAATGTATGAACACTAAGCATTTTTTCCAGTGGATACTCTGCCAATCAATAATCTCTCGTCCCGACTGGGCTATCAATTATTGCTGCAATTATTTGTCTAGCTGGATGTTTAAAATGTCATCAGAAAGACATGATTACATATTCTAGAAAGCAAGACACTGTATAATCAGATGAACTGAATCCAGTTAAACATGGCTAAGTCAGAATTCTGTAGCGTTGTTTGCATCGAATACCCCTACTTTTGTTTTTAGAGAAAACTATTTAACCTTGAAACCTATTTTATCCTTTGGGGTTACAAGTGGCATTGTCAAGTCTATCTGATATAGCGGCAATGTGGTTTTTTTAAAGGAAGACAGGTTTTTTTTTAATGATTAAAATTAAATCTGGAATTTGTCCTTAGAAAATCTGATCTAATTTTGAAGTATTTATTAAAATATTAGGTATATTTAATGTTCCTGTTCAGCATTTAGGACCTCATTCAGAGTCGGTCGAAGCGGCCGCACGGTCGTACGGGAAAAGGGGCCGGATATGCAAATGATTCCCTTGCAAGTTGCGTCCCTAAGTTCGGATCGGTAGCTGGCCGACCAATGGGATGAAGCGGCCGGAATTCAAAAAAATACGCCCCCTTCTCGTACGCATTGCACGTCATCTCCGGGCATATAAGGATTAATCGAGACCATCGGGAACCATCGGAACTGGTCGTAGAGCTTAAGGTTGACCATACCCTCTTAAGCTCTACTATAATGTCAGTGTAAAAACCTCCCATGTCACATGTGCCATGATGCTACTTTGTTAATTATGCACTCCCATAAACTGTATGCACTCCCATAAAGCGCCGTTCGCATAATTAGGCACGCCTGCGTTCGGATCTCCACTCCCCCGTTTTCAAGCACCTTCCCCTGTTACCACCCACAAACGCCTCAATCTGTCACTCAAACTACTGACCTGGCTGTGTTCAAGGAGAGAGAAATTTCTGATCGTAGCGGCTAGTTTGCGCACGCGCATTGCGAACTTTACGCATGCGCAGTATAGCGAACATCGGTGGCGTACGACCGTGCGGCCGCTTCGACCGACTCTGAATGAGGTCCTTAGTCACGGACCCAGCCTTTTCATGGACATCAATGAACACAGACATTGTCAGTTTGTTAAAAAAAATATGTATTTTAGTTGTACATGATGTTAAAAATTATATATTAGTCAGTTTTACATCAATATGGTAATTATTGTAATTTGTATATTTTTATGGTAAATTATCAAAGGGAAAGTATGTTTATGAAGTGTGCTGTTTTGTTGGTCTTTTTTGTTTTATAATATAATTAAATATTATATATATATTTTTTTCCCCACCACACAAGAAATTTAGTAAAAATCTATAGCATCAACTGAGCTAAGGGCCTGATTCAGAGCCGGACGCTATTTGCGCTCGCTCGTTCAGAAAAAGGGGCCGGCTATTTAAATTGAGCGCTCGCTCTTTGCGGTCTGTTGACGCCTCTATGTCTGAGCGAGCGAACGAAACATGCGCTCGCTATTTTGTAAAGACGCCCCCTGGCCGCTCACATCCTACGTCATCTCCGCTATTTATTTGATTAATTGAGTACATCGAAAGGCGTCTGAACTGCTCGCAGTGCTTGTGGTAGGATTTTCCTACCGCAATCATGCGAACAGTTCAGGCTAAGAAACAACCAAGTGACGTGGTCGATGACGCTGCTTTGTTAATTATGCACACCCTTAAAACGCCCGTTTTGACCGCTTGGCACGCCTGCATTCGGATCACCACTCCCCGTTTTCAAGCACCTTCCCCTGTTACCACCCACAAACGCCTCATCCTGTCACTCAAATTAGCAGGCCCTCGCTATTTTGCGAGCGCTCGATTTCCGACCGCAATGACTGGTTGGCGCATGCACATTATGACCTATACGCATGCGCAGATGTGCGAACATCGCTCGGAGCGAACGAGCGGCCGCTTACGAGCGACTCTGAAATTGAATCAGGCCCTGAGTGTAATAGGTCAGTCTGCATATGCACTACTCAGAATCGGGTGTAATTCTGGCTGCGCGCCCATGACACTCCCGTGACATCCCACAAAAGGTCTCTCTTCTGTTTGCCCGACTAGTTGCCTCCCACTTGACACCCACAAATGTCCATTTCGTGTATGGAAGGAAACGGCTTGCTATGCCGCATGCGAGCTGCTACAATTCAGAGCTGTGTGCAAATCAGGCCCTAAGCGGGAGATTTATCAAACCTTCTGAAAAGGAAAAGAGAAGGTATTGGGCCTGATTCAGACCCACTCACAAGCGGCTGTCCGCTCGCAAGTGGGTCGATGGTGTGCACTGCGCATGCGCCAGACGTGACGAGCGAAGGACTTTCCTTCGCTCGTTGTGTCTGATCAAAGGGGGCGTGCTGTCGATGTTGATTGACAGCACGCCCCCTTTGGTGGGCGTGCTGGGGGCGTGCCTCACAGATAAGGGCGTTCCGAAAGGAACGCCTACCGTCAGAAGCCGGCCCACTGACATCACTAGTGATGTCAGTGGGAGTGATTTTGGCTCTGATAGAGCCAAAATCAGTCCGGGCCTTGCGGTTGAGAAACTCAACCGCAGGCTCCGGCTCGCAGTGGCGATGGTCGCGATGGTCAAGACCATCGCGGCCATCAACCTGCACGCTCGTATAGGCTGTGGGTGGTGACCCACAGCTATACGAGCGTCCAGGAGGACGGCCCTCATTCAGAGCGTGCGCTCTGCTCAGAGCGTCCGGCTCTGAATGAGGGCCTTTGTCCATAGCAACCAATCAGATTGTAGCCATCATTTTCTAGACTATAAATGAGAGTAGAATCTCATTGGTTGCTAGGGGCAACACATTTTCTTTGCAGAAAATGTGATAAATTTCCCCTAAGTGACCATTACATCACTCATTTTAATAGGTGGAAATGTGTTTTCTGTATAGGGTGGCTGTATATGTTATAACTTATAACACAGTTAAAAAACAAAACAATGTAGAGTTCTGTTCTAGGTCAAATATTTAAAGCACTTATGTGTCAAGGCAATGGGAATATATTGTACACCAACACACCAAGGAGTTGCCTTTACCATTATACTCAAATATATACCAAAGGTTTACTTAAATGTCACAGAAGATTAATGTAGTTCTGCAACTGGCAGCGTGCTTTGAGTAAGGCTTCTTTTTCTTATATATATCAAGAATGGGAATTACTGAGCTAAATGTAAAGAAATAATTATTGTGTTTATTCTTTATACATTGTCTATACTATGCTTTATACTAAATCTGTCTAGCATGTTGTTTCCTATTCTTCCCTAAAGGATAGAGCCAATTCACAGGTCAATATTCATGTGATTGGTTTATTTATCTCAGAGGTGACAGGATCAAAACTATTGTTATCGTAAGAGTAATAGATACACAGTGTTTTATCATTTGAACTTTTGTCCTATAGTAGTGATTAAAATATGCAATCTTAAAATGCCCATACATCTGCGACAGATTGGGGCAATCCCTCGTTCTGCCGACAGCGGGGTTGGGGATACAGTAATATTCAATAGGCTGAAAGATCTCAATCTCCCGATCCCGTCCGAAAATGGTTGAAATTGGAAAATAAGGGGTTTTTAACATGCAGAATTTCCCCGATTTCCCAACGCAAATCATAGATGCCGCCATCAGGCGTTTCCAATTGGCATAAGGGATCGGATTGGGGATTCGGGGAAATACTCCTCAGATATATGGGCCCTTGTACAACTATTTTGACATAATTTTTCACTATATGCTCATTGATATGGACTCTTAAACAGTTGCTACTACTATTACCTATACAGAATTTTCCTAGCCAATATAGCAACTCTCTATAGCAGATATGCAAGATTGCATCATACTACGTTAATTTTCCAATTTTGTACTTATCACAGTGTAAAATAAAGCACAAATGAAATAATAAGCTATATTTATTCTAAATATCATGAACTATTGTTCCTCAAAACCTTACGCATCAGAGTATATGGTAGATGTAACATCGTTGTCGGCTGAGATCATTCTGCTAATAGATATAAGACTGATCATAGTCCAAAGCTGCCTTACACTTAACAACAATCGTTCATATCAGCTGATGAAAAGGCTGTTCTTAACGATTATCGTTCAGCGTATGGTCATGAACAGTACCTGTTCACAGCCTAAAAAACTGACTGGATCATTTACTTTGATAACTATCAAACCTGTCCGATCCTCCTGACTGGCCTGATTTCATGCTGACCACCGTCCTGTTGGTCCTCCTGGTCCTCTGCTCTAACTGTGCTGCTTGTGGCCAGCTTGGAGTGTGTGTGTCTCATAACTTGTGGTGTAGTTGGACCTCGATGTTTCTGCTAGCTGTTGATGTCTAAGTGTAATTTTGATTCTGCACGGTGTTCTTCTTTAACAGCAAAAGTATACAATATATTTTTTTTAACCCACATTATCCAGCATATTTACGATTCATACAGTACTATTTAATGACAATAACAAACATGCAATTAATTATTTGCTCATCAGACGCAGCTAATAGTGCTAGAAAGAAAATGTTTTGATGTTGGCCCCAAAAGAAAGGTTTATAATCCAGCACACCAAAAAAAAATCCCATTTTTAACTGAAATGTATCCTGTGTTAATATCCAGCAGAGCAGGCATGATTACTATGAGTGTAGAATGCAATTTCTATTCCTGGGAGCAGAGATGAAAGTGGCCTTAAACATCACATTACATCAGACTTCTCGGGGGAGTTCTTTTGTATTGCATTAGTAACTGAAAAGCCTAATTGGGTGATTTTGTATTAGTATTTGTGCTTTTACTTCAAAACCATATGGCTCTATATTAATATGTTTATTTTGAACATGTAAGAAATAATATGTTCTATTATAGGAAATGATAGAACAAACAGCAAGAGTGGCACAATGAAATCTCTCTGCACCTGCTGCATTATGCTCATTCGCTATGTGCCTCTAATGTTAATTGTTACACTGTGCAAGGTTACACATATTGGCCTCACTAACTTCTTGTTACCACATTGTCCTTTTGCCATGAAATCATATTCAAGAAGAAATCAAATAATATTCACAGTCTGGTTAATTTTGTCTGTCTCTGTCTGTCTGACCTTCAATCTGTCTAAATCTCTCTATTGTTTTCCCTCACTTATCTCTCTCCTCTTCCTCTCCTACTGTATATCTCCCTGAGGTATATTTACTAAGACATGGCAATTTCAGAAATAAAAAAAATATAAAAACATGATTTATCAATAAAATTTGGTCAAGGCAGATTAGCCTTATAGATCGGGGCAGTGCTTAAAGTGGTCCTCTGTGCTTGTTCAATAAAGGGACTGCGTATGCTGCAAAAAGGGGCGTGGTCTCAAAAGAAAGGGGCGAGGTCACACATTAGTATCCCCAATTCAAATTCCGCCACACAGTAGCACAATCTTATTCACATTACACCTCACATTGTGCCCCTGATCCACATTACAGCACATAGTAGTGTTCCTTATTCATGTTATGACACACATTAGTGCCCCATTTCACAATGCCCACATTAGTGCCCCTTATACACAATTCCCACAGTAGTAGTGCCCCTAATACGCATAATGCCCACAGTAGTAGTGCCCCTTATGCAGTGCCCCCAGTAGTGGTGCCCCTTATGCAGTGCCCCCAGTAGTAGTGGCCCTGTTAGTAGTGCCCCCATTATTAGATCCCCCATTAGTAGTGCCCCCCAGTGGTAATGTCCCCATTAGTAGTGCCCCCAGTGGTAGTGCCCACAAAAAAACCCCACACAATACTTATCTTAAGCCCCGCTCCTGTGTTTGCTGCCATCTGGTCTGACTGCTCCTCGGAACTATGGGAGACGTCTTGTGACATCCTTTATTTATATGGCACCACAAGGGTTCCGCAGCACCTACAAAGTACATATACAAATGAGCAAACAACAAGACAGTTACTTACACTATGAAACAATGCAGGACGCAGACATTGTTTATATACATTTCTGCTTAAGCAATCATAACACAACAAGCAGCAGGGCATAAGCAGCCAAGTTAGGTGCCCTTGTGGAGAGTTAGGAGTAGATGACAGCATGAGTAATGAAAAAGAGAAGCACATGAGGGAAGAAGGCCCTGCTCGTGAGAGCTTACATTCTAAAAGGGAGAGGCTGACAGACAGGGGTGACACAGATGGGGTAGGCAGTGCAGAAGGATCAAGGAGCAGTGGATTAGGATGGGTCTTGAGAGCCTGTTTTAAGATCTGTTGGGAGGTGGAGAGTCTGATAGGGAGATGGAGAGAGTTCCAGAGGTATGGAGCAACACGGGCAAAATCTTGGAGGCGGGAGTGGGGGGGGAAGTAATCAAATTGCAAGAAAGGCGGCATGCATTTGTTGAGCCAAGTGGGTGGGCAGGAGTGTGAAGGGAGATGAGGTCTGAGATGTAAATGGGAGAAGATTGGGTGAGGGCTTGTGAGTGTAATAACATTGAATTTAGTTCTGAAGGGAAAGGAGAGCACTTGTGATATTTTCTTATTTTAACTATGCACACTTTCAGGTGGATGTGAAATCTTGCAAAACAAGACATACTCGTAATTGATTGTTCTGGGGGTAGGTGCAAGGATCAGGAAGTTGGCGTGGACCTTGAAATGTCATTTTGAAAAAAAGTAACCTCACATGCGCAAATAAGTTTAGAAGGTGTATGTACATTATTTTCAGAAATACTCTTAAGCGACAGCAGTGTTTTAGTATTGAAATGTCTGACTTATTGAATGTTTAATTGTTTCTAATTACAAATCAGGTGGTTTCTCTAAATATTGATTCAGCACAAAATGGCTGCTTCAATACTTGCATGTGACAGGGGTGCTTCAAATAATGATGTAAAAAATGGCTGAAATATGTTGTACAGTGTACCTCTAAGCTCAAATCAGTGTTGTTTAATTTTTAGCAGCTGTGTTTAATTAATTAAAATCCATTGTTTAAAGTGTCAATAATGTTCTATTAATTTCTTATTTATGTTACCTTCAAGAAGAAATGTAAATTTACAAGCTTAAAAAAATAAAAATATTTCTGCAGAAAGTTTGGATTTTTTTTAAATGAAAAAGAAAAATGCAAATTATTACACGGCACAGTGGTTATTGTTGTTGTGGTGTCACAGCACTGAGACCATGGATTACATTTCAACCAGTTCCCTATCTGTGTGGAGTTTGTATGTTCTGGTAGGTTAATTGGCTTCTGATAAAATGTAACCCTAGTGTTAATATAGATTGTAAGCTCCACCATGGAAGCAACTGATGTGAATGAATGAAGTACGCTCTGTAAATCACAACGTAATGTGTAAGCGCTATATAAAATAAAAAACCCTGTTAATAATTAAATGACGCCATGAATGTGTAGCCGTAAATGTTTCAGTTATTAGATCATGACACTTTCTGAATAAAAATAATTTCTAGTCAAATGACAGCTGATAAATACAAAGACAGACAAGGGGTTAGTCTGCTGGCTTCACTTTTGAATACATTAGTGGCCATGGAAGAGATTTATCAAAGCTTGGAAAGAGATAAACTGAAGAGAGATAAAATACCAACCAATCAGCTACTAACTGTCATTTTTCAAACACAGCCTGTAAAATGACTGCTAGAAGCTGATTGGTTAGTACTTTATGGGGCCTATTCATCATACCTAAAAATTCGATGGAGGTAATTAGGTCTAGAACTTGCATAGAGTTCTACCTAATTACCGGAAGAATTCATCATTCCTCCTCTCCATAACTATCTATTCCGAAAAGCTGTCATTTTTGCGATGACAGCTTTTCGGGAAATAGATAGTTTTCCCTCTCTACGCTAACTTACCACAGCTGTAATCCGTGCTGCACATGAGCTGTTACATCTGTAAAACCAGCAAATGCGCAGCACTACCTACAGCTGCAGTAATTTTGTGTCCCCCTCACTCCACCCGCTCACCTCCCCCCGTCCCCGAACTTACCTGCACGCTGCAGCACCTCCAGTGGCTGTGCTGACACATGGTCTCCCAGCAGCACACTGTACGGTTTAGAAAAAAAAACAAAACGATTTTTTTTGTTTCTAAACTTTATTGTGTTCTGCTGGGAGAACACGTCTCAGAATAGCCACCGGAGCCAGAGGAGGGACCAGAGCAACGGAGGAAGACGCCGGGGGACCTGCACATGCTGACACAGGTAAGTCTCACCTGCTATTCGCCACCTCACAGTGGCGAATAGTAACACCATCAAATTCTGAAAATACATAATTTTCAGAATTTGATGAATACCATCATTTCCACATCCCCATACTAATGTACTAATGTATGGGGAGTGTGGAAATGAACGCAGGGGGACTTAACCAGGAGATATCAGTGATATGTCCTGTGTTACGTCTCTTCATGAATACTAAAATAACGTTAATTAAGGAAAATGTCCTTAAAAATTTTATTTTTGTGTTGATGACTAGGCCCTTATATCTCTCCACTATATCTCTCTCCAAGTTTTGATAAATCTCTCCCTATGTTCCTTTGAAATAACAAAGCCTTTATTTTGTTCTCTTGAGATGATCCCCATTGATAATTTAGCTATTGTTATGTGTTACTTACGCAATATTTGGCACAATTACCTACCCTGTCTGGATAACTTACTCATACAATTGCGATGTGCTAAAATATCTCTTGCGTTTCAGAAATGGGAAACATTTTTTTCTCCTTCTGAGAAGCTAGTTGGTTCGTGAGAAATTTACTTTTGATTCTAAACTCTCTGGGCAAAGAAACATTCTTGTTATAGTTCAGCAGTTGCATGCTGCTTCTCTCCTGTTTTGGCTCACACCCCAGCTTCTTAGTCGATTCCACTGCTGGTGGCTGAGGACATGCCAGAGGCTGACATCGAGTCAGTTACATTTTGTGCTTCCCCTTGTATAAATTCAGAGGCTTTTTTATTGTATGTGTTTATATTTAATTATCCTGGTTTCCCTTTGTTATAAATATTCCATTTAGCCGTTGCTAGTTTAGTTTGACCTTTTTTTTTTTCCTTTAAAAACTAGTGATTAAACTGTACTGTGATTTTCTATCCTAATGTTCTACGGAATTTATTTAAAGACAAACTTATGTCTGTGGTTAAAGGGCTAATTGTCAGTGTCAAAAGCACTGCCAATTCATATTTTTTATAATTATTTCCCTTTATAAAAACTGCCAGAATGGGTTCAGCAGCTGCTGGCTGGACAGGTGACAGCACTTTTCCAATTGTACGATTCAAGATACTTTGAGATTGTCCAGACACTACGAGAAAGTAAACTGTGGGGGCTGTTTATATCTTGAAATAATGGCTGATACACTGGGACAAAGGTTCCCAAACACGGTCCTCAAGGCTCCCCAACAGTTCAGGTTTTAGAAATATCCATGGATGAGCACAGGTGGTTAAATCAAATTGGCCAAGGTACTAATTAAGTCACCTGTGCTCAATCATGGACATCTCCAAAACCTGGACTGTTGGGGAGCCTTGAGGACCATATTTCGGAACCTCTGCACTGGGATGAGTCATGATGTATCAAGCATTGCATTTTGGATGCGATACCTCCTGACACCGCATGTATGCCATCATTATTAATGCTCTCCAAAATGAGCTGTCCATGTGCGATGAGAGAGCTTACGAGGTTTATGACCTGGGAGTCCTTCTGCATATGTGTGAGCCGCAGGGGACACTGGGAGGAATCCTATTAGATCAGGGGTGTTTTAAGAGTGCAGGGGGCCTGTGTGCAGCCTCCGGTTGGACCCCCTCCTCTCTGTCAGCGCAGTAGATTCTGGCTTCATGCCAGAATCTACTGCGCATGTGCGGGTCTCTGGGAAAATGGCGCCTGCACCTTTTTTCCCGGGACATCTCTTCTGCGCATGCCCGAGTCACAGGGAAAATGGCCGGCGCAATTTTCCCTGTGAGTTTTTGCTGCTATGCAGTGCCAGTCCAGCGCTGCTGAGCAGGACACCGGAATCGCCAGAAAGGTGAGTATAATTAACTATGGGTGCAGTGTGGGCACCCCTGGACCCACTGCACAGCTTGTACCCATTATAAAGATGACCCTGTATTGGATCCGGGATGCAGTCGGGATGCCAACGGTCTAAATGCTGTCTGTCGGCAAGTGTCTAATGGCCGTCGACAAAATCTTGGGGGGGGGGAGGGTTAAGTTAGGGGCTCCTGGAGGGGGACTTAGGGTTAGGAACCTCCCCGGGAGGTTAGGGTTAGGCTAGGGGAATGGGGGGTTAGGGTTAGGCACCCCCAGGGGGAGGTTAGGGTTAGACACCCCCCTGGGAGATTTAGGGTTAGGCTGTGGGGAAGGGGGGTTAGGGTTGGGCACTTAGGGGGAGGTTAGGATTAGGTACCCCTAAGGGAGGGTTATGGGGGGGAGGTTAGGTTAGTAAATAGAAAAAATACTTACCTGTTGGGATCTTCACTGCTGGTCCTCCGCATTCGGGATTTGAACCGCCGGCCCTAAATAATACTGATTCCATTGGATCCCTCTTGGGGAATGCTCAGAAAAGAAGGTTTCCTGAGCTTTGTACAGTAAATATGGGAAATGTGGTCAAACCTCTGAAACAGCAGTTTTTGTACTTTTGACCGTATTTTAGCGGTTGTACATCCCGCCCTTAGTGAGTTTTAGAGGGAGGATTCAAATCTAAAGTGAAAATAATAAGTAATAGTTTAGCATAGACGACACTGATTTACGCGTTCAAAGTCATAAATATTATTTAGCATGTGACCTGGAGGACTCAAATTAGCAACTTATCTGGGATGCAATGATTACTGTGTTGCTTTCCTATCACTATGAGACTGATGAGGAGATGTATCATTAGCCTTGTATCTTTTGTTTTTGTTGGCAGGACCTGCTTTTGCCCATTTAGTACAATGAAGCTGGTCCCTGCAATGGCAGAATGCATTAATGTCTAGTTTGCCGAAGAGTGAGTATTAAATTACCTGTTTGCCAAAGTGTACTCTCCCCCTTTCAGTTTCTGACCGCCGCTTGTAGTGAATATGCGCATGTGCCGATCAGAAATCCCCAGTGGCACCAGCGCCATTATTGAAAAAAAAAAAACTTTATTGATTTTTTTTTTTTTAAATCAATAGCTGCAGCTGCCACTGACCATTCATACATTTGCCAGCACGGCCACTATCTCTAAGATAGGAGCACCGATAATGACAGGCATAGCGCCCCGGTCATTTCAAACCTATCTCCACGTTAGTATATGGGGGAGAAATGGTATCCCATAACGCTGTTTAATACATCTACTCCTGAATACCACAGAATACCCAATCACAATAGCCAGGGCTTGCTACAGGGTTCGGAGCATGACCAAATTTGGGGGCGTGGCCTAATTACCATAGGCCACGCCCCCGTGTGATGTTATTTTGAGGCGTGCCCATGTGGCCCGCCTCCAAATAACGTCAGGCTGGGGAAAAAGCCCAGCACTCCATCATTGGCTGGGCTTCCCCCAGCCCTCTCCCGTCAGTGAATGGTTACCAGGCGATCCATTCACACTCCAGTAGCCCGGCACCACTGCACAGCTGCAGTGGTGGGGGTCCCCAACCTCCCGATTTGACCACACGCGGGCCACTTCGGCACCGCAGGTGGAACAGCGAGGCAGTACTGTCCCGCTGAAATCGGGATGCTGGGGAGGGGTGCCGCCCCTCTATGGGTGGCGCCCCTGTGCGACCGCACTGGTCAAACACCCCTAGAGCCGGCCCTGACAATAGCTACTATTGCTCCTTCCCTAAACACATTCCAGTTTGGAGGTATATTGTGGAGTCATGTGCATTAGACATATTGCCAAAAGTGCTTGTAGCAGAGGCTTATAAATGCATGGGGGGGCATGTTGGCATCCGTGAAGCCCCCACATAACAACTGGATAGTAGGAATCATATCTTAAAGGCAAATGAAACTAAAATTAAGACAGAATAAAAAATATATTTAGAAGTTGTTCTATGTGACCTTCTATGCCAGACTTCAAACGGATATAATTTATACCTGTGTGTGTTTGCTGATGTGATTCCTCCAATCTGTTATATTATACTCTTACAAAAAGGCTGGCTGTTCTTGCTATTGCTGCCATGTCAGTATTACTGCTGCTATACATACTAGTTTTTTTTCAGAGGACGTCTGTCTGGCCAGCATGAAAAGTTCAGGAACTACTTGTATTGATCATCCTGAACTTTTCATTTAAACCAGACATCCTCTAAATAGCATGTATGCCAGCAATAATAAAATTATATGCTTGCTTGGCATATCATTAAAACATGCTTGAATGAACAAGTCACATTATTTACTAACTCCCACTTTAATGCGTGCATTGACCTGCTTTTGCCAGACAGCTGCTCATAAGAACTCTTCAATATAACAAATACAGATGTGCCCGCCAAGGTACGCAAGGCTGCAGCAGAGTTCACACCATGCAATCCTATGGATCATGGGTGCGAACGCAACGTGTGTACCCGGTCGCGGACGCGCAACTCGCGCTATATGTGGCGGGGCAAAGATACCAGAGTACACATCTGTACAACTTTGAAACAAGGGTAAATTGGAATAAACCATTAGGTGAACCTAGGTAGTTGCCTAGGGTACCTATAGTTAGAGAAGAGACTAAAATAATGATTGAGTGACTATCACTCATCCTGTGTATTTAATGCCCCACCGGTACACCCACTTCAGTTCTGACTGATAACATGGAGCCGACATGGAGACAAAAGAAAAGCTGGCAGCTTCTTAGCTGTGACACTCTCAGCTATTGCACCACAATGTGCAACCAGTTGGAGATGAAAGGCGTTGTGTGTGTGTGTGTGTGTGTGTGGTAGGGGGGGGGGGGGGCAGGTGCGCTTCTGAGGGAGGAGTGCCACCTATGGTATCAGTGCTGTAACCGGGCTCAAATGCACCCTGTATCAGCCTTGCCCCCAGTTTGTATGACGTCATGAAGTCACACACATTACATCATTATGTTGCTCAGAGGGGGCAGGGCCACCAGCACTGGTAAGTTCAGCGCTGCCCAGAGCTTCTTGAGGGCGCTCCATTCAGCTTTTCAGACTGCAGGCTGTCTGTCCAAGTGGCACTGCATCAGCGATGCTGGCTACAGGCTGCCATTCAGGGGCGTTTCTATAATGGGTGCAGGGTGTGCGGGGACTACACCGCACACCCTGCACCCATATTTTTAATACTTACCACTCCGCTACCGGAGTCCCATGTTGGCGCCGGTATCAGAGCTGTCAAAATCGCCTGAAAAATCCCCACCGCTGCCATTTTCCCAGTGTTGTGCGCCTGGGCAGTAGGGAAAACACTGGGAAAATGGCACCGCGGCCTGCGCATGTGCTTTAGATTCTGGACACACTCTAGTGCCCAGAGTCTACCGGTGTAGCGCTGCACTCAGTGCACAGCCGGGGGCCCCGGACAGAGACTGCACATGGGCCCCCTCCTCTCTTGATACACCCCTGGAGCCATTCAAAGCAGCTTACTAGCCAGAGGCAAGGACCATGAGGCAGTGAAGTTACCGACCTCAGAGCCCTGCGCTCTGTGTGGTGGCTTCGCTAGCACACCCCTAGTTACAGCCATGTATGGTATCACATGAGCTTCCACCAGCCCTGTGTACATGTAAAATATAGAAACAGTACTATGTGATAATGTACTGTACTGGTATTTTTGTTACCCTATTATCTTTACAATAAGTTTAGGATGTTACCTTGGAATTTAGCTAGTGTCATTTTGTGCTTTTGAATTAAAATGACTTCAGATGGCTAACAGAGCTATTATGATCATTAGTTAAATCTATGCCAGTAAAATGCATTTAACTGTTCAAACCTTTATATCTAAAAATGTTATTTTTCAGTTTTAAAAGCTGCTAGAGATATACGTGGGGCTGCGTATACCTCTGTAGCATTTTTTTTCATACGCATTTCGGGACGGTATCCAATTAGCCGTGATAAATTACAGCGGCTAATTACCTCACCCAAGGCTATCCAATTAGCCTCGATGCTGGCACTTATCGGGGATTTTGTCTGCCTGCCTCAGGCAGGTGAAACGAGCACCGCAATAAGAAGCCCTTTTTCCCACGAACAAGGCAGTGAAAATACATAGGTATGCAACCTTTTGCGGATCCTATGTGTTTTCGTGAGAAAACCGGATATTTTTCGGATGTAAAAAAACGGGGTTTAATTGGATACTGCAAAAAAAAAAGTCAAACCCCCCCCCCCCACCTTTTTTTGGCTTCCACATTTTTTTGCTGCTAATAGGATACCGGCCTTCATCTCAATGGACCCTCTATATTTGCAGTTTCGTGTTAGTAAGAAAATAAAGAGCCTTTACTGCAAATGGCAAAATGAAAAAAATTATTTCTGTTTCTTTAAAACAAATGAACATTTTACACTCAAGCAAATCAATGAAAACATCATTTTGCCACGTAGATCAATCCCGATCTTTAGGCGGCTGAAGACAGCCTGAACAAAGTAATTTAGTTGATTATGGCAAGTAGCACACTTATTGATGGTGTGAAGTTGAGGAATGCAGAGTTGCCGCTTGCTATAATAGAATCTAAGCTGCGGCTGAGAAAAATACAGAGGACGCTGTGTAACAGAAGTGCATTATTTGCTCTTGGCTACTGATAATTACCATTTTCAAAGCAGCGATTTTACTGTTTTATGGAAGTTCAAGTTTACAAAACTCCTCTCATTGACATGGTTATTAATAGATTACTGCTCTTTTCTGATATACCTATCAGAAGAAATTAAACTGTACTATTAGGAACTGAGAGGTGAATGTTCATTATATAATAAATGGCCTCTTTCTTCTAGTTTTGTTTTTTAAAGGTGAGCTCCAGTGAACAATAATAGTTCCATAGTTATCATGATTGCTGATATTTTATTGGCAGATACCAAGGGAGTGGTTCTGGTGATAGGTGCTGGTACCGTGAGGTCACAAAATGCGTTATTTGAACTCCATGCCTAGGACCTGTATGATGCAGGAGGTACCAACAACACTGTAATGAAGCATGATAAAATGTGGGGTCACAAAACGCGGCATTGGAACCTCTCTCCTTGCTGTACAATTCTGTGTTTCCTGGCAGTGTGTTGTGTGGCCACTGTGATGCCATCCACTGCAAATCACATCATAAAGCCTCGGATATCCACTTCACTGCAGAAATGGGTAGGATCAGGGAAGCTGAATGCAAAAGTCAGGAATAGGCAAGTATTATAGTAATTCCTGTCAATCGGATAGAAATAAGGGAATCCATGCCTAGGACCTGTATGATGGAGGAGGTACCAATGACACTGTAATGATGCATAATAAAATGTAATTAAAAAATAAATAATGGTTATCTGTTATTCATACTGTACATAATTAATTCACTAATGTTTTAGATAACATTTTACAGTGAATATAGGACCAAGTTAAAATTGTAATTTATGGTGTCAATTCTTATGGCAGTCATGAAGATAGTCCTTAGCTTCTGCATGAAAAACAAATAAATACATGGATAATGCAAATGTCAATTATATCTTTTTAGAAAATCTAGCTACTTTTTACATTTCACAACAGGCAAATGTTTCAAAACATAAGTTATCTCTGTATGATATAATCTTCCAAAGAGATTTATTCAGGAGCAGGGTCCATTTAATAAGATTAAAATGCATTACAAAGTAAATTATAGGTCAGGGCCAGAGTACAATATAGACATAGGCTCATTCTAATGGATGCATACTTTATTTTGTATTACTATTTGTTTATTTCTTTCTCTTTATCATTATCTTTTCATTTTGTAGTATACTAGTATACATTCTTAGCTCCAGTATTTACACTGTACTGTAGATTTTTTCTAACATACTGTACTGCATTTTTTATTTTTGCTAACACCCGTATATTTGGTGTCTACAAACGTTTGACCTTCTATTAGTGATTTTTTCATTTATATTGTTTTTTACGCATACATTTTGTATCAAAACATAGACTGATACTGATATCTATTTTTGACCACCATTTTTTTTTTGGTGGGGGTGGGGGTAAATTGCTACGGTATTTTTGCAGGGACCATTTGTTTTTGTTTTTTGAATTGAAATGATCTTTCCTTAGACATGCCATCATTTTTTACCAGTTGTCTACCTGATAGGTAACCTGCTTCTATCATTTGTGCTACTTCCTAATGTTATATTTTGAAAATGAATGCAAAAATATTACTTTAATGAAGCTCACAACAACAGTACTGGGCTAGTGGCCAGTAATGTGAGTCGCTGTACCATATCGTTCTGTTTATGTCTTCAGTTGAGCTAAAGTGCGGTAATTGTTATGTAAGCTGGCCTTCTTATTATAGAGTGGGTCATTATAAAAAACTGCTGACACATCAAACTATTGTAAATGGTCACCAACATGCGTAGCTTCCCTGCTGAGATAGCTTTATCGTCTCAAAACACAAGATGATTGTCTGTGTGCAATTGCAAGATTTTGGTATAATCAATGATGAAAATGTTACTTTCTTATCTTTTAAGGAGTTTGGAAGTCTAGGTACTAAGCCTCAGAGAGAAATTAAGTGAAAAGAGATAAAGTACCAACCAATCAGCTCCTGTCACTTTACAGGATGTGTTTGAAAAATGCCAGTTAGGAGCTGATTGGTTGGTACTTTATCTACATCCACTTTATCTCTCTCCAAGACTTAGTACATAGACCCCTTGGTTTCAAATGTAGACTATTTTCTCAGATTGGATAGAAGCATACAATGATTGCGAACCTAATATGTTACTTAAAATAAGGGTGTTTTGTTTTCTTTTTTTCGAATGTAAACTAAAATGCATGGATAAATATGGCACTCTGCTTAGTAATTAATAATTTATGTTACTATTGTGCTGTTTTTCAGGTAAAGATGAGCCCAGCAGCTATACATGTACAACATGTAAACAGTCATTCTCCAGCGCATGGTTTCTCTTACAACATGCACAGAACACTCATGGCTTCAGAATCTACCTGGAGAGTGAACATGGCAGTCCTCTTACACCCCGGGTAGGCATTCCATCAGGACTGGGTGCAGAATGTCCCTCACAGCCAACACTCCATGGAATTCATATTGCTGACAATAATCCCTTTAACCTATTGCGAATCCCTGGATCAGTATCAAGAGAGGCTTCTGGTCTTACTGAGGGTCGATTCCCACCAACTCCCCCATTATTTAGCCCCCCACCAAGACATCATTTGGATCCACATCGCATTGAACGTCTTGGTGCAGAAGAACTGGCTCTCGCAACACATCACCCGAGTGCCTTTGATAGGGTGCTGCGACTTAACCCCTTGGCTATGGAGCCACCAGCTATGGATTTTTCAAGGAGACTTAGAGAGTTAGCTGGAAACACTACTGGTTCCAGTCCCCCTTTGTCTCCCAACCGGCCCAGTCCTATGCAAAGGTTACTGCAACCATTCCAGTCAAGCAGCAAACCACCATTTTTGGCAACTCCACCCCTCCCTCCTCTTCAGTCTATACCTCCTCCTTCTCAACCTCCTATTAAATCAAAGTCCTGTGAGTTTTGTGGGAAGACTTTTAAATTTCAAAGCAATTTAGTAGTACACCGTAGAAGCCACACTGGAGAAAAACCTTATAAGTGCAACCTTTGTGACCATGCATGCACGCAGGCCAGCAAGCTAAAGCGCCACATGAAAACACACATGCATAAATCGTCCCCAATGACAGTTAAATCAGATGATGGTCTTTCCACAGCCAGTTCTCCAGAACCAGGAACCAGTGATTTAGTTGGCAGTGCAAGCAATGCCCTCAAGTCTGTAGTAGCCAAGTTTAAAAGTGAAAATGATCCAAATCCAGAGAATGGCGATGAGGAAGAGGAGGAAGAAGAAGAAGAGGAAGAGGAGGAAGAAGAGGAGGAGGAGGAGGATTTGACAGAAACAGACAGTAGGCTGGATTATAGTTTTAGCCTAAACCTTGAGGCTGCTCGTCACCATGAAAACAACTCCAGATCTGGTGAGGAGAGCCGGTCTATGCCTGATATGATGCAAGGTGTGGGTCTTGGTGCAATGCATCACTTTAGTGATGCTTTCCATCAGGCATTGGTTGAAAAACATAAAAGAGGCCATTTATCTGAACCTGAAGCGCAAAGAGACACTTGTGATGAAGACTCAGTGGCGGGAGAATCAGATCGTATAGACGGTGGTACTGTTAATGGGAGGGGGTGTTCACCTGGTGAATCTGCATCAGGAAGCTTGTCAAAGAAATTGCTTCTTGGCAGTCCAAGTTCCTTGAGTCCTTTTTCTAAACGCATCAAACTTGAGAAGGAATTTGATCTCCCAGCTGCAGCTATGCCTAACACAGAAAATGTTTACTCCCAGTGGCTTGCTGGCTATGCCGCATCCAGGCAGCTAAAAGATCCATTCCTCAGTTTTGGAGACTCTAGACAATCGCCTTTTGCCTCCTCTTCAGAACACTCATCTGAAAATGGTAGTTTACGTTTCTCCACACCTCCAGGAGAGATGGATGGAGGGATATCAGGCCGTAGTGGCACAGGAAGTGGAGGAAGCACTCCCCATATTAGTGGCCCCGGGCCTGGGAGGCCCAGTTCAAAAGAGGGCAAGCGCAGCGACACTTGTGAGTACTGTGGAAAAATCTTCAAGAACTGTAGTAACCTCACTGTTCACAGGAGGAGCCACACTGGTGAAAGGCCATATAAGTGTGAGCTTTGCAACTACGCCTGCGCGCAGAGTAGCAAACTTACCCGGCACATGAAAACACATGGTCAGGTGGGAAAGGACGTTTACAAATGTGAAATTTGTCAGATGCCTTTTAGCGTGTACAGTACCCTGGAGAAACACATGAAAAAATGGCACAGTGATCGAGTCTTGAATAATGATATAAAAACTGAATAGAGGTATATCGATAAACCCCATGTAGATTTTTTTTTTCTAGTCCCTTGTGATAATAAAAAACAATTATGAAAGCTAAGGATACAAGAGTGTGCTTATCACTAGCGCACCTGATTTTTTTATAATTTCCTTTATTTTTTGTTCTCACAGTTTGAATGCATGTTCTTTATTGGGGCAATACTATTGCATTTTACGCAAACTTTGAGCCTTTCTCTTGTGCAATAATTTACATGTTGTGTATGTTTTTTATTTTTTACATTTTTTTAAATTTTATTTTTTTTATAACAGACCGCATGTATGGTATGTTATAGCTATTTTCAATTGTCCCTGAATTAGTTGCAAAGCAAACATTGCTGTTTCCAGTTCTGTGCTGACAAATGACCATGCTGCATACATTCTGCAATACATATCATGTACAGCTTTGTTTTCTGATGGCAGAGGGAACAATTCTTCACCAATCCGCCAGGGACAGGAATTATAGTACTGCAAATGCTAGCGGAACCTCATCTCCTCACGCCAGGGGTTACCTTTAGTGTTTAGAGAAAAAAAGGATAAATAGAAAAGGCCTTGAGAATATTAATTTGTTCTGTCATTTGGTTAAAATATAAAATATGAGTGCCTTCAGTCTATTTGAAACCATATAAATGGTTCTTCATATGTTGAAATGAACATGTAGCTTAATTCAACATGGATAAATGTAGGTCTCCATTGATCTAGTGTATAATAATAATGTATTGTATTTCTTATAACTGAGGCTACCTAAAATATGACCCAGTATGTCCTAGTTAATCATCATTCTTCAATAATATTTATTTAATGATATGTAAGCTAGTTGCTCATGCTGTCAGCTTTGAATGAATTTGATTCTCTTTTTCCATTCTAACTAAGGTTTCTGTGATTAAACCTTTAAATTAAAGCTGAACTAGAATATAATGATGATGAATTTAATTTTATTGCAATATAGTGACTTTTTATGTTGCAAAAAGAAAAAAAAGGAGGAAAAAAAGTAAATTATTATTAATATATGTGGTTGTCTGACTGACAATCGTTAATAATGTTTTCAAATTCTGCACTGTATGGAAAGTTAGGTAATAATTATATGCTATCAAGTGGCACAATAGAGACACGTACAGAAAATGGTACCCTTATTTTATTTGAAAAGAAACAGCCATATAAGCTAGATATAATGATGATTAACTATGAACTGTTGAGGCTTACCTCAAAAAATACCCCTTTCAATTAAAAGGAAAAGAAAGTGAAAAGTCATGCAGTAAAGAAAATTTTTACCTTCTCTTATCTATATCTGTATTCCTCAAAACATTTCTTGCTTTGCACTGTCCATTGCTAACATGAATATATAGATTGTTTCAATATTAATCTTCTGTCGACCCCAATTGGAATTCAAAAAGCACTTGACTCTTCCAGAAAGTGTGTACCTTTCTCCTTAATCAGAGGTACTGTGGTTGAGTATAAAGAATGCTCACATACATTTGAATGCACTGTACGATTTTCCCTGTTTACAGACTTACACATAAGGGAAATGTTGCAAATTATATATATATATATATATATATAAATATATATATATATACACACATACATGTATGCATGTATACATAAACTCTGCCAGTTATTTACTTGACTTACAAATGTACTTAAAATCATGTAGACAATGCTGTGAATGGAAACAGACCACATGTACTCTACAAAATCTTTGGCCTTTACAGTACAGGGGTATTTTGGTGTACAAAAGCAATTTTCATTATAAATGTGGATGGTTTTTTTTTATTTTTTTTTAAAGAAAGCATCACTTTTGTTTAGGGAAATTGTATTTTAGGGCTTCATTGTCTTGTACAAGACTTATTATTCATTGCAAATAAAATGGTAGAGGAATTTATATGCCTTGGATATATCCCAATTCTTTCAGGATGTATAAAAAAATGTGCATTGGGGAAAGGTTCCATATTATATAGTACTTAAATATAGGGAAATGCACATATTGATTCCTATGCTATAACATATCTATTGTCTTTTTTTTCCTGTACTTTTAGAATGGTATTGAATTTAAATGTTCATCTAGTGTAGGAATTATAGTATTTATATTGAAACTTGTATTTTTAACAGTTGCTTGTTCTTTTGGGAAGGTATCAACGTACCTTTTATATGGTAGTGGAATAAAAACACAGGCTGCCACAGTATATATATATTTTTTTTTATTTCGGCAGGATAATATAGTGCAAATTATTTGTATGTTTTAAACAAGAAAATAAAAAACATGAGTGTGACATTGTACAGTACAGAAGCCATATGATGGCTACTTGGGAATACCGATTCGAATGTCATGCAGAGAAGCCTTCTTACAATGGGCTGTACATATCTTTTATTTTGTTCCTCTCTTTTGCTGCCATACTGTATACAGTACCACAAGCTGATGGCATTGGTTTGTTCTGTAGTGTGCTTTTCTGTCCCTTTTTTCTTCACCCTACATTCCAGCATCAAACTTCATATACAATAAAAGAAACACACATTTTAAATTTATTTTCATTGCCAAAAAAAAACTAAAAACTAAATGGTGCTTTATATTTGGATTGGAAAAATAATCATATGCAAAGCATATTAAGGTGGAAGATCGCTCAAGTCAATACTTTTTTTTGTAAATGGCAATGTAGAATATTTTGTTATTGGCCTTTTCTATTCCTGTAATGAAAGCTGTTTGTCGTAACTTGAAATTTTATCTTTTACTATGGGAGTCACTATTTATTATTGATTATGTGCTTTTGTTTAAAACTAAGGCACATATTTTGGTATTTTATTTTTTTAACTTTATTCTTTCTTTTTTTTAATTTTATTTTGATGACCAAAGGTCATGCAAACCTGGCTTTTATTGTATTTGTTTCTGGTCTGTTAATTTCTATTGGATAAACCACTGTCTGTGTTTTTTTGGTAGTTGTCTGCATTATCCTGTTCATATACCCATTTTGTCCCTTTTATTGAAAAATAAAAAAGTAATAAAGTACACAGCATAAGCCTCTTGTGACCTTATTTGACACATTATGAAATTTATATTGTTAATAAAAAACAAAAACCCTAAATTTAAGAATCTTTTATTTTAAATAATATTTTATAATATTTTTTTCATAATCGTCTTTGTTAGACATAAATGGAAACTAATCATAGTCTACTTTTAAAATCATGATGCTAGACTTGTATCATTTTTTAGAATGGTTCTTAGAATGAATCCTTTGTAAGTTAACATGCATGTATAAAGAACACAGATCATATGATTTAATCAGGAACAGAAATCTGTCAAGGTCTACAAAGATTTATTAAGGCAATAAAATAAACCTAAGATGATCAGAAGTGGGGCTAAAACAAATAAGCAACAACACCACAACATCAACCCACATTTCACCAATATCACTCCTTTTTTGTTCATTTTGTACAAACTATTAATTAGAATTGTATGTACACATTGCCTTCAAGATACAATTCAAGTCAGTTTTTGTTTTTCTTCCAAGCCCCATCTTTGTTCTCCATTTTATAAACCATGCATGCATTACCATCCATATGGCTTCTAGTTGTACACTGTATGTACTGTGTTTTTTTTGACACTTTGCTATGTAATATCGGCAAATAATTAATGATTCATTTGCCATGTATTTAAAAATCAGACAAAAAAAACAACAACAATAACACACTATATTGTTTTCTATGCATAATATCTTGTAAACTGCTTATTCCCCATGTCTTTATGGCAGTACATTTTTTTATTTACTAAGAGTGTGATTTGTATCCCTTTTTTCCAGGGGGAAAATACAGCAACTTTAAATCTAAGGACAGAACAATCAAATTTATATGGCAAGAAGTCTGAAAAGATATGCAAAAGTGTTAACAAATATGCATACCAATTTGGGCAAAATAAATAACACCTAGATTTGGAGGAAAAGAAGACAAAGGAGAAGATGAACGTGTTGATATGACAAGGCCAACCTATTGTAAATGAAACAAAAACAAAATACTTCAACTTGACCATTATGTATTAAAGTTGTAGTTGGGTTATTGGTCATTGCACCTGGCAGGAATGTTCGCAGAGTACATTACTTTCCTGTAGCAATGTGACTTTGACTCTATGGCTATATAAATACCCACAAAACATGGTTCTGGGAATTGTATTTTATTGTTGACTTTAATGAAAGAGGCCAGTTTTGTAGCACCTGATTTCAAGATGTAATCAAAGTCTTCAAAAGACATAACATTTTAAAGTGAGCCACATGACAGCTTAATACTGGTTTTGCACATTGAGGGTTTGGAAGTCAGATGGCCATTTTGCAGAAAAAAATGTGACCACAATTTTTTTTTTTAAATCACTATTTAAATTTACTGTGTGCTGGACTGATATTACAAAAACCCTCTGAAACTCACTGGGCTATGTAGTATTTTTACAGCATCTTTGTCTATTTAGGACTTCATGATACCCTTATTTAAGAGATAATATACAGTGCAGCCTCAATAACTGGGGCTTTAAAAAAATAGTCAACAAGAACATAACTTACAAATGACATGTTGTACTCTGAGATCTAAAGGAAAAAAATAGTAATACAAAGTGTGACATTTTCTAACTGTGTGATAAATTAATGGTGTTATAAAAACCATGAACCATTGAGGCCTTTTCAAGTTTGTTAGAATTCTGCACCAGATTTATATGGCATCCATAATGTGTTCTTAAGCTGCTGTAAAATTCCATGCAAGCATGACCTAGTGTCCAGAGAAACTTTTATAAATATATTTCTATGTTGAAAAATGTTAAACTGAAAAAAAAAATGATGTGGTTATCATTAACTGTTTGCTGTTAGATTTTCAAGGCCTACTTGTAAAAACAAAAAGGAAAATATTTTAGAAGAAAAACTGTGTCACAATAGAATATTGTTAAAGTTGTTGACAAATTAATTTCACACTCACAAAATATTTTGTGCAAAATTAATGGAGATCATTGGTAAAACTAGGATTTTAAATTTTTTGTTTGACTCCATACAATTTCCATATATATGTTCCTCTGAGTCGCAATAAATCCAGAATAAAAAGGAGATCTAGTTTCAGTGCCTGAAATTCTAAAATATATTGGTTCCATTATGGGATAAACCGGAGGGGGGTTCATTTTAATGCAGTTTGTACAGAATAAGATATTGTAAGTTAAAAAAAATATCTGCCAGTTCTTATGTTATTTGTTACCCACTTTGGGTGAATTTAATGTGATGTAAACCGTTGTTATATACTAAAAGTATATTCCAAGAATCATTGTTAATAGACGTTATACATTTGCCTTTAAAAAGGCTGAAACACTCAAAAAAAAAAAATGAAATTGACACAATAAACTGTAAAGATTTAGGTCTGTTTTTTCTCCTTATTGATTGTATATTTTCTATTTTAAAAGAAAAGAAAAAGAATCAATGATTGTTAACTTAAAAGCAAACTTTCTTGAATGAAACACATTGCATGTGATGAATTCTAAAGGTGGAAATTGTTACCTTAAATTGAAAGCTATATTTAACAGAACATAGCATACAAGATGAATACAGGAGATGATCTGCAAGACCACAACAAGAATAACGGCACCTCCAAGTTCAAGGGAACATTGCCACTTTGGGAATTGAGTATAATCAATACACTAATGTAAGCAGCCACATAACATATCTTTCTGCCCTTGCATATGTTTAGCATTCTAATAGCATCAATGGATTTGTGTCTGGTAAAATGCCTCTGGATGTTGAGTGGGTTAATAACCTAGTAGGCAATATTTCTTATAAAAAAAATCTTGGAGAGGGTCCTGTTTCAAATACAGATGTCTGCTGAACCTCAAAGCGTAACCTGTGACCCCATCTTTCACTCTTCTGTGTGTATGACAGAGCCAATTTAAACATATGTTGGGTTAACCCTGAAGATGCTGTGGCTGTCCTTTTGTGAAAAAAAGGCATGAAGAATCTACCAACAACCATTTATACAGTAAATATAAAGTATTTAAACCGATTCAACCCAACACAATTTGTTTGCAAATCAGTTTGTTAAGTAAGTGAACTCTTACAGAAAGTCCCTACTACAAAAACAAAGAGGCTGTAATGAATCACCATTCAGTTACAGTAAATGAATTGCTTTGCAGATGGTGGCCTGTGACTTAGACAGAAGTGCTGCATACATCCCATGTTACATGCATGCAACCTTAGAACATCTGGAGTCATAGCCTGTGCCTACATTTTCTTTGAACTCATCCACAGGAATTTCATAATTTACCTGTGTTTGAAAGCTCAAGGGGACTTCTTGAAAATTCCCAGCATATTTGTAAAAAGGGAGAATCAATTACAAAAGTCTCATTTCAAAATCTCATAACTTACATAGCACATCAGCTCGCCACACCTGGCAGCCCTGTGTAATGCTCTCTTTATGTACGACTTGGCATACAAGTAATCTATTCTAATGATAAGCAAGTATAGTGGAATTCACATAATCATTTTGGATTCTAAATAACATTGCAATTATATACAGTAATTATTTTGGAACAGGCTGGTAAACTTACAATGCAAAGTGATATATTTAAAAAAAGAAAAACTTCTAGTAACCTCCGCAAACATACAGGTAATTCTTGCAAGAGATTGTAAAAAGTTAAAATTTTTGGAATTAAAGCAATGAGCATGAGGACGTTATGTATTTCTTTATGCACACCAGGTAGCCTGTTTTAAAACCATCAAAAGAGGCAGCAAATAATGTTAAGGTGGGTACATGCCTGACAGATATATCTGCAGATGATGGTCGTTCATACACACTGAACGGTCATCATCTGTGTCTTGCTGCGGGTCCCGGCGACCAGGGGGCATGTCAGGGGCATGTCCTGGTGGGCAGGGGCATGTCCCTCCCCCATAGGCAAACGCAAGGGGGGTTTCCGTCTGCCTGGAAACCCCCCTCCCCAGCCCATACCATGACCACAATAGAAATAGTAATATAATAGAATTTTACTAATGCTGCATGTTCTTCTCAGTATCACAAATGTAATAATTAGCTCCAACTGTGGATCTTTTAATATGTATCAGAGAGTAAAAAATAACCTGTGCATCAACTAGGAGATCTGGAAAACATTCACTGTTAGGGATGTGCTGCTATAGAGCCCAATATGTACATATATGTCCAGGGCAGTGCTAGGTTATTCTGCTACTCCCAGACTCCCGGACTTGCTCCCATGCTCTGGAATGGTGCCCACATCTAAAATAAAAACATTCAGCTCAGGCAGGATAGCCATACTGCCACATCTAATGGGTTACTGTGATTGCTGGTCCTTTATATGCTGGAATTATGACACACAATACACTTGTATGACGCATATTAAAACTGGTAAGTGCTAATTCTACTCTCTTCATGGACTGGCCACACTCACTCTAAAATCAAGCATTTGGAAACCGCCCTCTAGAAATCCTGCGTTTGCCACTGTCCCCCCTCTTCGCGGCTGCCGCTGTGTGTGTGCGGTCGGTCTGCAGACCGCCTGTACACACCTGCCGATGGACAGACATGTCTGCAGACATATCTGTCCATCGGCTGGGTAGCACAGCCAATGCGATATGTCGGTTCACCGACGTTCACTGACATATCGCCGGTACACACTGACCGACAGGCAGCAGATACATTGGCCGATCAATTGATCGGCCAATGTATCTGTCAGTGTGTACCCAGCTTTAGAGTGAAAAGTGATAAGAAAGTGATAAGGTGCCAACCAATCAGCTCCCAACTGTAATTTTTCAAACACAGCCTGTGATATGACAGTTGGGAGCTGATTGGCTGGCACCTTATCACTTTCTTATCACTTTTCACTCTGTCTCCTAACATTGCTTAGTAAATAGACCCCTTAGTCTGAAATATCTGATAACAGAGAGCATTAGATTGCACTGAACTGTACCATACAAGTAAAAACATCCACATTTGTTAATGCTATTAGTAGCTGCAACTTTATTTTATCATCCAGAGGCCAAACAAAGAAAAAGAACTCAGCTCAAAATCTAATTTTGGGTGAAATTCACTTCATTAAAATGAAATCCTGTTTCTCACTCAATTCTGGTGTTATACTATGCTAACGTTCTAGACTTGCTTGCCTGATTCAAATAAGCAATGATGGTGTCTATGTCTCTCCTCTGGCACCTCCCAATCTATGCTGATGTCAGCAACTGCTGCCTTTTTCAGGCTCTCAGGCTCTCCCCATGTTTGAGTAAACCCACTCAAACATGGGGAGAGCTCATGACCTCAGTGCAGTGAGACAGTAATGCTAACCACTATACCACCTTGCTGCCACAATCTGTGCCCAAACTGCTCTGCCAAAAACTTGAGATGAGCCTCTTCTGAGCATGAATTTATGGCATGTGTGTCCACCCAGTGTGTATGTGCTGCTCAGTATAGGTACAAATCCCTGAGGGCCCTCTGGGAATGGGTTGAGGGGGGGGGATTGGAAGGGAGTTATTTTTTTAAATGACTGACAATAATAGAATTTAAAAGAAGTGCAGTGTCCCATATTAACAAGATATTCCTGCACAAGTGCACACACAGTTCAATGCTCACCTAAATTCCCACTATGGTTTTGTTAAAAAAAAAAAATTCTGATGGTTTCTGGCCTCTCATTTGAATGTCACAAAAGCCCTTCTAAAATTATGAAGCTGTGACTACACCACAATTAGGATAGGCAATAAACACCCCTCGAATACCATAAAATGGTACAGCTAGGCACATTAAACTGGTTTTGAATCTATGTTAGAAATCACCAGTCGTTCAGGTTTATAAAGGTTTACAAGTCTGGCATTTCCTTCCATCTCCACGCCATACCTATCGTGCTGATCACACTCAGTAGTGAGACGTTCCACTCCAAAAAACAGGCCTGATAACTCTCCCCTTCAAAGTCAACTGAATAGTTGCTGTAGCATGGCAGTGTTGCCTAGGTTGGCTAAATAATACATTTTGAAGGTACAGTATTAGATAGCTCAATGATGCACATATTCTTGTATAGTTGTGGTTCAGACAGGGACATAACAATTAATCGCCAGACTCCTTTGCAAAATTTAGTGAGAGCCCAAACACAGCTTCACTGCACATGTGTAAACCCTGTATCTGCTGAGAAGAGCGAGAGAGAGAGAGCTCCGCCACGCACACCTTACCACACAGACTCTTAAGAGCCACATGTGCTGTTTAGGCTGTAGTTCCATCACATGATCCTACAGAAGTGGGTTTGGATACTTTTTAATCTTAAAATGATTAAAATGGTAAAATAAGTAATCCTTTGGTTGTCTTTAGAAATAAAAGTCTCTGCACCGCAGATATATTGTAATTTCTCAACATATGAATGAAATGATAGTAAACAAATCTGGCAGACAATGGTATTCCTGTGACATATACAGATGGGAGGTATTCGAAATGCCGGCTGTTGGGATACGAGTGCTCAGAATGCCGGCGATGAAATCCCGACACCTGTCAGAATTACGGTGCCGGCATCTTGACTGCCGGTATCCCGCCGGCAAGTAGTGGGGCTAGGGGCAGGGTTCAGGTTAGGCACTGGGGAGGAGGGTTAGGGTTAGGCACTAGGGTGGAGGGTTAGGCTTTTACGCACTAGGGGTGCAGGTTAGGTTTAGGGTGCAGGAAGGGAGAGTTAGGTTTAGGGGTAGGGTACTTACTGGCTGTTGTTGGTATTTCAACCCTGTAGGGATGCCAGCATTGGGATTTTGAATGCCCAGTTCCCGAGCACCGGCATCCTGTACCCAACTCATACAGAGACTAGTGGGTCCCAGTGCAGGAATAGCATTATGGTCCCTTTGCTGGCCACCACTGATGCATGGAGCCAGCTCATATATAGGAGGCATGTATATTTCTTAACTCAGGTGCACATCTTTCATACATTTCATTTATTATAAAAGACATAAAGTCCTAAACAATTTACGAGAAAAACTAAATTGCAAATCTGTGTATAGTATATATACGGCCCGATTCAGACCGTTCGCTAGGCTGCGATCTCTGGCAGCCGGACGATTGTTGCAATCTGCGCATGCGTATAAGTCGCAGTGCACGTGCGCAAACCACTCACTACGATCGGGAGACGATTGCTCTCTGCATATTGCTAGAACGCTACTTTGAGTGACAGAACGGGGCATCTGTGGGTGGTGACTGGGGCAGATCTGTGTAAACGGGGTGTGCTTGCACTAGCACAGGCGTGGCTGGGCATTTTTACACCAACTTAAGGGTGTGAATAATTAACAGGTAGCATTAGCATACGCGTCATACTACAGAAATACATGCAGCGGTGATCGCAGTGCTTGCGGTAGCCTAGAGTCTACCTTAAGCACTGCGTGGTGGTTCGATGTCGCCCGATGGTACCAATGCTTTCATACACTTCCTGAAGATGACGTCTGAAAGTGGGCGTCTTTACTCCTGGCTAGTGGGCGTTTAACTTCACCCGGCGATCGCACGTTCAGACATTGGAGGCGTCCTCATACCTTAGTGTGCGATCGCATCATTTGTATATTTTCGTTCCTTATGGCAGCGAGCGAGCGCACCCTAGCGAACGGGTCTGAATGAGCTCCATAGTTCACAATCAATGCCAGACATAGAATTGCTGTCTGTGTGGGCAGATTGAATGATGACAATTAGGCAATACTGTTTCTGCACATGCTCAATATATCAAGTTATTTTCTACTCAAAGATCATAAATCAATTAACCTGCAGTCCCCATTTTTATGTAAGGGTAGTTGACAAAATTGCTGTATTATTTAAAGTCTTTGCTAATCCTAGGAGGAGCTTTTAGGGGGAAGTAGAGATGGTAGAGCATCTAGCAATCTAGTAATGGGGGCCCAAGGACTGATTAGTAAGGAGAGGCGCTTCCAAAATGGTCCTGCGTATAAATCATAGTGAATTCTAGACAACCTGCTAGGTGCAATTTCTTATGCCTCACTCACAGCCATACGTATCAGCCACATTGCCAGCTACTTATAACCAGACCCAAATGCTTAACTACCAATTGCATAGACCGCAATATCTTTTACTTGACTTTTTATTAACTACGCTGCCTTGCCAATGCACAAGTCACCAATTATATAAAGCCCAATTTATTTTGCTATGCTGTTTATACCCATTCTCTTCTCGGCTGATGTTGGGGAAGTGGCACATTGGTGTATGCTGGTGAACCATATTGCAGAATACAATGCAGCTTCCAAGTTCTATATCAGTTCAGTAAAACATCAGTAGGGCAGGCTCCAGAGGCACTTTATAGCCTAACTATGTGTCAAAAAATATGTCTGACATATAGGAGACAGTGCCAGAAACAATGATAAGCCAAATCTGGAGCCAGATACTGTATAATAGGCTAAAATGTATCTGGTGCCAAGCATCAAAGATAAAACATAATTATTGTGCATAGCTAAGCTACAAACACAAACTCATTGAGCCATATCTTGTACAAATCTAATATCTACTGCCATTTATTAATATACTGGGCCATATCTGGCTCCAATGCTTACAATCAGGGACATGTTTGGTGTTAAGTCTAATATAGAGGGTAATATCTAGTTCCAAGTCTTTTATACACAGCAATACATGGTGCTGTGTAAAACACAGATCCATATATTTTGTCAATTTAATAAACCATATCTGGTGTGATGGCTAAGATTCACACCCATATGGTACCTTGTCTAAGGGCCTGATTCAGACCCGCTCACAAGCGCTTGAGCGCTCGCGAGCAGGTCAATGGTGTGCTCTGCGCACACGCAGTGGCCGCACTGCGCGTGCGCAAGCCCTGGAGTGAGAGAGAATTTTTTTCCATGGCTCACTACAAAAGGGGCGGCTGTTCGATGGTGATCGACAGCTCACCCCGATTTGTAGGCGTGGCGGGGGGGTGGCTTCACAAATGGAGGCGTTCCCATGCGAACGCCTGCCATTTGTGGGCGGCCCCACTGACATCACCAGTGATGTCAGTGGGAGAGCTTTCCGGCTCTATTAGAGACAGAAGCTCTCTGGGGCGCTTGCGGCCACAAGACCCTACCACAAGGGACTCGTCGCAAGCCCCGATGGTCGCGATGGTCTTGACCATCGCGACCATCATCCTGGCTGCTCGCAATATCTGTGGGTGGTCACCCACAGCTATGCAAGCGGCCAGGAGGCAGCACACAAAAAAAAAACCGCCCTGATTCAGAGCGAGCGCTCGTTCAGAGTGTCCGTCTCTGAATCAGGCCCTAAGACCCATGTCAGGTGCCAAGTCTAAGATGCAAAATGCAAACACTACCCAGGCCCTGTTTATGTCAAAAACAGCTATCAGCCATTGACATAACATGCTGATAGCTGTTTGGGATGGAATGGGGGGCCAGCATGCTTGCATGTGTGTGTGGGGGGAGAAGTATGAGACCTCTGTTCCTCTGGTCCAGTGTGTAGCTATATACAAGTTATCGCAGGTTGCAATGAAATGTTATTCTGCTTTCCATCCTCCTTCTGCTTTATGTACAGGACCATGTTCATTTTTTCCTCCATAGCGTGGTTACTGCTTTTTTCCAATGGTCCTCATATATCACCATTACTTTTGCCATCTGTTCAGCCTTTACTTCCATCTCTCACCTCATCATTTTACCTTAATCTTTCCTCCATTTGACTTAGCTTTTCTCCTGCTTCCTCTTTCTGCAAAATACTTAATCCAATAGGAAGAGGCATTTTGTAATACTCACAAATGCACATACTGTATAACATGGGAGAATGATAATGTTTGATACTGTTTGTAACCCATTATCTTATTAAGTCTTTGTTATCAGACTTTATGAAGGATTCACTGCAATGCCCTTCAGCAGACACTGTGAAAGGAACTCTTATGGAAAATCCTTATTATTTATCATCAAAGACTTTACACAAATATCTATTTAGTTTGCCGCTAGATTTTTTGCCTACATGTTTTGTGACTGCTGTTGGGAGCTATTCTTTATAATGATCATTTTATATGCACTTAAGTTTTCCTTTGAGTTATTTTATGTCATTGGCATTAAAGTTTTTAGGAAAGACATACAAAACTATACAGCTGTGCCATCCACTCCCTTGGTGATATGACTGATGTTGGGGCAAACGGTATGGAGGAGCCACACAGAGGAGTGGAAGTGACTTTAGCAATATACTCTGTATCTATGCTGCTTTTCCTCTAGTTCTAACAAATATTTCCTGTTGTTTTATTAATATTCCCTGCTTTTATTATACTTCCAGAATTCATTCACATTGTTCCCATTGTCCTGTAAACTATTCCCTACTTTCCTATCTGCATTTGGGCAGGCGATGTGAATAATTATTGTTATAATGCGGTGTGTCCTGTATGGCAAAGCATGTTGGTCATGCTCTAGCATTCACTCTTCACTTTGATTAATCCACAGCAGAAGTAGGAGTAGTCTGTTTGCCCCCTATTCTTTGTGGTAACTTGAAGTGATTTTATACTGTATCATCTCTTTATGCTCTTATTGATTTCAATCTGGTACAAACGCTTTCACTCAATTATTGATTTTGGAATAAAAATGTCTGATTGCACTATGGAGCGCCCTCTTGCTTTCATTTCCATATACCCTGTATGTATTATCCAATTTATCCCTTAATACTAAAGACAAACCAACAAAGTCCCCAAAATTTTAACGGATTTGATGCCTAAGGTTGTTAGGATAATTAATGAAGCCCCACCGTGCCGTAACTGAGCTCTATGCCACCCTGTGCAGGCTCCACCCCTTAACCCATAATGTCAAGACATGACTCCTAGGGGGCGGGGGCGCCAGCTCCGGTATGTAGAGTGCTGCCCGGAGCATCCTAAGGACAGACTGCAGTAGCGCTAGTGACTGAAGGGTGCTGCCCACAGGGCCATGCACTCTGTGCAGCGGCACCACTAGTAACGGCCCTGAAGCCCTAAATGATGCATCACATAGGTCTGAGAATGGGTCCTTGAAAATGTTGCTAACAATTTTCTATTTATACCCATGCAAATCGCATATAAATATAATATACGAAAAGTAACCAATTTCTTAAAGTATGTAGTTGCCGATGTACAGTATAACCGAAGGCTCTGTTAAATCAGTAGTCCCAAGCATTTATGGGCCTATATATTAATAATTGCAGCACTACCATTATTATTAATCTGGCACCTGACTTTTTCTTTATTTTTTTTGCAAAAATGCCCCAGCTATGTACTAACTCTAACACGAATGGACAGATGTAGCGCTAATCGCAGTCCGTGCAAGTTACATTCTCGACGTATTGGAGGAGTCTCCCACATTTGTAAAAGACTCCACTGGGGAATCTGACATTGAGCATGTGCATAGTGCCAGTGTCTGTGGGATCCAATATGTTTCCATAGGTATAAAGTGGTTTACGCCATCTGATGGTGGCGTAAACCAACAGGGGTCATTTGAGGATGGTATAAAACAACATAGGGGTCAGACCGTAGTCCCCTATAATAATAATGGGATCTGCGATCTGCAGCGTTAATGAGCTTTTTGCAGAGTTCTGTGAAATCTCCTGCAATAGGCTGTTAGTACATTACAGTTTCTGCATCATTTTATGATAAATGGGCATGATAAATAGGCCCCTTAGAAATGAATGGAGCCATTGTAGCATGCAAGGGCTCCCTGGCCGGCACCAATCCCCCTGCCTTCGGGGGATACATCGTCATGTTGTCACAGAACAGCTTCGGGGAGCAGGAAAATTGATTCCAGGCGCGTTTTATGGATGTGCCGTCCACCTTTCTAAATACTGGGGTGCCTCTCCAAACACCCAGAATGGTAAAAAGGTGTAGCGACCACGTGGTCCCCATGGCTTTGCGCACCATTTGCACACCCCCTACAGCCGTGATTGCCATCTCCACTTCAAGCTGCAGTTTCAGAAATATGCTATATTGCTGTAAGTATCATTCAGTGTTTGCTGTAGTACTGAAGACAGTCAGTTATCATTTATAAGGTATTCACATCTCAGATGACACAACAGGATCTCACATCCTGTTGGAATCTCTTGGAAAAGTTTAGATAAATAAAACAGAACATACTTCAACAGCACAGTGCTAAATCAAATAGCTGGTGGCACAACTGTTCTCCTTCAGCATAGCAGGCTTTTCTCTATTATTATATTTTTATCTATATATATATATATTTGGAAATGTGGCAGTTTATATTTTCTTTTTGCTGCATTGTTTTATAATATTGTTGTCTATAGATTTATAAATTTATAGAGGAATAAAAAAATAGTACAGTGTTAAATAAATAAAAATAAATGACGGGATGGTGTAAAATATAGTGAAACATTTATTATTTGCTGCAGCTGTAAGCCCTCAAATTTTAAATCTCATTTCTAAATAGCATCTTTTATTCTAAAGCAAAAAAGTTCAGTATGCCATAAAAACACATAGATTTTGTTTCTGATGAAAGTAACAATGTAAATAAATATAGATACAAATAAGAGAGATGCTGTGGGGAGTTTACTACAGAAGAAGGGGAGATGTATCAAACCTTGGAGAAAGATAAAGTGGAAAGAGATAAAGTACCAACCAATCAGCTTTTAACTGTCACTTTACAGGCTGTGGTTGAGAAATGACAGTTAGGAGCTGATTTGGTTTGTACTTTATCTCTCTCCAATTTATCTATGTCCAAGGTTTGATACATCTCTCCCCAATTATCATAAATAGTGATGTTAATTGCATGTTGCATGTTCATTTTTAAATTGCTAAAACCTAAATCAACAAAGAGGACCTCATTTAAAAAAGATATTTGTCCGCCAAATTGGTGTAGGATCCTAATCCACAGCAGAAAATGATGATTTTCTGACAGCAGCTGATTGTACACAGCTGCTGTCTGGAACAGGAAAGAGCAAAGAAACCAGTCTCCATTCTAGGGATTACTCTTATGGGGTGTGATGCCCATATACTTTGTTTTTATGTCAGTCAATATATAAAGTTAACGGGAAGAATCAGGTGCAGTAGACGTTTCCTCCTCTTGTGAGAGCACTGATCCATTCCTTACAGAGAAAATATGAATAGATTTGTACATCAATATGACAGTAATGAAAAGTAGCATGGAGTGTTTAGAGTGTTGTTTAAACTTTGTTTAATATAGTTTACATTAGTGTTCAAGCAAACATGTAGATGAAACGCGTAGAACAAATAGCTCCAGTTACGAAAACACAATCTGGTTTTTGAATACTTCTGTAAATGCTCCAAGTATCAAGGGCAATGTACCTAGATGGTAACACAGTCCGGCAGCAATGGGAAATGAAGGAGATGAACTCTTAAAGCGCCATATCACACATTGACAGCCAGTGCACATTATAAAATGGACCCTAAGGGGCATATCTAATTAGCCGCGGGGTTTCACCCGCAGCTAATTGTCAGGCGTCTCCTGCGTGAGAACACAATGATTCCGTGAGAACTGTGAAATCAGTGTGTTTTACCCGCTCGCGCGATGCTGAATAGGGCGGCCTCACGCAGATTTTACCTACATGAGGTGCGAGGTAAAGTCCGTCAGAGTGGATCCACACAAAACCAGAATCCACTATTTCTCTGTAAGATAAAACATCTTGAATACAGTTTCATTAGCTAAAACTCTATTTTCTATTGCTCACTATAAACCACTGGATCTTACACAGATTAAAACGAGCCACCCGGCTTTCTTTTTTCCTAGGAGTGTACACAACAGATTGTGCATTTTGGTTTTGGTTTTGGATCTGTATCTCCTTCAAGGTTTTGGATCTGGATTTGGTTTTGCAAACCACCCTCAAGTGTTTTGGTTTTGGATCTGGATTTTTTAAATAAAAAATAGATAAAAAGTTTTAAAAACAGCTAAAATCATGTAATTTATGCAATCCAAAAACCAAAATTCGGATTTAAAAAATGAATTCTGAACCTCAAAAAGATCAGAACCGCGACCCGGATTTACCCGGATTCACGAAATTTGGGTGGATTCGGATTTCTGGAGAACCGAACCGCACATTTCTAATACTTAACTATCCTCCTTTTGCAGGACACTAGTAACTTTAACTACAAATTTACCTACAGCTCTAGGCAATTAACATTGTGCCTGATTCAGAGCCGGGCGCTATTTGCGCTCGCTCGTTCAGAAAAAGGGGCTGGCTATTTAAATGAACCGTTCGCTCTTTGCGGTCTGTTCACGCCTCTATGTCTGAACGAGCGAACAAAACATGCGAACGTAATTTTGAAAAAAAGCCCCCTGGCCGCTCGCATCATACGTCATGTCCGCTATTTATTAGATTAATCGAGTACATCGAAAGGCGTCTGAAAACTGCTCGCTATTCTTGTGGTTGGTTTTTCCTACCACAATCATGCGAGCAGTTCTGACTATAAAACAACCAAGTGACGTGGTCAATGACGCTGCTTTGTTAATTATGCACACCCTTAAAACACCCGTTTTGACCTTTAAGCACGCCTGCGTTCGGATCTCCACTCCCCGTTTTCAAGCACCTTCCCCTGTTACCACCCACAAACGCCTCATTCTGTCACTCAAAATAGCAGGCATTCACTATTTAGCAAGCACACGATTTTCAGCCGCACTGACTGGTTCACGCATGCGTATTAAAATCCGTACGCATGTGCAGTTGTGCGAACATCGGTAGGAACGAACGAGCGGCCGCTTACGAGCGGCTCTGCATCAGGCCCTTTGTACAGACTTGTCATTCACATTTACAACCTGTGACTCTGAGCTATCTTTTACATTGTTGAACTGTGCATATGATCATGAATACCTGTATAAAATTATCCTGTTTGAATGCATATGCCAATTTTTACCTGAAATCAAAGACATACTCATATTTTATTTTGAAAATGTAGCCCTGTACACTTATCATTCCAAATTACCTCTCACACACTGCTGCACTGAATTTAAACCACATTATTTTATTTGAAAAATCCCAAAAGCTTAAGATAGCCTAACACAGAGTCTCCCAAAGGCGGTCCTCAAGGCTCCCCAACAGTTCAGGTTTTAGCTATATCCATGGTTGAGTACAGGTGTTTAAATCAAATTGACTGAGGTACTGTACTAATTACATCACCTGTGGTCAAGCCTAAATATCCTTAAAACCTGGACTGTTAGAGTGCCTTGAGGGCCAAGTTTTGGAACCTCTAGCCTAAGAAAATGGTTTGGAGTTCACCTCCTACTGATGAAGTGGAGTCCATGTAGTGCATCAATAAATATCGGGTGCCGACACGCGTACAACGCTGTGAGGGATGGCACCTGGAGGGAGGCGGGTCTGGGAAAAGCAGCATAGGTCAGGAGGAAGAGGCAAGCCGCGGGCATGAGGAGCCAAGCAAGAGAAGCCATCTGCAGTATACTGACCGTGGGATGGAGTGAGACTCGATGGTAAGTTAAACTCTGTAGAATTCCAAGAGAACAGGGGGCCTGATTCAGAGCCGGACGATATTTGCAAACAGTCGTTCAGAAAAAGGGGCCGGCTATTTAAATTGTGCGCTCGCTCATTGCGGTCTGTTGACGCCTCTATGTCTGAGCGAGCGAACGAAACATGCTCTCGCTATTTTGTAAAGACGCCCCCTGGCCGTTCGCATCATACGTCATCCCCGCTATTTATTAGATTAATCGAGTACATCGAAAGGCGTCTGAACTGCTCGCAGTGCTTGTGGTAGGTTTTACTTCCCGCAATCACTGCGAGCAGTTCAGGCTAAAAGACAACCAAGTGACATGGTCGATGATGATGCTTTGTTAATTATGCACTCCCATTAAACGCCCGTTTTGACCGTTTGGCACGCCTGCGTTCGGATCTCCACTCCCCGTTTTCAAGCACCTTCCCCTGTTACCACCCACAAATGCCTCATTCTGTCACTCAAATTAGCAGGCCCTCGCTGTTTTGCGATCGCATGATTTCCGACCGCAATGACTGGTTGGCGCATGCGCATTACGACCCATACGCATGCGCAGATGTGCGAACATCGCTCGGAGCTTACGAGCGGCTCTGAATCAGGCCCAGGGTTCGGGGGAGGAGTGAAGGAGTGAGGGGGGTTGGGATCACTACAGAAAATATGGGGTACAATAATTATTATAATAATGGTGGTAATATTAAAATAAATAAATAAAAGTGTCACAGATTATGGGTCTGATTCTGAGTGGGACGCAATCCGCACGTAATGTCAGCATTCACCTAGTTGAGTGATTAATTGAAACTCCACATGCGCGAAAGTTCTGTAAACCCCTATGACGCATGGGTTACAGAGAATGTACACATTAACATGCTGACGGTATCAGAAATGGGTAGACAAAGTAATGGCTGTTACGGCGCGGTGTTTGGGAGGTAGCCTGAAGTAAACACAATAAAAGTCAGTCTCATGGGCATGTTATGGGAGTGTCTCAGGTGTGTCAGTGACACACAGCCAAAGAAGCCGTGTTCAGAGGAAAAAACTGTACTTGCATTAGGTCTGGTGCAAGTGTCAGTGATGTGCCGATGGTGTGCCGATGGTGGCGTGTCAAGAAACTTACCGCATCTGTAGGCAGTGCTGCGCATGCGCTGGTTTTACAGATGTAACAGCGCATGCGCAGCACTGTTTCCAGACGCGATAAGGTAGTGTAGAGAGGGGAAAGTATCTATTTCCCGAAAAGCTGTCATCGCAAAAATGACAGCTTTTCGAAATAGATACTTATGGAGAGGTGGAATGATGAATTCCATCTATAATTAGCTAGAACTCCATGAGAGTTCTAAAGCTAATTATCTCCATTGAATTTTTACGTTTAATGAATAGGCCCCTATGTCATTTATAAGGCCTGAACATTTCTATATACTTTTTTCTTTCTAACTCAGGGCCTGATTCAGACCCGGTTGCAAGCGCTGAGCGCTCGCAACTGGGTCAATGTTTGCCCACTGCATGCGCGAGACCCGGCTAGCGACGGGTGCTCCGTCACTCCGGGTCTCGCACCAAAGGGGGCGAGCTGTCGATGGTGAGTGACAGCTTGCCCCGTTTGGGGGGCGGGCCGGGGGGTGGCTGGCCAAACAGAGGCGTTCCCAACGGAGCGCTTGCCCTTTGGGGGCGGCCCCACTGACATCACCAGTGATGTCAGTGGGAGAGCTTCCGGCTCTTTTAGAGCCAGAAGCTCTCTGGGGCTTGCGGCCAGGAGACCCTACCACAAGGGTCTCGTCACAAGCCCGATGGTCGCGATGGTCAAGACAAGTCAACATCAACCTGGCCGCTCGCCATAGCTGTGGGTGGTTACCCACAGCTATTCCAGCGGCCAGGAGGCCGCTCCAAAAAAATAAAACGCCTTGATTCAGAGCGAGCGCTCTTTCAGAGCGTCCGTCTCTGAATCAGGCCCTCTGTCCCTAACCTCCCTATTTCTCCTTTCTGTATTCTGGCTTCACTTCTTTCTCTCTGTGTGATCTTTAGGATGAATGGTCACAGGTTGAAGAGCTAATTATGTCATTTATAAGGCCTAATATTTCTGTATACTCTTTTCTTTCTAATTCTGGGCCTGATTCAGACATGCTCGCAAGCAGGTCGATTGTTAGGCAGTATGCACTCGCGGCGTACGCACTGCGCGTGCGCAAGCCCCGGAGCGAGAGAGAAATCACTCGCTCCGGCGCTCGCATCCAAAAGGGGTGGCTGTCGATGTTGATCGACAGCTCGCCCCATTTTGGAGGCGGGCAGGGGGGGTGGCTGGCCAAACAGAGGCGTTCCCGAAGGAACGCCTATCGTTTGGGGGCGGCCCCACTGACATCACGAAAGCTCACTGGGGCTTGTGGGAACGCAAGCCCGATGGTCACCCACAGCTATGCGAGCGGTCAGCCACCCCCCCTCCAAAATGCCACCCCCCCTCCAAAATGGGGCGAGCTGTCGATCAACATCGACAGCTGCCCCTTTTGGATGCGAGCGCCGGAGCGAGTGATTTCTCTCTCACTCCGGGGCTTGCGCACGCGCAGTGCGAGCAGCCGGGAGGCCGGATTTAAAAAAAAAAGCGGCTGCCCTGATTCAGAGCGAGCGCACGCTTTTTGCATGCGGCTCTGAATCAGGCCCTCTGTCCCTAACCTCTTTCTTCCTTCTGTATTCTAGCTTCACTTCTTTCTCTCTATGGGGTCTATGTACTAAGCAGTGATAAGAGACAGAGTGAAAAGTGATAAGTCTGTGATAAATGGCAGCCAATCAGCTCCCAACTGCCATCTCACAGGCTGTGTTTGAAAAATGACAGATGGGAGCTGAATGGCTGGCACCTTATCACAGACTTATCACTTTTCACTCTGTCTCCTAACGCTGCTTAGTACATAGACCCCTATGTGTTTCCTTCCTCCCTCACCACTTTCTCCTGTCTCTCATCTTCCTCTCTTCATATATCTCACTGCAATACCCTGGTGGTACAGAAGACATTACGCTGCATTATTATATGGTGTGACTGGGGTTCGGATCCCAGTATGGGATTCTGAGAATATTTCCCAGAGCCAATACTGCCTGTCTGTCTAAATGCAGCCAGATTTGGGGTGGTGCCTGCCCAGGCACCCCTCCTGCCCCCCCTCCTCCCCCCCTTTCTGTCCCTTAGGGGCAGCCGCATCTGTCCTCCCAGCGATCCCGAGAGGCGTAGTTGGCTTCTCCTATGCCCCTTGGTAGTTCGCTGGGCGTGTGCCGCTGCTACCGGCACAGGTTCCAGCCACAAGTTCCATCGGTGCCTTCTCCCTTTCCCCCGCCTGTGTCCTGCTCTGGGACTGTAAACAGCGAGGCTTCAAGGGGCAGGTGGGGGCCGCATGTGCATGTGGGCTGGGTGCCTGTCATGGCACTGGTTTGCGCTGCTGTGGCGACCATCTTCTGCGACAGGTATCAGAGCCAGGCTACTGGTCAGAGCCAGCAATTTTATATACAGGAATTTTTAAATTTGGCAAAGGGGAGCGCTGTCTATACGCCTAGTGGCAATTCATAATTCATTCATAAATGGTGTAATTAGTAGTATGTGCACGTTCAATAATAAAAGGCTGAGAATGATACACGTAGTGGTAAAGGCGCTAATTAATGTGGTCCTTTCTGGTATTATTTAGGTGTATAATGTCTGTTGTAAGTTATGTATCGGTAAGCCAGCAGTATAATATATTATAATAACTGTAGGGAGTCAGTTGTATCAAATCAGGTTGCAGTCTAAAACTACTGTAGTTATCCCGAGGTGGGATGTGGGGAAATGTACTGTGCAGCGCTGAGAGGCTTCCTCGCTGCTCTGTGACGGGAGACGGCGGCCTTATGCTCTCTTGTTGTTTTGCTATTATGCGGGCTCACTTCGTGCGTCATCCAACACAAAGGGGCGTAGCGTAACTGTTTCTCGGTTATGTGCCGTTTCCTCAGAAGCGAACAATCCCGCCTATCGCACATACTTTATTGGACTATTCACAGTCGGCTAGTCATTGTCCACAAACCAGTTTTATTAATAAAACAATACTATTAGTATAGAGCACTTATTTCATAAATAAAGGCATAGACTATGTCTGCGCGTTAAATGCATTTTAGCACACGTTATCATACACCAGCATGTCGAACCACTGTGCCTTTGTGCCTTTGTTCTTCGGTTTTTCTGGCACATTCTCTTATTAGATTATTGCGTATAAAATGTTGGCATATACATTTGTAAATCATAAGCGGTACAATAAAGTTATATTGATTCTAATATTGAAACAATCAATTAATTATTTCAATCTGAATAAAGACCGTATCGTCCATAAAACGCATTTATTACAGCGATACATTCATGTTTATAGTCATGCACATAGATCAAAAAATAAATACGTATAGGGGACTGTGGATAGGGAAATTATGTATCATGGAGTTTTCAGCAGATAGTATGTCACAAATGACACTTTCACTAAAAGTTGTGAAATATGACTAATATCACGCTTCAAAATATAGGGACTTAAAGCGAGTAGAGCTCCCCCTCCCCCCATCCGCTCAAGCTGGTGTAATCTTATGAATGGTTACACGGGCTCATAGTCTAAAATTTCCAATATACCATACCTGAATTTATTTTCAACGTTGTTTAGCTGTATTATCATTGAGTCCATTTGGAGCCGGGGAATTTAATCTAAATATCCAAAATGCTTCTAAGTTTTGGGGACCTATCACCTCCTCTTCTATTAACCTTTTTGTATACTCGTTTCACAGTTCAAATTTGTAGACCACCTTTTGGTCATAAACGTACATGCATAGGAACACTATGTGAATGTGGGTCCATCTTTAACGGTGCAACATTTTCTTTTGTCAGTATGATTTTCCTGATACTTTCTGTAGCTGAATGGTATTGATTCACATAAGTTAAGCTCTTGTTCCCTGTAGCTTGTGCTCGTGGATTGGTTTTCTTACTCATGAGATGGCGTTTTTCTATACCACTGTCTAATTTGAGATCTGTGTCTGAAACAGTATGGGGATAGTAATGTTTGCATAAGGTATGATGCAATTGCGGGGATGATTTCAAATATTTCTTAACTGGACCAGTGCCTCCTTAGATGCAGGAACTGGCCTTTGGGAATATTGGGCCTGATTCAGAGCCAGACGCAATTAGCGCTCGCTCGTCCTGAAAATAGGGGTGGCTATTCAAATGAACCGTTCGCTGTTTGCGGTCTGTTCACGCCTCTAGGTCTGAACGAGCGTACAAAACTTGTGGTTGTTTTTTGGGAAACTACGCCCCCTGGCCGCTCGCATCCTACGTCATGTCCGCTATTTATTAGATTAATCGAGTACATCGAACAGGGTATGAACTGCTCGCTATTCTTGTGGTTGGTTTTTGCTACCACAATTTTGCGAGCAGTTCTGGCTTTAAAAAAACCCAGTGACGTGGTCAATGACGCTGCTGTTTTAAATATGCACACCCATAAAACGTTTTGACCTTTAAGCACGCCTGCGATCGGATCTCCACTCCCCGTTTTCAAGCACTGTCCCCTGTTACCACCCACATACGCCTCATTCTGTCACTCAAATTAGCAGGCATTCGCTATTTTGCGAGCACATGAATTTCGGCCGCACTGACTGGTTCGCGCATGCGTATAACGATCCGTACGCATGCGCAGTTGGGCAAACATCGCTCGGAGCGAACGAGCTGCCGCTTACGAGTGGCTCTGAATCAGGCCCATTGTTTTTCATTTTGACATTTTTGTGTTGACAGTTTTTATATTCCAAATAGGTGCTCATAGAATTTAGATGAGCTACACAATTTACATTGCAGTCTCATCCCCATTCCAAATAAGACATAATCATATATATATATATATATATATATATATATATATATATATATATATTGTGACACAGTCAGATTAGGGGTCCCTCTCCGGGTAGAGGTCTCCTTCCTTACACACACACACACAGCAGCAGGGAAGCAGCACACCAGTCTGGATGCGAGTACAAGCTGGTCGGCGCCAGTCTTTATTGTACAGTGTCAGAAATAACATAAAGAAAACATAAACATAAATCCTAGCCCTGTCGGGGCACTAACTTCACAGGTGGTTCCCTCACTACCAGAACCTGGCAGGGCCTAATGCCCTCACCAGCAACAAAGGCACAGCACAACACTCACAGATAGCTTTTCCAAGTGTCTCTGAGCAAACTCCCTGTCTGCTCTCCTAGGTGAGACAATCAGCCCTCAACACACTAGGCTTATATTGGCCACTCTCAGGTGGAAACCCTAACAAGCCTGTTACCAGGCTGCGAGAACCAAAACCTGGAGTGGCCGTGGGTGGAGCCCTCCCTCTCCTCTCACCCACAACCCCCAGGTCCCAAACCGGCTTTTCAAAAAACCGAGACTCAAGCCTGCTACACTGCAGACTTTCTCCTGGGGATTTAAAACACATAAGACAGGAATCTGGGACAAATGTACCTGCCACAGACCACTTTACCAGTGATCCTATCACATATCCCCCCCTTTGTTTCGACCTGTGGGGCGGAACAACTGAAGCCCCCAAACAATGAACGCGTGACAACGCATCTGCATTGGCCAGCTGGCTTCCTGGCCTGTGTTCCACTGAAAATTTAAAAGTTTGTAACGCCAAGAACTATCTCGTAATTCTCACATTACTATCCTTATTTTCAGACATCCACTTCAGAGGGGCATGGTCAGTGATCAATTTGAACTTTCTTCCGACCAAGTGGTACCTGAAAGCCTCTAACGCCCACTTTATGGCCAACGCCTCCTTCTCCACTGTGGCATAGTTTCTCTCATGTACATTCAACTTTCTGCTAAGATAGAAAATAGGGTGTTCCTCACCCTCCTTGTTCTGGGACAGGACCGCTCCTATACCTACTTCTGATGCATCGGTTTGTACTATGATTTCCCTTTCAAAATTAGGAGTCATCAGGACTGGTTGGGAACACAACGCTACTTTCAACTCCTGAAAAGCTTTCTCTGCCTCAGGACTCCATTCTACCATGACTTTTTGTTTGCCTTTGGTCAGGTCAGTCAGTGGGACTGCCATGGTGGCAAAGTTGGGTATAAACCTCCTGTAGTACCCCGTAATTCCCAAGAAGGCTCTCACCTGCTTCTTATTCAGAGGCCGTGGCCAGTTTTGTATGGCATCAACTTTATTGAGCTGAGGCTTTATCAGGCCTCTGCCAATGGTGTATCCCAGATATTTTACTTCCTCCATGCCTAGACAACACTTTTTTGGGTTGGCTGTCAAACCTGCCTTATAGATGGAGTCCAACACTGCTTGTACCCTGGGTAAGTGAGACTGCCAATCAGGACTATGAATGACCACGTCATCCAGATAAGCAGCCGCATACCTGTCCATCATTCTTTGGAAGGTAGCAGGTGCCCCATGTAGCCCGAAGGGCAAAATCTTGTACTGAAACAAGCCCTCTGGCGCTGAAAAAGCTGTCTTTTGTTTGGCGCTCTCGGTTAACGGTACTTGCCAATACCCTTTGGTTAGGTCAAGAGTGGTTAAATACCTTGCCGTCCCTAGTCTCTCAATCAGTTCATCCACTCTTGGCATCGGGTAGGCATCGAATTTTGAAACACTGTTCAACTTTTGGAAGTCATTGCAGAAACGCACACTCCCGTCGGGCTTTGGAATCAACACAATGGGACTTGACCATTCACTATATGATACTTCAATAACCCCTAACTCTAGCATATTTTTAATTTCTTTCGACACCGATTCTCTTGGTGCTTCTGGTAACCTATAGGGCTTTAGATTAACTTTAACCCCTGGGTCAGTGATGATGTCATGTTTAACGACCGAGGTTTTCCCAGGTACGTCAGAGAACAGCACCCTATTTCTGACCAGAAACTCCTTGACCTCTCGTTGTTGAATTGCCGACAGGGTTTTTGCCACTGTCACTTCAGGAACTAAGGGCCCTGGTTTTACTGGAGGGGCTCGGATGGCCGCGGTATCGTTCTCTTTCCAGGGCTTTAACAGATTTATATGGTATATCTGTTCCGGCTTTCTTTTCCCCGGCTGGTAAACTTTGTAATTGACCTGTCCCACTCTTTCTAAGATTTCAAAGGGCCCTTGCCATTTAGCCAAAAGTTTATTTTCCACAGTGGGAACCAACACTAACACTCTGTCCCCAGGAGCAAAGCTGCGTAACCGAGCATTGCGGTTGTATACCCTCTGCTGTGCCTGTTCCAGGTGCTCTCTCACTATCGGCACCTCTATAATAGGCAATGGAACTAGTGGACCCTTAAAATGTGGTCTGGGAGCATGATACTGACACTCAGGGCAGGATGCGCAAAAGTCAGATACCTCTTTATGAAGCCCGGGCCAGAAAAACCTCTGCATTATTCGCTCAGTGGTTTTCTCTACCCCTAGATGGCCTGCCATTATATGACCATGGGCCAGATCCAACACTGTTCTTCTGTAGGCTTTGGGAAGTATTAGTTGTTCCACAACATCTTCCCCCTTCTTAGTCACCTGATATAACATTTCCTGACACATTGCCATGTGGGGATAGGACAAAGGACTATTAGGGTCTATGGGTTTACCATCAACTACTTTTACATTCTCCCTGGCTTTTACCAAAGTAGGGTCATTCAACTGCTCCACGGCAAAGACCTCTCTTCTGACCTCTAAATCACGCAGACGATCACCTGGCCCAACAACACTTCCCACCTCAATGGGAGGCACATCAGTTGGCGGGCCACCATCACGCTCCGCATACTCTAGTTCGCCAACCATAGTAGAAAAAGGGAATGACTCTGACTCTGAAACTCCCTCCTCCACTACATCGACAACCTTCTCAAATGGATCGGGGTTGTTCACCTCTGGAACAAAACGGCTTTCCCACAACTTCCAGAAGTGAGCAAAGTCTCTCCCCAATATTGCATCGTACACCAGACCATGCACCAAACCCACAGAAACTATAGCAGAGCCACATGGTGTCTCGATGCTCACCTCTGCCGTAACATAATATCGAGTATCCCCATGTATGCAGGTCACACCAACAGGGTTCACCAGCTCAGCTTTTATAAGTGTCACCAAGCTACCAGAGTCTAACAGTGCCTCTACTCGGTTGCCATCTACAGTGAGTACACACATATGCTTATCAGTCTCAGCCTGCCGGTCAGCCGTACAGGCTGTCTGTGCAAAGAAAGACCCCCTGCGGTAGACATGAGCAGTATCACATTGCATAGGTTCAGTTGTAAGTGAACAATTAGTGGCAATATGGCCGAAGCCACCACATCAGAAACACTGAGTCATATTAATGTCTAGTCGTTTATGGGGCAAGAACCTTCCTGGCATGGCAGGCCTGTCTCCAGGTTCTACACCCTCAGTCTTAGGTACATTCCACTGCCCAGCACCCTTCTCCCCTGGAACAGTCTTACCAGTGTCTGTAGGAGTTCGCCGGTGCGCCATCGGGGCTCGGTGGGGCATACTCATCAGCTCCTCAGCCGCCACGTACCTCTCCACCAGCTCGACCAACTGGTCTGTGGACTTAGGGTCTGCATGGCTCACCCACTTGCGCAGAGTCACAGGTAATGATCGCAGGTACCGGTCCATCACGACCCTTTCCACGATCTGTGGTCCCGTCAGCGTCTCGGGCTGTAGCCATTTTGAGGACAGATGGACAAGGTCATGCATCTGTGAACATGGAGGCTTGTCCCTATGGAACTCCCAGCGGTAGACCCGTTGGGCACGAACAAAGGTGGTGACTCCCAAGCGAGTTAGGATCTCCTGTTTTAGTTTTTTATAGTCCTTGGCATCAGCCAGGCATAAGTTGAAATAGGCCTTTTGTGGCTCCCCAGACAAAAAAGGTGCCACCAGACTTGCCCACTGCTCCTTGGGCCAACTCTCCCTTTCGGCCGTTCTTTCAAACGCGGTGAGATAGGCCTCCACATCATCGCCCGAAGTCATCTTTTGGAGGAAGTGACTGGCTCGTACGGAGTGAGTGGGGGGTGGGAGAACCAGTAGTAACCTCTCTGGGCCGGGCGACCAGGTGCTGTACCACCTCTCTTATGGCCTGGCTGTTTTCCGCTAAGGCCTGGCGGGTTTCCTCAATGGCGACCTGTTGAAGTCTGTTAGTCTCCTGCTGAGCTGCTGTAGCTTGGAGCAAGGCCTTAATAATGTCCTCCATTTTGTCCTGGGGTGTAGGTTGGAAGCTGAACCTTGCCTCTTTGAGCATTTTCTGACGCCTCCTCTATGGGACTCCAAGGACACAGCGTTATTTCCACACTCACAAATTGGGTGTCTGTCCCTTTAATTTTTAAATGGAAAGTTTTCCTCTTGCTGCAACTTCAGTGTGTGTGGTTGCCCGCATTCTCCACCATATTGTGACACAGTCAGATTAGGGGTCCCTCTCCGGGGTAGAGGTCTCCTTCCTTACACACACACACAGCAGCAGGGAAGCAGCACACCAGTCTGGATGCGAGTACAAGCTGGTCGGCGCCAGTCTTTATTGTACAGTGTCAGAAATAACATAAAGAAAACATAAACATAAATCCTAGCCCTGTCCGGGCACTAACTTCACAGGTGGTTCCCTCACTACCAGAACCTGGCAGGGCCTAATGCCCTCACCAGCAACAAAGGCACAGCACAACACTCACAGAGAGCTTTTCCAAGTGTCTCTGAGCAAACTCCCTGTCTGCTCTCCCAGGTGAGACAATCAGCCCTCAACACACTAGGCTTATATTGGCCACTCTCAGGTGGAAACCCTAACAAGCCTGTTACCAGGCTGCGAGAACCAAAACCTGGAGTGGCCGTGGGTGGAGCCCTCCCTCTCCTCTCACCCACAACCCCCAGGTCCCAAACCGGCTTTTCAAAAAACCGAGACTCAAGCCTGCTACACTGCAGACTTTCTCCTGGGGATTTAAAACACATAAGACAGGAATTGGGACAAATGTACCTGCCACAGACCACTTTACCAGTGATCCTATCACAATATATATATATATATATATCTTACATAGGGTAACAAGTTGACCCGAGTCCACCACCCCCACATGCAACACTCTTCAAAACACACCATATCTTAGGAGTTAGGTAGGATTTATGGGCTGTCTCTGTCTGCATGGCCTGTTGCTCCCTGTGTCTCTTTTGATCCTTCCACTGCTGCGCCTGCGCATATGGTTCATTGCCTGCTGCAGGGGACCCTGGAGTTTGCAAGATACTGCTACTGCCCGTTTACTTTTTGTTTCAGAAATCGATGTGGTTGGACACCCCACGGTCACTCCTACCACCACCCCAGGGATCTATCGTGACGCTTCTGTTGCCAGGCCTGGAATCGTCAGCACAGACGGTTCCCTTTCCAATTCTCGAGCCGGCATGGAGAGTCTCGCATGTCGGTCCTTGGCCCCTCAAACCATGATCAGGCTTTGGGGCAGCAGTGAGAGACTTTCTTGCAGAGTCACTGCTCAGCAGGAGATACAGGCTCTGTAAAGATGGAAGTCCAACGCCTATTTGAAGATATATTCATGTGGAATCATGATTTGCAATGTTGTTTATGGACTTGAGTGCTTGCCACCTTTCCGGTGGGGGTCTTGAGGGATGTTGCCCTATTTTTTGCCCTGCTTAGGACAACGATTGGCTAACACAAATAGTATAACTGAATGGAGACAAATAAACAGCAAAGAATAAGAGAATGGCATTACTAACAAAATAAACAGATCCAGCAGGTATTTTTGTAGGTTTTTACCTCGGGTCAAGTCCTCCTCCTCCCCCCTTTCCCTCCTCCCGTCCCTCCTTCGATGATGGTTTTCCATAGTTACATGTTCCTCATATATTTATTTGTGTGTACTGCAGGTAATTTCCTGGATTCTAGGCCCATCTGATGGATTGGTCACTCTATTATATTGTGGACTGAACAGTCTCGCTTTTCATCCATTTTACTCTATTTTTCCCATGGTGGGATATGAAAGCTTTGTTGCCCGGTCTACAGACAGCAGCAGATTGCTTTGGACTTCAGAGTCCAGGATGCTTATATTTTTGCAGGGTTGGGGTTCGACTCACGGAGGAGGGGAATTGTTTGTTCCTTGAGGAGCATTTTCAGTGTTGGGGGGGTTAGTGAGCTAGGTAGTATGGTGGCGGGCCTGGTTCCTTACTGGGAACCATGTGTGGTGGGAAAGACTGGCAGTATGTAAAGCATCCATATTGCTGCAGTAGGAGCAATGCACACCCCTTCAATGCACGGGTTAGGCTGATTTCACTCTACTGTGGTCAGAGGCGCCACTCATCCGGGTGGGGCCAAAATGGTGCATCCGTATGGGTGTTGGATACCATCTCACTTGCTGCAGTAGGAGTAGTGCACACCCCTTCAATGCACGGGTTTTGCTGATTTCACCCTACTGGGGTCAGCGGTGCCACTCATCCGGGTGGGGCCAATATGCTGCATTGGTATGGGTGTTGGATACCGTCTCACTTGCTATAGAGGGAGAGTGGCCCTTGCAAGTATTTTATATCTCACTTACCATTAATTGGGGTATCGGCCCTGGTAAGTGGGGGACATCTTTTGCCTAAGTCAAGTCAAGTGGGCACCAGTGATAGGCAGTTCCTCTGCCACCATACTCAGTATTGTAAATAAATAAAGCTGACCTATTATTTTTGAACCGCATTAACTTGGTCTGTGTCTTTATTTTGAGAAATATGGTTTTAAAGAACTTATGGTTACAGCCATCATCTGTCAATAGAGAGTTTATTACTTTTCTAATAAAAGGGGCACATGTGATAGCTATTCTAATATAGGGGGTACATATGATTACTATTGTAATAAAGAGGGCACATTGGGGCTGATTTTGAAAAGCATGTAAAGTGGTAGTTGGAAGCATTAGCCTCCGGGCACAAGCTGTCAGGTGGGTGCCTAGGAGGGAGGAAGGAGGGACAGCTGTATCTTTAAACGGTGCAGACTATTGGAGGCATGCTATGCGCTGACTCTGTTACTTTCTATAGCTGGCAGGCACTAGGACCTGCTGTAGATGTGACCTCCGACCTGTGCATTCCCCGCATGCTCTCCTCTGTCCATCCATATTAACAGACGTGCCTCTGAGTACTTCCCGCAGTGGGAGAGTGTATAAACCCCATTAATACACTGTATCACCAGTGCTTTGTGTAGTAACTATTCCATTCTCTGCCACCTCTACATAAACCCTCACAGTAAGTGTGCAACCTGGTGCACCACAATGCCCAGCATAACCCAAAACCTCCTGGCTGCACCTGCACAATCCTGTCATCCTGTACCTGTTATTAATTCTTTGTTTACCTTGAATGTCACTGCTCTCTCCTGGACTTCCCCTCTAAGCTCCAGGTAGGGGTGACAGGGGGTTACTTTGGAGCATCACAGAGTTGCCAGGGGGTGGCCCTGGAGACCATGCTTCCAGGCATACTGTCGGAAGTTCCGCCAGTGTGCTAATGCGAGTATCCATTCAACTAATGCGGGGAATTGTGCATGTGCAAATGGAAACCCGTGCCACCCATTTTTTTGTTTTCATTGTTTTGTTTTTACGCCGTCCATTGCAACTGTCACCACGAGCTCGAGAGGAGACGGAGGACAACAGGAAGACAAGGAGAAAGAGAATTCTCAGAATGGAACAAGACAGACTAAAGGAAAACAAAGGAACCCACTGCAGGGAACACATGCAATCACACAACCATATAACGAACCAAACCAAACGGCAGCTATGCAGTGCTCGGCGGGCGTCCAATGTCCCCTGTGGAATTGGAGAAATGGATTTACCAGTAAGTACCAAAATCACGTTTTCTCCTTCATCCACTAGGGGACACTGGAGCTGAAGACAGTGGGAACATCCCAAAGCTACCCCCCCCCCCCCCGGGTGGGAAGCAATGAAAACCTGATGACTCCTGAAGCCCAACCTAAACAGGGACCGTCAAGAACTGTAGGACAAATTGAAAAGCAAGAGCTGAGGATCAAGCATAGAAGAACACAGGAGACAATCAGAACTCCTCGCTGAACAGCCACAGAAAAAAATCCACAACATACAGTGTTATTCGAATGGAACAGGACAACGGCTATCTAGTGAACAACATCAGACGAGAGTCATCAGAAAACCGTATTTCAGCTGAAAATAGACCAACCCTGACCATTGGGAGCAGAGAGCCCCAACGAGAATCTATAGGAGAAGGGCAGCAACACGAGAACACAGGTCGAGAAAACCGTAGTTGAGTTTAGCACAGAGGGATGCAACAGTCGCAGACAGTAGAATTCCATCACTGCCGGCATAACAAGATATATGTATAATTATACAGATTCAGAGCTGATCCTGTCCACAGACCTCTGTAACAAAGAGTATACATGAAGGCCAAAGCTAAGTACCGAACAAGCGACCAGGACCATTCTTGATGTCCAACTAATAAGGGGGGTTTTCAAACAGTGGCAGCATCCACTGCGCCTGGAAAAAACACCTACCTCTGACAACAGCGGAAAAGAAAAAAGCACAGCAAAAAACACCTAAATAACGGATTACTTCCAAGTGATGAAAGTGTATAGTCAGTACCAGCTTCTGGCCTGAACATAGTATGAACACAACCGGGATACCCTAGCAGTTAATAATCCCGGATGCAACAACCACTCCGAAAGCAAGCTACCAATATAGAGAATCCTCCTATACAGCGAGACTAGAGCACTGGGACAACCATGAAGGTACCTGTCAGTGTAATGAAAGTATCAACAGAACCGAACAGTAATACCAAACAAGGCCTCCTACGTGGAACATTGCTGTAATAGGAACCGAGCCTGTGACAGTCACTCATGTGCACTAGCCTATAGATCAGGGGTGAGGAGCCTTTTTTGTGCCGAGGGCCATTTTGATATTTATAACATTATTCGCGGGCCCGGTACAGGCCACTCCACCTCCGTGTGATGTCACACAGTGTCGGGGCCACAATTGCCAGTGATTACATCAATGCCTGGAGTATCCTGAGGATGCTCCGGGGAGCTGTAAGGGCAGCGGTGTGGGGAAGTCAGGTTGGCTCTGCGGGGGGCGTGGTGGTGGTAATGGTGAGTGGTGCGGGGGCGTGGTGGTGTCAATGACATGAGGTGCGGGGACATGGCAGATTACCGGTATTGTAAAGCTAGGAGTGGGGCTATGATGATGTGATTCAGCACAAATTACATCACCCCCCCCCCATCCCCCGGATTACCCACTTTCACTGGTGAAGTGGACGGCTGCAGGGACGGTGAGCAATTATGGGAAGAGGTTACCATCAGATCCTATTCAGAATGTTTTGAGTGGCAAGCAACACAGTCCAGACACACATGGCTGATCACAGAAGCCTGCATTGGGCTATGCTTTCCCTTCATTTAGGGAAATGCAATCTGCTTACTAAAACAATGCACATTTAAGGGCTTGGTGGAGTTTTTTTTTTTACAAAAACTGCTGAAAAAAAATCTATTTGATACATTTAACTGATACTAAAATAATGTGAAAACACTAATTTTCACATTATTTTAGAAATAAAAAAAGATATAGCGGTGACCTATATGTGGTGACCAGTTGAGAAGTTTCCTAAAGCACTATCAGCACCCTCTTGGTCAATGTTTGAGATATACAGTATATTTGTGTATATATATATATATATATATATATACATATAATATGGGCATCTGTGATATACTGATATACAGCATGTCTGCGTATCTGCGTATCTGTATCTCCAACATATATCTGTTTTCTAAATGAATTTATTTTTATTTACAGTCTGCAAACCACAATTGCATAGGCACAGTTGCAGCGGTTGCATGATAAATGAGATAGCCTCCTCTTACCCAAATAGAAGCAGCACTCAGCTTTATAATGTAAAGGGCCGTAAATCATTGATAAACGGGCACCTTGGTGTTCTGTCATATTTTATTTACCTGCAATCACAAAGCTTGAAGTAACATCTCACTTTCTCTGGCCGTAAGAGTCTGATATGTGACACTATTTGAACATCGCCTAATATAAAATGCAAAACGAGCTATTGAATGTGACAGGTTAACGCAGCTGCAATAATTCTCTTCTGCGATTGAGTTATCATCAGAGCAATTTCACCTTTCATGTTCCAGGAGACACCCAAAATATTGGTATGTTGTATGTAGAAATGTTTCAGGCGTTCTTACTGGTAATAAGTGGCAAAACCTATACATTGTTCAAAAGAAAATTGCACACACAATACACACATGTGAGATATATTTTTAACAAAGCAATCGTCAGATTATGTTTCCTTTTTTTAAAACATTATATAGTACATTGGCATCAACAGTATGTCAATAAATATCCCATGGCCTGTTTTTATTACTTAAAAGGCAGCAGCTTATGAAAAAAAAATCCCATCTATAGGGCCTGATTTAGAAATGGATGCTGTTGCGGTTGTTGACGGAATTGCTATAGCGATGATATTCAAATGCTAGTATCAGCCCTTCCTCTGGTGCACTAGCCATTGTCTAAATAATCAAACCCTGAAACGCCCACTTTCAGCGTCTCTGCATGCTGTAACACCACCGGTGATTCTTGATACGCCACCATCGGTGCACCATGAACATTTGCACCAGCCATATAGCTGGTGCCAGGGCCTGACTGAAGGGCCAGAAGGGCCGATGGCCGGCTTGAGGAGGGCGGAAGTGTCCCCGCCCTGCACCCCACACCACCGGATACAGGTTATGCGCTCAGGTGGAGGGCTGCCACAGCAGTGATGCGCCAGGCAGAGATGGGAGCGTGCCGCAAGGCCAGGCCCCAGTGACTCGCGGCACGCCGCCTTCGCGTGCGCCTACACCTAAGGCGCACGCACAGGGTGCACAGCCAGGGCTGAAGTACAGCCCCAGTCCGTTCCTGGCCGGTGCAGTTTCTCTGTCTGGCTCTGGCCTTTGTGGCTATGGCTCTGCGTCTGATAAAGCAGCCATTTTCAGTGACGCCCTCCACACTCCCATAATATGCCCATGATATGGAACTTCAGGGCACCTCCTAGGCACCACCCAGGAACGCCCATCATTTTGCGGCCCTATATCTGAGACCGTCTGTCCCGATCGCAACAGCTTGTTCGTGCGTACACTCTAGGTGACGCATGCGTCCTAGGGATCTCAAGACATTTTGCGCGTACACAGTTTCAAATAATCGCTAAGCTACATGAACATCAGTATTGCGTTGCAATTTACGTGCACCTATGCATAAGGCCCATAGTGTTCGCCTGCACTCAATATAGAAAGGTCAACGTAGCAGTTCCCTGTGTAGTGCGCTCACACTTAATAATTTATACATATATACAGTATATTATATGGGCATATATGGGCCCTTATATTAAGGCTGAATCTAAAAAAACGCAATTCTCCCATAGAGAACTCCCGAGGGCGGGACATGGTGTTTAAGGGGCTATACCTCAAAAGCTATTTCAAGTACTGAGCTGAAATTTGGCACGGGTGGGTAGAACTGTTGCTCGGTGCTGCATGCCAAATTTCAGGTCAAAAACTTAAAAAAATTAGGATTTGGGAGTAATCTAAAGTTCCAACTGTCAGTTTTTTCTGACACTCTCAATTAGGACCACTTTTCTTATGATATATAATTGGCCAGGTAAGCGCTCTAAGCACTGTATATGCAAGTGAATAATAGGAGGATTGGTGCAGCCTGATGGTGTGAGTGGTCCAAATCTCACATGTAGATAATATGATAAGGGTATGTGCACACATGTATATATATATATATTAGGGGTGAGCGGATTCGGATTTCTGAAATCCGAACCCCCCCGAGCCCCCCAGATCCGAGGCCGATCCGAGTCAGGCTCGACTTTTCCCGCCTGACTCGGATCTGAAATCGAGGCAAAACGTCATTATCCCGCCTTCCGGGTCTCGCGGGTTTTGGATCCTATATAAGGTACCCGCGTCGGCGCCATTTTCTCACTCGACTGTGGACAGTGAAGAGGGAGGGTGGGAGTTAGGGCTGGCTGGGCTGTGTAGTGTATTGTAGTGTAGTGCAGAGTAGTGTTGTGCTGTGCTGTGCTGCGCTGTGCTGTGCTGCTGTTGTCCATAGGGGCTGTGTCCACTACTTCAAAGTCCAGAGGGGCTGGCTGTGTTGTGCTGTGCTGCTGTTGTCCATAGGGGCTGTGTCCAGTACTTCAAAGTCCATAGGGGCTGGCTGGACTGTGTTGTGCAGTCAGTTGTCCATAGGGGCTGTGTCCACTCCAAAGTCCTGTGCAGTGTCCCAGTCCTAAAGTGGTCCTGTAGTGTTGTCCAGGGGGTGTTCTATCCGTCACGGGTGCTCCCCCCAAGTGCTAAAAAAAAATATATTTTTTCTGTGTTTGTGAATTGTGTGCGCAGTAGCCGCACGTGCATCAACAAAGTAGTGCCAAGCGTGCGCCTGTGTCATAAGTAAAGGGCCGGTTGGCTTGACCGTTAAAGGGTGCTGTAACCCCCAAAGTACACTCCAAACAAAATAAAAAAATATTTTCTGTGTTTGTGAATTGTGTGCGCAGTAGCCGCACGTGCATCAACAAAGTAGTGCCAAGCGTGCGCCTGTGTCCCATAAATAAAGGGCCGGCTGGATTGACCGCTAAAGGGTTCTGTAACCCCCAAAGGGCACTCCAAACAAAATAAAAAAATATATTTTTTTGTGTTTGTGAATTGTGTGCGCAGTAGCCGCACGTGCATCAACAAAGTAGTGCCGCACGTGCGCCTGTGTCCCATAAATAAAGGGCCGGCAGGATTGACCGCTAAAGGGTGCTGTAACCCCCAAAGGGCACTCCAAACAAAATAAAAATATATATTTTTTTGTGTTTGTGAATTGTGTGCGCAGTAGCCGCACGTGCATCAACAAAGTAGTGCCAAGCGTGTGCCTGTGTCCCATACATAAAGGGCCGGCTGGATTGACCGCTAAAGGGTGCTGTAACCCCCAAAGGGCACTCCAAACAAAATAAAAAAATATATTTTTTTGTGTTTGTGAATTGTGTGCGCAGTAGACGCACGTGCATCAACAAAGTAGTGCCAAGCGTGCACCTGTGTCCCATAAATAAAGGGCCAGCTGGAATGACCGCTAAAGGGTGCTGTAACCCCCTAAGGGCACTCCAAACAAAATAAAAAAATATATTTTTTTGTGTTTGTGAATTGTGTGCGCAGTAGCCGCACATGCATCAACAAAGTAGTGCCAAGCGTGTGCCTGTGTCCCATAAGTAAAAGGCCGGATGGCTAGTCCATTGAAGGGTGCTGTAACCCCCAAAGGGCACTCCAAACAAAATAAAAAAATATATTTTTTTGTGTTTGTAAATTGTGTGCACAGTAGCTGCACGTGCATCAACAAAGTAGTGCCAAGCGTGCGCCTGTGTCCCATAAATAAAGGGCCAGCTGGATTGACCACTAAAGGGTGCTGTAACCCCCAAAGGGCACTCCAAACAAAATAAAAAAATATATTTTTTTGTGTTTGTGAATTGTGTGCGCAGTAGCCGCACGTGCATCAACAAAGTAGTGCCAAGCGTGTGCCTGTGTCCCATAAATAAAGGGCCGGCTGGATTGACCGCTAAAGGGTGCTGTAACCCCCAAAGGGCACTCCAAACAAAATAAAAAAATATATTTTTTTGTGTTTGTGAATTGTGTGCGCAGTAGACGCACGTGCATCAACAAAGTAGTGCCAAGCGTGCACCTGTGTCCCATAAATAAAGGGCCAGCTGGAATGACCGCTAAAGGGTGCTGTAACCCCCTAAGGGACTCCAAACAAAATAAAAAAATATATTTATTTGTGTTTGTGATTTGTGTGCGCAGTAGCCGCACATGCATCAACAAAGTAGTGCCAAGCGTGTGCCTGTGTCCCATAAGTAAAAGGCCAGCTGGCTAGTCCGTTAAAGGGTGCTGTAACCCCCAAAGGGCACTCCAAGCAAAAAAAATATGTATATTTTTTTGTGTTTGTGAATTGTGTGCGCAGTAGCCGCACGTGCATCAACAAAGTAGTGCCAAGTGTGCGCCTGTGTCCCATAAATAAAGGGCCGGCTGTATTGACCGCTAAAGGGTGCTGTAACCCCCAAAGGGCACTCCAAACAAAATAAAAAAATATTTTTTTTTGTGAATTGTGTGCGCAGTAGCCGCACATGCATCAACAAAGTAGTGCCGCACGTGCGCCTGTGTCCCATAAATAAAGGGCCGGCTGGATTGACCGCTAAAGGGTGCTGTAACCCCCAAAAGGCACTCCAAACAAAATAAAAAAAAATATTTTTTTGTGTTTGTGAATTGTGTGCGCAGTAGCCGCACGTGCATCATCAAAGTAGTGCCAAGCGTGCGCCTGTGTCCCATAAATAAAGGGCCGGCTGTATTGACCGCTAAAGGGTGCTGTAACCCCCAAAGGGCACTCCAAACAAAATAAAAAAAAATATTTTTTTGTGAATTGTGTGCGCAGTAGCCGCACGTGCATCAACAAAGTAGTGCCAAGTGTGCGACTGTGTCCCATAAATAAAGGGCCGGCTGGATTGACCACTAAAGGGTGCTGTAACCCCCAAAGGGCACTCCAAACAAAATAAAAACATTTTTTTTTTGTGTTTGTGAATTGTGTGCGCAGTAGCCGCACATGCATCAACAAAGTAGTGCCAAGCGTGTGCCTGTGTCCCATAAGTAAAAGTCTGGCTGGCTAGTCCGTTAAAGGGTGCTGTAACCCCCAAAGGGCACTCCAAACAAAATAAAAAAATATATTTTTTTGTGTTTGTGAATTGTGTGCGCAGTAGCCGCACATGCATCAACAAAGTAGTGCCAAGCGTGCCCCTGTGTCCCATAGGTAAAAGGCCAGCTGGCTAGTCCGTTAAAGGGTGCTGTAACCCCCAAAGGGCACTCCAAGCAATAAAAATATATGTATTTTTTTGTGTTTGTGAATTGTGTGCGCAGTAGCCGCACGTGCATCAACAAAGTAGTGCCAAGCGTGCGCCTGTGTCCCATAAATAAAGGGCCGGCTGTATTGACCGCTAAAGGGTGCTGTAACCCCCAAAGGGCACTCCAAACAAAATAAAAAAATATTTTTTTTGTGAATTGTGTGCGCAGTAGCCGCACATGCATCAACAAAGTAGTGCCGCACGTGCGCCTGTGTTCCATAAATAAAGGGCCAGCTGGATTGACCGCTAAAGGGTGCTGTAACCCCCAAAGGGCACTCCAAACAAAATAAAAAAATATATTTTTTTGTGTTTGTGAATTGTGTGCGCAGTAGCCGCACGTGCATCATCAAAGTAGTGCCAAGCGTGCGCCTGTGTCCCATAAATAAAGGGCCGGCTGTATTGACCGCTAAAGGGTGCTGTAACCCCCAAAGGGCACTCCAAACAAAATAAAAAAATATATTTTTTTGTGAATTGTGTGCGCAGTAGCCGCACGTGCATCAACAAAGTAGTGCCAAGTGTGCGACTGTGTCCCAAAAATAAAGGGTCGGCTGGATTGACCGCTAAAGGGTGCTGTAACCCCCAAAGGGCACTCCAAACAAAATAAAAACATTTTTTTTTGTGTTTGTGAATTGTGTGCGCAGTAGCCGCACATGCATCAACAAAGTAGTGCCAAGCGTGCGCCTGTGTCCCATAAGTTAAAGGCCGGCTGGCTAGTCCGTTATAGGGTGCTGTAACCCCCAAAGGGCACTCCAGACAAAATAAAAAAATATTTTTTTTTGTGTTTGTGAATTGTGTGCGCAGTAGCCGCACGTGCATCAACAAAGTAGAGCCAAGCATGCGCCTGTGTCCCATAAATAAAGGTCCAGCTGTATTGACCGCTAAAGGGTGCTGTAACCCCCAAAGGGCACTCCAAACAAAATAAAAAAAAATATTTTTTTGTGAATTGTGTGCGCAGTAGCCGCACATGCATCAACAAAGTAGTGCCGCACGTGCGCCTGTGTCCCATAAATAAAGGGCCGGCTGGATTGACCGCTAAAGGGTGCTGTAACCCCCAAAGGGCACTCCAAACAAAATAAAAATATGTATTTTTTTGTGTTTGTGAATTGTGAGCGCAGTAGCCGCACGTGCATCAACAAAGTAGTGCCAAGCGTGCGCTTGTGTCCCATAAATAAAGGACCGGCTGGATTGACCGCTAAAAGGTGCTGTAACCCCCAAAGGGCACTCCAAACAAAATAATTTTTTTTTTCTGTGTTTGTGAATTGTGTGCACTGTGGCTGCACGTGCATCAACAAAGGAGCAGCGCCAAGCGTGCGCCTGTGTCCCATAAGTAAAGGGCTGGCTGGCTCATTTCTTAAAGGGTGGTGTAACCCACAATGTGCACTAGTCTCCAACAAAAATAAAAAATTATTTTCTGTGTTTGTGTGCGCCTTAGCCGCACGTATATATCAATATAACATAAATGGAGGACCAAACTTTCTCCGATAAAAATAAAATAGGGAAAGATCAAGAACCACTTCCTCCTAGTGCTGAAGCTGCTGCCACTAGTCATGACATAGACGATAACATCCCATCAACGTCGTCTGCCAAGTCCGATGCCCAATGTCATAGTAGAGGCCACATACAATCCCAAATGACAAAGTTCAGGAAAATGACCTTGAAAAAAACATTTAAATCATCTGAAGAGAAACGTAAACTTGCCAATATGCCATTTACGACACGGAGTGGCAAGGAATGGCTAAGGTCTTTCCCTATGTTCATGACTAGTGGTTCAGCTTCACATGACGATGGAAGCCCTCCTCCCACAAAAAAAATCAAACAAGTTAAGATGGCAAAAGCACAGCGAAGAACTGTGTGTTCTAAGAAGATATCACAAATCCCCAAGGAGAGTCCAAGTGTGGTGGTGGTTGCGATGCCTGACCTTCCCAGCACTGGATGGGAAGAGGTGGCTCTTTCCACCATTTGCACGCCCCCTGCAAGTGCTGAAAGGAGCACCCACAGTCCACTTGCTGATATGCAAATTGAAGATGTCACTGTTGAAGTACAACAGGATGAGGATACTGGTGTAGCTGGCACTGAGGAGGAAGTTGGCGAGGAGGATTCTGATGGTGATGTGGTTTGTTTAAATCAGGCTCCGGGGGAGACAGTTGTTGTCTGTGGGATGAAAAAGCCCATCATGGTCATGCCTGGGCAGAAGACCAAACATTCCACCTCTTTGGTCTGGCAATATTTCTATCCAAATCCGGACAACAACTGTCTTGCCATATGTACCATATGTAAAGATGAAATAAGTAGGGGTAGGGACATTAACCACCTAGGAACATCCTCCCTTATACGGCACCTGCAGCGCGTTCATAAAAAGTTACTGTCAAGTTCAGAAACTTTGGTTAAAACTGTAAGCAGTCCAGGGACACCTAAATCCCATTGTCCTGTTGTATCCAAGCGCCTGCAAACCACACCGTCAACTCCCTCCTCGTCAATTTCCTCCTTAGTCAGAATAGGAAGTAGTCCTGCAGGCCATGTCACTGGCATGACTGACTCTCCTATCCGGGATTCCTCCGGAGGATCCTGCATTGCTACGCCTCCTGCTGCTGCTGCTGCTGTTGCTGCTGCTGGGAGTCATTCATCATCCCAGAGAGGAAGTAGGAACACCACTACTTTTACTAAACAATTGACCCTCCAACAGTCCTTTAAGTACGACAGCAGTCATCCTGAAGCAAAACGTATAACTGAGGCCTTGACTGCTATGTTGGTGTTAGACGTGCGTCCGGTATCCGCCATTAGTGCAGTGGGATTTAGACAATTGATGGAGGTATTGTGTCCCCGGTTCCAAGTCCCGTCTAGATTCCACTTTACTAGGCAGGTGATACCGAGACTGTACAGAAACGTCAGAAAAAGTGTCCTCAGTGTTCTGAAAAATGCCGTTGTACCCAATGTCCACTTAACCACGGACATGTGGACAAGTGGAACAGGGCAGACTAAGGACTATATGACTGTGACAGCCTACTGGGTAGATGTATCACCTTACGCAGCAACAGCAGCAGCGTCACCAGTAGCAGCATCTCAGAAACGCCAGCTCGTTCCAAGGCAGGCTACGCTGTGTATCACCGGTTTCAGTAAGAGGCACACCGCCGACAACCTCTTAGAGAAACTGAGGGAAATCATCGCTCAGTGGCTTACCCCACTTAGACTCTCCTGGGGATTTGTGATATCTGACAACGCCACCAATATTGTGCGGGCATTACATCTGGGCAAATTCCAGCATGTCCCATGTTTTGTTCACACAATAAACTTGGTGGTGCAGAATTTTCTGAAAAGCAACAGGGACATGCAGGAGACGCTTTGGGTGGGCCGAAATATTTCTGGCCACTTTCGCCATTCAGCGACTGCGTGCCAAAGACTGGAGCACCAGCAAACACTCTTGAACCTGCCCCACCATCACCTGAAGCAAGAGGTTGTGACGCTGTGGAACTCAACCCTCTATATGCTTCAGAGGATGGAGGAGCAGCAAAAGGTCATTCAAGCCTATACATCCACCTATGACATAGGCAAAGGAGGGGGTATGCACCTGACTCAAGCACAGTGGAGAATGATTTCCGTATTGTGCAAGGTTCTCCAGCCCTTCGAACTTGCCACACGTGAAGTCAGTTCAGACACTGCCAGCTTGAGTCAGGTCATTCCCCTCATCAGGCTTTTGCAGAAGCAGCTGGAGAGAGTGAAGGAGGAGCTAAGACAGAGCGATTCCGCTCGGCATGTGGGACTTGTGGATGAAGCCCTTCTTTCGCTTTGCCAGGATTCCAGGGTGGTCAATCTGTTGAAATCAGACCACTACATTTTGGCCACCATGCTCGATCCTAGGTTTAAAGCCTATGTGGTGTCTCTCTTTCCGGCCGACACAAGCCTGCAGAGGTGCAAAGACCTACTGGTGAAAACACTGCCAGCTGAAGCGGAACGTGACACGTCAACAGCTCCTTCTTAATTTTCTCCCGCAACTGGGGCTGCCAGGAAAAAACTTAGGTATCCTAAGCAAACCACTGGTGGTGATGCAGGCAGGCAGGACCAAGTTTGGACATCTGGTCCGGACTGAAGGACCTGGCAACAATTTCTGACATGTCTACTGTCACTGCATATGATACTGTCACCATTGACAGAATGGTGGGGATTACATCGGTGACAGCATCCAAGTAGGCATGTCAGACAGTCCATACCTGTACTGGCAGGAAAAAGAGGCTATTTGGAGGCCCCTGTACAAACTGGCTCTATTTTACCTGAGTTGCCCCCCCTCCAGTGTGTACTCCGAAAGAGTGTTTAATGCAGCCGGGAACCTTGTCAGCGAAAGGCGTAGGAGGTTGCTTCCACAAAATGTGGAGAAGATGATGTTCATAAAAATGAATTATCAACTCTTCCAGGGAGTCCAGCCTCCAGAACGTACAGAGGGACCTGTGGTGGTGGATTCCAGCGGGGACAAGTTAATACTCTGTGAGGATGAGGATGTACACAACACTGAAGAGGGTGAGGAATCGGTGGATGAGGATGAGGACGACATCTTGCCTCCGTAGAACCAGTTTGTGCAGGGACAGATTAATTGCAAGCTTGTTTTGTGGGGGCCCAAACGAACCAATCATTTCAGCCACAGTCGTGTGGCAGACCCTGGCGCTGAAATGATTGGTTTGTTAAAGTGTGCATGTCCTGTTTATACAACATAAGGGTGGGTGGGAGGGCCCAAGGACAATTCCATCTTGCACCTGTTTTTTTTCTTTGAATTATGTACTGTTTGGGGCCTAGTTTTTCAAACTGCCATCCTGTCTGCCACTGCAGTGTCACTCCTAGATGGGCCACCTGTTTGTGCCGACCACTCGTGTCGCTTAGCATAGTCATCCATCTACCTCGGTGCAACCTTTTGGACATAAAAACACTATTGTGAGGTGTTCAGTGTTCAGAATAGACTGGAAATGAGTGTAAATTAAGGTTTTTTGAGGTTAATAATAGCATAGGAGCAGAAAAATCAACACATTCTGTGATTTTAGCTGTTTTTATGTTTTTTAAAAAAAAAATGCAGATCCAAAACACAAAACCCAGAACCCAAAACACCGAAGGGTGGTTTTGGCAAAACCAATCCAGATCCAAAACACGAAGAAAGATCCAGATCCAAAACCAAAACACAAAACACGAAAAGTGGCCGGTGCACACCCCTAATATATATATATATATATATATATATATATATATATATATATATATAATATATATATATATATATATATATTGTGACACAGTCAGATTAGGAGGTCCCTCTCCTGGGTAGGGTACTCCTTCCTTACACACACAGCTGCCGGGAAACAGTACGCCAAACTGGATTCGAGTACAAGCTGGTCGGCGCCAGTCTTTATTGTGCAAAACAGAAACAACAAAAGAAACCATAAACATAAATCCTAGCCCTGGCCGGGCTCTAACTTTACAGGTGGTTCCCTCACTACCAGAACCTGGCAGGGCCTAATGCCCTCACCAGCAACAAAGGCACAGCACAACACTCACAGATAGGTTTTTCCAGTGTCTCTGAGCAAACTCCCTGTCTGCTCTCCCAGGTGAGACACTCAGCCCTAAACACACTAGGCTTATATTGGCCACTCTCAGGTGGAAACCCTAACAAGCCTGTTACCAGGCTGCGAGAACCAAAACCTGGAGTGGCCATGGGTGGAGCCCTCCCTCTCCTCTCACCCACAACCTCCAGGTCTCAAACCGGCTTTTCAAAAAGCCGAGACTCAAGCGTGCTACACTGCAGACTTTCTCCTGGGGGTTTAAAACACATAAGACAGGAATCTGGGACAAATGTACCTGCCACAGACCACTTTACCAGTGATCCTATCACATATCCCCCCCCTTTGTTTCGATCTGTGGGGCGGAACAACTGAAGCCCCCAAACAATGAACGTGTGACAACGCGCCTGCACTGGCCAGCTGGCTTCCTGGCCTGTGTTCCACTGAAATTTTATAAGTTTGTAACGCCAAGAACCATCTCGTAATTCTCGCATTACTGTCCTTATTTTCGGACATCCATTTCAAAGGGGCATGGTCAGTGATCAATTTGAACTTTCTTCCAACCAAGTAGTACCTGAGAGCCTCTAACACCCACTTTATGGGCAACGCCTCCTTCTCCACTGTGGCATCAGGTAGGCGTTGAATTTTGAAACACTGTTCAACTTTCGGAAGTCATTGCAGAAACGCACACTCCCGTCGGGCTTTGGAATCAACACAATGGGACTTGACCATTCACTATGTGATTCTTCAATAACCCCTGGGTCAGTGATTATGTTATGTTTAATGACCGAGGTTTTCCCAGGTACGTCAGAGAACAGCACCCTATTTCTGATCAGAAACTCCTTGACCTCTTGTTGTTGAATTGCCAACAGGGTTTTTGCCACTGTCACTTTGGGAACTAAGGGCCCTGGATTTACTGGAGGGGCTCGGACGGCCGACAGTACCGTTCTATCTTTCCAGGGCTTTAACAGATTTATATGGTATATCTGTTCCGGCTTTCTTTTCCCCGGCTGGTAAACTTTGTAATTGACCTGTCCCACTCTTTCTAAGATTTCAAAGGGCCCTTGCCATTTAGCCAAAAATGTATTTTCCACAGTGGGAACCAACACTAACACTCTGTCCCCAGGAGCAAAGCTGCGTAATCGAGCATTGCGGTTGTATACCCTCTGCTGTGCCTGTTGAGCCTGTTCCAGGTGCTCTCTCGCTATCGGCACCTCTATAATAGGCAATGGAACTAGTGGACCCTTAAAATGTGGTCTGGGAGCATGATACTGACACTCAGGGCAGGATGTGAAAAAGTCAGATACCTCTTTATGAAGCCCGGGCCAGAAAAACCTCTGCATTATTCGCTCAGTGGTTTTCTCTACCCCTAGATGGCCTGCCGTTATATGACCATGGGCCAGATCCAACACTGTTCTTCTGTAGGCTTTGGGAACTATTAGTTGTTCCACAACATCTTCCCCCTTCTTAGTCACCTGATATAACAAATCCTGACACATTACCATGTGGGGATAGGACAAAGGACTATCAGGGTCTACGGGTTTACCATCAACTACTTTTACATTCTCCCTGGCTTTTACCAAAGTAGGGTCATTCAACTGCTCCACGGCAAAGACCTCTCTTCTGACCTCTAAATCAGACAGATGATCAATTGGCCCAACAACACTTCCCACCTCAATGGGAGGCACATCAGTTGGCGGGCCACCGTCACGCTCCGCATTCTCTAGGTCGCCAATCATAGTAGAAAAAGGGAATAACTCTGACTCAGAAGAAACTCCCTCCTCCACTACATCGACAACCTTCTAAAATGGATCGGGGTTGTTCACTTCTGGAACAAAACGGCTTTCCCACAACTTCCAGAAGTGAGCAAAGTCTCTCCCCAATATTGCATCATACATCAGACCATGCACCAAACCCACAGAAACTATAGCAGAGCCACATGGTGTCTCGGTGTTCACCTCGGCAGTAACATAATACCGAGTATCCCCATGTATGCAGGTCACACCAACAGTTTTCCCCTTATGCCTCAAGGGGTTCACCAGCTCAGCTTTCATAAGTGTCACCAAGCTACCAGAGTCTAACAGTGCCTCTACTCGGTTGCCAGCTACAGTGAGTACACACATGTGATTATCAGTCTCAGCCTGCCGGTCAGCCGTACAGGCTGTCTACACCTGCGGTAGACATGAGCAGTATCACATTGCATAGGTTCAGTTGTAAGTGAACAATTAGCGGAAATATGGCCGAAATCACCACACTGGAAACACTGAATCATATTAATGTCTAGTCGTTTACGGGGCAAGAACCTTCCTGGCCTGGCAGGCCTGTCTCCAGGTTCTACACCCTCAGTCTTAGGTACATTCCACCGCCCAGCACCCTTCTCCCCTGGAACAGTCTTACCAGTGTCTGTAGGAGTTCGCCGGCGCGCCATCGGGGCTCGGTGGGGCATACTCATCAGCTCCTCAGCCGCCACGTACCTCTCCACCAGCTCGACCAACTGGTCCGCGGACTTAGGGTCTGCATGGCTCACCCACTTGCGCAGAGTCACAGGTAATGATCGCAGGTACCGGTCCATCACGACCCTTTCCACGATCTGTGGTCCCATCAGCGTCTCGGGCTGTAGCCATTTTGAGGACAGATGGACGAGGTCATGCATCTGTGAACGTGGAGGCTTGTCCATATGGAACTCCCAGCGGTGGACCCGTTGGGCACGAACAAAGGTGGTGACTCCCAAGCGAGTTAGGATCTCCTGTTTTAGTTTTTTATAGTCCTTGGCATCAGCCAGGCATAAGTCGAAATAGGCCTTTTGTGGCTCCCCAGACAGAAAAGGTGCCACCAGACTTGCCCACTGCTCCTTGGGCCAACTCTCCCTTTCGGCCGTTCTTTCAAATGCGGTGAGGTAGGCCTCCACATCATCGCCCGAAGTCATCTTTTGGAGGAAGTGACTTGCTCGTATGGAGTGAGTGGTGGTGGGAGGACCAGTAGTAACATCTCTGGGCCGGGCGACCAGGTGCTGTACCACCTCTTTTATGGCCTGGCTGTTTTCCGCTAAGGCCTGGCTGTTTTCCGCTAAGGCCTGGCGGGTTTCCCCGATGGTGACCTGTTGTTGCCTCTGGGCTGTCTCCAAGGCCAACAGTTGCACCCTGGTGGATTCCTGCTGAGCCCAGGTAGATTCCTGCTGAAGTTTGTTCGTCTCCTGCTGAGCTCTGGTAAATTCCTGCTGAAGTTTATTTGTCTCCTGCTGAGCTGCTGTAGCTTGGAGCAAGGCCTTAATAATGTCCTCCACTTTGTCCTGGGGTGTAGGTTGGAAGCTGAACCTTGCCTCTCTGAGCATTGGCTGACGCCTCCTCTATGGGACTCCAAGGACACAGTGTTATTTCCACACTCACAAATTGGGTGTCTGTCCCTTTAATTTTTAAACGGAAAGTTTTCCTCTTGCTGCAACTTCAGTGTGTGTGGTTGCCCGCATTCTCCACCATATTGTGACACAGTCAGATTAGGAGGACCCTCTCCTGGGTAGGGGACTCCTTCCTTACACACACAGCTGCCGGGAAACAGTACGCCAGACTGGATTCGAGTACAAGCTGGTCGGCGCCAGTCTTTATTGTGCAAAACAGAAACAACAAAAGAAACCATAAACATAAATCCTAGCCCTGGCCGGGCTCTAACTTTACAGGTGGTTCCCTCACTACCAGAACTTGGCAGGGCCTAATGCCCTCACCAGCAACAAAGGCACAGCACAACACTCACAGATAGGTTTTTCCAGTGTCTCTGAGCAAACTCCCTGTCTGCTCTCCCAGGTGAGACACTCAGCCCTAAACACACTAGGCTTATATTGGCCACTCTCAGGTGGAAACCCTAACAAGCCTGTTACCAGGCTGCTAGAACCAAAACCTGGAGTGGCCGTGGGTGGAGCCCTCCCTCTCCTCTCACCCACAACCCCAAGGTCCCAAACCGGCTTTTCAAAAAGCCGAGACTCAAGCCTGCTACACTGCAGACTTTCTCCTTGGGGTTTAAAACATATAAGACAGGAATCTGGAACAAATGTACCTGCCACAGACCACTTTACCAGTGATCCTATCACAATATATATATATATATATATATATCAATAAATATATATGTATGGGAGACCATGGGTGCACCCACCCTCCTGTGGCTGATGTGCTTTGTCCTGTTTGTGAAATAAGTAGGTGATCTCGCATGATCCCACGGTCCCCAGGCTCAGCGGCATGTGCAGCGGCTCCACTCGGTTACTATGCCGAGGAGGCTATGGAGGTTGCTATGGGAGTGTAGAGAAAATTGATAAGTGGATGTGTCAAGTCTTTCCAACGCGTTTAAGCCTGCTGGGAGACCTTTTTCAAGGATGTGTGAATACCAGAGGGTCAGGTATTTTATGTGACAATAGACCAATCAGTCAGGGGTGGGTGTGTCAAATAGTAGGTACCCTGATTGGATATGGCAAGAATATGCAAAATCAGGTCCACCCATGTGGGTCTTAATCCACTAAGCAGTTTTTTTTTAAATGGATGTGTGCATAAGGAGGTAAAATACCTACCATATTATTACATGGAGTAGTAATGGGCATGCAGAAGTGGGTACTTGATTCACAAGTAGGACCACTTTTCTGCTGTTCTCTATGGGGGATTTTTGGAAAGGCATAACTCAGGATAGGGGGCAAATTTAGACTTGGGGTTTGTTTTATTAGGTAGCTATTGTTCAAGGGTAGGTGCTTTGCTTTTGTGGTTTAGGTAATTGAGAAAGTTACAGTTTTTAAACTATGACCTCACAAATCTGCCATTGTAGAGATAGGAAGTTACAACTTGTTGCGCAGCCTCAGTAGGAGACTCCAGCAGGTGTACTCACTGTGGCTTCACTTGGGTGCACCAAGATGACTGGCCAGTGCGGGCGGTACTGGCGGTGGGCTAGGGGGAAGGTTAGCGGGTGTTAGCTGTGGGCGGGCCCCGAGGACGGTATCGGGCTTAGCGGCGGCGGTGTGGGTGGCAGTGGCAGTGCGGGCGGTGGTAGTGCAGGCATCAAGACCCGGGGGAGGTATCAGCACACAGATGAAGGCTCGGATCTGAAAGATCTGTGATACCTGCATCTGTGTATAAATAAACAAACACAGAAGCAGGGACGGGATCTGTGTTTAAAAAAGAAAGAGAACTTGTGTAAAAAAAAAAATGACATGCCCCCCCCCCCCAAAAAAAAACAACAACAGCCAGCATTGGGCTTTGGAAATCCAGTACTAGTTGTGCTAAAAACAGGGGACAAATTACGTAGGGGGGTCCCCCATATGAAGCACAACCAGCACCAGGGTTTTCAGAACTAGTCCTGGTTGCCAAAATATGGGGGGACAAATGATCTAGGGGTCCCCCGTATTCAGTGCAACCAGCACCAGGCTCTGATCTGGTACTGGTTCTGGAAATACAGAACCAGCATCTCATTTGCATATACTGCATGTGTGTATTCCAATGAGCACACAATTCTGTGAATTAGCAGCTCCACCATTTTGTGAGTGACAGCAATCTCACTCTGTGAGAGTGCTGAATCTGCAGTTAACCACATGGTGTCATGGCAAACCATATCTATATTACGCAAGGAACATGTCCATTAAGGCGTCAGCCTTAATGATCGTAATTTCATTGCTTTTTGAAGTTTGAGTGTGAGAAATTCAAGAGGTTTTGTGAAATTTCAGATAATTTCTAAGAAGCCTTAATGGAACATGTGAAACCGTAAGGTTTTTTGTCTATGGAATATATGTATATATATGATTAAGTAAGAATAGAGTAATAGAGCAACCATAGATGTCCAAACCAAATTAAAATATGATTGAGAATTGTGTTTAAAAAATATATGACATCCAATTTATTAAAAACAATTTGCATATAGTAACAGTTCAAAAAAAATATATAGCACAGGAAAAGATTGAATAAGAAGGTATTACAGCGTGATAACACTGCAATAGCAAGCAGTAGAAATAAAAAATCACACAAAATAATGAATTGCATGAAGGTGAAAAAATTAGCAATTTAGATTCTGATCTATTAGGAGAGGTGCAGTCTGGAAAATTTCCAATGCGTTTCGTCCAATGGACTTCATCAAGAGGGTGTTATTACATGTGGGACAGCGCTCATATTTATATCCAGATCAATTAGTTTGGTGGTGGTGACATAACTTCCTGTTTGAGATCATGTATACTCTATAGTGTTTAAAAACCTTGATATGAGCTAGACATAATTCATAAACATGAAATGTTTCATTAATTGAGTCTAGCTCACATCAAAATATGTCAATAACACAAAGATTGCACGACTATACATTGTCAAAACTGCTCTGCTGTCGTGACAACCTGTGTCCTCTTGAAAGGTTACGTCTCACTCAGCTAATGCCACCTTGGCAACATAACCGCATGTGTTCCAACATGCGCTCCAAATGGCTACAGATGTCACCTCTGGATTTGGTCCATCACATGCCCCACCGGGTGCTGTGTTACTTCCGGCAAACACGTCTTCCAGGAGATAGAACAGGGTCCTTCCAGCATATGTTCCGGTATGCAATCCATTGAATGGCGCACAAATTCCGGAGAATACTGCTTCTGGTTGGGATGGACGTGCTTCGCAATATTTACAAACTTTTACACGATTGTTTAAGGTTGAGTTTGGGGGCATAAAGATTGACCTATTATAGCTCAAATAAAATACTGTGATGATCTCTATATGCTACATTGGTGTTTAGAGTGGATGGGTTGCAATGGCAATGGAAAAGTCTTTTTAATCATTTATACATTTAATCTCCTTGGTTGAGTGCATGACTATGTTATTATCACTCTTGGAGAGTGGATATTTTAAACAAATGCATATCTTGTACATGCTATTTTATTGTATAGTAGCTGGAGAATATTTGTTTACACATTATCCTCCAACAAACCTCTCCTTAGGCAGGCCTCACGAAAAGTGTGACAAACTTCCCCATTAACAGTCCTAAGGTCTTCAAAGGAAGTAGGACCTGTAACGGTGTAAAACAAACTTCGGAGATAGAAGCATTCAAAATTTCTCGGATGTACAGTGTAAACAAAGCCAAGAGCTTCTGTTGCTCTGATACCAGGATGACCATCTACAGTGGTTCCCTGTTTTCTGCGCATAAAAACTTTTTGAGAAGCATTCCATGTGTAATATTTTGGCAGCTCACAGTACAGCAGGGTCCTTGCAGTCATCATTTTGACACAGTTCGAAGAAAGAAGTAAATGTTGTTGCGTAATTTGGTATAGTCAGAGAGCTGAGAATGCTGGGAAAGCCTGCTAAAGCTCTCTTCAATAATAAACATTAAGATCATGACAAAACACGACAACACAAAACGCTCGCTCCAAAGCCCTACCCATATGCCGTGAGGCACCACAATGAGCGTACAGCAAAAATTGTGTTTTTTAATTAATTAAAAATGAACAGTAATTAATTTCAATATCACATTTTTTTTAGTTGCCTTGGCCGTGTTTTAATACACTTGTATGTAAAATTTCACGATCTTGGCTTGTAAACTGTGGATTTGTATAGAAAGACAGAAGGACAAATTTTCGCTTTTATATAGTAGATTTGCTGCCTAATTGATGATGTCACCATGGAAGGTCTTTGACTGTTCAGGCTTTTAAATATCAGGCTTTTCACACTCACATTATGTCTTGATAAAGGTCAGTTGGTGACCGAAATGCGTCGACTAAAGGAGTGTGAACGGCCTTTTACTAAAGAGGTATGCTTTGAGTGAAACTCTTGTTGGATGAACTGTATTATATTTTGTCTGGTTATTTAACATCTTGTCCCAAATATTTTGGAATCATTTTTTTAAAATAAATTTTTGCTATTATATACATGACCATTATACATTATACATGATCAGTATTATATACTGATGACCATTGGATGATATATTCTGGATATAAGAAAGTCTCGTGTGTAGTTACAGACCAAAGATACCTTTATGGAAATCAAACCACATATAATACAATGAGTGGGGTATGCTGATCTATCCTGATGTTGGTCCTTGTCTGCACTTAGGGGTTTATTTACTAGAGTGCAGGTTTTAGAATTGGAGTTGTTGCCCATTAAAACATAATGACATCACTGAAAGTGGCAGCACAGTGTGTTGTTCTTTTCTTATTCATAAAAAATCTTGTGACACTGTAAGTGGTAGAGCAGTGTGTTATTCTTTTCTTATTCATAAAAAGTCTTGTGACACTGTAAGTGGTAGTGCAGTGTGTTATTCTTTTCTTATTAAAAAAAAATCTTGTGACACTGTAAGTGGTAGTGCAGTGTGTTATTCTTTTCTTAGTTATAAAAAATCTTGTGACACTAAGTGGTAGCGCAGTGTGTTATTCTTTTCTTATTCATAAAAAATCTTGTGACTATAAGTGGTAGTGCAGTGTGTGATTCTTTTCTTAGTTATAAAATATCTTGTGACACTGTAGGTTATTGATACCGCAGTGTAATATTTAAATTTGGTAAGAATTAACATGTGTGCTGTACCCCACTTCATTAGTATTTGTTGATATAGAGAATGATCAGTTGAGAGGAGAGCAAGAATCACATACTAGTGCTGGAGCTGCTGCCAGTGACACCAGTCATGACGATACTAGTCCATCTACATTATCTACTAAAGCCGACATACAGGGCTTAAGTCAGGGCATCTAAAATCAAGAACCGATCTTTTACAGTGGTAAAGAAAAAACATCAAAGGGAAAGTTAGCTGCAGAAATACATAAAATTGGCAATATGGCTTTCACCACACGAAGTGGCAAGGAAAGGCTAAGGCCTTGGCCTCTATTTATGACTGGTGGTTCTGCCTCTTATGATGATGTAAGCACAAGTTAACATGCTGATATAGAAATCAAGGATGCTTCTGTAGAAGTGCACCAGGATCAGCAGGATATTTGTGTAGCTGACACTAATAAGGATGTTGTTGATGTGGATGTTGTTTGTGTAAATCAGGCACCAGTGGAAGAAACAGTTGTTGACCATGATAAGGAAAAGCCCATTGTCATGCCTGGGGACAAGTAAAAAAAATTCACTTCTTATGTGTGGAATTATTTCTTCCCAAATCTGGACAACAATTGGCATGCCATCTGTACCCTTTGTAAAGCCAGAGTAAGTATAGGTAGGAACCTTAACCATTTAGGAATCTCCTCCCTGTTACGTCATCTGCAGCGCATCCATCCAAAAAGTTTTTTCAGAAACTTTGGCTAAAAATGTACCAACAAGCAGTCCAGCGTCAGCTAGCTCCCTTCTCTCTGCTAGATCCAAGCCCCTGCCATCTTCACCACCAACACCTTCATCAACTTTATCAATCATGAAGCAATTGGTTTGTTTGGGCCCCCACAAAACAAGCTACCAACTGGCAACTGACATTGCTGGCAATGATTTCTACGTGCACAGAGGCAAGATGTTGTCGCCATCATCATTCAATTCCTTACCCTCATCAGTGTGTACATCATCTTAACAGAATATTAATTCATCCCCACTGGAATCCACCACTACAGGTGCCTCTGTCATATTTGGATGTAATTGGCATAGAATTTGCAGATCATTTGATGGGCATAATCTTTTCCACACTTTCAGGAAGTAGCCTCCTACACCGATCGCTGACAAGGTTCCTGGTTGTGCTGAAAACTCATTCTGAGTACACACTGGAGGGTGGGAAGCTAAAGTAAGACAAAGTCAGTTTGTGCAAGGGCCTCCAAATTGCCTTTCTTTTCCTCCTAGTAGTCAAACGGACTGTCTGACATGCCTATTTGCTATTGGAAGCTATTATTACAATTTTTTAAATAGTCCTCAACCATTCTTTGAATGGTGGCCATATCAGATGGAGTCATGGTAGAGGTCTCATTAATTGTAGGCAATTCCTTTAGACCCGACCAGATGTCAAAACTTGGTTGTGTTGACTTATCTGCATCGCCAGTGGGTATTTTGGGAAAGTTTAGATTTTTCTCGGCAGATGCACTTGCTGGAGAAACTGAAGGAGAAGCCATCGCTGCATCATGTGCCACTTGAGCTGACAATTTGCTTACCAACAGGTCCTTGCATCTCTTCAGATCTGTGTCCATTGGGAAGAGAGACACAATGTATGATTTAAACCTTACATCTTAAATCTTGCGTTTGCTCTGTTTAGCTTGTCCACATATCTGTGGTTAAGTGGACAGTGGGTACAACAGCATTTTGGAGGCCACTAATTACATTTTTTTTAATGTCCCTGTACAGGTTGGGAATTGCTTTTCTAGTGAAGTGGAATCTTGATGGGATTTGGTAGCGGTGACACAGGACCTCAGTTACTGTCTAAAACCCACTGCATTATTGGCAGATATTGGACGCACATCTAATACCAGCAAAAATTTTATGGCGTCAGTAATACGCTGTGCAACTGGATGACTACTGTCATATTTGCTCACTCTTGCAAAGTATTGTTTAACAGTCAATTGTTTTTTCAAGTATAGCAGGATCAGGAAGACTACAGTAGTGGTCTTCCTAGTTCCCTTCTGGGATGAAAATCCACTCCTGGCAGCAGACATAGCGCTCAAGGATTCTTCTGGGACAAGGACTGATGTGAATGATTTAAATAATTTTTGTAAATGCTTCCCCTCCTTCCTCATAAATTTGCTTCGGAATAAAAACATTCAATAAAATTTACTACTGATCAAATCTTAATTTCCCTGCCTTCAATTACATACATACTCCAACTCCCTCAGGCCTCTTGAATAATAAAAACATTTGTTTCCTGATGTGCCATGTTGTAAGTTGAACTGCCACAGCAGCTGCAATCTTTGACATGCGGTTGCTGAATGCCAAAATGTCCAGAAATGTTTATGGCAACAGACAGCATCTTCTGCATGCCCCTTTGATTTTAAAATATATTCTGAACCACCAAGCTGATTTTGTGGGCAAAACATGGGACATATTGTTCACCCATGCTCTCCCCTCCTCCCTCATAAATTTGCTTCAGAATCAAAAAATATAATTACATTTATTACCAATCAACCCTTCCTGTACCTGCCATCAACATACTCCATCTTCTTCAGGCCTCTTGATTAATGAAAACATATGCTTCCTTATGTGCCATGTTGAAAGTTAAACTGCCACATGTATAATATTGTGAGCTGTGAGGTGGTCAAAATTGACTGGAAATGCCCAAATGATGTGATTTTAGCTGTTTTTATGATTTTTATTTAGAAAAAATCCAGATCCAAAACCAAAATACGCAGGGGGCGGTTTTGGCAAAACCAAATCCAGATCGAAAACTCAAGGAGATACAGATCCAAAACCAAAACACGGGGGTCGGCGCACATCCCTAGTCAGTACTCCATTCGGTTGACAGTTCTGTGTATTACGCTGTGTGGTGACTGGCTCTTTGTTTGGAGTCAAATGTAAACACTGCTCTGTACTAAACCTAGCCAGAATCTTTCTGAAACATGTCCACACATGTAGATTTCCAAACAGGACAGATCTGGGTGCTCAAGGCTCTGCTGTCCAACTCAAGGCACTATACAAAGTGTATTTTAAGCCATAGGTGGTTCATTTGATCAGACCCAGTCATGACCCATTTGGTCACTATACTTTACTTGTTTTTATTTTCTATTTATTGGGGCCGATTCAGAGATGAGAACAAAGCAAAAAAAAAAAAAAGAGCAACTTTGCACATGGACAAACTGTGTTGCAATGCATAAATAAATATTAATATAATTGTTTCCATGCAGGGTAAATACTGGCAGCTTTTGCATGTAATACTGGAGAGATTTGACATATTCCTACCAACTCTAATATCTCACTGCGCAGTTTACATCTGCCACACCAATCATTGACGTGGTTTTGCCAAAGTGCAAATCTGCTGCTTTTCTTTGCTCTTTGCTTTTAACCGGCGGCCTGTTACCATGGTAGCGACCGCTGATTGGATCTGGCAGACAGAAGCTGAGTGATGTCATTGACCCCCACCCGCTGGCTTCAATGTCCATGCCGGGCTGCACCTCGGGGGGGTGGGGGGGGAGCAAGCATTGGCCAGGATGTGCATTCGCCTGAGAAAAGCCTGCCAGTGCCTGAGGTGAGAGAGCAGGGGCCGGGCTGATGAGAGATTCTGGTGATCCTGGCATTAGGGAGGGTATGTCTCCCCCATCCTGAGCTCCCCGCCCCCATCCTGTGCGCCCTGTGTATTCCTCCCTTATTCTGTGCCCCCTTGAGTGTCCGGCAAAACTCTGTGCACCCTTGAGCATCCCCCCAACCCAGTGCCCCCTTGAACATCCCCACAACCCTGTGCCCCCTGACTTTCCTCCTCCACCCTGAGCCCCTACAACCATCCCCCCAACCTTGAACCCCCCTGAGCAGCCTCCCCCCCCTATCAGAGCCTCTGATGTCAGAGATATCCTGCTGTGGCCATCTGATTGCTATGTGCTTTGATGACTACTATATAACCCTGTGTGTGTGCTGGTGCAGTGCGGGGAATGGAAGGAGGAATGATGATGATGAGGAAGAGGGGATCTACAATGATATAATGTGTGTAAGGGGCTCATGCGTATAAGGAGCTCTTCTATGGCGTAATGTGTATAAGCAGTTCTACTATAGTGTAACATGTACAGTATAAGGGGTACTGCTGTGTGGCATAATGTGTATAAGCGACTCTACTGCAGGGTTATGTGTATAAGGGGTACTCAGTGGAGGCTCCAGAGGTGGGGCTGCAGCACAGCCCAAGATTCAAAAAGTGGAGCTACACCAACTGCCAGTGAGTCCCGGCCGGTGATGTTTGGCAGCGTTTGAAAAGGCAGTTGGTATGGATCCCCCATTTGAATTTTGGATTGTGCCGGCAATGGGTACTACTGTGTGGCATAATGTGTATAAGCGGCTCTACTGTGGTGTAACATGTATAAGGGGTCCTACTACTATGTGGTGTAATGTGACTAACGGACACTATTGTGCAGTGTAACATGTAATGTGCCATGTATTTGTGCCGCTGCTCTGTCACTTAGTTTAACCAGCCAGCTTGCTCCAGCCTTTGGCCAATATTGGTGAAAAGTTGAAAACAATATTGTGAGTTGTGAGGTGGTCAAAATTGACTGGAAATGACTGGAAATTTATATTATTGAGGTTAATAATACTCTAGGAACAAAAAAGGCCCAAACTATGTGATTTTAGTTTTTTTTGTAAAATTTGGAAAAAAATACAAAACCAAAACCAGTCATGGCATTTTGGCAAACTAAAACCAAAACCAAACAACAAATTAGAACCAAAATCAAAACCAGCAAAAAATGGTCCAGCGCACAGCTCTAATTAGATTGAAGTCACAGACGCAACAACGGCAAAATACATCAAAGCGGTCACAGCAGCGTGCGACTCAGAATCCCAGCCCCGGAGCATTTTATCACCCTGACATTCTTTCTCTGACAGGACAAATAGCGCAGAGTGGTATCACTCCACCCACTGTAACAAGGAGCTTCTACATTTATATTTGTATTTTTTACCATGCCATTAGCATTATTTGTGTTGGTTTGCTTTGATACATACCTGTAGGGGTTTTATAAATCCTGAATAAAAAAAATGAATGACAATTTTATATATGTATTACAATACTGTAAATGAAACAATAACTTGGTATGTTAGCAATTTTCTTTTCCAACCTCTTATTTCTGCTCTTCCTGCTTCAGTTCTGGCATATTCAGCAGGACTGGACCTATGAACTTGGACCTCAGTGGATTGCCTTTATTGCACCCACTCCCCACATAATTATGTGTATATGTTGTCCGGGTCAGGTTTTAAATTAGCATTTTACAACACGTGGACTTCAGTGCTTTACTCCTTCATCTCCCCCGCATCTTATCCCTCTTATTGGAGCTGCAGGACTTTGTACTGTTTGTTACTATTTACATTTGCTCTTTGGTTATTTTCTTTTAACTTGTATTATTTAATTACAAAATTTTAAAAAATATAGATGTAAAAAATAGTTGTAATAAGCAGAGCTAAATTACTATGCATGTCATTTTATCCCTAGCTATTACATGTATTTTATATTCTCATCAAATCTATTGCTGTTATACCTGATTTGGTGCAATCAATGTTTTTACATATACCTGATGCTGCTAAATTAGGTAATGACTCAGGCTTTATATGCATTTATATTTAAAGCACTTTATATAAATTAACATTAGTAAGTATTAGGTTGGAGAGCATATGTTGCATAAAATCACAAAGTGCATACCCAAACAAGAAAAGGCACCTCTGCCCTGCAATAGAATAAGGCACAGTCACAACTATATATATATTTTAAAAACTATTGAAAGATCACTCTGAAAAACAGTAGGGGCGCCTTAACTTACTGAGTCAGGGACAAATCCAGCTAAAGGATGCAAATTTGAACTTTTAACTCTGGAGGACTGGTCCAAAACCATTGTTTCCCCACCTCAAAGCACTAGGTCCCATTCATATAGGTAAATCTCCAATTTATTATCTTTTGACATATGATCCTTTTGAATTTTAGTTTGCCAAAATATTTGGCCTACCAATTACAATTTTCATCTTTTTCATGCAAATTCTAGGTATTTGGATTAATATAAAATCAGACATTCAAATATGTTCTCATTAACTATTCTTTTGACTCATAACTTTGATAGAGTTGCATGGAGTTAAAAAAAATATTGCATTGTTTCAAAAACAAGTATTATATTTCAGATATGCAATACTGATTTCAAACAGTAGGTGGTGCTTGTGGTTTCCCTGTTATAGTGGAAACCAGCTCAGGCTGACTATGTCTGTTTGACAATTTGGGGAGGTGGCAAGTTGCTCTTATAGGGGTATATTAATCATGTTAATTATAGGGCGCCGTGAGTGGTCCCCGATAATTAAGTCTCTAAGTTTCTGCGAGTAGCAGTGGTGGATATAAATTCACCTGAGCAATTTGGTGCGGAGACAGCCTATCTGAAGATCATCTGTCTCTGCGATTCTTATCACCACTACTTTGTGAACCTCAACACTGCTGAGCAGTGGCGTAACCAGGGCGGGTTGGCCGGGGCTCGTGACCTGGGCGCCGCCGCACCGGCGGAGCGAGGAGCTCCGCCAGTCGCGGTCCAGGTCTGGTGAAGTCAGTTTAGAGTGGACTGTAGTTTAGAGTGGCCTGATTCAGACCTGCTCTCTAGCAAGCTGGCGCTCGTTGCAGACGATGTTTGCTAATGTGCACATGTGTGTAGTTTGCAGTGCGCATGCGCAAACTAGTATGATCGATCGGAATGTGCTCGCTCGCCCTGCCATGACAACCCAGTGGAATGAGTGACTGGAGAGGCCATTGTGGGTGGTAACAGGGGCGTGCCAGAGTGTTTCAATACCGTTTCAGAGGCGTTCATAATTAACAGGCAGCGTTATATAGTACACATCACCTGGCTGGTTTTTACACTGAAGTGCTCGCAGTGCTTGCGGTAGGGTACAGTCAACTGCAAGTGCTGCAGTCAGATCCGATGGTTCCCGATGTTCTGATGGTTATATATACTTCCTGGAGATGACGTGCGCTAGTGGGCGGCTAAAGACAGGCTGGTGGGCGTCTATAAACACAAAGTGATCGCTCGCCAAGACATAGTGGGCGTGCTTATGCCTTGCCATGCGAGCGGCTGCCTTGATGTCACTTAGCTGAATTTCCATACGCTGGGAACGAGCGGCCGCATCTAGCGAGCGGGTCTGAATCAGGCCCTGAGTATGGTCCGCATTACACAGTAACACACACACTGCCGCCGGCGCTGGGTAGTACACTCATACTACCTGGCAGCAATGTGTGTGTTTCAGCAGCCAATGAGTCAGACAGACTCTCATTGCCTGCTGCGCCCACTGTCGGAGCCGGACTGGAGCTCACTCATGAGCTCCGCCTTCCGGCTCCTGCAGTCATGACATCTCTCCCATAGTACCGAGCCAGAGGACAGAGGAGCAGACAGCAGCAGGCGTGGCAGGAGCGGGGAATTAGGTAAGTGTTTTGTGTATGTATGTCTGTGTGTGTGTGTTATATATATAAGGGACACTGTATAAGGGGCACTACTGGGGGCACTGCATACTGGGGGTACTGGATAAGGGGCACTGCATAAGGGGGACCACTGCTGGGGGGCACTATATAAGGGGCACTACTAGGTGCCTGCATAAGAGGGACCACTACTGGGGGCACTGCATACTGGGGGTACTTTATAAGGGGCACTACTGGGGGCCTGCATAAGGGGAACCACTACTGGGGGCACTGTATAAGGGGGACCACTACTGGGGCACTGTATAAGGGGCACTACTGGGGGCCTGCATAAGAGTGACCACTACTGGGGGCGCTGCATAGGGGGACTGTATAAGGGGCACCACTGGGCCACTGCATAAGGGGACCACTACTGGTGGCACTGTATAAGGGGCACTTCTGGAGGCACTGTATAAAATGCACTGTATAAGGGTGCACTACTGGGGCACTGTATAGGGGTGCACTACTGGAGGCACTGTATAAAGGGCACTACTGGGGACACTGTATAAGGGGCACTACTTGGGCCACTGTATAAGGGTGCACTACTGGGGGAACTGTATAAATGGCACTACTGGGGCACTACTACATGGGGCACTGCTACTGGCGACACTGCAAAGGGGCACTACTATAGTGGGCATTGCAAGAGGGGCACTACTACTGGGGGCATTAAGGTGCATATGGAATGGAAAGGAATATTCCCAGAGTGACGAGAAACGGGGGGGGGGGGGTGTCATGTTGAGCGGGAGGACGGAGGAGCAGACAACAGCGGGCGTGGCAGGAGCAGGAATTTAGGGAAATGTTTTGTGTATGTATGTCTTTGTGTGTTATATATATATATAAGGGGCACTACTGGCCAGGGGCACTGTATAGGGGGAACTGTATCACTACTGGGGCGCACTGAAGAGGGTGGGACCACTATTGGAGGCACTGCATAGGGGGGTCACTACTGGGGGAACTGTGTAAGCGGCACTACTGGGGGCACTGAATACTGGGGGTACTGTATTAGGGGCACTACTGGGGGCCTGCATAAGGGGACCACTACTGGGGGCACTGCCTACTGGGGGTACTGTATAAGGGGCACTACTGGGGGCCTGCATAATGGGAACCAGTACTGGGGGCCCTGTATAAGGGGGACCACTACTGGGGGCACTGTATAAGGGGCACTACTGGGGGCCTGCATAAGAGTGACCACTACTGGGGGCACTGCATACAGGGGGTACTGTATAAGGGGCACTACTGGAGGCACTGTATAAAATGCACTGTATAAAGGTGCACTACTGGGGGCACTGTCTAAGGGTGCACTACTGAAGGCACTGTATAATGGGCACTACTGGGGTACTGTATAAGGGGCACTACTCGGGCCACTGTATAGGGGTGCAGTACTGTGGCACTAATACATGGGTGTTAGTGTATTAGTGACACTACTGGGGCACTACTACATGGGGCACTGCTACTGGGGACACTGCATAAGGGGAACTACTACAGTGGGCATTGCAAGAGGCACTACTACTGGGGGCATTAAGGTGCATATGGAATGGAAAGGAATGTTCCCAGAGTGACGAGAAACGGGGGTGTGTCATGTTGATATGCCCCCATTTTCAAGTAACCATGCCCCTTTGGCATGTGACTATGGCCCTGATTCAGAGCCGGACGCTCTGACCAGAGCGCTCGCTGTGAATCAGGGCCCACCTCCATTAATATGGAGCATCCTCCTGGACGCTCGTATAGCTGTGGGTCACCACCCACAGCATATACCAGCGTGCAAAATGATGGTCGCGATGATCTTGACCATCGCGACCATTGGAACTGCGAGTAAAAGCCTGCGGTTGGGTTTCTCAACCGCAAGGCCAGGAGTGATTTTGGCTCTATCAGAGCCAAAATCACTCCCACTGACATCACTAGTGATGTCAGTGGGGCCAGCTTCAGACGGTAGGCGTTCCCTTGGGAACGCCTCCGTCTGGCAGGCACGCCCCCAGCACGCCCACCAAAGGGGGCGTGCTGTTAGTCACCATCGACAGCACGCCCCCTTTGATGAGACACTCCGAGCGAAGGAAAGTCCTTCGCTCGTTGGGTCTCACGCATGCGCACGACGGAGCTCCCTCCGTCGTGCGCATGCGCAGTGGGGAACATCGACCCACTTGCGAGCGTACTGCCACTCGCGAGTGGGTCTGAATGACCCCCTATGCCCACTTTTCGATGTGTGCCCACACGCGGCGGTGCGCTCCGTTTTTCATCTTGCCCCGGGCTCCAAATACCCTAGTTATGCCACTGCTGCTGAGTCACGCTCAGCAGTGCTAGTGTGCATGCGGAAACTGGGTTTCATACATGTGCACAATAACCCTGTGTCTGGCAGAAGGAGCCAAACAGGGACAGTAGGGGTACAGGAACAAATACCCAGTGTCGGACTGGGGCATAAACGACCCACCAAGTGACTGCAATGGCAGGGGCCCACACAGGCAAGACCAGCCATTGGCAGTGGTGTCACAAGGAGGGTGCGGGTCGCACCCGGGTTTTACCCGCCAAAGGGCGACACCAAGGTGCAGAGTCCCCCTCTGTGACAGGAGCCGGGTGCTGCACTGTATAATAACACTCGGCTCCTGACAACTGTGAGGGAGCCGACCGGCACTGTGTACACAACATTGGACCCACTTGGGATACTTCTACACCTTCCTGCAGTGTTTGGAAGACTTGAGAGACATGAGAAGGACATTATCTGAACATTTGTGGCGCAGGAATTGAGACTGGGATTGAGATATGGCTGGAAGGAATTATACTCATGCAAGGTTAGCCGCCATACACTATGGGCGTCATTAAGACCCGCTCGCGAGCGCAGGACACTCGCAAGTGGGTCGATGTTCCCCCACTGCACATGCGCACGACGGAGGGAGCTCCGTCGTGCGCATGCGCGAGACCCGGCGAGCGACGGGCTCTCCATCGCTCCGGGTCTCGCACCAAAGGGGCGTGCTGTCGATATTGATTGACAGCACGCCCCCTTTGGTGGGCGTGCCTGCCAGACGGAGGCGTTCCCATGGGAACGCCTACCGTCTGAAGCCGGCCCCACTGACATCACTAGTGATGTCAGTGGGAGTGATTTTGGCTCTGATAGAGCCAAAACCACTCCTGGGCTTGCGGCAGCGAGTCCCTACCGCAGGGTCTCCGTCGCAAGCCCGATGGTCGCGATGGTCAAGACCATCGCGACCATCATCATGGACGCTCGCATATGCTGTGGGTGGTCACCCACAGCTATGCGAGTGGCCAGGAGGCCGCTCCATTTTCATGGAGGAGGGCCCTGATTCAGAGCGAGCGCTCTGGTCAGAGTGTTCGGCTCCGAATCAGGCCCTATATCTCTCCTAAGGAGGTTGTGTCTCTTCCACCCTCCCCCACTCCGTCTCAGCTACATAGCCCCATGGAATCCTTGCGGGGTACTCTGCAAGGAATCGGTAACATTCAAGTGCTGGTATGGAGTTCTATGGAGTTTGTTACAATCTTTATTAAGTAAAAGTGTGACTGTGAGCTGTAACTTGGATACACTTGGATATTGCTTATTATCACAACTACTGCAGATGTGGATGATTTCAAACTATCCCCCTTTTTTTGATTCTTACATATTTTGGACTTTGAAAAATCTTTTTAGATGGTTTATGATCCACCTCCTTGAACCAATCCTATTTAATCATAGTGCTGCTATTTAAGCTATAATGTTTTTATTAATTAATATAAAATTTGCAAAGTTGCTTTCTCTCTATATATTTGTGAATGTATTATAGGTTGTTATTGTGATTTTATTTGACTGGTCAATGAATTATTATTTATTTTATTAGATATTAAAACTGTTTATAGCGAATTTGTGAAGTGTATGCATCATTTCATGCCGCACCTCTCTCTCTATATATTATCAAGCACAGAGGTCTATTTCTAAACTGCATAATAAGTGCAGCACTCGGCTCCTGACAACTGTGAGGGAGCTGGCTGGCACTGTGTACACAGGGCAGTCGGCACCTCCGGCACCCCCTCTTGCTCCCTAGTAATAACAGGACCATGGGGATTCGGCCGCAAGGCCACGCCCCCTTCCTGCATGACCACGTCCCTGTCCACAATGCCACGACCCCTTTTCGGCAGCGCCCGGCCTCGCAGCGCACACAGAAATCCTCTCCAAAGCGGGAGAAACCGCTAGGAGAGACGCCACTGGCTATTGGGTAGATGTAGTAAACAACAAGAGGAACGTGGCCATCCCACAAAGAAAGGACACAGCATAATTGTATAATAATACTAATCTGTGCCCCTATTAGTCTATTAATATTTGCCCCCATTTTAGAATAGCAATCATATGTGCCCCCTTTATTAGAATAATAATCATATGTGCCCCCTTTATCAGTTTAGTAATCATATGTGCTCCCTTTATTAGCATAGTAATCATATGTGCCCCCTTTATTAGCATAGTAATCATATGTGCTCCATTTACCCTTTATTAGCATAGTAATCATATGTGCCCCCTTTATTAGCATAGTAATCATATGTGCCCCTTTATTAGCATAGTAATCATATGTGCCCCCTTTATTAGCATAGTAATCATATGCGCTCCCTTTACCCTTTATTAGCATAGTAATCATATGTGCCCCTTTATTAGCATAGTAATCATATGTGCCCCTTTATTAGCTCCCTTTATTAGAATAGTAATCATATGTGCCCCCTTTATTAGCATAGTAATCATATGTGCTTCATTTATTAGAATAGTAATCATATGTGCCCTCTTTATTAGCCTAGTAATCATATGTGCCCCCTTTATTAGCATAGTAATGATATGTGCCCCTTTATTAACATAGTAATCATATGTGCCCCCTTTATTAGCATAGTAATCATATGTGCTTCATTTATTAGAATAGTATATGTGCCCCCTTTATTAACATAGTAATCATATGTGCCCCTTTTACCCTTTATCAGCATAGTAATCATATGTGCCCCCTTTATTAGCATAGTAATCATATGTGCCCCATATACTAGCATAATAATCATATGTGCCCCCTTTACCCTTTATTAGCATAGTAATCATATGTGCCCTCTTTATTAGCATAGTAATCATATGTGCCCCCTTTATTAGAATAGTAATCATATGTGCCCCCTTTATTAGAAAAGTAATCATATGTGCCCCCTTTATTAGAATAGTAATCATATGTGCTCCCTTTATTAGCATAGTAATCATATGTGCCCCCTTTATTAGCATAGTAATCATATGTGCCCCCTTTATTAGAAAAGTAATCATATGTGCCCCCTTTATTAGAAAAGTAATCATATGTGCCCCGTTTATTAGCATAGTAATCATATGTGCCCCCTTTATTAGCATAGTAATCATATCTGTCCCCTTTATTAGCATAATAATCACATGTGCCCCCTTTATTAGAATAGTAATCATATGTGCCCCCTTTATTAGAATAGTAATCATATGTGCCCCCTTTATTAGAATAGTAATCATATGTGCTCCCTTTATTAGCATAGTAATCATATGTGTCCCCTTTATTAGCATAATAATCACATGTGCCCCCTTTATTAGAATAGTAATCATATGTGCCCCCTTTATTAGAATAGTAATCATATGTGCTCCCTTTATTAGAATAGTAATCATATGTGCTCCCTTTATTAGAATAGTAATCATATGTGCCCCCTTTTAGTTACATACTGCACATGCACAAAATATTCTGAAAACTCATATGGCACATGCGGTACCCTAAGTATACGTGTAAATGCGCTGGGCATATGGAACCGATGGTATCAGAAATAGAGCGGCAAAACCATGGGCATTCCTGGGCCTGAAGTTAACGCAAAAAACAAAACAAAATTGTCTTGTGGGCGTGTTATGGGAGTGTTGCAGACATATCCGTGACAGCGGCTGCATTCTCAGATGCAATGCCACTTCCAGAGATGCCATGTTCAGACAGAGAAACTGCACCTGCTATAGGGATGGTGCAAGTGTTGATAGTGTATGCGATGATGCGCCAGTGATGATGACCACCACAAGTGTTGCAGCGTGTACAGGCAAAACGCAGAGCTGCAGCAACAAAGCCCACTTTTAGCTGAAGTTCAGATTATTCTGGTGCGTGTTGATGATGGATGCGATGGTCTGCCAATCACTAAATATATATAATTAGTGTAAGCCCTTCCCTGGTGTACATCCTTGTGTCTGAATGTGCAAAGACTGAGATGCCCACTTTGTGTGTTTTTAGATGTTACAATCCCACTTGGTGCTTCTTTAGACATGATCATTGGACGCACCATTGAAACTTGCATGCATCGGATTGCTAGATGTTCAGGTAAATGAGGAGGCAGCAGGTCTTCTAGAAGGAAATCCCCTTCCTTCTAAGATATATATGGGTACGGGTGAGATGAGCCTAGACTTAAATCAACAAATGAAGATTGCGCCTGTGTGTAAATGTGTAACTAAGCTTCTATATATAGTTATACATATGTAAATATCAAGCTGAAACAAAAGAGATGTATTTAACTCCTTTAATAGGTCACAGTGCTCTTAGGAGTAAAGTGGTGAGTAATGTTGCAGTACAAATGGTTCTGAATAGGTAAAAACAAATAATGTTGAAACGTAAAAAAGGAATGGGTGGGAGAGGGGGGAACAACCAGGTATGGAGGTGGGTATGGAGAGGATGATGAAGGGGGATTGAGAGTAATAGCCTGGGGGGTAGGCGTCCCTTGACCCCCCAAATGTGGCAGTGTATAGAAAGTCTTTAGTTATAAGTCCCAGTGAGGCCTCACTTACTTTGCTTTTCTTTCTTCTGTCTTCTTGTCGTGAGTTGATCTGGACCCTATTCAGATGAACACCGTCCGTGTGTTCACCAGCTTGGTCCCCGCAGTCACGCTGGGACACGTGTCACTTCTGGCGCCAGGGTATCGCGAGATACCGTGGGCCATCGTGGCGGGAGTCCCGGTCATTATCTGCCCACGCTAACTCACCCGATAGTGAGGAGACTTCGAGGTGGATGGATTAGCGGTGTGGGGAGAATTGAGGGTTCTCCCAGGATGGATGAACGGAAGTCTGAGAGGTGTACTCCGAACGCATCGTGGCTGATAGGCCTTCTTAGGGGAGTGATGCAGACATTACCCACTTGCTGGCTGCGCAGAGGTATAAAGCAGTGTTACATGGTGAGGCACAGTGCACACCTGCACCCTTTGGCTACCCTCTCTGTAGTGTTTCCACCACCCAAACTGCACCCTACCTCTTAAAAGCGGGGACAGATTTCCGTCAATATGCCTATCACAGTTTCGTTATCGCAGCACGACTCAGACTTTGGCTGTCAGACCCCTGGAGCAGTATAGTGCCGGGTGGCATGTAAAAAGAACCCCGTGGTGCATCTGTGAAATTGATCCTAGATAGAACACTGATCGGCTGCATGTAACTCTCAATCAGCCCTCAATTGCTGTATTTATTGATTTTGGTTAAAGTTTATTATATATCTATTTAAATCTGTTGTCCGTTTGTCAGGTCAGCACTATTTCTTATGCCTGCACATTGGAGGGGAAGGGAGGAGAAAAGACATCTGGATGCAACATGAATGCACAGAAAGGTCGCATTTGTGACATTGGAGGGGCCAAAAGGATGCAACACGGACGGACAGGAGGAGTGTGTGACACATTACTTTTTTTGTGTGTGACTGGTGGTTACCGTGGGAATATGTTGCAGTGAGGGGTGAGTGTGAATGTGTTACAGTGAGTGTGAATGTGTTGCAGTAAGTGGGAATGTGTTGCAGTGAGGGGTGAGTGTGAATGTGTTGCAGTAAGTGGGAATGTGTTGCAGTGAGGGGTGAGTGTGAATGTGTTGCAGTAAGTGGGTATGTGTTGCAGTGAGGGGTGAGTGTGAATGTGTTGCAGTAAGTGGGTATGTGTTGCAGTGAGGGGTGAGTGTGAATGTGTTGTAGTAAGTGGGAATGTGTTGCAGTGAGGGGTGAGTGTGAATGTGTTGTAGTAAGTGGGAAGGTGTTGCAGTGAGGGGTGAGTGTGAATGTGTTGTAGTAAGTGGGTATATGTTGCAGTGAGGGGTGTGAATGTGTTGCAATAAGTGGGAATATGTTGCAGTGAGGGGTGAGTGTGAATGTGTTACAGGGAGTGGGAATGTGTTGTAGTGAGGGGTGAGTGTGAATGTGTTACAGGGAGTGGGAATGTGTTGCAGTGAGGGGTGAGTGTGAATGTGTTACAGTGAGTGTGAATGTATTACAGGGAAGGGTGAGTGTGAATGTGTTACAGTGAGTGGGAATGTGTTACCGTGAGGGGTGACTGTGAATGTTTTACAGTGAGTGGGAAAGTGTTTTTTTTTCCTGTGGGATCCAATGTGTGTTTTTTGTTGCTGTGCGGTGTGTAGTTGGATTGGGGGGCATCTTCAAAAATGTCAGCACAGAATGCAAGGAGTCCTGGCACCGGCCCTGGAAGGTATACATTCATAACCTATTTTGATAGTGGTTCCAGATTGTTGGTATACATTTCATACCATTACCATTCCTCATGTCATGAAATATTTGTTTGAGAGGAATTTAATACATTTGGCCTTACAATTATATGAAACCTCTTTTCGAACCAGAGATGTCCTTTACTAAAGCACCAAGAGTGTGTATTCCTTCATGGAAATGTGGAAATCCTTATCTGGTATTGTTCACGTGCTTGAAAATTATTTTTGCATTTTTAAATGGCACATGTTTATGGGGTAGATTTACTAAATATCAAAGCCGCCGATAATTGGTGGCATTGCCGAGTTTTAAAACAACAACAGAAATCAATGCTAAACCAGCCTGGATTATCATTGATTCCTGATGCCATTTTAAAACTATTGGTCAAAAATGCCAATAATCACCACCTGGCATGATGTATTCTGGGGGGCATTACTGCATTGCTTGATGTCTTCTGGAGGTCAATACTGCATTGTGTAATGTGAATAAGGGGCATTACTACTGTGTGGCATAATTTGCATTCGGGGTACTATTGTGTGGTCACACCCTTCCCAGCGAGACCACACTTGTTTTTTTTTGGCGCGCGTTCTCCTTCGGTTATGGATGGGGGCATCAATGCTCTTAATGTACACAGGACACCAAAATGTGTAGTAACGGCTTTGTTTTGTGTAGTCCTCTGCGTTCAGCACCCCTGCAGTGAACATTATCTAATCCTTTACAACTGCTAAGGTAGGACTTAGTCAATTGGGAAAATGCCTTCCCTTTTCTTTGTGTGTGACCTTGACTAATGAATTGCCAGCTTTACCTAGCAGAACCTACCAAATGTCTGACTATGGCACATGTTTGAATCCCCTGCAGGATGAGCTCTGTAGTGTATTTTAATACAGAGAATGATGTACACTTGTATGTTGCTCTAATATTATATTTGTATAGACCGAGAAGTGGGAGGAGTCAGGAATAGTAAGGGGAGGAGTCTGTGCCAGGAGCCAGGTATTGATCCAAGGTGGATATGTGTGCTGTAAATGCCAGGGCCTATTTTTAGTCCCAGTCTGACCCTGCAGATAACTATCTACCTAATGATTGGCAGCACTATCATGGCTCATTTTAAGGAAAAAAAATAAGGGTAAGGTTATTAGAAGGTGTGTACATTTATATTATTTTTTTACCACTGTAAGGTCATTTTCATGAGTACCAGTTACAGTAGCTAGTAGCAGCAGCCACACAGAGTAAGTGTAACAGCAGGGGTGGAGATAGACCTGGTGGGACTTGGTGTAAGATGGGTCCAAATTACCAGTTATAAATAATGTTAATTCACATTAATATAGTATTTACATTTTTTTATTGGAACTAATTGGACAAGAGTCCAGGTATCATATTGGAAATTTTATAGGAATCCTATTTTGAGATGAAACAGAGAAAACAGTAAAAAACAGCGCTAATAAGAATACATTTAAAAATATGCTCTATGCACAAATTAATGAATAAAAATGAATTACATTTAATAGATTATACATCCCTCAAACATATATATTAAAAGACATCCCCTGAATGGCAATCATAAATAAAATAAAAAGTCTCTTTGTGTAATGATGAGGTAGAGGTTATTTCGGGGTGATGGCATTCCTTCCACCAATCTTTGTTGTATTTTGGAGTACCTAATGTTATAAAAAGAATAAAAGTACTGTCCAGAATTGTGCAATATTTACCAGACCGTGTAAGGAATATTCCGGGGTAGACGTTGCAGTGGCGCACCACAGATGAAGCAGTCCCATTCATTTCACGGATAGATGCATTATTCCCAACCTTGCAAGGTCAATCCAGGGGTACAAGAAGCAGTGGTGCACTGTATGTGATATAGTCCCCTTCGTTGCACAGATTAATGCTGGTTTTTAAAAAACTGGAGACTCGCTGATGTTGGTGCTGTAACGGTGCTCCAATGATATCTACAAACCTCTCACAGGGGTTAACTGGTCAGCAGATAGTCCACATAATCTTATATTTTTGTTATAGACAAGGTTATAGACAAGGTTCTTTATAGCCCACTAACGCATTTCGCTGTATATCTTCATCAAAGGTGGGTTAGTGCTTTACAGAGGCATCCTTTATATACCCCTGTTAATATGGCTGCTAATTAGTTGCTAATTTCAATTAACAAAATCCATTTCAATCACCGCATATAAAATATACAGTAATCATATACATTCAGAACATCTATAGTACAACAATATCTTGGAGGCAAACCTATTTTGATATTCATTCATCAATCTATATCATTTACTTGCACACACTGTCAGAGTAACACTATCACTGTCAGAGTAACACTATCACTAACCATTCCTGAGATCGGCTTGTGATCAACATACATTTATTCACAGATATACTGCATCGTCACTTCCCTGACCATTACAGGGGGACAGTGAAAATAATCTACTTACAGAAGTTATCCTTATGGAGTTGCCCTTCTAATACCTATTCCTCTGGTAATGTGATATAAATAAAGTCACGTGTCTCGATTATCCAGAGGCGTTACAGGCTTGAAACATTGTAATCAATGTCTATTACCCTTCTGAAGAGCTGCACTTTTGTTGCCATTTTTACTGGTCACATAATGTAAACAAAGTCACACTCACCAAAGATGAGGCAGTGTAGACTGAATGAAAAGTGACTCATTCCTGTTGATCGTAAATGCGAGATGCCCCAATACACCCGATCGGGACACTTGCAGGGTGCCTAAGGTTAGTGGAACAGCACTAAATCAAATTCTTTATGTTCAATGTAATGTAAATATGTAGTCAAAGAGAAGTGCAAATCTGTCCACCACCACATAACTGAACCTAAGGATGACAGGTAAGCACAATTTACTTCATTTTAGCACTTTAGTAAATTTTTTCTGAATTTCTGAATAACAAACTTTTGGCTTAGGGGTGCCGTGAAAACAATGCTGATACTCTAGGGTGCCGTGATTCAAAAAAGTTTGGGAACCACTGCACTAGAGTAAACTGATTGGTAATTAATAGTTCGCTGACTCATTCCATTATTATCAACCCTAAAATGATAATATATGACATAGTAACAAATCCATGAACAATAAAAAATAAATAAATAAAAAAATAGAAAATATTAAATAAATAATAAATCAGGTACTATTCAGTAATATATAAAACATAATATTACTTCAACATTCAGATTAATAATAATAATAATAATAATAATAATAAATCCCTTACAGATCTTTTTGTATATGCTGGTCTATAATATAAATATAGACAAAACAGGACATTGATAAGACATATTTCTAGAAAAGAAATAAAAAAACAATTTAAAAAAAAGGTCACATGGAGTGGACACTACAGGACCATATTTAACTCTGATACCTCATTCAAACCATGTGGGTGCAACAATTAATTCTAAAAATCCAAATACCAGAAATTATGGGATGCCCAGGTGGTGAAGCAAAGGATTTGTGTACTTTGGGGATGTGATAATAAATAGGAACAGTGGGAAAAGGGGACTACAAGAATCAGAGGCCCTGATTCAGAGCCGGCCGCTCTGACAGAGCGCTCGCTCTGAATCAGGACCCGGCTATTTTTTTTAGAACGGCCTCCTGGCCACTCACATAGCTGTGGGTGACCACCCCCAGCTATAGTGAGCGGGCAGGAAGATGGTCACGATGGTCAAGACCATCGTGACCATTGGGCTTGCGATGAGACCCTTGTGGTAGGGTCTCGTTGCCGCAAGCCCCAGAGAGATTTCGGCTCTAACAGAGCCGAAATCTCTCCCACTAGTAGGGCCACCCCCAAATGGAGGCGTTCTCATGGGAATGCCTCCGTTTGGGCAGCCACTCCCCCGGCCCACCCACCAAAGGGGACGTGCTGTCACTCAACATTGACAGCACGCCCCCTTTGGTACGAGACTCAGAGCGACGGATTGCCCGTCACTATCCGGGTCTCGCGCATGCGCACAACGGAGCCGGCTCCATCGCGCGCATGCGCTCTGGGCCACCATCGACCCGGTTGCGAGCGCTCAGCGCTTGCGACCGGGTCTGAATCAGGCCCAGAATTCCTCCCTGGAGATGACCCCCTCTGCTAGTGCATTATTTAATAAAGATTTTAACTCTAAAAAGAAGTCAGTGTTGGGGTCATGTAGTAATTTTATGTCAAATTTCTTAACCTCTAATTGTCTAAAGGCTTCTGTACTACAATTCTCCTGCCCTTATCTGCTCCTTTTATTACAATTGAGGAGACTTTCATCAATCTATTAAGGGCTTTTCTCTCCTATTTATTGAGATTATTTGAACAGATCTTTTGGAAATCAGTGAGGGTAGTTTTATAGAAGCTTTCAATACTTGGGCTTTTAAACTTAGTTGGGAATCTGATTTTAACTTGAACCTATCCTCCCTTGTTTTTATATCAAATAATTTAACCATTTGGGAAAAGGACTGATCTTTCTGTCCCTCATTACACAATTCAGCAAGTATTTCTAAACCCACTGCATTCTGTGTATCTAGGGAAATTTGGCTAGCTTATTCCTTGTTTCTTTTAAGGTCTTATCTGCAAAGAACTTTTTTCTACACGGAGTTCTGACAAATCTTTTAAGATCAACAAACAATTCAAATATATTTGGTTCTCTAGATGGATCGAACTTAAGACTAGGGATGTGCGACGAACCATTTTTGCCGGATTTGAATTTGGTTCTAATTCGTCTGGCTTTGGATTTGGATTTGCCAAACTGCGGTGACTGACTTTGGATTTGGATTTAGATTTTTTACAAAAATGTAGAAAAAAAGCTAAAATCACATAAATTGGGCTTTTTTTCTTCCTTGAGTATTATTAACCTCAATAACCTTAATTTCCTGTCATTTACAGTCAATTTAGACCACCTCACAGCTTATAATATTGTTTTCACCATTATTGGCCAAAGGTTGCAGTGAGCTGACTGGTTACTAAGCGACAGAGCAGCGGCACAGACACCACAGTCACGGTGCTTGTATACACAGAGGGCTAAGGACCACGGATTCACGGTGCTTGTATTTTATTTATACACAGAGGGCTAAGGCCCACAAAGTCACAGTGCTTGTATTTTTTATACACAGATGGCTATGGCCCATAAAGTCACAGTGCTTGTATTTTTTATACACAGATGGCTATGGCCCATAAAGTCACAGTGCTTGTATACACACTTACACAGTGGGGTACAGCACCAAAAAAATAAGTTTTATTTTTGTTCTATTTTTTTACTTTTTTTTTTTTTACACAAAGCCACTTCTTGCAGTCAGTGTGCCCCCTTTCACAGTCACAGCCACTTGTGAGTCTCTGGACACAGCACTTAATCAGCAGAGTACTGTATAGTGCAGCATACATCATCGTGCAGTGTGCCCCCTTACACTGTCACTTTTGCCAGCACAGCCACTTAGCAGACTATAGCGCAGCATCAGCGTGCAGTGTGTCCCTCTATACAGCCACTCAGCCAGTGATCAGCGCGCCCCCTCTCAGCCAGCCCGCCCAGTTGCAGAGTAGCGCACAGTCCGGAGCGTGCAGGACAAATGGCGCTGAGTAGAAGGACTCGGCACCTTATGTAGAGGCAAACTCTCGCCTCTCGAGAGAGTTTGGCACTCTCGCGAGATCCAACGTCAGGACGCTGATGTCGTGCTCTCAGTGGGGATCCGAGTCGGCCGGAACACCAGAGCCTCAGCTCGGGTTGGACTCTGATCCCCATGTTTGGAGCAGTTCGGATTCCACAGAATCCGAACCGCTCATCTCTACTTAAGACCCTTCCTTAAATAGGGCTAGTTTGCTCTCATTGCGCTTTCTAGATGATAAATTACTATAACTAGGAGAGTGACTTTCTCCATTAACAGCTGCTTGTAGTAAAAACCTCAAATAAGTAGCACCGGGTTAGATATCAAATATACCTTCTTATTGAGGTGAAACAGACTGTTTTTACAGAGGTGCAAAATTCCGCCAATACAGTTGACAAGTTTTGTTAGTGCATCACAGTTTCAGCTATGCAGTGTGTTGTATTTATACTAGGGTGGAATTTATAGTCTATGAATAAAGCTGAGATATCAATGGCCAATTCTTTGTGCTGTTGCGTGTAGCTGTTGTAGACTTAAGGCCAACTTGTGACAGTGAAAAATTCAAAATTTTGTGAAAAAAAAATGCATAGTGAAACAAATATTTTGAAAACCTCTAGTACTCGTTAATTGGGCTTCAATAATACTGCATATCCTCAACTTTAATGTAACATTTAATACAATTAGTAAACAGTGTGCAATATAATTTCTGAAAACGTCCTGCTTAGCGTCTAAAAAAACAAAAACAAAATAATAATAAATTCCTTTAGAATCCCAAGTAAGGTCACAAGAGAAGCACATGGTATACACAATTAATGGGTGTGAAGATTTAGCTATCCACTGTTGTTTTCCATGAGAACAGGATGGTTATCTACTATTTAAGCATAGCAATTACAGGATAAAACATTTGGTAGGCGTAACTTAATTCATTCAAGAAATTCAATGAATCGGTCAGGGTCAGTCAGAATATTTTAGATCTTTTTTTTTGTTGCGGATGGCATCAAGCTTCTTTGACACACACGCTATGTATTGTTGTGCAGGGATAAAGTGCCTTTAGTTTCAGCCTAATTGCAGCATGTTACGTTACACAAGCTAAGACTTTTTCAGCCACACCTAGGAGGCGAAACAGTTTTTAAAATTATTCTTGGAATGTTCTAGCTTCAACGGCCTCTTTGTTATTTGTTTCTGTGTGAATTATGTTGGCCTGTTACGTAAACACTGTTTAACTCAAGGAACAGAAAGGTCAGACTAATATCTGTAAAATGAACAGAAGTTCAATTTTCTAAAACAGAATTTTTTTTTTGAACTGTAGCATGCTCTGTTTTACCTCAGAAAGGGCCTTCTCCAAATATTTTATTAGTTCTAAAAAGGGCTGTTGCGATGTGTTTTGCTTCTCGCTCTGAAACCAGATTATACACTAGAAAGAGTGTGGCTGATAGTTGATGAGAAGCCTGAGCTGTGTAACTGTGACATTAGAAGAGATTGATAAAGCTTTGATTGCATCTTACTGGTATGTCTAAGCAAGGTCAGGGTCCAGTATGAGGTAAAGGAAATCAGTACAAGTGGGGACATCTATGATAAGCTAACATTTCCCTTTTTAGAATGCATATGCATTACAGTTCAAGTCTATTTGCACAAAAAGTCACATTTAAATTTTTGTCTTTTATCTAATTCCACTCAAAATTAAAAATGCCCTTACAAGTTTTTAGTGCATTTGGCAATGTGGTGGGCACTGTGTATCTAAGGGTGGGCACACACTTGCACAATATCGGTCCAGTTTGCCTGATTTTGGCAAATCGGAATGACAGATTGGGCATGTCGTACAATGTGTATGCCCGATTGCGCACTTCCACGGGTTGCATGTGATATCGTGTGATTGGCTGTGCTGCATGGCCAATCACACAATATGGTATGCGGCGCTGTGCAGTGTAATGAAGGATGGAATGAGGTATCGTTCGGTCGTTCATTACATCGGGTAATGTGTATGGTCCAGGGTGAAGGTAAATCGCCTTGACCATTGGCAAGGTCGTACAAGGGTGTACCCAGCCTAACTCTTTTGTTCCAGCAGGCCTTAGATATAATTGTCAATGCTAATAATCCAAAATTGTAATACACTTACATAAGAAGTACATTGAGAGAGGGGTCGGGGTGGGTTTGCGAGTTTCAGGGAATGAATGAGGATGATCAATTTCTTTTGAGGTAAATGGTGGCACAGCAGATAACCAGTAACAGTCCCAAATAGAAATGCTCGAACTGGCCCTCAACTGATGTTTAACTGGTTTGAAAATTCAATGCAAAAATGAAGGTTAAACATGTTTGTGCCAAGACGGTTCACACGTAATGCAGCTGATGTTAGAACGTGCAATGTATTTGATCTTAAATTGTCACATTTTTTTTTATATTTTTGGGATGAATGGCAAACCTTGATCTGTTAAAATACATTTTTATTATTTATATCTCTTTTTTAAAAGATTGTTTTAAAATAATATTTAAAAACACTAATTTCAAACAAAACACAATTCTTGAACAGTAAACGTTGATCATGAACTGCAAACATTGAAGCTGAACAGCAACATTCAATATGAGCATTAACCGCAAACGTCAGATGAAAATTGCAAATTTTAAACTTTGAATGAGATTCAATAGGTGATTACGCCATGAACATTTTCAGGGCCTTCAAACTGGTAACAGTCAATTAAAATTCGAACAAGTCCACTAAATAAAATAACCTAAATACTAAAGCAAATATGGGTAAAAAATGGCACATTTACACTATTTCATCCATATATGCCACCTCTTGGTCGCTTTATGCTACCATCTGTCAGGGTTATGTGTCTGGAGCAGGAATCAATGAGGTGCTATACCATCAATGCATGGTAATGAGATTAGATATTATTATAATACAGTGTGTGCACTACTTCCTTGACTCCCCTGTGCTCCATATTAAGAGTTGGAGGTCAATCCTGTTTAATTTTTCCAACAGAGCAATGTTGTACAGTACGTAGTTACCAAACATGGTGATTGCCACAAAAACCAAGCACTAAAGTATATAAGTATTTTCATACTAAGGATCTAAAGGCCCCCACACACGGGGCGATTTGTAACCGATCTCGCATACGATTCCCTTGAAAATTCTTCCCTTGAGATTCTGTACATTCTGTACGATTTGTATTTAGAAATGGTGCGATTCTACAAACGACCATACGATCCGTTGTTTCTTAAACGATTGTAAATCGTTTACGATCAATCGTATGCAGCAAATACACACACGATGCATCTGTTGGAATGTCAAATGGGGAGGGCTTATCTAAGGGATATAAAAGGCAAAATCCATTTTAGAACTGTGCACACTCAGCTCAGTGACTAGTGAGGCTTGGTTTTATACCCTGCTGAATGCTGTACTTTGCTAGTGTGTTTTGCTTTGTTTTAAGACTTGCCTTTTACAAAGTGTGTTTTTGCTCTACTTTCTGATGGATTCCTATTGACATAAGCTTCTGCTAGCCTATGGCTATCTGAGGCTGAAAGGTGTAGTGCCCCAGGAGAGGAGGAGGATGCGGTCTTGCTGGCCCAAGGAGTGGCTCACGAGGAGGAAGAGCAGCTCCCATATGCCCCTGGAGATTAGGGAGAAAAACCCAGATGATTATCGCAACTACCTGCGGATGGATGACGCCACATTCCAGGAGTTGCTGCATCTGGTGGCCCCCTATATCCAGAGGCATGACACCAACATGAGGATGGTCATTCCGGCTCAGGAGAGGCTGATTGTGACGCTGAGGTACCTGGCTACTGGGAGGTCGTTTGAAGAACTGAAGTTTGGTACCCTCATTTCCCTCCCAGGCGTTGGTGCGCATCATACCGGAGACCTGTGATGCCATTGTCAATGTCCTGAAGTTCCACTACTTTAAAGCAAGTAAATCATTACACATTTGTTTCTTATGAAATACATTTTTTTTTTATTTTTTAAAACACAATGGGCTTTAGTAAAACAACCAACATGGCTGTATATATATTTATAATGTTTGTGGGTACATACATTCCAAACCAACATGGCTGATTTATTTTGTGTACCAAACCAACAAGGTATATTTACCATATAAAAAGTTGTATGTCCACAAGTAAAAAACTGGCTGATAGTTAAAATGGTAAAACCCTCAGCAACATTATGCATCAAAGTGCACTGAAAACAAACTGCTATCTCCTCCAGTTTTATGTCTCCCCAGAAGTTAATCAGTTGCATAGTATACGGCGTATCAGATGCTGGATTGAACAGGTGACAAGGCACATGGCACAAGTCCAGATTGAGGCCCCGGCATGCAACAATCTGGCCTTGTGCCATGCGCTTCGGGACCCTGTCCAACCCACATTGTCAACGCCGTATACCATGCAGCACCGATTGGGAAACATAAATCTGGCTGATAGTTGAACATAATGTGAAATAAAAAATTAGAAAATGGAGGTGGGTCCTCATCTTCTGCCAACATGGCACTATACACCACTTCAGAGGATGTGGAGGGATTGGTTAATTGTGGAGTAGGATAACTGGGATAGGGCTGTGTGACCTGGTAGAATGTGGATGGGCCATAGTTAAATGGCTGTAGCATTGTCTGGAGGACAGGGTCATCCGTGAGCCTAGTACTGGTTGCCAGCTTTTTCATTCGGCCCAGATAACAGTATCATACATCAGGTGTTGGGCATGTATCTGCTGGCTTATCTCCATTTCCCGGAGCGTGCTGGCTATGTGCACGCCCAAGTGGTCAAACATGTCGGGTGGTTTGTTCAAAGCCTGCCTGACCTCATTCAAAAGTTCATTCGGTTGTTCCTGTGTTCGGTATGCGAAACCGTAACGCAGGTGTCCTAAGGCAAGCTCAGGGAGGACAGAAACCTCCCGTGGAGCAGAAGGGCAAAATCCCAGTGTTTAGGTGGAGGTTGTGGTGTTTCAGGCAGGCTTTGTGAGGCAATTTGTGGGCTGACCGCTAAATCCAGGTTTGGTGTTGAAGGCTGTTGGAGGAGAGAGATAATTATATATAATGTTTTTCAAAGGTTTGATTTCCAATTTTTTTAATTCTAGTTCCCAACAACGGTGGAAGAGTGGCAGACCATTGCTGAGGAGTTTGAACGGAGATGGAACTTCCCAAACTGCGGTGGAGCAATAGACGACAAACATGTCCAGATTACCCCACCTGCCCACAGCGGGTCCTTTTATTATAATTATATAGGATTTAACAGCGTAGTGCTCATGGCGGTGGTTAATTTATTTTTGTGGATGTGGGCAAAAATGGCTGTGCTTTGGATGGGGGTTCTTTTAAGCAATCACTCTTCTATGAGAGACTTAGCTGCAACCACCTGAATTTGCCATCTGTAACGGAAATGAAGCACGGCTTGAACTGTTTTTTTGTGGCTGGTGAGGCGTTTGCTCTAGATGAGCATTTGCTGAAGCCGTATGCGCAACGAGGCCTTACAAAAGAGAAGCGCATTTTTAATTACAGACAATCCAGGGCTTGCCGAATAGTGGAGAACACATCGGCATTCTATGTAACCAGTTCTGGGTTTTCCATACCGCTATTAATTTGCGTATGGACAAAATAGATTCAGTTGTTTTGGCCTGCTGTGTCCTCCACAATTTCCTAAGTAAAAGAGTTCTACTCATAGGACATCAGACACAGCAGTGCTGGACGACCCGGACCAACCGGAGGAAACACTCCCAATGCTCTCTGTGGCCCCACCTTCACTCACTTCAACAACAGGAACTGTGAGGGCTAAAGAGGTGAGGGAACAATATCTGGCCTACTTCAACGGAGTGGGGGCAGTACCGTGACAGTATCCGCTAATGGACTACAGAGGACATGTGAAAGATGTAATTATACTTACAACTTCAAATGAGGACTCTTGTTTCGCGTCTGGGTTCTCCACTCCAGAATCCTCTGTAGTCACCACCATTAGGGCCTGTGAAGGTTGCTGCAGCTCTTGCTCATACAGGAATTTCAGCAGGTCAAAGTACCACAACATACTAGAATAGGTGTCAGCTGCCCCTGCTCCGGATGCCCGCGACTCTTCCTGCTTCCTTTTCTCCTTCACGTATATATCACGAGATTTTGTATTTTGTTTTTGACCCACACCACTGTGACATCATCATCAGGATGAAAGGACTTGCTAAATGCAATTAGCTCTTGGATTGCTTGATTTTGTTGCGGTAGTGTTGACTTTTGACTAGCCACAAACACTCGTGGCCATGGAACATTTCGATGAACCCTGTCACAAACAGTCTCTCTCTTGCACTTGTCATTCCTGTTGGGGAAAAATATTGGAAAAGTTAAATTGTTGTAAGTTTTACAGTTGAACATTTGTAAATAATTAATTTTTTACAGTTATTACTGTTTGACACAATAAATGTTGTTTGCTTATTTGGTGTTTAATGCATTGGTTATGCATTGGTGGGTCAGAGGTTAATGCACTTTGGGGGGCCAGGGGTATGCATTGGTGGGGCAGAGTTTAATACACTTTGGGAGGCCAGGGGTATGTATTGGTGGGTCAGGGGTTAATACACTTTGGGGGGTCAGGGGTATGCATTGGTGGGGCAGGGTTTAATACACTTTGGGAGGCCAGGGGTATGCATTGGTGGGTCGGGGGTTAATATACTTTGGGTTCCTGGGGTATGCATAGGTGGCGCAGGGGTTAATACACTTTGGGGGGTCAGGGGTATGCATTGGTGGGGCAGGGTTTAATACACTTTGGGAGGCCAGGAGTATGCATTGGTGGGTCAGGGGTTAATATACTTTGGGTTCCAGGGGTATGCATAGGTGGCGCAGGGGTTAGTACAATGTTGGGGGCCAAGGGTATGCATTGGTGGGTCAGGGGTTTAATACACATTGGGGGGGCCAGGGGTATGCATTGGTGGGTCAGGGGTTAATACACTTTGGGGGGGTCAGGGGTATGCATTGGTGGGTCAGGGGTTAATACACTTTGGGGGTCAGGGGTATGCATTGGTGATGCAGGGGTTAATACACTTTGGGAGGGCCAGGGGTATACATTGGTGGCGCAGGGGTTAATACACTTTGGTGGGGCCAGGGGTATACATTGGTGGCGCAGGGGTTAATACACTTTGGGGGCCAGGGGTATGCATTGGTGATGCAGGGGTTAATATACTTTGGTGGGCCAGGGGTATGCATTGGTGGCGCAGGGGTTAAAACTCATTGGTGGGCCAGGGGTAGGCATTGGTGGCGCAGGGGTTAAATACATATTGGTGAGGCAGGGCTATGCATTGGTGGTTCAGGGTGTTCAGGCGATACTCACTCCGCTATAGACGATGCTGCTGCTTTTCTCTTCTCCCGTCGTCTGCCACAAAATGGAGGAAGGGAGTGTCAAGGGACATCGTACATCATAGATCACATTATACTGCAGCAAATGTGCGTACGATGTATGTCAAATAAAACACGATGGGTCGCAATCTTTCTGCAAAACCATCTGATCTACGATGCTGATCCACAACACTGGGGAAGTGCATCGCATCGTAATCGTGTATGAAAACACTAATTTCCACTTGATTGGTCGTTACGATCAGTCGAAAATGGCAAAATCGTGTCAAAAATCGCCCCGTGTATGGGGGCCTTAACTATATACAGTAGGAGACTTTAACTATTAGACAGCCTCATTCTATAACCAGGTCCCCTCCAAACTACTCATACAAGCGCACATTTACTAGGTTTTGTATTAATACTTCCAACATAAAGCCATATATATATATATCTAAACAGCTTACACATTGTAGGTAAAATAAATTAATAGACTAATTTGGAAGTAATACATCTATACACATATACATCTGTACATTGTGTCTCTTTCACAGTAATATAGATCGATAATATAGATAGATTCAGGCTTGCGGTGAAATTGCTTTGATATTATGTGCTGTATAATTAAATTTCTTACAGTATACTATCCAAAGGGAATGGGATCGAAATACCGGCGGCTGTTCAAATGCCAACTGCAGTAGCCCGACAGGAGGAGATCTTGACTTGGGCTGGTAAGTATCCTAACCCTCCCCTCTCCCCCCTCAAACCCCAACCTTCCATTGGTGGTACCTAACCCTAAAAGTCCCGGGGTGGTGTCTAACCCTAAGTCCCCCTGGGGATGCCTAAACCTAACCCCCCCTAATGGCACCTAACCCTAACCCCCCCTTCCCCTAGCCTAACCCTAACCCTCCCTGGGGGGTGCCTAACCCTGCACCCCCAGGGATGCCTAAATTTGACCCCCCCCATGGCTAACTGCTAAGACGCCCCATACTTACCTCATTCGGGGCAGCGTCATTCTGCATTCCGGCATCAGGATTAAGGGCCTGATTCAGACCCGGTCGCTAGCAAGCGTCCACTCGCTGCTGCCGATGGTCGCTAATCTGCGCATGCATATGCATCGCAGTGCGCGTGCGCGAACTACTCATAGCAATCGGGACCCGCTCACTCGCCCTGCAAAGACAGCCCAGTGTAATGAGTGACAGGAGAGGCCATTTGTAGGTGGTAACAGGGGCAGTCCAGTGAAAACGGGGGAGTTAAGGTGTGAACACAGGCGTGCCTGAGTGTCTCAATGCTGTTTCAGAGGCGTGCATAATTAACAGGCAGCGTCATAGTACACGTCACCAGCCTTTTTTTTACACTGAAATCCTTGCAGTGCTTGCGGTAGGGTAGAGGCAACCACAAGCGCTACTATCGCTTCCGATGGTCCTCGATGTACCAATGTTTTAATACACTTCCTAGAGATGACGTGCGCTAGTGGGCGTCTCACCATACACTAATGGGCGTCTGCATACACAAAGTGATCGCTCGCCAAGACATAGTGGGTGTGCTTATGCCTTGCCGTGCTATCGCCTGTCTTGACGTCACTTAGCTGAATGTGCATACACAGGGAGTGAGCGGCCGCATCTAGCGAATGGGTCTGAATCAGGCCCCAAGTCCCATGTCGGGCTTTAGCCATTGGGATGTTTGGATACATCCCTCTCCAATGCTAGTCATTTGAAGAGGTTTGCTTCATTTAAGCACATTTACTGTAGAAATTATGGGCTGTTTAGTCTGCAAATCTCTGTCCCCCACTCCCCACACAAAAGAAAGTACATGGATTTCGTAAAAGGGGCAGATTCAAATACCACTGTGTGCCCAGAGTCTATAACTCCGGCGCTGGCCACGCACAGCTCAGTGCACTGCCGGCCGCCAGGTGGAGAGGAGGGGGCCCATGTCGGAGACTGCACACGGGTCCCCTCCTCTCTAGAAACGCCCCTGAATACATGTCCAAATGACTTGGGTTGCAGAAACAAGCAGCAATGTACAGCTACGTTTTCTTCCAAACTATCTTGACAGGTGGACACGAAGTGTAATAATGTTAGATGCAATCAGAAAATCTATTCATGAAAAAATAAAATAATAAGGAAAATTAGCCAGCTATACATATTATAGCATGTATATAGAAATGCAGAACAAAAAATATAGGAGCTATGTCAAAGGTCAGACTGGACGCAGCACAAGTCACAAGTCTTATAAAAGAAAACAGAGGGTCTCTGTTAGACTGGGCATTAATCACATTGTAACAAATGTAAGTAGCAAGTCACAAGTCTTATCACAAGTGTGCTGTCAGAAGTCAGACTGGACGTTGGTTTTAATTATGTATTACAATGTACAGTGGATTGCAAAATTATTCAACCTCCTACAAAGTCACCAGATTTTTATGTGTTACACTTGTACAGATTGTAACACATAAACAGTATTTTTGTGAGCCAGTAGGCTCTACAAGATCATAATTTGGTTTTATTTCTTGTTTTATTTTTAAAACAAGAAATAAAAACTGAAAAATGCTTTATCTCGTCAATACTGCTGTAATCTCAATGAGAATCCATACTTTAAAATACAATTCACTATTGAAACACCATCAATGTTTTTTTGCAGTATAAATACCCCAGATTTACTAAGCAATGGGTTATAGATACGCAGCAACCTGCTGCCAAAACTGGCCAAATAAATGACCTGCGTCTGGCAGGTGTGTTTGCAGAAAGGAAATCTATAAAGTAATAACTCCCGTATGTTTTTTTAAATGCTCTAAAGGTACACACTAGACAACTCGCAAATTATGCTATGTTTGAACTCCCTGGCACTCCAGGACATACGATATCGTGCATAAAACTGTAAAATCTGACCAACGATCTAATGATATATCGTGCATCGTTAATGATTTGCAAATCGTTAGATCATGCACGATATATCATTTGTTTACCAAACACCTGATGATTATCTTAAAGATTTCAGCAAAATTTAAATAATGGGCTTGCCTAACTTGAGGGTATAGAAAGCAGGCGCCACTTTAGGTCTGTGCACTTCAGCTCTGTGACTAGTGAGGCTTGGTGTATACCTGCTGAACGCTGTACATTGCTATTGTGCTCTGCTTTGTTTTGCCTGGCTCAACAAAGTGCTTCTACCCTGCATTATATCCTGCATTCTATGGTGATGGATCCTTATCGGTATAGAGTTCTGCTGGCCTATGCTGGGGCTAAGGTAAAGAGGGCCCAGCAAAGGAGGAGAGCATGCTGGACGAAGGAGTGGCTGTTGCAGAGGGATACTCGCTCTCACATGTCCCTGCTGATGGAGATTCAGGAGAACAATCCAGATGACTACCACAACTTTCTGCGCATGGATGACAGCACCTTCCAGGAGTTGCTGCATCTGGTGACTCCCTACATCCAGAGGCAGAATACCAAGATGCGGAGGGCCATCTCTGCTGAGGAGAGGCTGGTGTCTACCCTGAGGTTCCTGGCTACAGGAAGATCCCTGGCTGACCTGAAGTTTGGTTCCCTCAACTCCCCTCAAGCATTTGGCTACATCATCCCTGAGACCTGGAAATCTATTGTGAAAGTGCTGCAGAGTTTTAATTCTTGAGAAATACATGTTTTCTATTATTAAACTTTTTTTTTTAAATGTATAAAACATTTTTAACTGTAAAAACACTGTAAACTGTAGAAAATGTGCTGCCAATATGGCTGCATTGTAAAAAAATGTCTTTATGACAATAAATAGTTGAAAATGTTCTGCTAACATGGCTGCATGTAAAACAACAATAAATATAAAAAGGCAAAATCTTTTCAATTTAAATGTGTATATAATGGTAAAAGTCAATTTTCAACAAGTTTTATCAGTCCCAGTAGCTATGGTGCTCTATGATATATTGCGGCTGGGTCCTTCCCTGGTGATGCCTTCTTTTGGGTTGTGGTGGTGGTGGTGGTAGACAAGGTGGCAGTGAGGCTTCCCCCTCACTTTTACCTATGAGGCTGAGGTCCAGAGTCTCCACCAAGTCAAGTTCTGGGGTTGGAGTCTATTGATAAAAAATTAAACAAAAAATTAAAGAAAATGCTTCAACCAATATTTACATTTTTTCTAGTTCCCTAAACCGTGGAGGAGTGGACAAGTATAGCTTAGGAATTTGAACGGAGTTGAAATTACCATAACTGCGGGGGAGCCATCGATGGGAAACATATCCGCATAACCCCGCCTGCCAACACTGGATCTTGCTATTATAATTATAAGGGGTACTTCAGTATTGTTCTCATGACGGTGGTGAATGCCAATTATGAATTCATCTTTGTTGATGTGGGCAAGAATGGTCGTGCTTCAGATAGTGTGTACTTCAAACAGATGGCATTCTACGAGAGGCTCACCTCCAAGACCCTTAACTTGCCGACTGTGGAGGAAACCAAGCTTGGCCTAAATTTTGTCTTTGTGGCTGACGAGGCTTTAGCACTACAAGAGAATATCATGAAGCCATACGCGCAAAGGGGCCTGACCAAGGAAAAGTGGATCTACAACTACAGACTGTCACGTGCATGTCGTATTGTAGAGAACGGCTTTGGAATCCTCAACAACTGCTTCCGCATCTTCCACACAGCCATAAATCTCCGTGATAGATTGGGTCGTCTTGGCGTGCTGTGTCCTGCACAACTTTCTGAGGTGCAAAACCACCCAAGCACAATTATGCCAGAAGACCCAGACCAGTCAGAGGAGATAGTTCAATTGTCATATGTGGCAGCACCTGGACTTCGAAGCACGAGGACTGCATTGGTAAAACAGGTCAGGGAAGAATACCTGGCCTATTTTAATGGCGCAGGGGCAGTGCCATGGCAGGAGGACTGTCTCAGATAAAGTGGAGTGGACAGTTGGGGACTTTAAAGCATTCCTAAAAGTGATTCCTAAAAAAAACCCATTTAGCATGGTGTGTATGCACTGTGTGTCTACATACCAAACCTGATTCAGACATCTCACCGACATCTTCGGCAACCTTCTCCTCTCCCTCTCTCTTGGCCATAAGGACGATTGAGCCTTGTGTTTCTTGCTCCTGAATGAAGGCGATAAGGTTGTAGAACCACAACGTGGGCAGGTATACACCCTCGGCCCCCACTCCAGACCTCTTGGAGGCTTCACATTTTTTGTGCTCCTTCACAAAGACAGTGCACAGGTTATGCATCTTCTTCCTCACCCAATTAACAGAAGTCGCATTGTGGTACTGGCTGCTGAACTGGGCCAACTCCTCCAGCACCAGCAGATTCTTTGTTTTATTGGAGTAGTCCCAACTATGAACTCTCCAAAGACATTCTTTGGAGCAATACAACTCCAGGAACCCAGTTATGAAGTTGCGCTCCTTAACCAAAGACATTGCTATGAGAAACAAAAAAATACCTCAGTAATTAAAAGCACAATTTAAAAAAATATTCACAGCAATTTAATTAAGAGTTATTATTTATAGTGTTTTTAATGTTGAGTTAAGTTATGTTGTTTTTAATGTTGACTTAATTGTAAAGTTTTTAATGTTGAGTTAAGTTATGGTGTTTTTTTTAATGTTGACTTTATTTTTTTTTAATGTTTTCAATAAAGTATAAATTGGTTTACTTCTGTCTTTTTAATATGTATTCAATTGCATTGTAATATTTACTTAAGATAAAATATTAAAGAGTGGCAAAACAAGATTCATCCACACAAAGTTCATTGTTTTTAAAAAAGAGATCACAGCAGTGACCTATGTGTGAATGAAATACACATTTGGGGGTCAGTAGTCTACAATACGCTTTCCGTTGTCAGGGGTACTGTACAATACATTATATACATATGGGTATGCACACAATGGTGGTCAGGGGTATATATATATATATATATATATATATAAAATGTAGAATAGTCCGGCACTAGATCCGTCAATAAAAATAAATGGCTCCGGTGCCTTTCCAAAACAGCACTAAATATGGAAAGAAACGGACGGCACTTGGAGACTAAATAACAAAAAACACAACTACAATCCTGTAGTCAACGTTTCGAAGGGTAAACCTTCTTTATCAAGACTGGAACACGAGTCTTGATAACGAAGGTTTACCCTTCGAAACGTTGACTACAGGATTGTAGTTGTGTTTTTTGTTATTTAGTCTCCAAGTGCCGTCCGTTTCTTTCCATATATATATATGGGCACACATTGGTGGTCAGGGGTTTATATTATACATATGGGTGGACACACATTGCTGGTCAGGGGTTTATACATATGGGTATGCACACATTGCTGGTCATGGGTTTCTACATATGGGTGGGTACACAGTGGTGGTCAGTGGATCATACACATATTTTGGTACACAGTGGTGGTCAGGAGTATATACATAGGAGTGGCACACATTGGAGGGCAGGGGTTTATACATATGGGTGGGTACACAGTGGTGATCAGTGGATCATACACGTTTTGGTACATAGTGGTGGTCAGGGGTATATAGATAGGGGTGGTCACGCACAGGTGGGCAGTGGATACAAACGTTGGTGGCCAGATGGGTGTCAGCAGCACTTTTGCATATACTTACCAACTTCACTGAAGAGGCGATCGGGTGTGTCAGCTGCTCTGGGTCCTGCTCCTTCACTCGCACAATGCTGCACAAAATGGATATGGGGCAGTCCAGTGATATGTTAGTCAAGTGATGCCAATCGGACGATGTATTGTTCGATAGATCATTAATGCCAAAACACGAACGATCTGCTCAAAATCGCTAATGAGATTGCCAGATCTGACTGCATGTAGGAAAGATATGACGACACGATAAACAACTCGCGGGGCCGCGAATCGGCATCGTTCCAGGACCCTACACGATTTGTAATTCCGATGCATCGGAATCAGCAAGGAATGCAGTTGCTAACACTTACGCGATCGGCCAATTATTGCATACTGGGCATGCGTATGCATTGCAGTGTGCAAACTGGCCACTATGATTGGGACTGCGATCGCGGCAGCTACGCAGACCCATTGCAGAGTGATTGACAGTAAGTGCTGTTTGGGGGTGGTGACGAGGGGGTGGTTGGGCAAACACAGGCGTGCCAGTGTGTTTCAACACCGTTGCATGGGTGTGCATATATTATCCACTGCGATGCCCCATGCAGCCTGAGGCCTGATAGCGTATGTGGAAGTTAGCAATTTCTGAACAAGGTCAGAGCTTGTGCAAGTGTGCGTGAGGCTGTGATGGTACTCGATTGTACCAGGGGCGTATCTATAATGGGTGTGCGGGGAACATGGGCCCCTGGGTCCAGGGGGGCCCCACACCGCACTCCCTGTACCCATAGTATTACTTACTTCTCCAGAGTCCCACGTTGGCGCAGGCATCTGGCACTGTAAAACGACTGGAAAATGGCCACGGCGGCCATTTTCCCGGTGACCTGTGCAAACACTATAGACTATAACTCTATAACTCCAGCGCTGGCCGTGCACAGCTCAGTGCGCTGCCGGCCGCCGGGCGGAGAGGAGGGGGCCCGTGTTGGAGACTGCACACGGGCCCCCTCCTCTCTAGAAACGCCCCTGGATTGTACCGATGGTATAGTAGTCCTGCTAAACATTACGGAGGTGTGTAAGGTAAAGTGGGTGTCCTTATGTTGTGCTCCAACGGCATTGCGATTACAATGGATTAGCATACTATCTTAGGCCCTCATTCAGAGCCGTACGCTCTGAGCAGAGCGCACGCTCTGAATGAGGGCCGCCCTCCATAAAAATGGAGCGTCCTCCTGGACGCTCGTATAGCTGTGGGTCACCACCCACAGCCTATACGAGCGTGCAGTTTGATGGCCGCGATGGTCGTGACCATCGCGACCATCGAAACTGCGAGCCGGAGCCTGCGGTTGAGGTTTTCAACCGCAAGCCCCGGAGTGATTTTGGCTCTATCAGAGCCAAAATCACTCCCACTGACATCACTAGTGATGTCAGTGGGCCGGCTTCTGACGGGAGGCGTTCCCGTGGGAACGCCCCCGTCAGGGAGGCACGCCCCCGGCACGCCCACCAAAGGGGGCGTGCTGTCAATCAACATCGACAGCACGCCCCCTTTGATCAGACACAACGAGCGAAGGACTTTCCTTCGCTCGTCGCGTCTGGCGCATGCGCACGACGGAGCTCCCTCCGTCGTGCGCATGCTCAGTGCAGACCATCGACCCACTTGCGAGCGGACAGCCGCTTGCGAGTGGGTCTGAATCAGGGCCTTAGTGCAACTGCGTGCATAATCGCTATTGCTTTCGCAATTGCGTTCCTTGCTGAATCAGGCCCATAGTTATTGCATGTCCTTTTTCTACTTAGTCCTATCAAACAGTATTCATGGGAGAATGCAGGTATAATGCCATGTAAAGTTTGCATTGTGTTTTCGGCTAGCTTTGGCCAAATGTGCATTTAAGACATTTAAGATCGTAGGTCTGCAATAGCACGCACCCACTCGTTGCAAAAATATGCAAATGAATGCGATCGCACCACAACCGCAGCTCTATACCAAAATGCCCCCAGCATATAAAGCCGCCCACTTCCCACTACATACATCTGCAAGTCAGCGAAACATAGGTAACATCGAGTAACATCGGACCCATACGTATAGTTGTGGTTGAGCTCGATATGCCGTTCAATCTGCAAAGCTTCCTGTCACCATGTAGAGCTCTGGTTACGAAATGCCGTCGCTTGGGCTTAATTATGAACGCTCTTGTAATGGCGTTCAAATGCACAGGCACGCCTGCGTTCCTTTGACCATGCCTCCTCTCCACCAGCAAACTGCACTTGTTGTCAGTCATTTCCTTGTATCTCTGCGTTTCCGCTGCATTCTTGATCGCAGCGGCTAGTTCGCGTATGCGCACTGTAGTGCATATGTATGTGCAGAACACAAACATCGACCGGGTGCATGCGAACCAAGCTGAATCAGGCCCAAAGGCTGCATATACAGGTATCTGCGTTATGGAACGTATTTTATGTGTTGTATAGTTTATTAATCCGAGGCTCCCTTGAAACCGAAGTAAAAACTCTGGGCTTGATTCAGAGATATACTGATATTTACGGAGATTGAGCGATTTTTAACCATTGAAAATGCCTGAAACCCATACTGCACACGCGCAGTGACTGGTCTGTGATTACGCACACACAGAAAATTCACTTGCAAAGTGAGTGACAGGGAGACAGCTTTTGGGGGAGCTAACGGGGGGTGGCTAAGCAAATGCAGATGCGTTTAACTGTAGAGTGGCCGCTGATTGGCAGCCGGCTTCGGCTCCTGACAGTTTCCACGTGGGATGTGCAGTCACTAGCTGTGTAGCAATGTACTGTATGTGGTCAGACATACATCACTACAGTCCGTTCTGGTCCAGGTGTCAGTTTGTTATGTTGCCAAGACCCTGGATGCTACGAGATCAGCGCAAGGACTTAGGTGAGTATAAGATTTTTTTTTTTTAAATGCACACCCATGGATTTCTACTGGTCAAGGGGACAGAACAGCTGGCAGCAGGTAAGTATGTGTGAGTGTGGTAGGTATGTAATAAAATTTTACTTACTACGGTGTGTGTGTCTTGTGGTTTTTTGACAATTTCTTTTTCAGCAGCGGTACGTGTGCCGACTGCCTGCTGGCACTTGTAGTTCCACAAGTGCCAAAGAACAGGCACGCTGGCACCTGTAGTTCCACTGTAAAAAACAATAGTTTAATGATATTTTCAACACTATTACCCTGGGTCCAGGGGGGCCCCACACCGCAGGGGTGCGGGAAAGATCCCAGGGCTTCAGCTTAAGGGGTGCTCGGAAGATGGGGGACCCCTTTATTGGGGGGCCTCTCCCCCCTCTCCACTGAGATCCCCGGCTTGGGATGACTGGCTTGGTGGCTTGCTTAAAAGGGTCCCCTGGCTGTGGCAAAACACCTTGGCCGGATTCGAGCCCAGTGTTGGTTTTAAAAAATAATGAGGGACCCCTATGCAATTTTCCCCTATTTTTAAAACCAGGACAGGCTCAGCAGCCCAAGGCTGGTTCCTAAAATATGGGGGAACCCTACACGTTTTCTTCCCCTTATTTTTAGGAATTAGGGCTGGCTGAGGCAACCGGGGCTGGTTATACTTTTTTGGGGGGATCTGTCATTATTTTTTAGTATTAACCCTTTAGGTAGTGTTTGAGGCAGAAACATACACAAATCACACTAATCTTTGTATGTTTCTGCCAAACTCGCAGCCCAGGAGGTGGTCTATTTGAAACTTCTATTTAGCTCTGAGTTTTTTACAATTACACCCGTGATTGTAATCACGATGCTTAGTAACTTCCCGAGTTGTATCTTTTTCTTTGAAAGTACTTTCGAGTTTGGCCAATGGTGAGTTTAATCGTGTTTGCAACCTCACCCGAGTTTTTCAGTGGAAATAGAGAAATCTCTCCCAAACTCACATGAGTTTGTCTTTAGTAAATTTGTGAGTTGAAGAAAAATGCCTAAACTCACCCGAGATTGCAATCTCGCCCAAACACGATTCTTAGTAAATTTGTCCCTTCGTGTCCCTTAATGTTCAGAAATCACATTCCTTACTGCTCCGCCTTCACCCAGCATCCTCCCTGCTGCCGTATGACTGCTATGATGATCACTCCTCAGTACACCTTTTCCTTCAGAGCCACATTGCATCACTAACTGGTAAACAAGGCGGAACCCCGATACGAGTACTGACTGCTTACCTGTCAGTGAGGCAGCACCCTTCCTATTACGTTATCTATGGGAAATTCTGGTTAAAAGAGTAAAGGAAGTTAGAAAAGGACTGTACTGATTTATGGCCTGATTCAGCAAGGAACGCAGTTGCTTATATGGACGCAATCGGTCGATTAATTTGCACCGTGCATGCGTATGCATCATAGTGCGTGTGCTAGACGCTGCGTTAGGAATTGAGAACGCAGTGACTACGCAGACATATCGCAGAGTGATTGATCGGACGTGCCGTTTGGGGGTGGTGATGGGGGGTGGTCGTGCGAATGCAGGCGTGTCAGTGCGTTTCAACGCCATTGCAGGGGCGTGCATAAATTATCCACTGCGATACCAGATGCAGCCTTAGGCATCATAACGTGCGCATAAGTAAGGACTGGGCTTCTCTAACTGTCCAATGTTACTCGATGTTGCCAATTGTTTCACTATGTTGACCAGGTATACGGATGTAAGTAAGCGGAAGTGGGCGTCCTTATATAAGGCTGTGATCTCAATGTGAATGCAAACATTAAAATATCACCGCTGATTTTAGCAATGCAGTTGCGTGCATATAAGCAGAATACAGAACCGTAGTGAATCAGGCCCTTAATTATCAAGAACCTTCTCTCTATATCAGGGCCACCATCAGGGGGGACCACCGGGACTCCAGTCCCGGGCCCGGACACTGTCAGAACGGGGGGGCCTGCCTGCTCCTACCGCTGCTGCACAGCCTGCAGCCCCACACTACCCCTTAAGCAAAAGAGGAAGGCCTGCTGGCTGCTACTACCTGCCGCCGACCTGTCCCCATTAGGTAAAAGGATCGGAGGAACCGCTCCACCAACCTACAGCAAGACGCACTGACGCTGAGGCCCGCTGGTCCCTGTGTTCAATAAAGTTTATTTTGGATTCGGCGTGCGTTATGTCATGACGATGGAGCCGCGGCACTGTGAGTATTAGCGTCTGCCAGGGGAGAAGAAGAGGAGAAGTGAAGAAGCCAGAACTCAGTCAAGGAGATAAGGTAAACAAGTGCTATTAGGTGTGTAACTGTGTATGGGGCCCAGGATTAGCAAAGGGACCCTACATCCAATGATCCTAGTACCAGACCTCCCTGATGGACACAGGGCCTGATTCAGAGCCGCTCGCAAGCGCTATTCGCTCGCAAGCGGGTTGATGGTGGCCCTGTGCGCATGTGCGAGACCTGGATGCGCACGACGGAGCCGGCTCCGTCGTGCGCATGCGCGAGACCTGGATAGCGACGGGCAAACCGTCGCTCCGGGTCTCGTACCAAAGGGGGCCTGCTGTCGATGTTGGGTGACAGCATGCCCCCTTTGGTAGGCGGGCCGGGGGAGTGGCTGCCCAAACAGAGGCGTTCCCATGGGAACGCCTACCGTCTGAGGCCGGCCCCACTGACATCACAAGTGATGTCAGTGGGAGTGCTTTCGGCTCTGTTTGAGCCGAAAGCACTCTAGGGCTTGCGGCAACGAGACCCTACCACAAGGGTCTCGTTGCAAGCCCGATGGTCGCAATGGTCTTGACCATCGTGACCATCTTCCTGGCCACTCGCTATAGCTGTGGGTGGTCACCCACAGCTATGCGAGCAGCCAGGAGGCCGCTCTAAAAAAACAGAAGGCCGGCCCTGATTCAGAGCGAGCGCTCTGTCAGAGCGTCCGGCTCTGAATCAGGCCCACAGTTACATGCACATCCTAAACATGGCATGGCCACACCCCCAGCTGCATTTAAAGGCAACAATCGGATGCAACCATGCCCCCCAATATTGGAAGCCAGATCTCCCAGCAGCACTGGAAGTACTGATTGAGGGGCATGCAAAAAATAAACAAGTTATAGCTTCTACTTTGTTTTCCATCTGTATAATCTATAGCAGCAATTGAATACAGTATGTTGAGCATTAGATTCTCTCTGTGGGCTGGATGCTAATGGAAACAACAGGAAATCATTGGTTCTCTACAGGGCATATGTAATAATTTTTTGGCCAAAATATTTGCCATTTTTTTTTAGTATGTATGAACAAGGTGCTGTAGCATGGGAAGGAGGGTATGTATTAGGGAAAGTGGGGTTGAGGGGGGGGGGGGACAAGCCTATTTTGTCAGTCCCGGGCCCCACAATTTCTGATGGCAACCCTGCTCTATATATATATATACTGAAACCTGACAGTCTGTGAAGGACATTTTATTTTAGTCTACTGTCTGCATATTTAATCCACACACTCAGAGTCTATTTCATACTAGGATGGGCTCTGACATTAGAGGCATATATAGGGCATGAGGGGTCTCTGGCATTAGTGGCATATATATGGCATGAGGGCGCTCTGGCATTAGAGGCATATATAGGGCATGAGGGGGCTCTGGCATTAGAGGCATATATAGGGCATGAGGGGGCTCTGGCATTAGTGGTATATATAGGGCATGATGGGCTCTGGCATTAGTGGCATATATAGGGCATGAGGGCGCTCTGGCATTAGAGGCATATATAGGGCATGAGGGGGCTATGGCATTAGAGGCATATATAGGGCATGAGGGGGCTCTGGCATTAGTGGTATATATAGGGCATGATGGGCTCTGGCATTAGTAGCATATATAGGGCTTGAGGGGGCTCTGGCATTAGAGGCATATATAGGGCATGAGGGGGCTCTGGCATTAGTGGTAAGTATAGGGCATGATGGGGCTCTGGCATTAGTGGCATATATAGGGCATGAGGGGACTCTGGCATTAGTGGCATATATAGGGCATGAGGGGGCTCTGGCATTAGTGGCATATATGGGGCATGAGTGAGCTCTAATGTTATAAAAAGAGGCATGAGGGACTCTGTCATACCTTTAGGCATGTAGTGGCATATAAGCAGTGGCAGAACTCCCAGAGACAATGGAGTCAGTTGCCGCCGGGCGCAAGCCCTGAAGGGGGCACCTGGCTCCATTGTCACCCGAGTCACGGCCGTTCCACCTACCAGCTTCAGTGAGTTAGTTCAGTTAAATAGTAGTAGAGGAGCGGAGCCGCTGAGCGCCGATCAGCATAAGCGGCACCCCTCCTCCGGCTCCACCACGTCTAAACTCTCTGTGGTCTCTCTGGTCGTGCCGTCACGGACGTCATGTATCATGTGACCGCCCACGACCTTGTACCTGCCCCTTCTCAGGAGCCAAGAATCCGTCTCTGACACACTGCTGCTGCACTGCAACTTACTTGGCACCGTGACCGACGGGTGGCTGCGGGGAGAGAGTGGCCGGGACCCAGGAGAGAGGCTCTTTGAGCTGGCTGTGGCACTGGTGCCCGCAGCAGCGGGGTCAGACTGGCCTGCCGGGCACAGTGCATCTGTTTGCTGGCAGTGGGTCTTCATCTGTGTGTGTGGCTGTGTAAATTGTGCAGCAGCGCAGCCAACATTGATTCACGGGGAGGCTAGAAGCAGGCGCAGGGCACTCAGTGCTCCTTGCAGCCACAGGCACTGGCAGGCTCCATGACAAACGTTCCCCCCCCAGATCGTATGCGGGGGCGGAGTCAATATGGCTAGCTCCGCCCCTTTTCCATTTCCAACACGTGAATCGCAAGATAATTTCCACCCCGGATAGCAACTACATTGTGGTATGTAATATATATCTAAATGTGTGTGTTTGGTATATAAAATGTGTATGTTACAGTATGTAAAGTGTGTGTATGATATATAAAATATGTGTGTGTGTGTAATATAAAAGGTAAACAAAAAGTATGGTGGTCGCTCATATCAGCTTAATGACATAGCACAGGTGCTTGTAAAGGGCGGGGTTTACACTGAACCACAGAAAAAAAAAGATTCCCTCCAGCTCACTGCAGCAATATCAACAAAAATACTTATATCCTACATGATACTAGAGATTCAGATGTATTAGTTACATACATTTGCAAATATATGAATAAGCGCCAGGTCATCGTCAAGGCTCCTCTATACGAGCGTCCCTAACATTAAGGGGTTCATGTCCGAGAAGCAAGGTACCCCAGAAAATTCCAGCCAAGGACCATTCCCAGGGCATCACACGAAAAGGGGAAAAAGGTTTTAGTGCAGTGTAATACCTTGAAAAAGTACCTCCAAGTTGAGTCAGCTCTCAGCTTATACATGTGCTGTTATTATGCAGTACACTAATTTGTAATTATATGACCCAGAGTGGGTGCTACTATTATGTAGCAATAATTACTTTGGGGTGAGCGTTTGGGAGTGGGGCCCCCGGAGTTGTTCTGGGTGGACCTTTTTCAGGGCATCACCACTTAATTCACATAGATATTTTGTGATAGTTAAATGTGGATCACGGCTGATGATCTCTGTGTTATATGGCTGTCACTGCAATGCTGTCTACATTACATAATGGGCACTGCGACACTGTGCATTATATGGGGGGCACTGAGACACTCTGCATTACATGGCGGGCACTGCAACACTCTGCATTACATGGTGGACAGTACAACACTGCAATATATGGTAGGCACTGTGACACTGCATTATGTGGCAGGAACTGTAACGCTCTCTACGTTATATGGCGGACACTGCATTATATGGGGTCACTGTGACAGTCTCTGAATTACATGGAGGGCACTGCAGCACTGCATTATATAGGGGTCACTGCGACATACTCTGCATTATCTGGCGGACACTGCGACACTGTATTATATGGTGGGCACTACAATTCTTTCTAAAATATATGGTGGGCACTGCAATGCTCTCTGCATATGGTGAGCACGGACGCTCTCTGCATTATATGGCGGTCACTGATGCTCTCTTCATTATATGGCAGTCACTGCTACAGTACGTCCTCTGAATTGTATGGTGGTTGCTATGATGTTCTCTGCATTATATAGGGTCACTGTGATACTCTCTGCATTACATGCCGGGCACTGCTAAACTCCCTGCAATATATGGGGGCACTGCAACAGACTGCATTATATGGGGATTGTTGTGACAATCCCTTTATTACATGGAAGGCCCTGCAGCACACTGCATTATCCGGCGGGCACTGCAACACTCTGCATTATATGGTGGGCACTGCAACACTTTCTAAATTATATGGTGGGCACTGCAACGCTCTCTGCATATGGTGGGCAATGATGTTATCTAGATTATATTGTAGGAACTGCAATGTTCACTGCATTATATGGTGGTCACTGATGCTCTGCATGATATGGCAGTCACTGCGACGTCCTTTGCATTATATGGTGGTTGCTGTGATATTCTCTGCATTTCTGATGGTCAGTAAAATGCTCTCCATATTGTCTAGCGGTCACAAAAATGCATTCAGTGGCAGCCACTAAATTGCTATCAGTATTGATAGTATTGTCTGGCGGTCACTAAAATGCTCTCCGTATTGTCTGGCAGTCACAAAGATTGCAGAAGGAATGAGCGATTTTTACTCTACTGCACATGCATCATTTTCTGAGATATCGCTCTGTGCATGTGTCAGATTAGCAGTCCAAATTCACATGGATCTGCATCAATGGGTGAAAGCGAGCAGTAACAGTTTAGCGGGAAATGGGCTTTAACTGGATGGGAAGTACTGAGTCACATAATGCATAATTATAGGGGTGTCAAGGGCAATTGATTTATTTTATGACGTTGAAAAGTCATCATGGGGGGCGCCAACATCTATCTTGCCTCTGGGTGACTGGGATGAAGTTACACCACTGTATATAAGGTTCATGAGATGGTACTGACAAATAAAATATTTGTAACCCTACTGCGGTTTTGGTCATACCACCACACCTGTCTGGGAATCTATGATTAGAAAGGTGGTAACCCTATATGCAGGGTACTTGCTTCCAGGGACTCCGCTTCTGCTGCACTGACCCTGGGCTGTAAGAGTCCTTCATTTAGACTGAGAGTCAGCAGGACAAGGCTACATCAGCAGGAGATTCCTCTACAATAGAAATGATCTTTGCGTACACGCAACTGAGCATAGGGCCTGTTCTAGCAAGGAACGTAGTTGCTTAGACACACGCAATCTGCTGATTATTTTGCACTGCGCAGGTGTACGCATCGCACTGCGTGAAGCAGTGGCTGCATTCGTGACTGAGATCACAGAGGCTACGCAGACCCATGGCAGAGTGATTGACAGGAAATGCCGTTTGTGGGTGGTGACGGGTGGGGGATGGTCGGTGAACATAGGCATGACACTGCAAAACCATGCGCAGGTCTCATAGATTGTGCTGAAGTTAGCAATTCCTGAGTGAAGTCTATCCTGCCTTAACTGTGCGTATGGGTCTAATGTTACTGATTGTTTCACTATGTTGCCAAAGTATGCGGATGTGAGTAAAGGGAAGTGGGCATCTTCATGTTAGGCTGAGATTGCAATGAGAATGCAAACATTTATATTAGGGGTGTGCACCGGCCACTTTTCGTGTTTTGGTTTTGGATCTGGATCTTTCTTCGTGTTTTGGATCTGGATTGGTTTTGCCAAAACCACCCTTCCATGTTTTGGGTTCTGGGTTTTGTGTTTTGGATCTGTATTTTTTTTTAAAAAAGCATAAAAACAGCTAAAATCACAGAATGTGTTGGTCTTTCTGCTCCTATGCTATTATTAACCTCAATAACCTTAATTTCCACTCATTTCCAGTCTATTCTGAACACCTCACACCTCACAATAGTGTTTTTATGTCCAAAAGGTTGCACCGAGATAGCTGGATGACTATGCTAAGCGACACGAGTGGGCGGCACAAATATGTGGCCCATCTAGGAGTGACACTGCAGTGGCAGACAGGATGGCAGTTTGAAAAACTAGGCCCCAAACAGTACATAATGCAAAGAAAATAAAGAGATGCAAGATGGAATTGTCCTTGGGCCCTCCCACCCATCCTTATGTTGTATAAACAGGACATGCACACTTTAACAAACCAATCATTTCAGCGCCAGGGTCTGCCACACGACTATGGCTGAAATGATTGGTTCGTTTGGGCCCCCACAAAACAAGCTGGCAATTAATCTGTCCCTGCACAAACTGGCACTACGGAGGCAAGATGTCGTCCTCATCCTCCTCATTCACCGATTACTCACCCTCTTCAGTGTTGTGTACATCCTCATCCTCACAGAGTATCAATTCGTCCCCGCTGGAATCCACCACCACAGGTCCCTCTGTACGTTCTGGAGGCTGGTCTCCCTGGAAGAGTTGATAAATCATTTTTATGAACATCATCTTCTCCACATTTTGTGGAAGCAACCTCCTACGCTTTTCGCTGACAAGGTTCCCGGCTGCACTAAACACTCTATCGGAGTACACATTGGAGGGGGGGCAACTCAGGTAAAATAGAGCCAGTTTGTACAGGGGCCTCCAAATTGCCTCTTTTTCCTGCCAGTACAGGTACGGACTGTCTGACATGCCTACTTGGATACTGTCACCGATGTAATCCTTTAACAGACAGATGCACGCTTGTCGCTGCTGCTTTGAGGATGCAGGTGCGGCTACAGTCCACACAATTCACAAAGACAGAAAAAAAAAGAATTTTTTATTTTTTGTGGAGCGCACTTTGAGGGTTACACCACCCTTTAAAAGACAGATGCACGCTTGGTGCTGCTGCTTTGAGGATGCAGGTGCGGCTACAGCTCACACAATTCACAAAGACAGAAAAAAAAGAATTTTTTATTTTTTGTGGAGCGCACTTTGGGGGTTACACCACCCTTTAACAGACAGATGCACGCTTGTCGCTGCTGCTTTGAGGATGCAGGTGCGGCTACAGCCCACACAATTCACAAAAACAGAAAAAAAAATATTTTTTTCTTTTTTGTGGAGCGCACTTAGGGGGTTACACCACCCTTTAACAGACAGATGCACGCTTGTCGTTGCTGCTTTGGGGATGCAGGTGCGGCTACTGCGTATACATTTCACACACAAACACAGAAAAAAAGAAGATTATTTTATTTTGGTTGGAGCGCACTTTGGGGGTTACACCACCCTTTAACAGACAGACACACGCTTGTTGCTGCTGCTTTGAGGATGCAGGTGCGGCTACTGCACATACATTTCACACACAAACACAGAAAAAAAGATTATTTTATTTTGGTTGGAGCGCACTTTGGGGGTTACATCACCCTTTAACAGACAGACGCATGCTTGTCGCTGCTGCTTTGAGGATGCAGGTGCGGCTACTGCATTTACATTTCACACACAAACACAGAAAAAAAGAAGAATATTTTATTTTTTGTGGAGCGCACTTTGGGGGTTACACCACCCTTTAACAGACAGACACACGCTTGTCGCTGCTGCTTTGAGGATGCAGGTGCGGCTACAGCTCACGCAATTCACAAAGACAGAAAAAAAATAATTTAAAATTTTTTTGGAGTGCACTTTGGGGGTTACAGCACCCTTTAACGGACAAGCCAGCTGGCCCTTTACTTATGACACAGGCGCACGCTTGGCGCTGCTCCTTTGTTGATGCACGTGCAGCCACAGTGCACCCAATTCACAAACACAGAAAATCATTTTTTATTTTGTTTGGAGTGCACTTTGGGGTTACACCACCCTTTAACAGATGAGCCAGCTGGCCCTTTACTTATGACACAAGCGCATGCTTGGCGCTACTTTGTTGATGCACGTGCGGCCACAGTGCACACAATTCACAAACACAGAAAATATTTTTTTATTTTGTTTGGAGTGCACTTTGGGGGTTACAGCACCTTTTAATGGTCAAGCCAGCCGGCCCTTTACTTATGACACAGGCACACGCTTGGCGCTACTTTGTTGATGCACGTGCGGCTACTGCGCACACAATTCACAAACACAGAAAAAAAAAATATTTTTTTGCACTTGGGGGGAGCACCCCTGATGGACAGAGCACACCCTGGACAACACTACAGCACCCCTTTAGGACTGGGACACTGCACAGGACTTTGGAGTGGACACAGCTCCTATGGACAACTGACTGCACAACACAGTCCAGCCAGCCCCTATGGACTTTGGAAGAGTGGACACAGCCCCTATGGACAACAGCAGCACAGCACAACACAGCCAGCCCCTATGGACTTTGGAGGAGTGGACACAGCCCCTTGGCGCTACTTTGTTGATGCACGTGCGGCTACTGCACACACAATTCACAAACACAGAAAATCATTTTTTATTTTGTTTGGAGTGCACTTTGGGGGTTACAGCACCTTTTAGCGGTCAATCCAGCCGGCCCTTTATTTATGGGACACAGGCGCACGCTTGGCACTACTTTGTTGATGCACGTGTGGCTACTGCGCACACAATTCACAAACACAGCCAGCCCCTATGGACTTTGGAGGAGTGGACACAGCCCCTATGGACAACAGCAGCACAGCGCAGCACCGCACAGCACAACACTACACTACACTACACAGCCCAGCCTGCCCTAACTCCCACCCTCCCTCTTCACTCTCCACAGCCGAGTGAGAAAATGGCGCCGACGTGGGTACCTTATATAGAATCCAAAACCTGCGAGACCCGGAAGGAGGGATGATGACTTTTTGCCTCGATTTCAGATCCGAGTCAGGCGGGAAAAGTCGAGCCTGACTCGGATCGGCCTCGGATCGGGGGGGCTTGGGGAGATTCGGATTTCAGAAATCCGAACCTGCTCACCCCTAATTTATATATCACCGCTGATATTAGCAACTGCATTGCGTGCGTATAAGCAGAATAGCGATCCATGCTGAATCAGGCCCATAGTCCACAATTGTGCCTACATGCCAACAGCACACCCTCAGAACACTTATTACACCTGTGAATGTACCATTATCACCCACATATGCCCATTCAGAAGAAATGTAACTGAGATGGATGAATTTGATTTGAGCATTGTTGCTCATAGTTGTGTATTCTTGGCTACAGAGCATGCACAGTGCTAAAAATCAGAAATCCATCCTCAAAATGGACTTGCATTCAACCCTGAATCAGTCCCTGTAGGTCTTACTCCTTACTACCACAGAGTAGACACTGTGCCAAACCAAGTACAATTATCAAATAATGTAAGTTTTTGCTGCAGTATTATTTTAGTGGGTTAGGTTCAGGTCACCAGTCAGAAGTCTGAATTCAAGTTCAAAAGGAATTTTATTGTGGAAAAACACACCATTCATAGCATAACAGCCAACACAGGAACAGGACTGACAGACGTAGGGATGTACATTAATCTGATGATACATCTCCAATGTTGAGGGGTCTGCAGTGTTTGGCGGAGTGGGGGGGTGTGCCTGGTCACCATTCCCGGAAATAGGGGCATGTTGTCCCCGTTTTCTAGGAGGGATGAGCCTAGGGTCTGCATCATTGGATGCAGATTCCTGGCCTCTTAAGTGACCAGACCTGGTGAGGCTCCGGGAAGCCTGACCAAAGGAGCAATGGTTGTGATGGAGATCCCAGCCTGCTATGTCGGTCGCAGTGCTGGGATGGGAAATGCAGCAAGGAGATGTCTGACACCTCCTTCTGCATTTGCTTCTGAGGTGGACGGATTTGCATAGCCGCTTGTGTGCGGCATCTCCACACCCTAAGACTGTGGGAGGAGACCACATGGCACTGGGTCAGGAGGCAGGGTGAGTGACTGACATAATACAGGGGCCGCTGCTGCTTTCGGTGGATGATCCGGGAGTACACGTTATTAATATATATATATAGTAGAGGGCGCCGAGCAGGTAACGATTGCGGTGTGTGGGTGGCCGGTTCCACCTTCAGTGCTATGGTGCTCTATGCGGCGGCACTGCCCGCACCACCCTAGTTGCGGCCCTGTCTATTAGGGCCATGGACTTTTATTTAATTGTTTTTCACATTCACTGGTACGGTGGTGATACCGCTGGAAAAGTAAAGAACGAGTGGCACAGGCAATTTGTCTAACATTGTTTGTAAGCCTGAAGGCTGACAATTTAGCATGAGGGACATTAAACCACAAGTGTTTTGAGTGTTTGCTAGCTTACATGCAAAAACCTTCTTGAAGGGCAACAAAAGACAAAAACTATCTTTTTGGGGCACTCTTGAAAAAATTATTGAAAAATGAATTATAGATAATAGATTATGGATGAATAAAATTTAACCTTTATTAAATTCCCTCTAAAAAGAGTGATAATTAATACACTCAAATAATTAACAAATATCACTAAACATTTATAATATCACACAGATCATGCTGAAATAACATACTATTGAATGTTATTTATGATCTGATCTCAGTTTAAATAGAAGAGATGTGCCACTTGCATCATGGCTCCGTAAGAAGCTAATCATCTTCTGTTTTTTAGTTGCGGATAACTACATGGACCAAAGAGAACCCCGTCTGACCGGTTTGGGTACGGGATCCTGATGATCAGAATGCCAGCAGTCGGATGCAGAAGGATTTTGATATTTTTACCCAAATCTTAACCCTTATCCTAACCCACCCCTCCCGCAGTCTAACTATAACCCACCCCTCCCGCAGCTTAACCCTATTACTACTGTCTCGTACCCTAACCCTCCCACAGCCTAACCCTAAACCCTCCCCTCCCACAGCCTAACCCTAACCCTCCCCTCCCAGTGCCTAACCCTGGCCCCAACCCTAAACCTAACCTAATACTTATTGTCGGAATTTGTCAGAATTGTGACCGCCGCAATGCCGCTGTCGGTATTGTGACCGTCGACATTCTGATGGCCGGGATCCTGACTATATCCCAGCTGACCCCAGGGCTAAGGGTTTGTGTGGATTGGTTTTATTTACGGTAAAAAATAATAATAATTATCAATTAATTTTTTTTACACATTAATTAATCCACATTCACCTCTCAGTGGTGTGGGAGACACTATCAGCAAGAGGCTGGCTTTCCTGCAAGGGGGAAACACATGCTGTGATAGTTCCACTAGCAATAGAGCCACTAACCCTGGCTGGTATTGGCATGTTGATTTTTACAATAGCATCCTAGGCTGGCAGCAATAGTTGGAGGGAATGCTAATTTTTTCCCCAAGGTATGTAAACATTCCTTTATAGGCAATGCAAGATCTGTGCTGTTGATCATCATAATCATCATCATCAACATGGAACTTGCGCAGCATTGTCACGTTTGCCTCATAATCAGCGTATATGCTGCTGCCTCATCCATACATACCACATTAGGTGCATTGACATTCCCTTTCTATAGTCAGGCTGGGCCAGCTGACCCCTTTCCTCTACTACCTATCCAAGTGTAGAGAGGAGCAACAGGGATATATGGCTCATTCTACATACAGACTGAGGTGCTACATGCACACCAGGAAAAAGTACATTTTGCACTTCCCTGTCCTAAACTATATGAGCCCCATTCACTCTGTACTTTAGTTCTCATGTACCGCTCAGCCAAATGTACTAGTAAAATGCAGACCTCAAAACTGGCGTATGGTGATTTTGATCTACACATATTTAAGATGTCCATGGACCGTTTTTTTGTTATACTTCACCTCTCCGGCTTGGCAAAAACTGAAAAAGCAAATTCAAAGTCAGACTGTTACAAATACCATCACATTGAATGTATAGTATTATTCAGGGGAGTAACTAGGCATTTGAAGGCCCATAGCAAATGTGTGTAAGGCCACCCAATGGTGAAAAATTTATATTACTCATGTAAGTTTGACAAGGAAGATGGGCCTCCCTCAGCTCTGGGCCCCTTGCACATGTGGTAGTTGCGTCCATGGTATTATTCCTGTCCCTGGACTTACCTGGGCACCCATAAATAGTTACCAGGGAGTGCACTCCTCATCCTTGTCAAAAGGGGTCTGCTCCTATCTTGAGTCTCATTTAAATAAGTCATCTCAAGAAAAGAAAACTCATATTTGCATGTGATTTTAATACAAGGTACAAATGCATTTGTGCATGTCTGCAAATTATTTTTATTTTCCTTCCCTTATACTAGTCTAATTCACTATTTCATGTAGCACTACCACTGTAAACAAACTGATTCCCAGGACCACTGTCTACAAATCCATACTAGCCATTCATCAACTTGTCCTTAATTCCTGTCAAAATTGTATTTATTTTACAGTGCTGGATAAAAAACAGGATTATGCTTACAGGCAAAAAAAGTAATTTACTGGAAAATATGTGTTTGCAGCTGAAATGTTATTTTAAATATGATTTAAGCTGTGACAATTGAAGAATATGAAAAGGTAACCTTAAATAAAAGTGCACACTGATTCGGGGATAAGGCAGTTTAACAATTCATCCAAATTTCTATTTTATCTGACATTTGCAATAGCTTTATTTTGCTTGAACAGTGGGTGAATGTTATCTGCTTTAATTTAAATTAAAATAAATTAAATTAATGGACATAAAAGTGAAAATGTGCAGTGATTATTTTCGTATTTACCAAGAACAATCATCAAAATTTCTCAATCATGAAATTCCAAACTTAAAATAGTCTCAATCTTACATATGGCAAAACGTTGCTTCGCATTGATTCATATATTATTACTGGAAACAGATGTTCCTGAAACTATCTAACCTCCACGAAACTAACATGGCATTCTGTGACTTATAGTTTCATAGCTGGAGATTGCCTAAACTTGTTCTAAATTCATAAAGCAACTAGATTAAAGATAAAGATTAACAAGCCCACCCAAATTTTCTTTTATTGGCCTAGTGCAGTGGTGGTGAACCTATGGAATGCATGCCAGAGGGGGCACTCAGAGCCCTCTCTGTGGGCACGCGCCATCGCCCCAGCACAGCACAGCATGGGGCCAGGCTGCTCCCCTCCGCGCACCTAAAGACATCCAGCCAGCATCTACACAGCACAGGCTGAGGGAAGCAGCACAGGAGGTGGCATCTGTCTCCAGATCAGGTTGCTGGTCTCGTCTTATGGGTGCCGCGGGGCCGGAGGCTTGAGGCCACGCGATTTTTTTTTTCTTCAATTCAATTTGGTGAGCGCAAGGCGGAGGGACGGTGCGGGGGCTCTGGCACAATGAGCTGGTGTGTGTGTGTTAACTAGGGATGGGGCTGTATAGATGTCTATGGGGCATAATATATTATAACTATATTGCAGAACATGAACTGGGGGCATAATATGATTTGAGGCATAACTATATTGTAGAACATGAACTGGGGGCATAACTATGGGGAAAACCTCAGTATTCAGGTTAAATTGCCGTGTTGGCACTTTGCAATAAATAAGTGGGTTTTGGATTGCAGTTTGGGAACTCGGTCTCAAAAAGGTTCGCCATCGCTGGCCTAGTGTCTATTGCAAGGTAATGTATAGACTAAGGAGGCTTCAAAATTCATAATTGGGTAGGGCTGGTGATCGAAACTATAAATCATGACTAGAAACTCTGGGGGAGATGTATCAAATCTTCTAAAGAGAACAAATGAGAAATTGCCCAAAGCGTGCAATCAACTTCTATCTATCATTTTATAGTATGTACTAATAAATGATAAAAAAGAAGCTGATTGGTTGTCTGTGGGCAACATCTCCATTTTTCCTCTTTATAAGGTTTGGTTATTCTCCTCCCGATTTTTAAAATATTTACAGATACGCGGTGTAGGTGGTTAAACTCTAATTATGCTGTTGTTGATGGTGATGACAAATGGTGAAAAACTGGGCACCCAGACCTCGAAATATTTGTTGCATTTCCATGAACTGTAAATTAATATAAGCATCTGTTACAATTTAATGTCTTTTTTTTTAATACTTTTATCATATTTATTGCTTGCATAATCTTATGGTATCCATAGCTAAATATCCTATATCTGTATATTCTTGATATTTTGTGAAGTTTTACAATGTTACTGTTATCTAGATGTTGTGAGATGTTTTTGCTTTTATTTGGATGCCTTCGAAAACCATGACAACCTCAATGGACTGTTATTTAACAGTACTTGACACGCCAAACACATATTTGTAATCATTACAGTATATTGTATGTGTACCTCATCATATATATTTTTGTTGCTAACTGGCAGTGCTGCTCTTTGATGTACCAGCAGTTACCAATGATATGATAAAGGTATAAGCAAATATTCACTAAAGTTATATATAATTACAAATAGCTGCTTAAACAAATCGTGAAATTGGAGTCTGAAAGTCACTTAATTTGCAAAGGGTTATTTATTCTGCCCAAGTTCCTGATGAAATTGCTAATTTACATGCAAAAATCATGTAAGGAAATGAGTCATGTTTGAAATTTGAATGTAATGTATTGTCTCAGAAATGATTGTAATATTAATTATGTTCATTGAAAGCTCTCACAGCCCTCTGAGTTTTATTATGTCAGTCACAATATTAAAGAGAGTTGCTCTTTTAGTGCTGTGTCTAGTAGTGTCAGAGGGACAAAATGTCAGCTTTATAAGCTGGAATTACATTATTCATTGACATTTCTGTAAATAAAGTTTGTACAAATAATGATTTCAGAACTTAATTATTATTTCTTAAAGAGATTTTCTTCACGACAAGTCTCAGCCACTTATAAATTATAGGGGTCTATGTACAAAGCTGTGGAGAGAAATAAAGTGGATAGAGATAAAGTACCAACCAATCAGCAACTAACTGTCACTTTATAATCTGTATTTGAAAAATTAAAGTTAGGAGCTGATTGGTTGGTATTTTGGGGTCTATGTACTAAGCCTTGGAGAGTGATAAAGTGGATGGAGATAAGGTACCAACCAATCAGCTCCCAACTGTAATTTTTTTAAACATAGGGGTCTATTTACTAAGCCTTGGATGGAGATAAAGTGTCATGTCACAGGCTGTGTTTGAAAAATGACAGGAGCTGGTTGGTTAGTACTTAATCTCTGTCCACTTTATCTCTCTCAAAGGCTTAGTATGTATATCCCTTTATCTCTACAAGGCTTAGTACATAGACCTCTTAGCCCTTAAACCGTGAGATATTAAATTGGCTTGGCTCTGCCTATTCTGTTTTAAGTTATAAAAGATCACATTATTGGTCTCTTTGTAAAGCACGAGGGACAACTTTACTCCAAAAAGAAAGTCTATTTAGTATTCATCAATATCAAACAGATGAAGCACCTTTGTTCCATTAGTAAAACCTATGCTGTGTAAGAGCTTCTTACAAGTTTAGAATTTGGAGGGAAAAATCATAGCTCATAAATTTGAGCAGTGATATTTTAGGATGATCTAGACCAGTGTTTTTCAAACTCAGTCCTCAGAACCTCACACAGTTCACGTTTTCCAGGTCACCCAGCAGGTGCAAAGCAGGAGGAGGTGATCCAACCCCCCTCCTCCCCTCATCTCCTCTTACCTTCTTCTCCTCTCTGACACTGACTGCAGTTGCCAGGGGCCTGACGTCACACTCTAGTGACTGGCTCTGGTGCAAAAACTCTTGGGTTCTGGCTTTGCTCTGCTGTGGCCAGGGGAAGTTACCCGATGAAGAAAGCGTCTCCTGCACAAGGACTGGGTAAAGGTGAGTTCCTTACTAACAGTATTTTAGTTTTCTCTCTCTCTCTCTTCCTCCCCTCCTTCATGTCCCAGTAAGCCCTTCCAACCCAAATAATGATCTTTACATCCTCCATCAGAGGCCTTGGGGGGGGGGGAGGGGGGGGGCTAAAAAAGTATGCGTACCGTGCCCCGTGATTTCTGTTGCCAGCCCTGGTCACATGTCATCAAAGGATTCACTTGTCATTCTAATGGTTAAGATACAAAAACTCTAGCAAAGCCTCATCTATTTAGGATTGTAATTGTAAGACCAGGTCCTCTGCTCTTTTTTTGTTTCTTTATAAAATGTCCTGGGTTCTTGAAATTGACCCTCCCCTTATGTGTACCAAATGCAATTAAATAGTTTGGGTAGAGATGTGTGGTTCAGTCCTCCTGAAATCCACCCAAATTTTGTGAATCGTGATAGATCTGAGTCGAGGTTCTGAGCTCCTGAAAAGATCCGGACAGATCCAAGTCACGTTTCTGATCATCCTGCAATTCGGAATTGAGATTTTAAATACGAATTGTGGGTTTTGTATTGCAAAAATTACATGTTTTTAAAAAATTTTTATCATTAAAAAATAAAAAACCCAGATCGTAAACTAAAAACAAAACCAAAAGCAAAACCAAAACACTTGAGGGTGGTTTTGCAAAACCAGAACCAAAACACGAAGATGAATCCAGATTCAAGACCAAAACACGGGGGGTCAGCACACATCTCTAGTTAGGAGTATCTGCTCCAAGTAATCAAGAAGACTACTTTTTTTCTAAAAAGCATTTCAGGGAGATTCAGAAAGCAAAACCTATGCGCACACTGCTGCAGATGACGTCTACTTCTCCGTTTGAAAGGCGTGTTATTATATACAGCAGAAAGTAGAGACAACTCATGTATTGAACCCTAAGTAGTACCTAAATAATATACATTAAATGCATCGTTTGATCATCATGTAAGTATTTCACAGCTATTTAATATATCTCAAGCAATTAAAATAAAAATAAATGAGCATATAAAAATTATATAGATTAATAAAATCGTGAGAGCATAGATCACAATGCAATTAGTCATGAGTCGCGTACCTGCAAGTTCACAAATATCTAAAAAATAAAGAACGAATGATTATTCAATAAAAAGAATAGGTAAAAACTCTTATGGACACGTGAGCAGGGTTGGACTGGCCCACAGGTGTACAGGGGAAATCCCCAGTGGGCCCCACTGCCTAAGGGCCCCACCACTTGATTTAATGTCAGGTGCCAGACTGTGCACTGGATTTATACATTGCTACTCTATTAGACGGTCAGTTACATGGTCGCTTACGTCTGTCCAAGTCTCTTTGGGTCTGGCTTCATCCCCTGTGGTAACTGACCACACCCCAAAGCATGGGGCCCTTCCACTGCATTCCACTGATGGGCCCTTCATGCACCAGTCTGACACTGCATGTGAGGATGTAGAAACTTCAAATATAAGTGAGTCTCTCCAAATCTGATGTGAGGTATGGGATCCTTCCTGGACAACCATTTAAACATACATGAGACAATATATATTACTGTATGCTTTTTATTTGCTCTTGTATGTTTTTTCATCATAAGCCAAATGCATTCTTTTATGGTTATCACTCAGAATCTGACTGGACCCTGTTCAGACCTACAGTGTATGTTTCATATGCAGGTCTATAAAAGTCACATGTTTCAGCGACTTAATTGAGAAGCAATGCTTATTTTTTTTGACTATTGAAACTTTGTATTCCTTTTTGTATACTTTATATGTGCATTGGATTCAATAAAAAAGATTTAGTAAAAATGCATGGAGCCAAATATATGGCTCTTATAAGAATAAAATCCAGTGGTGCAAGTAACGTGGTGTGGGCTGTACCCACTACCACCTTACTGCCAGCACCATTAGCTGCACCTATGAGCGAGTCACTCGCTGGTAAGATGGACTTTGGTCCGTGAGCGACCAGAGACAACCCAGCAGATCTCGGTGTGCCTGGCATGCCCCCAGAGTGGTGAAAAATGGAGGGGGGTGTCATGTGGACATGCCCCAGTGATGTGTGGTTACTCCCCCATGACACAAGGTCACACCCATTTTTGTGAGCAACAACGGCACGTGACACAGCGTACCACAAAGAAATGTCATCTATTTGGAGAGACTCACTCATATTTGGAGTTTCTATATCCTAACATGTCCTGAAGAGTTTCTACCTATTGTTTTTTATTGAACTATTTTTTTCAACCATTTCATTATCTGAAATAGTTAACAAAATGCCAAAAAAAAAACCACACAAAAAGACAATCTAGATCACAGGTTTTCAAACTCGGTCCTCAGGACCCCAAACAGTGCATGTTTTCCAGGTCTCCTCACAGGATCGCAAGTGAAATAATTAGCTCCACCTGTGGATCTTTTAAAATGTGTCAGTGAGTAATGAATACACCTGTGCAGCTGATAAGTGACCTGGAAAAGTCTGGAGTCCTGCAGACCATGTTTGAGAACCACTGATCTAGATGGACCTGTACATTCTTTACACCTGTCAAAGTTTTTGGGGTATATATACAATGGAAAATGTGGTGGAAAGAGATCAGTATTTTCCATATACTGGTCACTTTCTGTGGCCTTTCACTCAGAGAGTGCCCCGAGGAGGAGTTAGGATGGCGCTTTGGTGGATACAGAGGGTAAGAAGAGTAATCATTATCATCTGAGTTGTCTCTTAATGTGCTAAAATCTTCCTAAAATATTTCACTCACCTCTTTACAAAGCACATGGTATAATGTATAAAATACATTATATTTGATGTGATAATGCTTTAGCGTCTTAGAAATTGGTTTAAAAAATGGTGCAACTTGTTTTTGCAAGCAAAAGTCTACTTCATCCTTATTGTTTATGCAGACCTTCTGATTCTGACAATAGTTCCCATGTTTACAATTAACATTTTTCTATTTTACAAGCACTCTATCGCTCAATGGTCCCTTAACAGCACATTGCTGCTGTCACTTACATTGAATATCACACATATTCCCGTGGATATAAAAAAGTTGATGGTGGCATTCAACACAAACTATGCAAAGCAAGGCCTTGATCTATAAACACTATTACTTCAACAAACCCCCCCTCAAAAAAAATAACTAACAAATACAATTAAATAGCCTGTAGAAAATTATCAATACATTTTATGATAAAAACATGGTATGCGCTCATTTATCCACATTAAAATATAAGATTATTTCTGTAGATTTATGCTAAAACCATGGCTCTGATTCAGTGTCATAGTATGCCAGATTGTGTGGAGTATCTTACGTGTTTTCATGTTGCGCATACCCGGAATGCAGACACATGCAAATGCAGAGTTGAATGCAATCTGCACATATTGGGCTTCATTCAGAGGTGGCCGTACGGTCTACGACCACATGGCCGCCTCGATGTTTGTCCAGTGCACACGCGCACGAGGGAGCCAGCTCCTTCGTGCGCATGCGTGAGACCCGCTGCGACCGACAGCGCCGGTCGTAGTGGGTCTCTTTCCAAAGGGGGCAAGCTGTCAATGTTGATTGACAGCTCGCCCCGTTTGGAAGGTGGGCCGGGGGTGTGGCAGCCCAAATGGAGGCATTCCCATGGGAACGCCTGCCATTTGGGGGAGGCCCCACTGACATCACTAGTGATATCAGTGGAGAGCTTCCGGCTCTGACAAGCCAGAAGCTCTCCGGGGCTTACGATAAGTGAGACCCTACCCTAGGGTCTCGTCATAAGCCCCGATGGTCACGATGGTCTATGACCATCGCGACCATCACCCTAGCGGTCGTTAGAGCTGTGGGTGTAAACCCACAGCCTAATGACCGAAACAGAGGCGGCCGGTCAGGATGCAAGCGGCCGCCCAGTTTCTGAGAGACCGCTTGCATCCTCCGACAGCCTCTGAATGAGGGCCATTGATCTTATGACCAGGAATGTGAAACGAGGGATCCACATCCCTGGATGTGGAACCATCATGTAGGCAAAGGTCAGAAAGGACTCATGCAGTCTAGCAATTGTACGCATATATGCCAGTCAGGTGGTGTACCATTCCACCTGCTACAGGGCAGATGCCAGTACACATTGTAGATGATAATGGACAAGATATTTGTACTCTGACCACAGGCGTATTAAGAGAGGAGGGGGCCCATGTGCATTCCCCATCCGGGGCCCCCTCCTTTCTCTCTGGTGGCCTCCAGTGAACAGACAGAACCAGTAGACTCCGGGCACTATTCTGCGTTTTAGCCATTTTCCCAGCCATTTCCCTACTGCACATGTGCAAATCACTGGGAAAATGGCTGCAGTGGCCATTTTCCAGGTGTTTTGTGTAGCGCTGCTCTGACTGACGTGGGACTTCAGAGAGGTAAATATGTAAAAAGTGCATGGTGTGCGGTGGGGGCTCCCCCTGGACCCAGGGGCCTGTGTGCACAGCACACCCTGCATGCATTATAGATACACCCTTGACTCCGATGATGGAAAAATACCCTTGTCCTAAGTGATCATTAAGTTATACCCCTAGTTTGCAACCCGTAGTTCATTGAGGGCTCTAATTAGGGGTTATGAATGATATTATGCTCTGTTTTGCAAAGATGTGTAAGTACATTGAGATTAATCAAGATAATAGATAAATAACATATCAAAGTTTATTCGAATTGTATAGCAATATCTGATTGTTCGATCATTCACTTCAGAACAATTGTTAAATGCTTTGTCTGCTAATTGTTTACATCATCAGTCAAAGAGCAGGCACATATTTATAGAATTGGTGCACATAATGAAGTATATAGTTATAGAGGTTTAACAAAGGATACATATATAAATTTTAAAAAATAAACGCTTCTGGACCAATAAAATATCTAACAGCACCTAGAAAATACAAATATAAAACAGTATACACAATAGAAAAACAATATACATTTTTTTTAAAAAGATTATCAAAATAAAAAATAAATGATGAAATTAAAATAAAGTAGAAAAGGGTAGTTTTCACTCAGGTACTTGCAACACGTTTCTCAGTGCTCAGACTACTTCCTCAGGCACTTATATACTGAATGAGGGCTAGGTACATAGCCTTGATAGAAATTATAATAAACAGACCCAACTCGTGAGTTAGGGAAAATGGATGTAGACCAAAATGGTGATGTAAGATAACTTTTACAATCACAATTTTTTTGCAAAACCTGAATTAAGTATATTCAAGTAGGGGGTGGAAAGACTGAAGTTGTGAGGATGAATGTTATGTAACAGTGTAAATAGTAGGAATGTGGAGTGAAGGACATCCAAAGACTTCACAAAACATCTCTCCTCTGGACCAAAACCCTTCCAATCCACCAAATACTGAATGGATCCTAGAATCCTGGATTTGTTCTACCTCATATTCCTCTTGGTTGTTGACTGAGATGGCAGAATGGGAGCACTTAGAAGTCGAAAAATGATTTAGAATTTCAGGATTCAGAAGAGAGACGTGAAAGACACTAAGGATTCTGAGAGTAACCTGAAGATTCAATCTGAATGCCACTGGATTGATAACTTGTAGAATTTGGAATAGTTTCATAGTAGGCACCTTCAAATGTAGATTTTTGGTTGAAAGCCAAACCCTGTCTCCTGGCTTTAGCCAAGGAACATTGCTTCTTTTAACATTGTAGAACGTATGATGAGTAGAAGCTTTTTGTAAATTCTGCTTAACTTTACTCTGGACTTCAACAAAGTGTCTAACTATGTCATATATCGGTGGAAGAGGAACTGACTGACTGACAGGAGGGTAGAAGGGAGAAAAGCCTAATGCCACATGGAAGAGATTATTATGGGCAAATACAGCCCACGGCAGCAAAGAAACCCAATCATCCTGATGGCTGAGACATATATTCTAATAAATTTATCTAGATCTTGATTCACTTTTTCCATTTTACCATTACTCTGAGGATAGTAGGTTGATGAGAAGTTTTATTTAATGTTGAAACATTTGCAAAGAGCCCTCCAAAATTTGGAAGTGAACTGCACTCCCCGATCTGAAAGATTTGTTGGCTACTTTTGCAGCTGAAGGGTACAAAATGGACGGCCTTAGAAAACCTATACACCACTTAAATGGTATTGAACCCTTGCCAGGAGAGTAGTTCTGAAATAAATTCCACGGAAATATGAGTCCATGAATGATGCATTTTTCCAAATTGCAATATAGCTGGTTTGCCCAAAGATGGGTCAAAACTTCACTCACATGTTTGCGGTGGTATGTCAAATCTTTAGAGAAAATCAAAATGTCATCTAGGTAGACCACAATGTTTTATACAGGATATCCCAGAATATAGTGCATTTCCCAAGTAATAAATCAATGGAACAATCCCATTCTTTGTGGGCAGCTTTCTTGCTGAACACATTGCTAAAGTATTGGTAAAGAAGAGGCAAAGAGTCGACTTGACTGATGGTGGCACTTTAAATAATCAGTTGTGGAAGAATTATTGATTGCAATCACTTCTGCTGGCAGTAAGGTCCCCAAGATAGGACTTGGGGTTTACTTCAGTCAAGGGTTAAAGTGTGTAAGCATAGCCAGGGAAGGCCCAAAATTATTTGGTTTACTAAAAGTGCAGTTCCTCATCAGGTTCTATCGGGGCCAAAACACCCAGTAAAAGTAGAGTAATATATATGCTACCTCACAAACACACACAATCTTTGCAAAGGCCATAATAAAAAGTTGTGCATAATGGAATTGTTCTTGGGCCGTCACTTATGTTGTATATTAAAAAGGACATGCACAGTTTAACAAACCAAGACTGACACCTTTGTGAGTGAAGTGATTGGTTTGTTTGGGCACCCACAAAAGAAAACATTTTAGTTGTTTGGTTTAAACCAAGCTACCAATGAGCTTAAGGCTAACAGTCTTAATCATCCTCAGTTCAAATTCAAGAGGTCATCATTCTCATCATTGCTCTCTTCTCTGTTATAAATATCATCACACAATATTAGCTCATCCTCATTGGAATCCACTGTTACAGTATCTGTAATTGGTGGTAAAGCTATTCCTCATGGAATTTGTAGTTCATTTTGGTGAACCTAAGTTTTTCCACATTTTGAAAATAGTTTCCTACACCGATCGCTCATAGGTTCCAGGGTGTGCTAAACACTCTTTATGAGGGTGAGGGTGGGAAGCTCAAATACACCATAGCTAGTTTGTAGGTTGCCAAATTGTCTTTTATTTCTTCCCAGTATTCAAAGAGACTGTGTGTGTGAATTGAGTCATGGTAGAGGTGTCAATATATGTGGGCAATGCTTTTAATCCTGACCAGATGTCATAATATGTATCTCTGGGTGCACTGAGTTGACTAATTATTATTCGTGGGTCTCTTGGAAAAGGTCAGTTTTTTCCTGGCACTAGAAACTGCAGCAAGTGACATCATGTCATGTGTTACTTGAGGTGACAACTTACTCACAAGGAGTTTTTTGCATTACATAGGATCTAAACCTAGTATCAAGTACATTTGCAAAAATGTTGTGATCCAACTGCAAGATGTAGCAAACTTTTTGGTCCTAGCGAAGTGAATAATAATGAACTTGATCTACAAGTCCAATATACGTAGCAGAATTGCTTAGTTTAATCTCTTTCAGATTCTATAGCTGCTTTTTCAGTAGTTTATTTAAGGGTATTACCTTACTCTGGCTGGCAGTGTCTGAACTTACTTCACAGATCACAAATTTCAAATGGTTTTAGTAGCTTGCATAAACTGAGAGTATTCTCCAGTGTCCTGCAGTAAGGTGTTAACATGTTCCCCCTTCTCGCTATCTCATATCTTAATGTGTACATCATGATGGCTTCTTGCTGTTCCTCCAGTTGCTGCAGCATATAAGGAGTGAAATTTCACCTGGTTACTACCTGTAGCTTCAGATGGTGGCATGGCAAATGTGACTGTTCTTGCAGCTACTTTTATGTTCTACATGCAGCTGTTGAATGCTGAAAATGGCCAGAACTTTTACAGGCCTCAGCCAGTATCTACTGGACGCACCTGTAATTTTTTAAGAAATTCTGAAACACCAAGTTTGTGTGCACAAAGCATGGTACATGGTGAAAATCACCCAGTTGTAATGCTTGTACAATGTGCCTTATGTTATTATAAATGACAAATCCTGAGGAGAGTCATAAGGGGCCTATCCATTAGCAGATAAATTGAATGATAGAACGATATATCATTGAATAGTACAATTTATCTGCTATGTATAGGCCCTGAACGATGACATGTGCACACTCCCGCGGCCGATAAACTGAATCTTTCATCTCTCCAACATGTTGGTCAATTATCGCATATCACTGCCAAATATTAGAAATATCTGGCAGTTTATATGCGGTGAACGACGAACAATATTAACAGCAGCTACAAAGCACTGGAGAGAAAAAAATCCACTCCTTGAATGATGTCATGCGATATCGTTCATGGTTCGTCTTTTGCCAAAATCTGTCATGTACATGACAGATATCGTTCAGCACAGCCATCTTTTGTCTTTCATCTCTCAGAAATACATCTGCTAATGGATAGGCCCCTTTAGCAGGATAATGCTCATACACACGGAATGACTTGAACAACCATAGATATTGTGGATAGATTTCCCTTAAACTTTCTGTAGTGCAGGTCAAACAATTTTGGTTGTACAGATGATTTTGTAATCTTTACAATATCATCCAAGTTGGCCTGCATGCATGAAAGACCATAGATATCGTTATCGTTCATACGGGAATGCTCATCGTTGGTCGTTGTCAGGTTGGTGACTGCAAAAAAGTGAATGATATGAACGATAACGATATAAACGAAATTGATGAAATCGCTCATAAAAATCGTACCATGTGTATGCAGCATTAGTCATTTTGTTATCACATCACCAGTATGCTTCTTATGCCTCTTAGTAAAGACAGTGATACAGAGAGTAGTCTGCCTATAAATGAGCTGCTGTTGTGTGTTAAACACTGCTGCTGAAGTCGATAGACTCACCCAGTGGGCTGTCACAGTTATGTAATCTTTAGTTTGACCAGTACTGTATGTCCACATATCTGTAGTTTAGTGAATTGTTGGTACAATGGCATTTTCTAGGCAAAGCATACATTTTTGTTTAATGTCCTAATACAGGTGAGGAATTGCTGTTCTGGCAAAATAGAATGCATTGTTGATGGTTATTGTATGCAGATCTAATGCTAACATAGCCATCATGTCTTCAGTGATTCACTATGCAACAGGATGTCTGCTGTCATACTCAGTTCCTCTTGTATATAATTGTTTCACAGTCAATTGTTATTTGAAATTACTAGTCTTCTTGGTCCCCTTCTGTGATGTAGATTCACCCCCAGCAGCAATAGACCTAGCACGCAAGCATTCTTCTTACAAATCCTGAGTTGCATGAGGGAGGTCAGTTTGCCTTTGCAAATTAGATGCAGGACAACCTCCGTTAATGAGGAGGTTGATGATGAAGGTGTTGGCAGTGAAGATTGCATGTGCTTATTGATGCTGGACTGCTTGTTATTATATATCATTTTCAGATTTGGATGAACTAGAATGAACTCGCTGCAAATTACGTAACATGGAGGAGATGCCTAGATGGTTAATGTCCCAACCTCTACTTACTTTGGCACTACAAATAGTACAGATGCCTTGACAAATGTTGTCAGGATTTGGGTACAAATGTTTCCTCACAGAAGAGGTGGCTATTTTATGGTCTTTTGACAAGGAATGACAATGCACTTCTTTATCACTGGTATGAAGTGTTGCCACTGGTGGTTAACTTACTTTGACACCAACAACATCATCCTCTTGAATTGTATCAACTTGTTTTGTCCAACACATTTATCATCATCCTCATTAGTGTCAGATACACAATTATTCCTCTCATCCTGTTTGTCACACGCCGGCCTGGAGAGCCCAGAATCAGACCCAGTCGCTTACCTGTGCGGGCGCTGACCCGCGCTTTCTTCCGGCTCCCGCGCTGTTCGCTCCTTCCTCTTCTCCCAAGGCAGTCTCCGCTGTTGTCCTCTGGAGGGTCCCGCTGCTGTGCTGCTCCCACGCCGGCTCCTGCTGACCGCTGGTCCCCGCTGACTACCTCCAGGAAGCGCTGTCCTCCGGTCCATGGGCGCGGCCATCTTGGATTGCCCATGTGACCCCACTACCACCAATGAGGAGCCTTCTCCTTCTCTCCCTGCTGTGTCAGCTCCCAGTGTCCACTATAAAAGGATCCCCAATGCTCACACAAGTTGCCAGTGCAACTAGTTTCTTAGTTTAGCTAAGCAAGCCTTCCCACTGCGCTCCAGCCGCTCCACGTAGCCACTCAGCTACCAACGTCTACCCACGGCTATCCAGCCGCTCCACGTAGCCACTCAGCTACCAACGTCTACCCACGGCTAACCAGCCACTCCACATAGCCACTCAGCTACCAACGTCTACCCATGGCTATCCAGCTGCTCCACGTAGCCACTCAGCTACCAACGTCTACCCACGGCTAACCAGCCGCTCCACGTAGCCACTCAGCTACCAACGTCTACCCACGGCTATCCAGCCGCTCCACGTAGCCACTCAGCTACCAACGTCTACCCACGGCTATCCAGCCGCTCCACATAGCCACTCAGCTACCAACGTCTACCCACGGCTATCCAGCCGCTTCACGTAGCCACTCAGCTACCAACGTCTACCCTCGGCTATCCAGCCGCTCCACGTAGCTTCCTAGCTACCTCGTTACTGCCGCATTCCTCAAACTCTTGTCAGTTCGCTGCACCCTCTCATGCGGAGAAACTTCATTAAGCCAAGTCTCCTCCAGCGAGCGTCTGCGCCAAGTAATACAGATCCAAGGCCCAGTCCGGGAACACAGCTCCTAAATTCCACGCTTGTGACACTGTTGCACTTACAAAGTAGCATCCACAATTTCTATGTATAAACCATGATCATCATCATCTTCATCTTCATTATCATCATCATCACTTTTAGTACTACAAATCCTCGCATTTACAGGGGGTTCAGAAATGTTGGAAGGTGGCTTCTCTGGGATTACAGTGTCAGAATCAGAAATATCAGACTCACACATAGCACTCAGCAGTAAATTTCCCTTCATAGTTAGAGATTTTTTTTCTTAAAGATTGTCAATTGTTTAGATTTAGAGTGCCCTTTTTTACACATTCTTAGCCCTTGAACTTCTATAAAAGTAAATGTTGAAGAAGTACTAAGACTGCCAGAACTAGTACTGGGTTACTCCTGTCCTTCTATAGACTGATTCATGATTGATTTACACCAGGAAACAATTTCTTTTTTCAGCTTCTATTAATTTAGGGTGCAATTGAAGAGGACACCACACCCAGTAAGTACAGTAATATATGCTGCATCTCAAAAACACACAATGTTCCCTTGAAATATTTATATTGAATTGAAACACTTGATAATTATTTTGAAAATAGAATTAGGGGAACAATTCTGTGAATTTGAAACTAGTTTGAGAACTTTTAGCTTTCTTTTTTTCACTAATAGCCTTTTAACTTTAAAACAGTTATTTTACAGAGCATCAAAGTTAAACTGATTCTTAGGTGGAAAATCTCAAGGTAATGTGTGCTTGCGTGATGCCCATTTTGTTCTGTGACTTAGCGTATATCAATTTTAAATCTGCAAAACCTAAACTTGGAATGCAAAAGATGGACCATTACAAAAGGAAGATTTGGAAAGTTATCTCATGGGGCTATAATAAAGAACAATATTTTCAACAGATTTTTGCCCCAGGCAAAGAATGACAGGGACCTTTTGAATAATTCCAACAACAGAGCCTATTGTGATTAAAAAGAGGAAGAATTTAATTGAAAGCAAGGTTAACTCTCACTAAGAATCTTAATAATACATGTCTTTGTATCATACAAATACATATATATTTTGCAAAGATATCTGACCTTATCCAAGTCAGAAATCTAGGCAAACCTGAGATATAGAAGGTAATTTACTTAAAGTTAGTTAAAGTTCTTTAGCTTTCAAGCTTTCATGTCTATAACACTATACACATGTCAGCTTCTGCAATGCCCACAATGTATATACATTTCAATGCAGTTTGGAGTCCATTATGGGGCTAATGCAGAGTTTGTACAGTGTCTATACAGTGTGAACACATATAGACACATACCTGGAGACAGGGGCGTGGAATGGGAGAGAAGGGAAGAGGAGTGACTTGTTTTGTATGACTGAATTTGCCTTACATAAAAAAATAATAATAAAAAAATATTTTATAAATATATATATATATATATATATATATATATATATATATTGTAAGAGTCTTCTTACAAAATCACACTTTACAACAGTTGTCCTTGTCAGGTGCTTTTTATTGATGCAAAATGTTATGTCAGAACAATTACATCCAGCATGTGGCCCCCGACCCTAAGCTAAACATTAGGAGCTCACAATCACCTGGCCTACTAGTTCAGCATCAGGAGCGTCTTCCTCTTGAATCCCAGAATGCTTTATGCTTCACACAGACGCACACCAATCAGACCCATGTGGAGCAGCTGTTTCAAAGCTATCCAGCAGGGAACAACATTTTTACCCAGGTAATGAGTCATGTTCTTTATAGCAGAACAGGGCAAAGAACCCTCTTTGCCACATTATCTATCTATCTATCTATCTATCTATCTATCTATCTATCTATCTATCTATCCATCTTATACCAGAATGTAATCAATCTTATTGAAAAAGTGTCCCAAACAGTGCTATGCAAGGCAATGTAAATAAATAAAACTATAATTTAGTGAGTTTATTTTTTTTTAGTTTGTTGAAATATTGTGGCTAGAGCAGATCCACTATACAGTATGTGTTTATTAACACATGTAACTCTTTACACATACTGTATGCACCGTTGCAGTTTATAGTCACAGGTTTACACAAGGCTGCATTTTATACACTTTTATATTTACTTGTTTATTCACCAAATTATACTTTTATTCATTTATTTACATTGCCTCTCATAGCACTTTTTGGTGCTCTTTTTCAATTTCATTGATTACATTTATTACACACAGCAGGTCACCACTGCTTAAGCACTATTGATTGAGCTGACACCCTTAACAATTGGGGAGTGTAGCTGAAGGTTTTTTACTATACACCCTGAAGTGCCAAAAGTCATGGGATAGATGCCTAGTATCGCGTAGGACTCTCTCTTGAGCTGTGCGAAGTGCAGCAACTTGATGTGGCATAGATTCCACAAGTCCAGGAAGACCTCTGGAGAGATGTTGACCCATGTTGTCTGGATAGCTTCCAACAGTTCTCTGATATTATTAGGTGCAGAACCTCTCCACCACATCCCATAAATGCTGGATTGGGTTCATTTCAGGCAAATGTGGTGGCCACACCATTCGTTGGAACACTCCGGAATGCTCCTTGAACCAATTCTAGACAACTTAGGACTGATGACACGGTGCATTATGCTGCTGGAATATTCCATTGTTGTGGGGGTACATGAAGTCCATGATGGGCTGCAAATGGTCATCAAGCAATGCAACGTAGCAGTTACTGGTCAATGACGTGTTCAAAAGGACCAGCAGACCCAACCCATGCTACATGAACACAACCCACACCATTATGGAACCACCAGCAGCATGAACTGCCTTGTTGACAACTGGGGTCCATGTTATCATGGAGTCTGCACCACACCCGAACCCTGCCATCAGCCCGAGACAACTGGAACCATGACTCATCGGACCTCTCCATATGTTGCCAGTCCTCCAGGGTCCAATTAGCAATGTCATGATCCCAGGTGAGGTGCTATGTCCGGTGTTGTAGTGTCCACAGGGGCATTCTGGGGTGGAACTTCTGCTCCCATATCCCATGGAAGCTAAAGAATTCTGCACTGACCTGCTGGATATGCATCTGGTACTTCCAGCATTGAATGTTGATGTGATTTACATCAGTGTCGATTGTCTACTACCACAGACATTCTGGACAGACGCCACTGATCACGATCATTAAGCATTCGTGGTCAGCCACCGTCGGTGGTAATGCCTTCAAAGAGGTATTACAGGTAGACACGTGACACTGTATATCAAGGAATGTTGAATGTCTGCACAACTTCAGAAATAAAATGTACCATCCATCGGGACACCTACTATCATGCCCCATTCATACTCCAATAATTCACGTCGCCTTGCCATGAGCAGCCTAGCCAGTGTCCAAATTGACTCACGAGATATCAGCTTACAACTGATGCAGGTCTGGGCAATTTCAAGATGTCACAGTACAGTGACGCCACCTACCGTTTCATTTACATACTGCTATTCCATTACTTTAGGCACCTCAGTGTATATATATATATATATATATATGTCTGCACTGCTGCATTACAACATGGGGCCTCATTCAGAGATGTACGCAATGATGATATTTACGCACACGCAGAGATTGTTTTGTGACTATGCTCGCACAGAGGATCCAATCACAAAGTGAATGACAGGTAGTCAGTGTTTGGGATCGGGGGGTGGCTAGGCAAATGCAGGTATGTCTGACCGTTTAAATGCTGTTTCATGGGCATGCATAAATTAGCTATTGTGCTCCTTCGCAGCATGAGAGTCCTCTGTGTGTAGGAAGAGACACTGGGATAAATTTCATAGGGTCTAAGTTTTTCCTGTGGGACAAAGGACCCAGTTTGTGCCACAACTTGCCAAACTTGTGAGTTCGAGGCTATTAAATTATGCGCGTGTGCGAATTTTCTCCTATGAAAACTTAGACCTTTTAATGTGACTAGCATTAAAAGGTCCTAGTTATACAGAATCTTTCACAGATCAGTGAGATCCATGAAGGCTTCTGTGTTAAAAAAAATAGTAAACAGTAAAAAAAATAAAAATCATGTTGGGTTCCTCTCTAAAAGCAGGACCAGCCCTGGGCTCTGTTGACCCTGTCCTGGTTCTTAAATTACAGGGGGGAAATGTGTAGGGTTTCTCTGTGTTTTAAGAACCAGTACTAGGCTCTCTTGAGCCGGTCCTGGTTGAGAAAATACTGGGAAAAAATTATGTAGGGTTCCCTCGTATTTTCATCAACCAGCACTAGGATCTGTTGAGCTGGTCCTGGTTTTAGAAATACGGGGGACAAAATGAGTAGGGGTCCATCATATTTTCTGCAACCAGCATCGGACTCTTTCTAGTGGGGGTGTAATGCCACAACCGGGGTACCCTTTCACCGGGTCCCCCGGCCAAGGCACTATACCTGATCGCTAGTCAGCCCAGGCTGGGGATCCCTGTGGAGGTGGGGACCCCTTCGATGAAGGGGTTCCTCCTCTCTAATGCACTCCAGGCCTGGACTGTTAGCCTGCTTGTGGGGGATGCACATAATTTTTTTTTAAAACAGTTTATTTTTTTGTTACAGACAGAAACATGCACGGATCTCATGGATCTGTGCATGTTTCTGTGTAACTCTGACCTGCTCAGGCTAGACTCGCTAGCCTGAAGCAGGTTTGTTTTTTCTCAAGTTTTCAGACAGTAATAGTGTGCGAGTTAAACATTTGCACTCTATACATTGCCAGACTTGAATCCTCACGATGGCAAAACATCTGGATGCATGTTTTGCCATTGCGAGTTGTGGGGTGTGAAAAACGGGATCGGTATGAAATACCGCTGGAAGCCGGAAGACCGGCAACCGAAGATCCCGACAGGAAACAGGTAAGTATTTTAACTATTACTAACCCTATTCCCCCCCTAACCCTAACTTTCCCTTAGGGGTGCCTAACCCTAACCTCCCCCCAAGTGCCTTAACTCTAACCCCCCCTGTAAGTGCCTAAACACCCAGAAGTGTCTAACCCATCCCCCCTTACCCTAGCCTAACCCTAATGCTCCCAGGGGGGGTGCCTAACCCAAAGTCCCCCCCGGGAGCCCCTAACCTAAAGTATCTGTCCGTGCCCGCCGCCTGACTTACCTTCGATCGGTATGCCGGGTGTCGGGCTCCCGGTGTCAGGATTTCGACACCTGTCATTAGACCCCTCCCGGGATTAGACATTCGGCATTTCGACCGTCGGCTTTCTGACTTCATCCCGTGAGAGACATGTGAGTTTGATTGTACTTGCACCCTTACATAGGGTGAGTTGTAAAAATGTGCTATAGCTCTATACTCGCACATTTTACAAACTTGGACCTTATTAGATTTTGGCCGCTGTGTTTGAACTTTGAAGAAGGATTTTTTATCTAGCTATTAACATTTGCTTATATAGTGCCAACATATTCTGTTGCACTTGACAATTGGGAACAAAACATAAATCAAATAGTAATAAAACAAGACTGGGTAATAGCGACAGACAAGGAGGTAAGAGGGCCCTGCTCACAAGCTTACAATCTACAGGCTAGTGATGAGGAAACTTTGTGGTATTTTAAAAATAAAGTATCATAATAATACTACAAATAGTAGTGATATCTATGGCCCTCATTCAGAGCCGCACGTTAACAACAGTACGCTCGTTGCGTTCCGATGTTGACTAACCGCGCATGCGTCGGTGTTACACTGCGCATGTGCGTACGGCAGATTGCGTTTTTTTTTTCTCTCGTTCCTAAAATAGCGTACAGGAAGTGACATGTCAAATGTGATTGACAGAACAGGGCGTTTTTGGGTGTTGACGGGGGTGGAGATGAAAAAACGCAGGCGTGGCGAGGCGTTTTTGGGGCGTACATACATTAGCAGATGCGAACGTCAAATGTGTTCGGACCGTCTCATACGTCACTGAAACATCCGCTTTCCCTTCAAAATGCTCGCACAGCTTAGGGTCAGGATTACTCGACCACATTGGCGATGGCCTTCTCCTCCGTCCCGGGACTCCACGATGGTGCTGCGATTAATCGCGGCTGGTCAGTAAAGTAATTAGTGTTGGATTGAAATCCGGCTTGGTATGTGTTTGGAAAGCAGTTTATTGGGATAGCACAAAAGCGTACGCAGGTGGAAATCAGAGCTGCTAATGTCATGATTACACAATCAATTAGCGTACATTTTTGGGGTTTTATTTTGGCCACAATTTGTTGGTTATGGCCTATTGTAACAATAATGTCATCATCTTTTAATTAGCTCCCCTTTTTTTGGTTTACTGTGGAATTTGCATCGCTATGTGATTTTTGAAACGTTCCTTAAAGAGGCCTTTTTTTTTGTTTTAAGAGGGTCAGTTTTTGCCTTTAGGGCCAGGATTAAATGTAACCCATTTGTACAATAATGTCACAATACAATGTCAGTTTTTTGTTTTTAATTTATTGTTTAAACACAAACAAATTGGCCTAATATTTTGTTGCCTTTTTTTGTGGCAAAGATATTTGATTAAAAAAAAAAACCATAACTGCTAACATAAGCGTAAATACAAAATTTAAAAACATTTCACAAGAAAGGAGAGGGAAGTTTTGACCAGAAAGGAATATGAGCCAAGCACAGAAGGAGTGTGGGAAAAGTCGCCATTGCTGTCACCGTTTTCTCGCCCGTTTGGCTGGGTGAGGGTGGGCGCCAGACCGGGTCCGGGATGCCATCGGGCTGGCCTGTCCAGAGGCAGATGTTGTGGCCTCTGGACTAGGCACAGGGCTAGGCACATTTGGAGGATTGGCTGATGTTGTGCCAGAGGTGGAGGATCCGGATGTTCCGGCAGGAAGGGAGGTCGGCTCCACCATGTGCTGGCGAACGAGCTGCTCCAGGGCATCGGCGATGCGGATGTTGGCCCTGGTATTTTCCGCCAGGGCCTGAGCAATGGTCACGTTGGCCGCAGCATTTTGCTCCAGGGCCTCAGCCACCCGTATCAGACTGGCGTCCATCCTCTGCAGAATCTCCGTATGGAAATCCGATTTAAAATTGAGTTCTGTGAGGAGGCCCACTGCCTGCGAGGGGGCACGCCCTGGACTGGCTTCTGCAGGGTCCTCAGCCAGATGTACTGGTTCCTCCCCTGCAGAGCCAGCAGAAATTCTGCGGCCAAGGCTCCCCTCTGGAGCAGACTCATCCGCCTCTGTCTCTGTTAGGAAATTTGTGAAAAGACTCACATTAGAATCTACATATTGGCACAATAGCATTTCAGAGTTGGTGACATCACAAGACTTACCTTGGCCAACATGAGGAGCCGCAAAGTCTGGCATGTCCGTATCCATGTTGGACACGCCAAACACCTCCACAGCCTGCACACACCCCTGTGCCATCTCTTCTAAGTCTGTCAACTCCAATGACACAGGGGTGGGACCCCCACCTGTCCCCCTTGCATGCCTAGCCCTGTCAGCAAGTTTTTGTTTGAGACGATATTTGAAGTCTGCCCATCTGTGGAATGAAATTGTAACCATTATCCTTTTTTTTACAATGGGGTTTGTTTATAGGATGGGAAAGTGTTTACTTACCGCCGTTTGACATCCCGGGCTAGACGGACATAATCACCCACCCTATTGACAGCAACGGCGACCTCCTCCTACATTCTCCACTTCTGGCTTTGGCTCATATTCCTGGCTGCCTGGGGCAGGATGTCAACGCACTTCTGGATCAAAACCTCCATCTCCTTGCTTGTGAAATGTGGCTGCCTTTTTTTTTTGGCAGCTTTGGCGGGTTGACTGGGGCCAGCAGTCTCTTCCATGTCATCCTCCTCACCTATTTGGGTAAATATGCAGATTTAGCCACTTCACAACTTGACCAATATATTTGTGTTAAAATAATCATGGAGACAAAATGCATGAAGGCCTTACCGCCGGATTTTTGGCCATTGTTTCCCTGGTCTGAAGCCATGTTTCTGCTTCCAGAATGTAATCAACCAGAAATTCAATGTGATTTCGTGACGTATTTATACATGCGTCCTTTGTTTGCGGCCGCATCATTGATTGTGCGTCCCTATGATTCATCCTTAATTTGTGCGGGAAAATAAACACTATTTATGGCTTGGTGTGTGTGGAGTCGAGGTGGGGTTGTTGGATTGTTGGCGGTTAAGTTGTTTGGATTTGGTTGTTTGCGGTTGGAGGATTTGGCAGAGTTGGTTTTTTGTTTGTTTTTGCTACAGTTCTTTTGTTTTTCCGTTCGCATTTTTTTCCTTTTTTCCACATCCTTTCCTGATTTGGTAAGTTTTGTGCAGTCAAATTTGTGGCCAATTGGTGTATTCTTCTGTTTTTTGGTTTGTTAATTTTTTTAACACTAATTTCATCTTTTTTAGTTTTTTTTGGCTTTCGGACCCAAAGACCTTTTTTTTGGAAATCTTATATATTCGAGTTGGGTAAGTCCATTTTTTGTCTTGCATTTGCGAACTAATTACCGCATTTTTGACTGTTGGTGTAGTGACTTGCATTTGCGAATTAATTAACGCATTTTTGACTGTGTAGTGACTTGCATTTGCGAATTAATTACCGCATTTTTGACTGTTGGTGTAGTGACTTGCATTTGCGAATTAATTACCGCATTTTTGACTGTTGGTGTAGTGACTTGCATTTGCGAATTAATTAACGCATTTTTGACTGTTGGTGTAGTGACTTGCATTTGCGAATTAATTACCGCATTTTTGACTGTTGGTGTAGTGACTTGCATTTGCGAATTAATTACCGCATTTTTGACTGTTGGTGTAGTGACTTGCATTTGCGAATTAATTACCGCATTTTTGACTGTTGGTGTAGTGACTTGCATTTGCGAACTAATTAACGCATTTTTGGCGGCTTATTCATCATGTAATCCAGTTTTGCTTTTCCCTTTTCCATTTTTGGGGTCCATTTGAACCCTATTTGACGTACGGTGTGCAATGTCGTTTTCATCGATGGCCAAATGTGTGTTTCGGCTATTTTCTGTGTTGGCTTGCAACAATTGGAAAAAAAAAAATTCACCCTCTAAATTTTTGAAGTCTCATTTTTGGCTTTTTTACAGTTTATACGTATCATGACAATACCCCGGCATGTAAGCAGCTATGGATGGTATCAGAAAGCTAAGTTGATTTTTCTTACTTTTGGGGTGGCTCAAAAGCCTTACATTGTAAACTTTGAATTTCAGGTAGATCTGGGGCGAATTGTTCTGGCCCTGCTCCCGGAAGACGACCAACCTCAAACTCGTCCCAGGCGTAGGCATCGTAGGCATGCAAGGCCCCAGATATTTCGAACACGTGTCACCCTTTTTGGAATGCCCGATGATGAGGTTTTAAGACGCTACCGTCTACCTCCCAAAATCATCATAGACACTCTCTCATTAATAGAAAGTGATCTTGAGCGGCAAATTGACAGTCCAACAGCAATACCACCACTGATGCAATTTATGGCGGTGTTACATTTCTGTGCCTCAGGATCGTTTCAAACAACGGTGGGAATAGTGGCGGGCATCTCCCAATCCTCCTTTTCCAGGATCCTGAGGGCAGTGATGGAGGCACTTTTCAAGCACCTCCATCATTTTATTAAAATGCCATTGGATATGGGTGCCCTTAGTGTGGCCAAGGCCAATTTTTACCAAATAGCTGGCTTCCCACACATCATAGGGGTTGTGGATGGTACTCACATACCACTTCAGCCTCCAGCACGGCTGGAGGCAATATTTAGAAACAGGAAACACTATCACTCCCTGAATGCAATGGTGGTATGTGATGCCTCCCTCCAGATCCTGTCCCTGAATGCTAAATTACCCGGAAGTGCTCATGACTCCTTCGTCATCCGGCAATCAGGGATATGGCAGAAATTAACCAACCTACAAGCTGGTGATGCGTGGCTTCTGGGTAAGTGGAGACCTTTAGTACATAACAATGTTAAGCTTGATACACAGTGTTCCTGATGTGGTCTATTTTTGTTCACAGGAGACAGTGGATACCCTTGCATGTCCTGGCTGCTCACTCCTTATTTGGCTCCCACACCAGGGCCACAAAGTGCGTATAATTCCGCACTTACAGCCACCAGGCAAGTGGTGGAGCGCTGTATCAGCCTTTTAAAAGGCCGATTCAGATGCCTCCACCGCTCTGGTGGCGAGCTCATGTATGTGCCGGATATGGTGTCTAAAATTGTGGTCCTGTGTGGGATATTTCACAACATTGCCATAAGGAGTGGTGTCCCAATGCAGCCAGAGGATGCCTTACCTGAGGATGGCCCCCCCGAGGTTGGTCGAAGGTCAGTATGTGGGGGGGCCATACGCGATGATGTGGTGGCCAGATTTTTTAGGTAAGTTTGAACCAAACTCCAGTGTTTATACCTAATATGTTTGTGTTTGTTTGCGAACATCTAATTTATTTTTATTTTTCTCACCATCTTCTGTTTGTTCACATAATCTTTGGCACTCCAACGCTCACTACTTCCTGCTACCCTTACCAAACCTGGATCTGGTCCTTTTGGGCATATATTCTGGAACCCATATCGCAACGCCATGTTTGTGGAATCATGTTGGCATGGTCCTTCGTCAACCAGTTCTTGATTTTGTGTTTTTATTTAATTATTTCTTGGCATGTGTTGTATTTGAATTTATCACTGTGTTTTTTTTTTGGGAGTGACCACTTTGTTTTCTCTGTTATGTTGTGAATAAATGTTTGGAGAGTGAAATGGTCTTCCTTTTTTGGGACGTTAACAGCAAGTGTAACCCGGTTAACACAAGTTACATTTGACTAAGGGGTAAACCAGTACTGACGCCAGTTGAGCTAAACTGAAATATGTTTTCAGCTTCCCAATCCACACCAAAAGGAAGCCTGGCCCAACCTTGGGATTTGTAAGATTGGCCTAAGCAGCTTGCGCACCAAGTAGGAACCTGGAAAATGTAGAAATATGTAATTGACACTACACCCAAAAAGGGAAATGACATTGTTACTGTTATGTGTTTCTTGTGTCTGTTTGACATACAAAGACAAAACACAATCTAACTTTTAAAAAAGGGAAATCCTTGCAGGAACAGTCTACTTATGTCATGCTAAACTATCTTGGTTTGGGTTTTTAAAAATGAGCCACAACGTATATTTGTCTTAATAAATTTAATTGGAAAATATAACAAAAATAAAAAAACTAATGCCGAAGGAGGCCAGACAGCCGGTCGAGGGCCACCAGAATGCCGATGACATGTTGGCGCATCTGCCCCACAACATCCGCCACCTCTTGCCGACGCCTCTGTTCCTCTGTGGGTGAGAAAAGTGTGTGGGTTAATACAACAATAGGGAATCCACATAAAAAAAAAAAAACACAACCAAATCACTCCTAAACCCAAAACCAAAAAAAAAAAAGGGGGGGCTGGCAAAAATACAAGGCCTAGGTACAAATTCCCACAGGTATGATATGTGTATGTTTAAATCACCAGGAAGAGGTAAAGGCAAACCTTCACAATCACCAAAAGTCAAGCCACAAAAACACGAAGAAAGGCACGACACATGATTACATACAAACAGTTTGTGCTTTAAAAAAAAATAAAAAATAAACATACCGGGAGACAAAACGGGAGCTCCGGGCAAACCTCCATGATCCTCCTCGGAGGATCCGTCATTACCCAAAGAATGGGGCGGAGTTATGATGGACTCCGGGGAGGGGGTAATTGGAAGAGGGGTGGGTGGAGGAGAGGGGGAAGTGGGACGGAGGGGAAGGAGGCCCGACATTTCCGGGAGAGGGTCTGGGAAGGATGGGGAGGAGTGGGGAATAGGGGAAAGATTTGGGGTGGAGTGTTGGCTGGGGGTTGGGGATAGTGGCCGGGAACGCCGTCTGGACGGACGGTGACGGCGGAGTCTTGGCTGTCCCCCTAAAATATGTCAAAGAAATTGCGTTTAGTTTATGGACAAATCCGGGCAACCAAACTAAAAAAAAAAAAAAAAAAAAAAAAAAGCCAAATAGCAGTAGAATTAATAAATCAGAAATAGAGGGGAAACATGCACACGCAGATATGAGTACAAATAATAAATAGAACAGACAGGAAAACATGCACACGCAGATATGAGTACAAATAATAAATAGAACAGACAGGAAAACATGCACACGCAGATATGAGTACAAATAATAAATAGAACAGACAGGAAAACATGCACACGCAGATATGAGTACAAATAATAAATAGAACAGACAGGAAAACATGCACACGCAGTTTGCCACACAAACACAAACATTAAAACCACAATACATAACACTTACTTGCCAGGATCTGCATGCGAAAGCATGCCAGCAAGCGGGGCGTTCGCCGTTGCAGGTCGGACCACCTGCGCTCCAGCTGCCCGATGTTGCGGCGTGAGCCGAAGGACCGCAGGCGGGACCGTGCCTCCGCATACGCGGAGCGCTTCTGCCGGTTGGTCATGGGTTGAGGCTGGCTGGTGATCCGGCGATCCATGACCTCCGTAAGCACCAGCAGCTCGCGCCTGGTGAATGCGGAGGCTCTCATGATGGCAATGGTGTTTTTCTTAAAAATCATTTTTGATAAAGTGTGTAAAAATTTTCTGATTGGCTAATGTATTTTGGAAATTAACAGGAGCAATTTTATTGGTTAGTGTATGAGTCATGTGTTCGACAGGGCCAGAAATCTCTGGAGAGTTAGGATAGGCTTGATGCAGTGACATGCGTAAGCAAATTTAAATAAAGAAATGAACCCAGGGAAATATGCGGGGATCCACAGCAATAGTACAATTGTTTAATTGTGGTTCACATGTTTTTTGAACAATAAAAGCGAATGTTTCATCCGTACGTATTCTGCGGGTAAACACAAACACGGACAAGAGTAAAGTTTCTTGCATTGTGTTGAAAAAAACAAACAATTAAGCTAATTGATACATTGATTGGCATGATACGATTGATGGAGGTAGGCAGAATAAAGGAGCAGGTAATCGACATCTGACAAGGCCACTTCCTGTTTATACTTGTGCGTGCGTTCCTTTCAAGGCATTTCGGGGATGTACGCTCGCTATTTCGTACGCTCGTTAGTTAGAGGAGGGGTCGTCAGAGTTTTGGGAGGAATTTTAGATGCGAACGAAAATACGAGCGAGCCATTGAATTTAAATATTTTTGTACGTACGCCTAACGTACGTGCGCCCGGTTGCGAGTGGGTCTGAATGAGGGCCTATTATAATTGCTATTATGGGGATTTCTTTTCCCATTGTAAATGTATTATTAGACTTAATCAATCATCATTGGCAGCTGAATGTACTCACATCAGCTACTCAATAAATTGTTTTTCTCAACATCTACATTTCTAAAAGTGTGTGAAGGTAATGGGTCAGCTTACTACTTACAAAGATAGCTGAAACATATTCTACATTATTGTATATATGGTTTCTGAACCAAGAATTGTGCATGTAAGCATATAGTTCAAGAGAGGTCATCCCATGTTTTTTATATAGTTGTGACGTAAATAAATACTACAGAGATTATTAATTTTTCTGTTTCTCTGGCTACAGATCCTTTTAAAAATAATCTTTCTACTGTAAACCTTTTTAATAAGTACATGTAGGAATACCACCTGTCATCAGTTCATAATGAAACACTTTAATTTAGTTTGCACAGTGGCTATCCAAACATCAGGTGTTTGGCAATTACATTGTTCTGACATTCATATCGATTGCGCTCAGACAGGAGTAGAAGAGGGATGGATGACATTCTTACAATATGCAGAAGTTTGTGACATGTTTACACACACACACACACACACACACACACACACACACACACACACACACACACACACACACACACACACACACATATATATACATATACACACACACATACAGTATATATATATAATATATACAGTCAGGTCCATAAATATTGGGACATTGACAGAATTTTCAGATTTTGGCCTCTATTCACCACCACAATGGTTTTGAAATGAAACAAACAAGATGTGCTTTAACTGCAGACTTTCAGATTTCATTTGAGGGTAATTACATCCAAATCGGGTGAACGGTGTAGGAATTACGGTTTCAATATGTGCCTCCCACTTTTTAAGGGGCCAAAAGTAATGGGACTATCAACTCAAAAGCTATTTCATGGACAGGTGTGGGCTATTCCCTCGTTATTTAATTATCAATTAAGCAGGTAAAAGGTCTGGAGTTGATTCTAGGTGTGACATTTGCATTTGGAATCAGTTGCTGTCAACTCTCAATATGAGATCCAAAGAGCTGTCACTATCAGTGAAGCAAGCCATCATTAGGCTGAAAAATCAAAACAAACCCATCAGAGAGATAGCAAAAACATTAGGTGTGGCCAAATCAACTGTTTGGAACATTCTTAAAAAGAAAGAATGCACCGGAGAGCTCAGCAACACCAAAAGACCCAGAAGACCATGGAAAACAACTGTGGTGGATGACAAAAGAATTATTTCCCTGGTGAAGAAAAACCCCTTCACAACAGTTGGCCAAATCAAGAACACCCTCCAGGAGGTAGATGTATATGTGTCAAAGTCAACAATCAAGAGAAGACTTCACAAGAGTGAATATAGAGGGTTCAGCACAAGATGCAAACCATTGGTGAGCCACAAAAACAGGAAGACCAGTTTAGAGTTTGCCAAACAACATCTAAAAAAGCCATTACAGCTCTGGAACAACATCCTATTGACAGATGAGACAAAGATCAACTTGTACCAGAGTGATGGGAAGAGAAGAGAAGGAAAGGAACTGCTCATGATCCAAAACATACCACCTCATCAGTGAAGCATGGTGGTGGTAGTGTCATGGCGTGGGCATGTATGGCTGCCAATGGAACTGGTTCCCTTGTATTTATTGATGATGTGACTGCTGACAAAAGCAGCAGAATGAATTCTGAAGTGTTTCAGGCAATATTATATGCTCATATTCAGTCAAATGCTTCAGAACTCATTGGACAGCGCTTCACAGTGCAGATGGACAATGACCCAAAGCATACTGCAAAAGCAACCAAAGAGTTTTTTAAGGCTAAAAGTGGAATGTTATGCAATGGCCAAGTCAATCCCCTGACCTGAATCCGATTGAGCATGCATTTCACTTGATGAAGACAAAACTGAAGGGAAAATGCCCCAAGAACAAGCAGGAACTGAAGACATTTGCAGTAGAGGCCTGGCAGAGCATCACCAGGGATGAAACCCAGCATCTGGTGATGTCTATGCGTTCCAGACTTCAGGCTGTAATTGCCTGCAAAGCATTTGCAACAAAGTATTAAAAAGTGAAAGTTAGATTTAGGATTGTTTAGTTTGTCCCATTACTTTTGGCCCCTTAAAAAGTGGGAGGCATATATAGAAACCGTTGTAATTCCTACACCGTTCACCTGAGTTGGATGTAATTACCCTCAAATTAAATCTGAAAGTCTGCAGTTAAATCACATCTTGTTTGTTTCATTTCAAAGCCATTGTGTTGGTGAATAGAGGACAAAATATGAAAATTCTGTCAATGTCCCAATATTTATGCACCTGACTGTATATATACATATATATATATATATATATATATATATATATGCGTGTGTATAATATATATGTATGTATATATATATATATATATATATATATATACACATATACATACAGTATATATATATATATATATATACTTCCAGAGAGGTCCACTCTCACGTTATAAGCCACAGTTTGCTGGGGTAGTTACCCATATAGGATTCTCAGGAGGGTCCTTGCAGAGATAAAATAAAAATAACAGGGGTACACTCACCAGTCTTCATAGAAACATAATTTTTATTCCATATATTTATTTATATAGACACATATATAGTGGCTTGCAAAAGTATTCAGCTCCCTAAAACAGTAGAGATGAGTGCTTCGGTTCTACTGAGTTCTTTTTGCCAAATTAGAGCAAGTTGGTTTTCTCTTATTGGCTATCCAAAACATGTGATAGACTGATAGCCAGTAAGTTGTGGTTGTCAGGTCTGAAATTAACCGGGAGAAAACCAAATCTTGACTAAAATGTAGACAATTGAATGTATGTGGTGCTCGTAACAGAGTAAAGGTGTATATAATGGATAGTGCTGTTACAGGGTATATATGGTCCCCAATTTTATGGATAGTGTTATCAGTTAATGTGGGTATATAATAGTGTGTGTCCACCTTCTTTGTGCCCTGCGGGTTGAGGTCGCACACGGGTGTCCTCCTGCTGGCGAGCGGTGAGGCACACCTAGTTGCGTTAGCGGGCATAAGGCGCGGAGCCTGGCAGAGACCTCCAGAGGTCTCTGGTGTGTTTCCAGGCACCTCTGCTGATGTTTCTGTGACTGGGAACGAACGCGTCCCAGGTCCATGCAGTTGCCTGGACCACTGGGGCATGGCTTATAGTTTTCTGCACCATATCCCAGCTGGGATTTCAGAGCTGTGTGCGGACCTCCATGTGGGCATCCCTTGTCTCCAGTGCACTCAGGTGGCTCTGGAATGCAGGATTGGGGGTGACAGAGATGTTCCGGTTGTGAAGGGTGGAGTGAGATTTCTATATGCCCTAATCAGTCTACTGGCAGATTACTGCATCACAGATTTCAGCTCTATTGCCGACATGCTGTGTTGATGGTGGGCACCCTGACTCTCTTCCATACATCACAGATGTCAGCCAGCATTGATGGCATTGTGGTTTTCTCTTTGACAGCTGTGGGAGAATGCAGGCCCATCTTGTGCCACTCATTGTGCAGCTCGGTCAGGTGTGTGACTTGTCCATTTTTGTGCCCTCTGCTGCATCTTCTCTTCTTTCGCACTCTGCTCCCTCTGCTGGTCATACTGTCAACAGAGTGTGTGTGGCTCCTGTTCTGACATAGATGCAGTTCTAGTAGGGATTATTCATTTAGCCTGGGTGATGTTCTGCATTACGCCAATATGGTGGTGCTACGAGTCTTGCCCTTTAGGATGCTTGAGATCATTCGGCAGGCAAGTTCATCAATGTATTTGCCTTTACTTCCAAGTCTCGGAAGGCAAGCTGGGTTAGGTTTGGCACTGATATGATGAAGTATTCCACTGTAAGCAGGATGGAATGCCCATGATGGCACTTGCTTGCAAAGATGTCAAAGTATGCAGCAGTCATCTGTTGGAGCAGAGGTCTTGTGCAGTTGCTCTCCGGTGCTTTGGTGCCCAGCACTAAAAAGGGCCATTGTTATGTTTTGGTACCCTCTGCACAGCAAGGCAGTTGTATGATTTTACCAAGGGGTTTAAGCTCCCAGTTTCTGGCTTTGTGGGTGGAGGCTCCTCCAGGAACTTACAGTCTGCATTTGAGTTGCTTCTTGTTGTCAAGGACAACTTGATGAAGAAGGTTCAGCTGGGGTACATGGTTGGGTCTTTGCCTGAGCCTCCTCTCCCTGATCTAGTCCTATTCCCTGTGGGTGTAGTTCCCAAAAATAAGCCAGGCAAGTTTCATCTGATAATCTCTCTTACCCAGAGGGTTCTTTGTTGAATGATACTGTCCAAGAGTCTGTGTCCAGGGTGTGTTATTAATCTTTCGATGTGACCTTGCAGATTGTACTGTCGCTTGTTCCAGTGGCCCTCCTGTAAAAGCTAGATGTGGAATCCACCTTTTGTCTGTTGCCCATGCATTTTGGTTATTTTTCTTCAGGTTGGAGGATGGTTTCTATATTGATAAGCGCCTGCCCATGGGTTGTTCAGTAACATGTATGTTTTTCGAATGCTTCAGTTTCTTTCTCCACTGGTGTGTTTGCGCAGGTATGGAGGAGTTGGGGTAGCTCATTACCTTGATGACTTCCACTGTGTTGGGCCGGATGGCTCTTTCCATTGTGCATCGTTGCTGTTTTCTTTGCATGCCCTTTTCTCAGAGTTTATGGTCTCAATAATGGGGGAGAAGTTGGAGATTCCCTGTACTTCCCTTTCTGTATCTGGGCAATGAGATTAATACAGATGTTTGCTGTTGTCAATTACTGCGGAAGAAGGTGGAAAAGCTTATGAATGCTAATGTTCTAACACTGGTGGCGGTTAAGGTAACGCTCCAGCAGGGACAGTCTTTGCTGGGGTTATTCAGTTTTGTATGCTGTATCATACCCATGGATAGGGAGTTTTGCCACAAGCTTCAGTACTCGTCTGCTGGTATCTGGAAGGCTCACTACTTTATATGGTTGTCTGCTGAGATCTGGAGCTACAGCTGTTCACCAATGCGGCGGGCATTTTGTAATGGTGGATCTAGCGAGGCATACTAATGCCTCCAGGACTCTTTGAATGTACTGTGCCACTTGGAGTCAGTGGGAAGCCTTCTCGGCTTACAGGCGAATGAGAGGTAATACCCTGCACCAGATTTTCTTGTATGGGGCCTTTATTCTGTGGGGAAATCTGAGGAAGTTTAGTTCCGATGTGTCTTACAGCACTGTATCCTATTGCTCAGGCTATCTCCTAGAGATTATGATACCCATTAATTTTGCATTGGGGCCATCACCACTGCTGCTTCCCTTGGGCTTTCAGCGTTAGAGATTTAGGCACTGGGATGCTGGAAGTCTGCTGTTTATAAAAGTAACATTCATTTAGTTTGGGCTTTATTTGTTGTTTTAATTTTCTTTGGCATTTGTACTAAGTTTAGGTTTACTTGTGAGTGTTTTGCCACTTGTCACCATTAACGATGGGGGCCTCGAGGAATTTTGCCCTGTTTGTTGTTTGATCCTCAGAGTCTGAATGGCTTTTGCACTCCAAGCAGGTTTTTACCTCAGGCCAAGTTATCCCCCCTCCCCCATTTGCCTTTGCTGATTGTTAGCTGAATGTCTATTAATTTACTTGTTCTTTTCACCAGGAGCCATTGCACTTAATAATAGGTGCACTCCCCTTCAATAACCGGGCCATTAGTGTAAAAATGGGGAGTTGGAGACCTTACTACTTGCTTTTTAGCAGGGAAATTGGCCCTGAAGCACTTGCTGTTACCTGCCAGTGGGTATGGCCATGTCATCTGTCCATTTCTTGCTGGCACCACCATATATACTTTAAAATAAAATAAATAAATAAAAAGGCCAACCAATTTTTTTACGCCTCATCTGTTGTCCTTCTACATGTGTATCCTTACTCATCTGGCCTCAATACGCCATGTAGCGTGATATGCTTGGCATAAGTGAGCAGCCAGGTCCTTTGCAACTCTGCTAGAGGGAGGGTTATCTATGTCCTGAGTATGTATATGTCTACAAGTGAAATCTATGGCTCAGTAAATAGGATTGGACAATTTCAGAGGTAATCCAAATTGGTGCTTACCTGTAGGGCAACAACTTCACTCAGACTGGAAGTAAAAAAGTTCTTAAAGTATTAAAAGAAACAGTTCACAATTCACTCAATCAGTTACAATATAAACATTTTTTAATATGTAGCAAAATTAATGTTACAAAATAAAACATAAATTTAAAAAGCATCCATTGGCGACTGAGTTAATTCACAATAGGCTGACAGATCAAGTGAAACTTTCAAGAAGAAGTGGGATGAGTTTCTAATTCTTTGAAGTGGATTAAAACTTTTACAATTATTGCTGGATTTAGTGAGTCAGAATATATTACCATATCCAGCACATACTATATTTGTGAACTAACCCTTAAAATTGTATATTTAAGTGTTAAGACCAGTGACACAATAATACAACTGTACACTCAAACTAAAAGATTAACAAAGTATTCAACAAATAAGTAGTAAACTACGTAATCATTTGCTTATCTGAATTCCTAACAGTATGTGGAGTCCACCATCAACAATCCTTGCTACACTACAGTATGTGTTCAATGCTCTATTATTGGAAACTGCTACTTTTCCAACAGTCCCATAATAAAAAGAATATGAAGCATTGCATATGAACACTCTTTCCAGCCACCACAATGATATTCTATGACAAAAGTGCCCTGTAACTGTAGATACTTCTTCAACGTATTACACAAATTATGTATATTTTAAATGTCTAAAGTGTACTTTTCATCAAAGCATCTACAGAAGCTATAAATATATGTTGTCCTCATTTTATTTTCACATATTTGAGTACATAATGATTCAAAAAGCTATTAGAATCCAATACCGTAACTATGGGTGGGCAACAGTGCAGTGCTGTGTGGGTGACACCGTCGCTTCTGGCTAGCAGGGTGCCTGGAACAAATAGAGTAGTACATTTAGGAAAAGGGGCACTCCCATATGTCAACAAATTTGATACCAAAATGAAATAAGTAAATACACACTGACACTGTCATGTCACTTACCCCACAAACACCCGCTGGGACAGTGGAGGTATGGTGCTGCAGGCACAGATTGTACTTATGTGCTGTGCCTGGCCACGGTGTGTTCCACTTCCTTCCTCGGCCTCCTCCCTGCTCCTCAGTGGACAGATGCTGCAGCAGGGACACAGGAAGGGGCTAGCTCAGCCATGTAGTCGGTGACAGGGCCAGGGGCAAGGTCAATTTATTATTTACTAGCCGTGGGCATGTGGCAGATGCCTTTTGTGCCCCATCAGAACCCCGGGCCCGATACGGGTGTACCCTTTGTACCCCCCTGTCGCCTTGCCTGTCTGCAGCTAGGATAGCTACTGTAGTGCCGCCAGAGCGTCCTTTAGACATGTCAGATGGGCACCCTGCAGTGGGGACACCCACAATAAAGGCGTTACCCCTCTTCAGGGCACCCCAGGCCTAGGGGAGTGTCTATGACACTCCCATGGGATGTAGTCTGCATCCTGATGGTCAGGATGCTGGTGGTCAGAAACCTGACACCGGAATCCCAACAACAGCCTGAATTCCAGCTTCAGAATCTGACCGCTGACATTCTGATGGTAAGTATTAGGGTTGGGGTTAGGCACTAGGGTGAGGTTTAGGCTGTGGGATGGGATGTTTAGGGTTAGGCTGTGGTAGGCTAGGGTTAGGCTGCAGGAGGGGAGGGTTAGGGTTAGGCTGTGGTAGGGGAGCATTAGGCTGCAGGAGGGGAGGGTTAGGCTGTGGTAGGCTAGGGTTAGGCTGCAGGAGGGGAGGGTTTAGGCTGTTGGTGGGGAGGATTAGGGTTAGGATGTGGTAGGGGAGGATTAGGCTGCAGAAGGGGAAGGTTAGGGTTTAGGCTGCGGGTGGGGAGAGTTAGTGTTAGGCTGCAGGTGGAAGGGTTAGGGTTAGGCTGCAGGAGGGGGGTTCAGATTAGGCTGCAGGAGGGGAGGGTTAGGGAAGAGGGTGCTGAAGGGGAGGGTTAAGGTTAGGCTTCGGGAGGAGAGAGTTAGGGTTAGGCTGCGGGAGGGGAGGGTTAGGGTTAGGCTGCGGGAGAGGAGGGTTAGGGTTAGGCTGCAGAAGGAGAGGGTTAGGAATAGACTGTGAGAGGTAAGGGTTAGGAATTGGCTGCAGGAGGGGAGAGTTAGGGTTAGGCTGTGGGAGGGGAGGGTTAGAGTTAGGCTTCGGGAGGGGAAGGTTAGAGTTAGGCTGCAGGAGGAGAGGGTTAGGCTGTGGGAGGGGAGGGTTAGGGATAGGATGCGGGACAGGAAGGTTAGGGATAGGATGCGGGACAGGAGGGTTAGGGATAGGCTGTGGGAAAGGTGGGTTAGAGTTAAGGGGAGGGTTAGGGTAAGGGTTATAATACTTCTGTCGTGATTCTGACTGTCGGGATCCCATACCCAACCCACTCCCATGGCACTCCCACAAGTCAGGGCGTTTCCATGCACTCACACTGTTGCCGCCCAAAATGCCCAATTCCACAGAAAGACAGATCCATCACAGTTCCATATGGCTCAGAATAGGGTGGAGAAATGTGTTTTTTCGCACCTGCGCATGCGCTGTTTGCAAAAACTCGCCATTTCGTCCGTTCAGAGATTCATCAGATTCAGAATCAGCCCCTTCATATGGTTTTCTCTGTCTGTATCTAAAGAAACTCACGTAGAATACATTATTAATAAGACATTGCTCAAAAAAATGTTCATTAAGTATATACTTAAAAATTTCCATTATGCCAGCGTTCAACTTAATCTAACCACAATGCACCATTCCAGTACATTATTTTCTGTGTTATCATTCAAACATGTCTTTTCTTATCATTTGATAATTTAATGTAAGGAAAATCTCTGTTTACCCTAATGAAGAAATAATTTTTCTCTTGAGATATTTGTGTTTGAAGCCCACATTGTTTTCTTTCTGTTGCGATGATGAGTGACAGTTGCAGTATTCCTGTGTCTGTTTATAGAAATATATAATTCTAATTCTACACAATGGCATATCCCAGAGTCCGTTTCATAACAAAACCCACAGTGCACAATTCAAGATCTGGGATCAAGGATTTGATGTAAATAATGGTGATAATGTCTCAGTAATCCATTTTCAGTGTGCACAAAGGATGCACTGTTCTATTGTAATTATTGTGTATGAAGTCTAATCGAATTAACAATATAATTAGTTTTGCTAAATAAAAAGCAGCCCACTCAGTGCATTTGAACTGCAAACTGTACTACAACATAAACATGTATTATAACTAAGATAATAATGCAGTTTATGTAATATTTTATATTACTTACTGCAATAAGAATATGAAATGTACTGTTTCCACATTATATTCTCTCTCACTTACTGTGTCAACACAGGCTCAGAATACTAATTTAATTTATTAATATTCTCCCCATGATACCAACCTTAAGTTCCATGGTTATTGTTTCTTTAATCTTTGGTGGCACACAATATACAGTATTATAGACACGGGGACTTTAGCCACCTGTGCTAACAATTTCATTATTTATTTATTTTATCTATTATTATTGCCAAGTTGCAAACCTACATCTATGTGTTTGGCAGAAACAGACATAAATCAAAACCATAATTGTACATTTATCCATTGAACTTATTAGAAATGCCTGGTCAGCAAAGCAAAATTTGAGGGGGGCCATCAAGTCACACCCACCTCATCAAACCAAATATTAAAAACATATACACTCTTGCAGTAAAACATTCCTAAATTACAGGAATAAATGTGTCATACAGTATACTACTATGCCTATAGTTGGTTTGTCATACCTAGAGTTATGCCCTTGTGAGTCTATGCTTTGCTCTTCTCAAATAATATCACTTTGTATGAAATACTCCTATTATCCAAACTTGACACCTGTTTTACAAGTTATTTACATACATCAAACCTGAGAGCCCAAAAGCTTGTTTCATACAAATGAGGGCCACCTGTTCACATGAAGGAAATGCAATGTGTGGGTTGTGGGGAGGGGAAGCAATCGGGAAGCCCACTGCCTAAATACCGGCAGCCGGCTTCCCGACTGTCATATCCCGGCAAGGGTGAAATGCCGGGCGTCTACATGTAGACACCCGCATTTCCCCGAAGCCGGGAGACCGGCGCCCGGCATCCCGATCGTAGTGATGCCGGGCGCCGCGAGCGGATAGCCGCGGGGGGGGAGGGTTAATTTTAGGGCTCCCGGGGGGGACTTAGGGTTAGGCACCCCCCCGGGACAGTTAGGCTAGGGGAAGGGAGGGTTAGGGTTAGGCACCCCCGGGGGGGACTTTGGGTTTGGCACCCAAAGTCCCCCCCGGGGGTGCCTAACCCTAACTTAGGTTTAGGCAGCGGGGAAGGGGGTGGTTAGGGTTAGGCACTTAGAGGGGGGATTAGGGTTAGGCACTTGGGGGGGAAGTTAGGGTTAGGCACCCCTAAGGAGGGTTAGGGTTAGGTTAGGTTAGTAGATACTTACCTATCCACGATTGGGATTTCCAGCGCTGTCTGGCTTCCGCTGCTTCTAACTCTGCTCTTGTCGGGCTGCCGCTGATGGGAATCGAACCGCCGGCCATACCCATTCCGTGGGGAGACCTGAATCAGGGGTAACCTGATATTAGTTCAAGATAACACTAAAGCTGGCCACACACTAGACCAACTTTCATCCAACCATCCAACTTGTTGATTGGTTGGAATGAAAATCTGGTAAGGTATGAAAGCAAATGACAATCAGCAATTTGCTCCCAAATGCAGGAAAATGGCCAAAAACTGTTGTTTGAACAAATTGTTTACATCAAACATTTAACAAACTTGCCTGAATGACCATTTTCGTCTGTTTTCTGGCATTTAGGGGCAAATTGCTGATCATCATTTACTCTCATACGTTACCAGATTTGTTGGTCTAGTGTGTGGCCAGCTTAGGGCAATAAGGCTGATATATATATATATATATATATATATATTTATTTTTTTTAGAGATATGTGCAGGTCTTGGTTCTAAATCATCGTTGTGTTTTGGTTTTGGCAAAACGACCCTCAGCTGTTTTGGTTTTGGATGTAATTTGGGCCTGTTTTTATTCCTACACTTAACATCAATTGCATTAATTTTCAATAACTTCCAGTTCATTTTGACCACCTCACAGCTCACAATATTGTTTTTACCAATATTGGCCAAAGGCAGCAGTGAGCAGACTACTAAACTAAGCGACAGAGCAGTGGCACAAACACACGGCAGTAAAAAAAATATATAGCACATTTATGAAATATAGTGGCACAGCAGTGGCAGACAGGATGGCAGTTTACTAAACTATACAACCCTATACTGTAGAATGTTTTCATTAATCAATAACTAATATCGTAAAAAGTAAAAGCCTAGAAGTAAATATAATATATTACCAACACACTTCTCCAAAGCTGCTAGTTTAGATGCTGCTAGCAGAAGCAAAATAGATAAATAAAAAAAAAAAGGCGTGCCCCCCTCCCTCCAAATCAGTAACCAGCCCGGGACCTCTGAGCATGGGCTGGGCTAGCATTGGAAGATATGGGGAAAAATTTAATGGGGTTCCCCCTTTTTTTCCAATAACCAGCACCAGGCTGAACTAGATGAGGGACTGACGCTTTGGCAGGGGTACACACAGCATGGGGTGCCCCTGCCATAATGGAAAACAACCCCAATCTGGTTAGCCCTGGAATCCCTCGGAAAGTCGGGACCCCCCACCCTAACATGGGTTCCTCCTCCCAAGAGACAACTAGCCTTGAGCTTCCACGAACCCCCTGGGCAAGTGTGTAATAAATAGTTTAATACATTAAAATACATTGTTCTTTACAGTTGGCCTACAATTCCCAGCAAGCCTGTCCAGGCATGATGGCACTTGTGGAACAACAAGTGCCAGCATGCCCAGACATTAAAAGCCCACTGGAGAATGCTGGGAGGGAGTACATGCAGGTGATAATCCAAGATGAAGCCCCCAAAGATAAACGTCAGTACAGCAAAAAGCGGGTTCTCCTTTACACGTATCTCTCGGCATTTGTGTCCATCAACCTTGCACCGCCACTATGTAACTACTAAGATGGAGACACGCAATCTCCCAGGAGAACTATCTCTCCTCTTTTGGCACTGAGATTGGTGCCGGGAGCCAATCAGCAGTAAGGACTATGCATCAAGGGGCTGTGAGACACGGGGGGAGGTCGTGGTAAAATCTTTTCTACTGACTTTGAATTGAGAGTATATCAGCAACTCGTTGTTTGACTTTAAATTGCATTATTATGAAAGAACTTTGTCAGTTTTACAGCACTTCGTTGTCCATCAATAATTTTCTCTGGCAATTTTGGATTTTTTATGTGCTTAGATGAATCACTTGCTATGATGTATGGAATCCAACTGCTAAAGCATAATAGAGACTGCTACTTTGTGTAATAATCTTTATGGCTCTAAGGGCAAAATTTACTAAGCAGCAGGTTCGAAACCCCGGCGGTTTGACTGCGGGTTCTAATCCCCGGCGGTTTAGTGGCGGTGTGATGGCAGTTTCTAAATTACACCAATTTTAACTTTAGCCCTAGCCCTGTTCTATTCTATTCTTAAATGTGTTTTGGCAGCGGTTTTGGGCTTTCGGAAAACTGCAGATAGTAAAACCGCCAAACTGCCACCAAACCGCCGGGGTTTAGAACACTTTTTCCACCTCCTTCTTTATCTCCCCTCTGCTGTCTACCGTCCTCCCTCTCCTTTCCAATTACTCCACTTTCGCTCTCTTCTACCCCATGTTGGTCCTACTACCCCACCACGAATCCCTCCTCCAAACCTCTTCTTCATGTCACTCCATCCCACCTCCATCCAGATCTCGTTAAACTCCCTCCCTGCCCACCGCCTACAGATTGCTTTCCCAGAACTGGTTCACGCACAATCTCTCCACTCCATTCATCTTGGTCACCCAAATTAATCTTGCTCACTACAGCAACCCCGATACTCTCAGTCACATCTCTCCCACAAACACTGTCCCTCTATCCTATGCCCTCTGGAATGCCAGATCAATCGTGATAAACTGGTTCCCACCCACATTTTCATCACCAACAACTTGCATCCCCAAGCCATTACTGAAACCTGGATTTCAACCTCTGACACCACTTCCTCTGCAGCTCTCTCCTCTGGGGGCCTCATGGCAGTGGTGTTGAGATCCTTCTGTCCCCGAGTTACTCATACCAACTCCTACCCTCTGAACAATTCCTTATTTTCACTACATTTGAGGTTCATACTATACCCCTCTTCTAACCAGTGCACATGCGAGTATCTGTCATTTACAGTAGAGATGTGCACTGACCCTCGTGTTTTGATTTTGGATCTGGATCTCCCCTGGTTTTGGATCTGGATTGGTTTTGCCAAAACCTCACCTCCGAGTTTTGTTTTTGGATCTGGATTTTTTCTTAAAAAATCATAAAAACAGCTAAAACCACATAAAATGGGCCTTTTTATGTTCCTACAGTATCATTAACCTCAATAACATTTATTTCCAGTAGTTGCCAGTCAATTTTGACCACTTCACAGCTCACAATAATTATTTTTTCATCTAGTTTAGGCCCAAAATTTGCACCAAGATAGCTAGCTGACTGCAGCAGTGGGCAGCACAAACACATGGCAGTTCAACTTCTAAAATGGCACATCAGGAAACACTTTTATTATTGAAAAGATGCTTGAGGGAGTTGGAGTATGTATGTAGTTGAAGGCAGGGCAGGGATAGGGAGGGTTGATTGGTAGTAAATTTTATTTTGTTTTTTGATTCCAAAGAAAATTTATGAAGGAGAAGGGGAGGGGAGGAGGCATATACAAAAAAAATGTGATACATTCACATCAGTCCTTGCCACAGAAGAATCCTTGAGCATGGCTGCTGCTGCTGGGAGTTGATTTTCTCATCCCAGAAGGGAATCAGGAAGAGTGCTTTCCAAAAACAAATAAACAATTGACTTAAATAATCCTTTGCAAACCTTCTATAAAGGCATTTCCCAACCTGTACAGGGACATAAAAAAACATAGTTAGTTAGTGGCATCAAAGTGCCACTTAACCAGCACAGATATGTGGACAAGAATAAGATCTATGATTTAAGGCAGGGGTAGCCAACCCCGGTCCTCGAGAGCTACCAACAGTGCATGTTTTCCAGGTCTCCTCAAAGAATCACAACTATAATAATTAACTCCACATGTGGATCTTTCTAAATGTTTTGGTGAGTAATGAATACACCTTTGCACCAGTTAGGTCATCGGGAAAACATGAGCTCTTGAGGACCGAGGTTGGCTACCCCTGATTTTTAAGCCTTACGTTGTGTCTTTCTTGAGAATCCTGCGCCTGCTTCTGCGGCTAGGAGTGGATTTTCATCCCAGAAGGGGACCATGAAGAGTGCTTCCAAAAAACAATTCATGTAAATAATCCTTTGCAAACCTTCTGTAAAGGCATTTTCCAACCTGTACAGGGACATTAAAAAAAACAGAGGGCCTGATTCAGAGCCAGACACTCTGACCAGAGCGCTCGCTCTGAATCAGGGCCCTCCTACCTTAAATTGGAGCGGCCTCCTGGCCGCTCGCATAGCTGTGGGTGACCACCCACAGCTTATGCGAGCGGCCAAAAAGATGGTTGCGATGGTCAAGACCATCACGACCATTGGGCTTGCGATGAGACCCTGCGGTAGGGTCTCGTTGCCGCAAGCCCTGGTGTGCTTTTGGTTCTATCAGAGCCAAAAGCACTCCCACTGACATCACTAGTGATGTCAGTGGGGCCGGCCCCAGACGGTAGGCGTTCCCATGGGAACGCCTCGGTCTGGGCAGCAACGCCCCCAGCACGCCCACCAAAGGGGGCGTGCTGTCACTCACCATTGACAGCATGCCCCCTTTGGTGCGAGATCCATAGCAACGGCTGGCCGTCACTATGTGGGTCTCGTGCATGCGCACGATGGAGCTCCTTCCGCCGTGCGCTTGCACATTAGGGCACCATCGACCCGCTTGCGAGCGCTCAGCGCTCGCGAGTGGGTCTGAATCTGGCCCAGAGTTAGTTAGTGGCCTTCAAATTGCCATTGTTCCCACTGTCCACTTTACCATATTATTTAGATATGCGAACAAGCAGAACAGAGCATTAAATGCAACATTTCAGTTTAAAACTGTCACTGCTCGGATAATTGGAATTGGTGAAGCCGAACTGGGTTGATGAACAGAGACACCTGGACCAGTGGGTAGTTGGAATTTAGATGGTTTAATGTAATTCTTGGTCATACAGCTGAATGAGGACTTTAATATGAGATGTAGAATAATGTCCTCTATGCAGAGATGCGCAATAAAAGATACTGAATAAAACTATAACACAAAAGTCTCTGGAGTACATGAAGTAACGTGTCAACAAGGACTGTAGACTTGGAACTGTAGAATTAGATGAGGAATATTAAAGCTTGAAATAGAGTCCGGGCTGTGGTTTGCCGAATAAGAATTGGATACTTGAATGTGACTCCAGGGTGGAGTACGCTGGATTGGAATGAATACTTGAGTCTGACTCCGGGATGGAGTATGCTGGATTGGAGAGAGAACTTGAGTCTGACTCTGGGATGGAGTATGCTGGATTGGAGAGAGAACTTGAGTCTGACTGCGGGATGGAGTATGCTGGATTGGGTGTGCACTTGAATAGGACTCTGGGATGGAGTGTGCTGGATTGGGTGAGCACTTTGAATAGGACTCCTGGATGGAGTGTGCTGGATTGGGTGAGCACTGAATAGGACTCCAGGATGGAGTGTGCTAGATTGGGTGAGCACTTTGAATAGGACTCCGGGATGGAGTGTGCTGGACTGGAAGCAGTACTCCCAATTGGAGTATACAGGAACATGAGGCTGGCAAACTGGAAAGGAAACCAGCGGAGCTCAGGAACAAAGGTCTTGCTGTAGCAAAGGGCACTATTGTACTGGCAATGAGACAGAGTCAGGGAAGGGCTTTTATACCTCTGGTCGGATTCTGATTGGCTGTAGCAACTGGAGAGTGCTGCTGACTGGATGGATCTGGACCACCTGACTTGATCCAAGATGGCCACGTCCATGATCCGGAGGTCTGACACACTGAAGTGCAGGAAGTGCATGGAAGTGTGGCTGGGACACCTAGGAAACAGTGGGGATGCAGGAAACCACCTTCAGGCATAGGCCCCACTCTGGATTCCACTGACAGGAGCGGCCGGCGACTCAGCAAGGCGCGATGACATAAGCGCATGGGGAGATGCAGGGGTGTCAGCCGGAGGTCTCTAGCATGGATGGTGACAAAATAGAAACAAAACCAAATCAGATGTTTACCCTGGAGGATCTGTCTGATTCATCATGGTTCCCCCAAGACCAAGATTGTGCAAATTCTAAAAAGAGAGAGACTGACACCATGGCTAGTAAACAGAAGAGTCACCTTCTGGATGTGAATTGTCTCATTTGCATGAAGAAAACCCAACCCTCAGATGAGATGGATCTCAGCCAGTGGACAAAATTGAACATCAAGGGATTTCTCCATCATGTTCTGCAGTGTGGAAAGCTTTCATTCACATGTTTTCTATAAAGCAGTTAAAAGTTACAGCCTTCAAAGTGTTTGGCTATAACACCCACCTTTGCCAGGAATTACCAAACATTATCACAAGCAAAAGATTCATCTGTCCGGAATCTGTCTGGGAATTCATGGACAGAATTCCCAGACAGATTCCCAGTTCTGTAGCCAACTTTATTCCTACCTGAATCGCAAACTGAAATACGGAATAGTGAGCAAGAAAACATGGAGGCATTTATTATTCCAATGCCTGCATTCCAACCAATACCTCTCAGACTACACCCACTGGGGGGACCAGGTCTTGAATGACCATCCCCATCTGTTGCTAGACCTTCTTCCTGGACTTCCTGTCCAAAAAGGGTGAGCAGGATACAGAAAGAGGAGCTAGATGTCCCCGATGAAATTTTTTGTTCATCTATAATAGATAATGAGGAGAGAGAAGAGCTGCAGATGTTGGAACAGGGGCTCCCACCTATTTGGCTTCCCTCCAGAGAGCAGAGCTCTGTTCCTCTGGAAGTGGCTATGCCTAAGCTGATGATAGGTAGTCTCTGTCTGTTGGTAAACACCCTTCAGGAGATGGCAACCCAGAATAACAACAACTATAATAATGTGTCCACTGATAACCAGCCTGATCCCTTAACAGCAACATAGCCCATATGGCCAACTCATAACATGACACCCAGTTTGCAGCCTCCTCTTCCTTATGACACTAATCCAGTCACCATGGTTGATCAATCAACCATGTGTGGTCCACCCAATTTTTGGCTTTCTACACTCTAACATCATAAAAATACATTATAACACACTAGACTTATAATCTTTGCTTTTGTTTATGTTTTTGAATAGAACAGTTTTAGAATTTAGGATGTCCACTCTATATACGTTTGTAAATATAGGCTTTAGTTTTTTAGAGCATATAACTTTATAAACTGTTAGGATAACATTTCTGCTATGTTTAAGGTTAAAAAAAACAACTTTTTGCAAACCAATAACTTGAAAAAAAAGTTTTCATTGCAATATTCATGTTTGTTTGTTTTTTTAAAAAATAGATTTTTTATTACTGGTTTTGTTTACAAAATGCAATACAAATATTTAGCAAAATTAAAAAAAAATTGTTTTTATTTTTTGACTGATGGTGTTGCTAACACGCACACAGAAAAAAATTGATTGTTTTTTTCACACTGGGGGTGAACCCCTGAAAGAGGCAGCAGTCCCTTGACAGACAGCAGCACAGCATCCCTGCACAGCTACACCGTTGACAGTGACAGCCAGGTGTGGCTAACATGCACACCAAAAAAAGTTTTTTTAATTTTTGGCCCAGCACCCCCTTGACAGACAGCAACTCAGCACCCCTACACAGCTACGCCGATGACAGTGACAGCCAGGTGTGGCTGACATGCACACGAAAAAAAATTGTTTATTTATTTTTTGGGCAGCAGCCCCTCAACAGACAGCAGCACAGCACCCCTGCACAACTACGCCGATGACAGTGACAGCCAGGTGCGGCCGACACGCACACAAAATTTTTTTTTATTTATTTTTGGGCAGCCCCTCGACAGACTAGAACAAAGAGTTAACTTAAAGAAAAACTCACAGAATGGGGTCCCCCTGCCATAATGGAAACCTGCCCCAACTGGTCAGCACACGGCTGGAATCCCTCAGAAAGATGGGACCCCCCCAAAAATGTGTGCAGCACCCCTGCGCACCTACACCAATGACAGGTGTGGCTTTTCTTTTAACACTGGGGTGAACCCCTGAAAATAGGCAGCAGACCCTTAGCACAGCACTCCTGCACTGATGACAAGTGTTGCTAACACTAATTTTTTTCATTTTTTTCACACTGAGGGTAGGTGAAGAGCACCCCTGAAGGACAGAGCGCCCCCTGGACACCCCCTGTAGCAGCACTACAGCCAGCCAGCCCCTATGGACAGGACAAGTACAACAGCCAGCCCCAATGGACAGGACAATGACAGCCAGCCAGCCAGTCTCTATGGACATGACAATGACAGCCAGCCAGCCCCTATGATAATGACAACAGCCAGCCCCTCTATAGACAACAGCCAGCCAGCGCTTACGTACAACAGTCCCTATGCACAGCATCAGTGTGCAATTAACAATAACACAACAGCACAGCATAGCTCCCAGCACCCTCCCTCTTCACTCTCCACAGCCGGAATGAAAAATGGCACCTTTATAGAACCCAAAACCCGTAAGATTCCGACAGCGGGATGATGACGTTTTGCCTCTTTTTCAGATCCGAGTCAGGCAGGAAAAACCTGAGCTGACTCGTATCTGCCTCGGATCCCCGTGATTCAGGTGGGTTCGGGTCCGAACCTGCTCATCTCTAATTTACAGTCCCCCTGGCCCTCCCTCCAAGTTCCTTGACAACTTTGCTTACTAGCTCCCTCAATTTCTCTTCCCTCCATTATCCTAGGTGACTTCAATATCACAATTGATATCCCCACAGAATCCTCCACCTCCAAACTCCTTACCCCAACATCTTCATTTGGTCTCTCCCAATGGACCTCCTCACTCTCCCATGTGAGTAGGCATAATCTTGATCTGGTTTTCACTCACTGTTGTGATATTTCCCCATTCCCCTTCTCTGACCATCACCTTCTCTTTTTTAACCTATCCTTCTCTCCTTCCTTGCCTCTAACTCCTAAAGCCACTAAGTGTAACATTGAGGCTATCTACACTGTTCCTTTTCTTTCATGTTTGACTAACTTCTCTCTCTTATCCTCTCTCTCTCCTGTCCTGAACAAGCAGCTTCCTTATACAAGGCCTCCCTTATTTCTGCTCTTGACTCTGTTGCTCCAGTAATCACTACTCACCCTCGCAGAACCTCATCTCAGCACTGGCATTCCAAATGCACCAGATAACTGCAAAAGTGTTCACGAACCGTCGAGCGACAGTGGAAGATCTCACACTAAGGCAGATTTTCTCCATTTCAAATTCATTCTCTCATCCTACAGTTCTGCCGTTTCTCTTTCTAAACAGTCATATTTCAAGAACCTAATCTCCTCCCAGTCCTCAAATTCCCAGCGTTTCTTTACCACCTTCAACTCCCTGAGAGCACTATTTAGCTATTTATTACAAATGTACTTAAAGCCCATGGGGTGCTATTTAGAGCCCTGGGCTTTCAGTCCCTCAGGAAGGGAACACACATTTTTTTGGGGGTCCCATCTTTCTGAGGGATTCCTGCCGTGTGCTGACCAGTTGGGGCAGGTTTCCATTATGGCAGGGGGACCCCATTCTGTGAGTTTTTCTTTAAGTTAACTCTTTGTTCTAGTATTATCATTAATGAAGTCTTGTGCAGTGCTTTAAGCCTGTCCACAAAGGCAGAGCTGCTTCAGGGTGGAATAGAAACTATGCAGTAAAAAGAAAATGCAGGTGCATACTCTAACACTAAGAATATCAATAATCAAAACAATTATAATAAACTGTACACTTTTCATGGAGTATAAATAATGTTTATTAGCACATTTTTGCCAATCTACCACGTCATGGTGAAACTCATCAGGTAGGTCTCTAACATCCCTAATACTGACACATTATATTAAATTATCCAGGACACTGCAAAAAAACCTTTAAAGAGGCTTGAATACTACATGATAATAGAAAACCAGAGGTCTTTGTTGCATATATTTGCAAATACATGGTTAAGTGCGGGACCACGTCAAGGCTCCTCTGTACCGGCATCCCTAATGATACTGTGCATAATAATAGCACCCAATCTGGGTCACAATTGCATACTGTTTTACCACATGCTAACAGCACATACGTAAATATAGTTAAGTTGAGAAACAACTCACCTAGGAGGTACCCCATAAACCTCCAAATAGCACTATAGGAACCAGCACAAACTCCCAATGCTGATCCCATCCATGCCTTTCAGAACAGCAATACAAAATAGTGATTGCTCATATCAACCTAATGGTTTTTCACAAGTGCTTGTAAAGGGAAGGGTTTATTCTGGACTACAAAAAAAAAACAGCATTGCAAGGGTGTGCTGATTCCTATAGTGCTGAGCAACATCTCCACTTGTAAAATTCTGCACCTTAGAAAATATACCCCTTATAGTGCTATGCTGAAAAATAGAAATGCAGGTTGAAGAGCAATTAGGAAACAGAAAGAATATGACAGGGAGTGATTTATGTGCAATGCAAAATGCGATATTTGACAATTTCATTATTATGACGTTTTGCCTAAATGTGAGAGCTGGATTTGGCTGGGAGAACTGAGACATGCCTGGGTTTGACTCGGTACCCCCAAGTTTGGGTGTTTTCGGTTTCCACAAAAAACAAGTTGTGGTTGGCTTTTTCTGCAGTGTACAGAAGAAAATTCATACTGTACTTCTGGTTACAGATGTCGCAAGATAAGATTAGGGTTGCTGTCTCCTGGGATAAATGGTAGTACCTTACATCCAGCAGCCAATTAGTAGAACACAAGTCCAGAGCCTTGGTACAAGTATCCGCAGCTAGTTTTATTTGAGTGTACAAAATAAACAAAACATAAAAATAAATCCTAGCCTGTCTGGCACCATCTTTACAAAAGTAGCTGTCAAATTGCGTATGTTCCTTCTTACTGATAACTTATTACATCAGCTGAGTTGCTATACAAACACGCTGGAAACTTGACACATGTTCCAGCGAGATTAATCTCGGCAGAAACTCGTAAGCTAGTACATTACCTCTATGATGTTACAACTGCAGACTTTCTAGTGCAGTATGACAATGACTGGAAACCATGACAGGTCTTTTTTTTTACAGTTTGAATGGATGTTCAGTGATTGGTTCAAGTTAATTTATGTTAAATTGAATCACAGAAGTTTTTAAATATGTAGAAGACTATCTGCTAATAAATCATATTAGAATACCTGCAAGTGTGTACAGAATAAAGTAATTTTTATTTTTTAGGTAATGTTTTGCTTATTTTTTTCAGCATCGTATATGAATGGAACACAGCAGAAACTATTGCTTTACATATCCTTGTAACTTTTTTTTATACCCTATCCATTATGGATTGTGTTTTCACTGGCAACCGCCGCTTTTTATTTTCCTGGTGCCTATTCAGTGAATAAGCTACCTCTTTTATAGACACAACCTTAAATATACACTCAACATCTATAACATTAAAATTACTGACAGGTGATGTCAGGGGCTGGCTGGCAACTTCTAGCCTGGGGGGCAAGTCCAAGGCACTGGCCCATAAGTAACGGAGCATCCTTAAATGGAGGTGTACGTGTAAAATAGCGCTGCTAACATACATAAGTGTAAGTGTAAAATAGCGCTGCTAACATACATAAGTGTACGTGTAAAATAGCGCTGCTAACATACATATGCTGTGGCAGGGCATATTGGGATTTGTAGTCCCAAAGCTGAAGTGCCGCTTATTTATTTATATATTTATAAATCACTAATCATGGGAGCCTCTTATTAAGAATAAGGCTCCCATTTTTCCAACACAACACTTTTATATTTATTTGGGCTGCAATTATATCTGTGGGGGCGGGAGGAGGGGTCCTGGGTGACACGGCCAATAGCAGCAGTGTGGCCGTGTCACTCATATACTGAATAATTAACCAGCACTGCTGATGCCCTGCGACCCCATAGCAGTGACCCCATAGCCGCTGCCCTACGACTCCATAAACCCCCCCAGCAGCCGCTGCTCGTTGTGTATGGCCGCCTGTGCGCGATGCCGACGGGATGGCTGAGGTTGGTGCCTTGTTGATTATGTACCTACAGGGCTTCCATAGCCCTGTAGTACAAACAAGAACAGCACGTGACCGCGGCTGCCTCCGACAGTCAAAGTCAGAACGCAGCCGCCGCGGAGGCACAGAGCTGCACACTGGTCCACCTCCACAGCCCTTTGCAAGGAGGAGGTGGGCGGCCCACGATGCTTAGTAATACAGCGGCCCAGGGTGCACATGGCACCCTGCCCCCCAGCCCAGCCCGCCACTGGGTGATGTGTATAACAAACAATGATTATCTAATTGTGATGGCAGATGTCAAGAGGTGGGATATATAGCAGTAGCAAGTGAACAGTTAAGCTGCACACACACACACAATGATTTTTTGAACGATTATCGTTAAATGATATCGTTTAACGATAATCGTTTGTAAAAATCGTTCACTTTCTGAGTCAAATGATGAACGATTATCGTTCATGCGCGTTCACGTTTGTAGTTTGTAATGGAGCGTACACACGGTCAGATTTGTCAGACTTGTCAGATTTGTCAGATGAACGATTGAACGATTAAACGATTTGAACGATTTGAACGATTTTTGACTGCATTAAAATGAATGGAATCGTCCAAGTCTGACTGCAAACCATCAGATGTCAGATATCGTTATCTGACCATCGGGAACGCGCATCGTTGATCGTCCATCGTTCAGGCATGTCAGATATGAACGATTTTCCTTCAGATATGAACGACTGAACGATTTTTAAATCGTTATCGTTCATATCTGAAGGAAAAATCTGACCGTGTGTATGCACCATAATTCAGTCAGACTTGTCAACTCAACGATTTTCATTAAGGGAATATGCAAAAATCGTTTGTAGTTCAAAAAAATCGTTCATTATACTTTAAAAAATCTGACAGATAATCTGACAGATAACCTGACAGAAAATCGTTCATAAAACCCTTCATAAAATCGTTGGTAACAAAATCGTTGTGTGTGTATGCAGCTTTAGTTTTTGAAGTTGATGTGCTGGAAGGAAGCATAAGGATCTGAGCGACTTTGACAAGGGCTGAATTGCGACTGCTAGGCGACTGGGTCAGAGCACTCCCAAACAGCAGGTCTTGTGGGGTGTTCACTGTATGTATTGGATAGTACCTACCAAAAGTGTTCCAATGAAAGACAGCTGATGAACCGGCGACAGGATCACGGGCACCCTAGGCTCATTGTGCGTGGGCAGTGAAAGGTAGCCCATCTATGCAATCTCATAGAAGAGCTACTGTAGAACAAATTGCTGAAAAAGTGAATGAAAGCTATGATACTGTAGATAGGTGTCAGAACACACAATGCTTTATAGCTTGCTGTGTAATCACAGACAGCTCAGACTGCCCATGGTGACCACTGTCCACTGCCGAAAGGGCCTACAATGGGAATGTGAGAATCAGAACTGGACCATGGAGCTGTAGAAGTGGTCTGGTCTGATTAATAACATTTGCTTTTACACCATGTGGATAGCCGGTGCCTGAGTGTTGTGTACCTGGGAAAGAGATGGTACCAGGATGCACTGTACTATGGAAAGAAGGCGTGCCTGCAGAGGCAGTGTGATGCTTAGGGTAATGCTCTGCTGGGAAACTTTGGATCCTGGCATTTATTTGGATGTTACTTTGACATGCACCACCTATCTAATCATTACTGAGGGCCAAGTGCACACCTTCATGATAGTGGTATTCCCTGATGGACATGGCCCCTTGCAGCAGGATAATGCACCCTGCCACACTTCAAAAATTGTTCCGGAATGGTTTGAGGAACGTGACAGAGAATTGAAGGTGTTGACTTGACCTCCAAATTCCCTTGATCTCAATCTGATTGAACATATGTGGGATGTGCTGGAAAAACAAGCCGGAGATCATGGAGACTTCAAGATCTGCTGCTAACGTCTTGGTGCCAGATACCACAGGACACCTTCAGTGATCTTGTGGAGTCCATACTTTGACAGATCAAAGCTGTTTTGGTGGCAAGATGGGACCTAAACAATATTAGGCACGTGGTTTTAATTTTATGGCTGATGGGTGTACGTTAATATATGCTTTAAATGATTCCATAAATTCTAAATATCATTAACCACTGTCATGCAATTAACAGTTTTATTTTTTTTCTATTTTATATGAAGATATGATTTTTTTCTAATTCAGTTACAGGGATACTAGACAGAGGTGGAGACCCTGAATCATTAATTGATTTCTCCCATACATTGTACTATGATAACATATTTCAAGGCTACTGTATGCATAATTGTATTCTCTGTGCCAGTATGCTGAATCCTGCTCTTGTCACATTGTCACTGAGAGCTGATTCTACCCTCCGTAATTGGCGATGTTCTAGTTTTGGACAAAGGTGTGGGGGCAGCTCAAGGGAAAAGCTTTGACATTTACTTCATCAATTTATTTTTATTGTTCCTACATTTATTGCAGCTATAACAACCCTTAATAGTAATATCTCCTCCCTGTAGGGTATTCTGGTATTTGAAATTTTTTTAACTCATTTGTTCTCCCAGATAGCAGTAAAGTGCATTTCATTCTAACCTTTAGGTTTCAATCTTCTCCTTCTTTTCATCTCTAAAGGAGAGGCAGTCCTAAAGTTTTACCGCAACGCCAATTTAAAGGCCATCTTCAAGTCCGTAAGAGCCGTAGAGTTCTAAAGTAACTGCAAATTATGATTGCTACATTTTTTCCTTGTCCTTCAACTATGTCTTAAAATATGAACATCCATCTATGCAATAAATTAAAATGTGTCTGCCATTTCTGATGTGGGAATATTGAGCTTTGTTTTAGTATTAGGCCTGATTTTAAGATAAACAGTCCAGTAAGGGGCTATAATTAAATCTCTGTGATGGATAGCATACATAATCTGGACAGCTGTATATATGTGCCTGCAGATAACCCTGATATTGATTTAGAGGATTTTGAAATAAACCAGATTTTCGAAGAAAATGAAAGTCATGTCCAGTCTTTGCTGTTTAAATTGGTCAGTCATTTGCTCAGCTCAAGGCAAGATTAAATCTCATTAGGTCATTATTCTGCCATTAAGGTCTAATCTCTGTCTTAATATCACTAGAGAAGACACGTGGTGTCCGCTAATTGACTTGTGCTCAGCTTCATCTATTTTTTTTTTGTCTTTTTTTAAGATCTTAGTCCTAAAATGTAATTTGGCAAGAAAGATATGACTTTTTTTGGGGGTATAAATGAGTTTTTGGGAAAATAGCTGTTTGATGTTCGGAATGGTTAAAAATAAACTATTATAGTTCGGCCGCATGAGTAATTGAAATAAGACTGGGCAGCTGGCAAAAAGGAGGACTTGCTGCACATAGATCATTGATAAATAAAGTAATAGCTGCGTCTGTGCTTTGCTGGATCTGTCTGATTTCTTATTCTGTCTGTGAAATTGCCTAAAAAACAATAAACATGGAGAATCATTACATTCACAATTCACTTTCTTACTACTCACAACGCTTTGTGTCACTCTACAAATTCTCATGTTGCTCAATCATGAGAGGTCAACGGCTGTATTTTTATATTGCAGGTCAATCTAGCTTCATAAAAATAATTTGTCGTTTGCTATAAGTTAGTGACTGTTCTTCAGCAAAACACTAAAGCAGGTGAAGCTGAGATCTTATCAGCAAACAGTTTAATCTATCGTTTGATTCCTGAATACCTTTATGTTGTTTGCCACACATATAGAGCCTGATTCAGCATGGATCGCAATTGCAAAGCTGCACGCAGGCTATAGATATAGGATATATGCACGCAGGCAGCTTTGCAATTGCTATCCTTGCAATAATGCAAATGCAGCAGGAGGTGTATGACACCACCTGCTGCAATTGTGATCTCAGCACTGCAATGGAGGTCACAGGCTGGGATCATCATCGCGACCATTGGTAGTCGAAGGTCGCGATGGCGGACGGTGCCGGGTAGCTTACTCAGGCTGGCTGGCTTAGGAGCTCAGCAGACTGCGTAGGTCCACGCAGTCCCTGGGCTGGCTGCTCCCAGAAAATGAGGTAGCCGTGCCGCGTTTCTGGGATCACCGGCCACCCCCGCACCGGCCCTTAAATGCCTCTGCCTGTCATCCCATATACTAACGATTGATTGGGGCAATTCGCCGATAACCAGATGTTGAGGTCGGCGCATTGGTGAAACAACATGTTGGATTTCACTGATTTGCCGATCACGATCAAAACATGATCGTGATTAGCAAATCGGGGACTTTTAACATATGGAATTTCACAGATATCCAGACGGATTGGTGATCATCGATTGCCTCTGGTTGGCATTTCAGACCAGCGGATCGCTTTTTCCAATCCGGTCAGGGGATCGGGCAATCTGTCGGTAGATGTTTGGGCCCCTTTACCTGTGTACAGCAATCAACTCTTGCATGTTCATTCAATTTGCTCATAAACAGATGAGCCACAACCCATTTCTTGCCATTAATAACTAATTATCTGCTAACCATAACTTCATACATAAGATAAGATAGATATTTTAATTCTACTTTAATGTGACACTTAACTACTGAGAAGCAATTTAAAATGCAAGCATCAAAACCCGAACTAACATAACACTAAACCAAAATAAACAGTTATTATTTCATAATGATAAGTAAAGTGTTGTGTTTTCCCATTCATAAGAGCCGTTAGTTATTACCTGTCTCTATGTAAGACTGTGCAAACCATGGTAACTAAAGACATAGCTCTAAGCATGCCAGTACAGTTCATGTACAGTCAAATGACAACACAAAGTCATTTTCCTATTCATTACACTTTCTTTTTATGCATGTTAATCTATAATTAATTTAATATGTCACTTATTAGAGACATTTTCTTTTTCTATTTTCAACTTCTTCCAAAGTGCTTCTAAGTATGCATTGTTAAGACTCCCCTTTGATTACCATGTGATTAGTTGATTCAACTCATGGCCTCTTTTCTTTGAGATATTCATTGTCTCTTTTGCCTCCTACACAGTTCTTAAGAATTTAAATGAACCATTTTATTCCTCTGTACGAGCACGGATCTCCACGCTCAGCCCCGCCCCTTTGCTTTTCAGTTTATTGTTCCCAATAAAAGTGATGTAGGATTAGCATTATAAATTACAACCTATACAACATTTTATGTGTTTTCTGCCAATGTTGTTTTTTTGAAGCTTTTAACCCTTTTCTTAATACCGTGCTTGTTATCTTCTGAAATAAATAAAAAAAATATTTATTTATTTATTACCAGTTATTTATATAGCGCACACATATTCCGCAGCGCTTTACCATCTGTATTTTAAAAGCTATAATAAAATGACGAGGAATTTAAGGATTAATTTGAAAAGGTGATTTAATACTATGAGCAGGGGCTGCGCTTAATTATGTATTTACAGTATTGATGGTATTTTTTCATATTGCCTGCGCTATTACCCATAACTTATAATCAGAAAAAATTAGAAAAAAGAAATTAATTGTTACATTTGCTAACACAACAGTAAATTACAAGTGTAGATTGTGACAGTCCAGGTAATAACAAGTGATGTCCCTCCCAGGCCCTGATTCAGCAAAGATAATTGCTAAGCTGCACGCAAGCAGCTTGCAATTGCGATCCTTGCAGATATGGTAATGCACAGGAGGCATCACGCCTCCTGCTGCATTACTTATCCGAGCTGCGCTGTCCAACTCAGCTTTGGATACTCTGCGGAACATCAGCCGGCTAAGCTGACCCATGAGGTCGCGCAAGACGGCCGCCGAAGATGAGAAGAAGAGGCCAGAAAATCTCCATCAGCCGACGGAGATCCTGCTCTCTTCCCTCCCCCCCAATGCCGGCGACACGCCTCTGTTTCGGGAAACGGAGGCAATCGCCGGCCCCTCCCTGCCCACAAATGGCAGCAGACTGTCAATCAATGCCAGCCACCTGCGCAGGTTCCCGATCATCGAGAATCTGCGTTCAGCAGTGCACTAGCACTACAAGAGGACATAATGGCTATAGGGATGAAGGTAAGTATTGTTGTGAATGTGTAATAAAATAATACAATATTCGGTGTGTGGGTCCTGTCTTTTTTTGACTATTACTTTTACAGAGGTACCATAGGCACCAGCGTGATCTTAATTCCCTGCATGCTGGTACTTGTGGTTCTCTAAGTACCAGCAAGTAGGGTAGGCTTGCTGGGATCTGTAGTCCTCCTGTAAGGGACAATAGTTTTTTTTCTATCTTTTATACCATGAACTCGGCACCCACCGCCACTAGGGTGCTGATCATAGCTCTGGGCTATCAGCCTGGGCCTGCAGTGTCCCCCAGAGTGGCGCTGTAGCAATGATCTAGGCTGCAGGGTGCCGTTCCAGGCACTCAGCATGCCAAATGCAGGGGAAATGTGGGGACAATGGTGCCAACCCCTCGGCTCTGTGCCTTGGGAATTGTCACCACTCCCCTATTCACAGGCAGGGTCGGACTGCCCATCTGGCATATTTGGCAAATGCCAGAAGGGACGATGGGTCAGTCCAGTGTTAAACCCTGGCCGAGCAGCTCCGTCTCCCGGTGCTCTGCCGGGATACTGAAAGACGGGGGTGTGGCACAAGGCCAGGTCCCCATGACTCGCGTCACACCCTCGTGAGACATAACCATGCCCCTTTTGTGATGAAGCTATGCCCCTTTTGTTGGTGCACACGCGTCATAGACACGTGCAGGGGGACTGCAAGAGTTAATCAGCAGCCCTAGGCCGTCCCTGGTTATGGGCCTGGTAACCAAAGTATATATCAAGTACTGATGTGTCCATATACATCTAGCCTACTTGCACTTTAAACAACCCTTCTAGTCGTGCCATGCCGTGGTGTGAACAGGTAGCGTCACATCTTTTTTTTACTTTTTCCCTTCAAATTCATCTTAGTCGCATAGCAATGCGAATATGACGCTAACAGACAGCTTCTGCTGATTAATATGATATGCAGCATGCCTATATTCTGTGTGTCGATGTATCTGCATGTGAAATGCTACGATACAGTGACATAATGCTGCATATCATTTTAATTAGCAGAAGCTGCTTGTGCGTCCTATGCATATTAAGACGCATTTGAAGTCGCACAAAAAGATGCTTGCTCCCGCCGAGTCACACGGAGCTCTTGCCTTATGTGTAGCGCGAATTGTCGCGCACGGAGGATAGATGTATGTGGACACATCTGTATGACAGATGGACTGTAGATAGATGCAGCTGAAAATTATGTTTTTTTTACCATAAATTTTCCACACTGACTATGTACATATAAAAGTAGTTTAGAATAGAGAATTCCTAAAGTGTTTTTTTGTTTGCTTAAAAGACAGCAGAACATTTTGGGGAAGATAATATAAGCCACTATGTGCATCTAGGTAATATGCACAACACATTGCTTAAGGCAATCTCTACATCCAAGTAAAATGTATTTGCTGAAGCAATCAAGTAAAGAAAATGCACTTAAAGTCATTTCCATGAGTTGCTTCCAATGAAACGGATACTTTTCACCATGTGTTTTTTTTTCTAACAACAATAAGGACACAGATTGTATTTTTTTTAAAAATCAAGATTTTTTTTTTACATAGATGTTCTACATTAATATCCCGATCGTACAAGCATGAAAAATGGAAACCGCAAGAGCTGCGAGCAACTGTAGGAACACTGATTATAAGTCATCTGACAGATATAATTACATGAATTGCTCTCTGTACTCTAACTGTTATTCCTTTCAACAGTCCTGACCCTGCATACAGAAAAAGCCACCCCCATTACTGCCAAAAATGGAATCTGTAACACAAGGCAGTCCAAGTTACAACTCAGCCCAAGGCCTGGCTTCATGCCAGCACTGTGTAAATTTTCGTGAGCTCCAGCTATTTCGCCAGAAGTCTGCAATGTGTCTGGACAAGAACGGAACCCTTTTGTGAGGCCAGCCCTGACCAACCAGGAAGTTCAATTGAAAAACACACGCACACACACATAGCTTGGCATATACAATTACTTTCTTGTTTTACCTTCCAAGCTTGCTGTGTTTAGCTGTAGTGTTTTTCTATAACATAAAGAATAGAAACTCAGGTTGTTTTAGGATAATGAAATAAAACACATCCATAAAGCCTCTTCAAATGCTTTTTTTCTCTTAACTTCCTTGTGCAACTGACCCGTGGGTGTTTACAGAAATCTATGAATACATGGCTTAAAGAATATGTGAAACGTGCAGAAGATGAGCCATTGCCAAGAACTCAGGAATTTGTAGCTTTCTCTCCTTTACAAAAATGAAATGCTTGAAATTAAACAGAAAACACATCATATACACACCTGTATTGCCCTTTCTAACCTTTGTCTCCACAAATGTATTTATTTTATCTAGCATGCTTTTTATGTTTCTTCCTTTTTCCCATTTCTACCTTATATTGTATGTACCTATTTTATGTATGCTATATTATCTTCACTGCCTGACACTCCAGAGCACTGTGGTGCCATGCAAAGTAATAATAACAGTAGTAATAATAATAATAATAAAAATAATAGTCAACATTGTACGTTACACATTGGGGTCAATCCAATTAGGTGCGAATTGACTGCCAAGTGAGATGTGAGAGAAGTGCTGTTTGTGGGCATTAGGAAGGTACTTTAGGTTTTTAAATTGTGTCAAATGGCTGATTTGTGCTTTTTTTAAAAAAGGTAAAAAATGTAAAAATAAATGTGAACTTTTTTTGTTTAATCTTAAACGAAATATTAAAAAAAAAGTAGGAAAAAAGGTGATTTTGGGGTACTTTGAGGGCACCTTGAAAAATTGTAAAAAAATTATAAAAAACATTTATTTTTCAATTTAAAAATATTGTAATTAAATTTGGGGTGCATAAACTAACCAAAAAGTTGATTTTGGGGTAATTTGAGGACAATTTTTCTAACCTTCAAAAATGACATGTAATTACTGGACAAATTAAGCTAATTGAAAACTTCCAATTGCCTAATTAGTCATAAGGGGGGTCCAAAGGGTTCAGCATAGTGTCCCGACATTTTAAACTTAGAATAAAAATGTTCCTTTCCATCTCTCACCCTCAGGGAGGTGAGAATGGAAAAATGCGATTTCAGTCTGGTTGGTTCAGTGCAAGTTGCTAATTGATTTGCAAAATTAAAGAGAAAATAGCAACTCACACCTCGCAATTCGCACCTAATTGGATAGACCCCTTTGCTCTTTAGCCTGCAAATTAAGTATGTCACAAATTAAGTGCAGTTTGTCAGTATTAATAAACTTGTATGGAAAATGGGACATGCTGAAAGTTAAAAACATCTCATATCAAGTGATTTTAAAAGTAGCTAAAAATTTTAAAAAGTTTGAGGCTATATAAGCATCTGTGCTTTTTATGGAATAGATTGTTAGGGGTTAAAAAGATGATGATTTGTTTTAGATTACCATTGTTGAATGACAGGGTTAGTTAACCTATTAGGTGTTAGTGGGAGGGTTTTTTAGGCAGTCCATAATAGGGAGGAAGATCCTCCATCTTTTCCTCTTTTCCTGTTTTGATCACCCCCCTCCCCCAACTAATTTATCTGAACACATGAGTATATTTGACTGACTGGAGCCATGCTGGTAAATTGCTGGGCAAAGATCTACGTTAATGAACAATATTAAATTTTAAAAAATGGCTCCCTGTAACTTTGCTCATAGCTTGTGTTGATAGTGTAAATTTTGAAGGGAAGTACAGCATGGGGTATCCTTGCTAAAAAAAAAAAAAAAAAAGCTGCTATCAATGTGTGGTACCCCCGTCATATTGTCATATTGTAATTTAGACCTAGGGGTCAGGTCCGGATTAAGGCTTCCAGGGCAACTTAGTTGTGAGAGCCCCCTTAAAACCACACAGAGCCGTGACTACCCCCCCCCCCCCCGAAAGCCCCACACAAAGCCACCCCCCATCCAGGCTACATGAAGATAGGAGCAAACACATACACATAGGCAGTATACACACACTGACACACTACCACATATATACACATTAACACATACATACACAGTATGCACACGTCACTAACACATATGCACAATATCACATACATACATACGGGATCAGCATGAATGGCAGTTCAAATCCTTACAGCGGAAGCCTGGCAGTGAGATCCCGACAGGTAAGTATTTTTTTCTTTTTACTAACCTAACCTCCCCCCCAACCCTAACCCTCCCTTAGGGGTGCCTAACCCTTACCCTCCTTTAGGGGTGCCTAACCCTAACCCCCCTCTAAGTGCCTAAACCTAACCCCCCCTTCCTTGTTGTCTAATGCTAAGTCTCCCTAACCTCCCCCCCGGGGGTGCCTAACCCTAACCCCCCCTTCCCATAGCTTAACCCTAACCTCCCTGGGAGGTACCTAACCCTATGTCCCCCCCGGGGGCCCCTAACCTAACCCTCCCCCACACACCTTTGATCGGTAAGCCGGGTGTCGGGCTCCCGGCGTAGGTCTAATGACAGACGTCGGAATTTCAACGCCTGTCATTAGACACTTGCTGGGATTAGACAGTCAGGATTAGACAGTCGGGATGCCGATGGTCGGGATTTAGACCGTCGGCATCCTAACTCTCATCCCATACATACATACATACATACATACATACATACACACACAGTTACACACACACTAAAACAGTAGACATACATACTTACACTTGATGCAGCAGCAGCTGCTGCTGGCCTGGTACAGGTTGCAAAAGGACCCGGGCACTTCCTCAATTCATTAGGCTCTGCCCCCCGCGATGTAATAAAATGATTTGCAGGGATATGGGGGCAGGGCATGTCATATTGGCTTCACCCCCCAATGCGGGGGGGGGGGGGAATCGGTAGTGTAAAACTGGCACCTCCCCCCCTTTATAGCTGATGCAGCAGCACTGACTGTGCTGCTGCATACAGTCTGTCGAACAGCGGCGGCTCCAGAGCCTCTACCCGGGAACAGGTGCCGCTGGACACCTGGTCTCGGCAGGGTCACATTGACATTGATTTCCATTTCACATTATTACACATAACTTAATTTATGGACATCTATGGTTTGATTTCTTTGCATGTGGGAATTGCATTGGTTGCTGCTGCCATTTGGTGATAATTTCATTACATTAGCCCCAGTACAAATATGTTTACTGAGAATACAAATATATACACAACACCAGCGCTAAATAACATGGACGGTGTAATGTAAACAACAAGGTTTTATTTAAAAAGCATAAATACCTCAAATAAAAAATGAATGAATAAAAGTCCACAATAGAACAAGATACATGAATGTCTGTTCCTGTGTAATGAACAGCTGGACCTAGGACAACCTCCAATACGTCCCATACAGATGAATAGATATATGAAGGCAACACTTAATTACCATGAGGTGGTGTGTAAATCACCAGCACAGTCCTTAGCATTCCAGATGCAGCACTTTGTGAGCGGTGTAATCAATCCACATGGAAAGTACCAGTATATGCCAAAGGGTTCCAGGGGGAGTAGAGCAGAGTCCAAATTATAGTCCAGCAGTATTACAGGAGTACAGAGGGGTCTCAACGTGTTTCACTGGGTAAAGAAGACCACCCAGCTTCATCAGGAGTATGAAACTGTGGGCCTGATTCAGAGCCGGACGCTATTTGCGAACGGTCGTTCGGAAAAAGGGGCCGGATATTTAAATAGAGCGCTCACTCTTTGCGGTCTGTTGACGCCTCTATGTCTGAACGAGCGAACGAAACATGTGCTCGCTATTTTGTAAAAAACGCCCCCTGGCCGCTCGCATCCTACGTCATCTCCGCTATTTATTTGATTAATCGAGTACATCAAAAGGCGTATGAAATAGGGATGTGCAGGCTCGGATAGGTTCGAGTTTGCACGTTGAGTTCGGATTTTTCCCTCCAAAAAAACGGAACTCAGAAAGAGGCTAAACGTCATCTTACATGGACGAACAGCATCATTCCTGGACAAAAAGGATTGATGCTGTTCGTCCATGTAAGATGACGTTTAGCCTCTTTCTGAGTTCCGTTTTTTTTGAGGGAAAAATACGAACTCAACGTGCAAACTCGAACCTATCCGAGCCTGCACATCCCTAGTATGAACTGCTCGCAGTGCTTGTGGTTGGATTTTATTACTGCAATCATGCAAGCAGTTCAGGCTAAGAAACAACCAAGTGACGTGGTCGATGACGCTGCTTTGTTAATTATGCACACCCTTAAAACGTCCGTTTTGACCTTTTGGCACGCCTGCGTTCGGATCTCCACTCCCCGTTTTCAAGCACCTTCCCCTGTTACCACCCACAAATGCCTCATTCTGTCACTCAAATTATCAGGCATTCACTATTTTGCGAGCACATGAATTTCGACCGCACTGACTGGTTCGTGCATGTGTATTACGAGCCATACGCATGCGCAGTTGTGCGAACATCGCTCGGAGCGAACGAGCAGCTACTTACGAGCGGCTCTGAATCAGGCCCTGTGTCCATAGTTAGCCCTCTTTTATACCCAGAGGTAATCAACCAAATGGTTGCACCTCTGGGTATACAAGAGGGCTAACTATGGACTAGGGGTGTGCACCGGCCACTTTTCGTGTTTTGTGTTTTGGTTTTAGATCTGGATCTTTCTTCGTGTTTTGGATCTGGATTGGTTTTGCCAACACCACCCTTCCGTGTTTTGGGTTCTGGGTTTTGTGTTTTGGATCTGTATTTTTTTTAAAAAAAAGCATAAAAACAGCTAAAATCACATAATTGGTGGGTTTTTCTGCTCCTATGCTATTATTAACCTCAATAACCTTAATTTCCACTCATTTCCAGTCTATACTGAACACTGAACACCTCACAATAGTGTTTTTATGTCCAAAAGGTTGCACCGAGGTAGCTGGATGACTATGCTAAGCGACACGAGTGGGCGGCACAAATACGTGGCCCATCTAGGAGTGACACTGCAGTGGCAGACAGGATGGCAGTTTGAAAAACTAGGCCCCAAACTATACATAATGCAAATGCAAAGAAAAAAAAGAGGTGCAAGATGGAATTGTCCTTGGGCCCTCCCACCCACCCTTATGTTGTATAAACAGGACATGCACACTTTAACAAACCAATCATTTCAGCGCCAGGGTCTGCCACACGACTGTGGCTGAAATGATTGGTTCGTTTGGGCCCCCACAAAACAAGCTGGCAATTAATCTGTCCCTGCACAAACTGGCTCTACGGTGGCAAGATATCGCCCTCATCCTCCTCATCCACCGATTCCTCACCCTCTTCAGTGTTGTGTACATCCTCATCCTCACAGAGTATTAACTCGTCCCCGCTGGAATCCACCACCACAAGTCTCTCTGTACGTTTTGGAGGCTGGTCTCCTTGGAAGAGTTGATAATTCATTTTTATGAACATCATCTTCTCCACATTTTGTGGAAGCAACCTCCTACGCCTTTCGCTGACAAGGTTCCCGGCTGCACTAAACACTCTTTCGGAGTACACACTGGAGGGGGGGCGACTCAGGTAAAATAGAGCCAGTTTGTACAGGGGCCTCCAAATTGCCTCTTTTTCCTGCCAGTACAGGTACGGACTGTCTGACATGCCTACTTGGATGCTGTCACCGATGTAATCCTCCACCATTCTGTCAATGGTGACAGTATCATATGCAGTGACAGTAGACATGTCAGAAATTGTTGCCAGGTCCTTCAGTCTGGACCAGATGTCCAAACTTGGTCCTGCCTGCCCTGCATCACCGCCAGCGGGTTGCTTAGGATACCTAAGTTTTTTCCTGGCAGCCCCAGTTGCGGGAGAAAATGAAGAAGGAGCTGTTGACGTGTCATGTTCCGCTTCAGCTGACAGTGTTTTCACCAGCAGGTCTTTGCACCTCTGCAGGCTTGTGTCGGCCGGAAAGAGAGACACCACATAGGCTTTAAACCTAGGATCGAGCAAGGTGGCCAATATGTAGTGGTCTGATTTCAACAGATTGACCACCCTGGAATCCTGGCAAAGCGAATGAAGGGCTTCATCCACAAGTCCCACATGCCAAGCGGAATCGCTCCGTCTTAGCTCCTCCTTTACTTTCTCCAGCTGCTTCTGCAAAAGCCTGATGAGGGGAATGACCTGACTCAAGCTGGCAGTGTCTGAAATGACTTCACGTGTGGCAAGTTCTAAGGGCTGGAGAACCTTGCACAACACGGAAATCATTCTCCACTGCGCTTGAGTCAGGTGCATACCCCCTCCTTTGCCTATGTCATAGGTGGATGTATAGGCTTGAATGGCCTTTTGCTACTCCTCCATCCTCTGAAGCATATAGAGGGTTGAGTTCCACCGCGTCACAACCTCTTGCTTCAGGTGATGGCGGGGCAGGTTCAAGAGTGTTTGCTGGTGCTCCAGTCTTTGGCACGCAGTCAATGAATCCACTGCGCTTGAGTCAGGTGCATACCCCCTCCTTTGCCTATGTCATAGGTGGATGTATAGGCTTGAATGGCCTTTTGCTACTCCTCCATCCTCTGAAGCATATAGAGGGTTGAGTTCCACCGCATCACAACCTTTTGCTTCAGGTGATGGCGGGGCAGGTTCAAGAGTGTTTGCTGGTGCTCCAGTCTTTGGCACGCAGTCACTGAATGGCGAAAGTGGCCAGAAATTTTTCGGGCCACCCAAAGCATCTCCTGCACGCCCCTGTCGCTTTTCAGAAAATTCTGCACCACCAAGTTTATTGTGTGAGCAAAACATGGGACGTGCTGGAATTTGCCCAGATGTAATGCCCGCACAATATTGGTGGCGTTGTCAGATATCACAAATCCCCAGGAGAGTCTAAGTGGGGTAAGCCAATCCAGCCGGCCCTTTATTTATGGGACACAGGCGCACGCTTGGCACTACTTTGTTGATGCACGTGCGGCTACTGCGCACACAATTCACAAACACAAAAAAATATATATTTTTATTTTGTTTGGAGTGCCCTTTGGGGGTTAAAGCACCCTTTAGCGGTCAATCCAGCTGACCCTTTATTTATGGGACACAGGTGCACGCTTGGCACTACTTTGTTGATGCACGTGCGGCTACTGCGCACACAATTCACAAACACAAAAAAATATATATTTTTATTTTGTTTGGAGTGCCCTTTGGGGGTTACAGCACCCTTTAACGGACAAGCCAGACGGCCTTTTACTTATGGGACACAGGCGCACGCTTGGTGCTGCTCCTTTGTTGATGCACGTGCAGCCACAGTGCACACAATTCACAAACACAGAAAAAATATTTTTTTTTTTTAGCACTTGGGGGGAGCACCCCTGACGGACAGAGCACCCCCTGGACAACACTACAGCACCCCTTTAGGACTGGGACACTGCACAGGACTTTGGAGTGGACACAGCCCCTATGGACAACTGACTGCACAACACAGTCCAGCCAGCCCCTATGGACTTTGAAGTAGCGGACACAGCCCCTATGGACAACAGCAGCACAGCGCAGCACAGCACAGCACAGCACAACACTACACTGCACTACACTACACTACACAGCCCAGCCAGCCCTAACTCCCACCCTCCCTCTTCACTGTCCACAGCCGAGTGAGAAAATGGTGCCGATGCGGGTACCTTATATAGGATCCAAAACCCGCGAGACCCGGAAGACGGGATGATGACGTTTTGCCTCGATTTCAGATCAGAGTCAGGCGGGAAAAGTCGAGCCTGACTCGGATCGGCCTCAGATCGGGGGGGCTCGGGGGGTTCGGATTTCTCTCACCCCTACTATGGACACAGTTTCATACTCCTTTAGAAGCTGGGTGGTCTTCTTTACCCAGTGAAATGCGTTGAGACCCCTCTGTACTCCTGTAATACTGCTGGACTATAATTTGGACTCTGCTCTACTCCCCCTGGAACCCTTTGGCATATACTGGTACTTTCCATGTGGATTGATTACACATCTCACAAAGTGCTGCATCTGGAATGCTAAGGACTGTGCTGGTGATTTACACACCACCTCATGATAATTAAGTGTTGCCTTCATTTATCTATTCATCTGTATGGGATGTATTGGAGGTTGTCCTAGGTCCAGCTGTTCATTACACAAGAACAGACATTCATTTACCTTGTTCTATTGTGAACTTTTATTCATTAATTTTTTATTTGAGGTATTTATGCTTTTTAAATAAAACCTTGTGGTTTACATTACACCGTCCATCTTATTTAGCGCTGGTTTTGTGTATATATTTGTATGTTGTTACCTTATAGGGACTGACTATCCCTTTATCACCAGCTGCTTTGTGACAGTGCGTACATCCCCCCTTTTTATATTATGTTTACTGAGAAAAATGTTGATGTGTTCAATACTAATTTTACCCGCTATCAGTGGCGTAACTATAAATTTTGCTCCCCTATGCCAAAAAAGATTCAGGCGCCCACCCCCCCACCCAAAGACTATGTTTAAGGTGTGTGGTTACATGATACAGCAACGTGCCTTACACATTATGACACACTACGTAATGCCACTTATAACACAGTGTGCCACACCGGAATGCCCCTTACAACACATTATGCCACACCGGAGTGCCCCTTACAACACATTATGCCACACAGCAATGCCCCTTACACATCCCACACAATAATGCCACATATAACACATAATGACATACAGTAAAGCGCTTATAACAAATTTATGCCTTGCTGTAATGCCCCTATTTCACATTATGCCACACTGTAATGCCACATACAACACATTATGCCACACAGTAATGCCCCTTACACATTATGCCACACAGTAATGCCCCTAATAGCACATTGTGCACACAGTAATGCCAAATACACATTATGCCAAACAGTAATGTCCATTACATCCCACCCTGACAGATCTACTTCACCAACCCTCCTTTCTGCTCCTGCCAGTCCATCACCTCAGCTCAAGGCAGGTTGCACAGTTTTTATGTCTGTGTAGAACCAGATTATTGGGAACATAGTTTATAACCTGTAAACTGTGTATCAAATTAGTGCCCCTTATACAGTGCCCCCTGTAGTTGTGCCTAAAATTGCAATGCCCCCTATACTAGTGCCCCTTATGCAATGCCCCCTGTAGTAGTGCCCCTTATGCAATGCCCCCTGTAGTAGTGCCCATTATGCAGGGCCCCCTGTAGTAGTGCACATTAAAGTAGTGCCCCCTGTAGTAGTGCCCATTATGCAGGGCCCCCTGTAGTGCCCTATTAGTAGTTAGCCCCCTGTAGTGCCCCTTCTAGTAGTTAGCCCCCTGTAGTTAGCCCCCTGTAGTTAGCCCCCTGTAGTTAGCCCCCTGTAGTTAGCCCCCTGTAGTTAGCCCCCTGTAGTTGCTCCCCCCCTCCGCGTGCACACAAACACACAGACACACACAAAAGAAAAAAACACAAACACTTACCTTTATCCCCGCTCCAGTGCTGCTGCCGTCCATACCCCGGCGTCCGCTCCTCGGCACTATGGGAGTGACATCATTACATCACTCCCATAGTACTCTGCGGGACCCGGAAGACGGAGCTCACTCCTGAGCTCTGTCCCCGGCATCCGCTCCTCGGCACTATGGGAGTGACGTCATTACGTCACTCCCATAGTGCCCTGTGGGACCCGGAAGATGGGGGGAGCTCTTTCCTCCGGCTGCCGCCGGGGGTTTGCATAGGAGCTGGGCGCCCGCTGGTAACACACTCAGCGGGTGCCCGGCAGATGGAGGGTGCAGGGGGTGCGATCATCCACACTCTCAGGGCCTGATTCAGCTAGGAATGCGAAGAAGAGAATGCACGCATTCGGCCGATGTTTCCGCACTGCACATGCACGAACTGGCAATTGCGATGGGAACTGCATATGCAGAGGCTACACGTAGAAGATTGCAGCACCTGCAAGAAATGTTGAATTTGCCCTGCCACCATCTGAAGCAAGAGGTAGTTACAAGGTGGAACTCCACCCTTTTTATGCTTCAGCAGATGGAGGAACAGCAAAAAGCTATCCAAAGCACCTTACTCAAGCTCAGTGGAAAATACTTTCTGTGTTGTGCAAAGTGCTGAAACCCTTCTAAGGAGTCACCTGTGAAGTGAGTTTAGATAATGCCAGCTTGAGTAAGGTTATTCCCCTAATAAAACTGTTTGAAAGCAACTTGAGAAACTGAAGGGGGAGCTGAAACAAAGCAATTCTGCAAAGTACATTGGACTTGTAGATCAAGTCCTTTATTTGCTTCATCAGGATCCAAGGGTTGTCAGGACCTTCCAATCGGATCAATAAATTTTGGCAACCGCTCTAAATCTTAGGTTTAAGTCATATGTCTTCTCTTTGTTCCCATCAGACACAGACTTGAAGAGATGGAAAGACCTGGTGGTAAGCAAATTATCAGCTAAAGTGTCATGTGATGCAGCGATGGCTCCTCCTTCAGTTTCTCCAGCAAGGAAAAACTAAACTTTCCCAAAAGACCCACTGGTGATGCAGATGAGTCAACACAACCAAGTTTTGACATCTGGTCGAGTCTAAAAGAATTGCCTACAATTAAATTAATGAGACCTCTACCATGACTCTATCTGATACGGTCACCATTCAAAGAATGGTTGAGGACTATTTTTAGTCCGTTTGACTACTAGCAGTAAAAAAAAGGCAATTTGGAGGCCCTTGCACAAACTGGCTTTGCTTTACTTGTGCTGCCCACCCTCAAAAGAGTTTTCAGCACAGCTGGGAACCTTGTCAGCGATCGGAGTAGGAGGCTACATCTTCAAAATGTGGAAAAGATGATGTTCATCAAAATGAACTACAAATTCCATGAGGAAGACCTTTACCACCATTTGTGTCCAAAAATTACAGAGGCACTTGTAATGGTGGATTGCAGTGGGGATGAGTTAATAATGTGCAAAGAAAGATGATGTAGAAACTGACGAAGGTGAGGAATTGGATAATGATAGCGACAACATCTTGCCTCTGTAAAGCCAGTTTGTGCACATAGAGATCATTACCAGCAATGTCAGCAGCCCATTAATAGCTAGTCTTCTGGGGGGCCCAAACAAAATGCTTCATGATTGAGGATATTGTTGATGAAGGTGTTGGTGGTGAACATGGTAGGTGCTTGGCTCTAGCAGAGAGAAGGGAGCTAGCTGACGCTGGACTGCTTGTTGTTACTTTTTAGCCAATGGTTCTGAATTTTACAAAAACTTTTTGGATGGATGCGCTGCAGATGAAGTAACAGGGAGGAGGTTCCTAGATGTTTAAGGTCCCTACCCCTACTTACTCTGGCTTTACAAAGGGTACAGATTGCTTGAAATTGTTGGGTAGAATTAATTCCACACATATGAAGTGGATTTTTTTGTCTTATGCCCAGACATGACAATGGGCTTTTCCTTATTATGGGCAACAACTATTTCTTCCACTGGTGCCTGATTTACACAAACAACATCCTCATCAACAAAATCATCATCATTAACATCCTCATCATCAGCATCCTTATTAGCATCAGCTACACAAATATTCTCCTCATCTAGGTGCACTTCCACTAAAGCATTCTCGATTTCTCTGTCAGCATGTTCACTTCTTCTTAAATCATCATAAGAGGCAGAACCATCAGTCATAAATTAGCCTTTCCTTGCCACTTTGTGTGGTGAAAGGCACATTGCCAATGTTATGTCTTTCTGCAGCTAACTATCCCTTTGATGTTTTTTTCTTTACCACTGTAAAAGATTGCTTCTTTGATGTTAGCTTCCCTGACTTAAGCCCTGTATGCCCTTGGGCATCGGCTTTAGTAGATGACGTAGACAGACTAGGATCATCATGACTGGTTGCACTGGCAGTAGCTCCAGCACTAGTATGTGGTTCATGCTCTCCTTTCAACTGATCATTCTCCATATCAACAAACTTGAAAAAAGTGGGGTACAGCACACATGTCAATTTGTACCAATTTTAAATATGTGGTATCAATGACCTACAGTGTCACAATATTTTTTTATGCATAATACACTGTGTTTCCACTTACAGTGTCACAATATGTTTTATGAATTATACACTGCATTTCCACTTACAGTGTCACAATATTTTTTATGAATAATACTCTGCGTTTCCACTTACAGTGTCACAATATTTTTTATGAATAATACACTGCATTTCCACTTACAGTGTCACAGGAGGAGCAAAACCAGTTGACGTTAAAAGGGTCAACCACTTGTGATCTTCCATGATACCAGCCCTACTGTGATTACCCATTTTTCCAGCATTTGACCTGAAGGACACCAACACCACTACTGAGGTATACCACACCAGAGCGGCCGCTCTATTCAATCATACCTAGGTCTCCCAGGATTGCCTAACAACAAAGGTAGACGGCAGTGTACTATCACCTGCAAGCCCCGGTCCTATGTGATATAGGTAGATGGCAGCGCAGTAATATTTACAAGCCCCAGAACCAGTGCGGTATAAGACTGTGCCAACCACCATTACTTAATGGGCACTAAGGACTTTTAGTGTCTGAGATTATGAATGGGTAAGAGCGCATAAGAGACACTCACAGTGCTAGTTATATATTAATCACTATATCTCTTGAACTTATCAGGACTTGTATCTGGAAGACATATATTATTCATTGACGACAAGTGATAAACATTCCAGCTATAATTATTACTTTTAAAGTGTATTTTTGTGCTTTTGTATTATTGTGAATAAATAATGGAGTTTTATTAAGAGAAGCCTTGAGGAATAATTTATTTCAGTTAAGCGATATTCACAATTGCGGTTTTAAAATCACTGAATGCACATTACTATTTTTTAGGAGTTGTCTAGTGTCACTTACAGTGTCACAATATTTTCTATGAATAATACACTGCGTTTTCACTTACAGTGTCACAATATTTTTTATGAAGACACTGCGCTACCACTTACAGTTTCACAAAAATGTTTATGAATACACTACACTTTCACTTACATTGTCACAATATGTGTTCAATATTGCACTGCTTTTCCACTTACAGTGTCACAATATTTTTTTATGAATACACTGCGCTGACACTAAAACAGTGTCACAATACGTGTTGAATAGCACACTGCATTTCCATTTACAGTGTCACAATATTTTTTATGAATATATTACACTGCAGTAATACTGTTCAACAGTGTCACAATACTTGTATGAATAATATTACACTGCGGTATTACTGACCGACAGCATCACTCACTTACGAATTATACACTGCAGTATGATGAACCTACAGCATCACTCACAATACAGCATACAGCGTCACTGTGTGGGTTAGGCACAAAAAAAAGGATTTTTTTACTTTTAGGGGCATATTCAATTGGGCGCAAGGTTTAGCGAGGTAAAAAACCTTGTGCCCCTCGCGCCCAATTTTGCACGCTCCCGATACCCACAATATCCAATTTAAAAAAAGTGGTCGTGGGGTTTTCAGCTCTGAAAAACCTGCGCCGTGTTAAAAAAAAAAGAAAAAAATTCCACAGTTACCTGCCCAGGGGTCTCCGGTGGTCTCCACGGCTCCCTGTGGCCTCCCCTCTCTTTTCTCACTGGAGAGGGGGCTCCTGGGAGTCCTGGGGGCTGATGGGAGGCTCCAGGGGCTGGTGAGAAGATGTAGTTCTCCCAGCGCCCATTCCGGGGGGCCACACAGACATTTTGGCGACCACACAAACTGGGACACACACACTCATACACACACACACTCACTCATGCACACTTACAAACAGTAATAAACACTCACACACACTGACATACTCACCTGCTTCCGACTCTGGATGAAGAAGAGAGTGCTGCAGAAGGTAAGTAATTAAGGACTAATTAAGCTAATTGGTAACTTCCAATTCTTAATTAGTCCTCAAGGGGGGTACCGCTGCTTTGCCAGAGCAAGTCCCGATGATTTTTACTAAAATTACAGATTTTAGGAAAAATCACACTTGCTCTGGAGGTGCGTGAAAATAAACTCCCTGCACTTATTAAATGAAAAAATCCGCAGCTATTTGAATAGCAAAAACCCCGCACCTGCAGGCAAAATCTCGCAGGTGCTAATTTTTTTGCTATTCTCGCACCCAATTGAATATACCTCTTAGTTACTTTTTTTTTTTTTACAGACCATGGACGGACAGCACACTGGATGGACAGCTCACTAGATGGAGAGCATAACCCTGGAGAGCACACCCCTTTATAAACAGCACAGCACACCCATGGATTAGCAAAACAATGATAAATAACACAGCCCCCTGCACAGAGCACAGCACACCCTGCCTGGTTTGGACAACGAAGCCCACCCCTGTATTGGACAACACAGCCCAGTACAGCACACCCCTGTATTGGACAACACAGCCCAGCACAGCTCACCCCTGTATTGGACAACACAGCCCCCCTTGGAGGAAGCACAGCCCTGACAGCCCAGGACTCAGCAAGCAAATGGCGCTGATCACCACGGGAGGAACTTATATACAATCCAAAACCCGCAAGAATCCGACAGTGGGATGGATCCTGACCCGGATCGCAAAGTTTGGGTGGGTCCGGTTCTCAGAAAACTGGACCCGCTCATCTCTAACTGAAATCAATATCATCTTTATTTTCTAAGGAAGGTCTCTCCTGCATTGTCCGTGGGCTGCCCTGTGTTGGACAAATGGAAAGATTTATCAAAGCTTGAAGATAGTGGAGAGAGATAAAGTACCAACCAATCAGCTTATAACTGCAATTTTACAGGCTGTGTTTGAAAAATGACAGGGCAAAGGCAGATTTAGAGTTTGGCGCCTTTAGGCACAATATTATTGCCACTGTATCTTTCACAACTGTCCTCAGCCTCCGCGGTCACGGGCAGTTAAGCATAGCTGCAGAGCGACCCAGCAGGAGAGACAGACAGCTCTACATAGACATCATAAAGGCCCAGCTCCATCCCCCCAAGACGGCTGGGGTTGGCTGGTTCCGAAGCTGAAGCCTTCTGGCAGACAGCAATTAGGCATTGGGTCCATAAATCAATGGCTGATTCCAGCGATCTGATTCCCGATCTCTGTTGATCGGCAAAATCTGACATGTTAGAAATACTAGACTAGCTGATTCTGATAATTTTTAGGTCGGAATTGGCAAATCGACAATTTCCACCATGTTCAATTTTGCAGAATGTTTAACACAATCATCGTACAAGCCCAATACAACACAATACAATACACTTTATTGTCATCAACAAAACAACATTGAATTGTCAACAAAATGTCAATTACAAACATTCCAGCATATTAAAACAAAGAAGTAAAACCTTTCCATAGGACTCAAGTCGGCGCATTTTGACAGTTCAATAGACGAACAGCTGCTGGGAAAAAGCTATTATATAACCGCTTGTATGTGTGCACACACTCCTAAAACGTTTATTAGATAGTAATCTTTTGAAAACCATATAATTCGGATGACTAGGGTCAGCTATGATACTTCTAGTCCTCTTTAATACTCTACTACCATAGAGATCTTGAATTCTGGGCAATTTTACACCTATTATTCTGCTTGCAGTCTTGACCACAAATTCAAGAGCACCCCGATCTGCAGCAGTACAATTCCTGTACCATATAATAATCCCATAAATCAGGACACACTCTATTATAATACAATAAAAATTTAAAAGTGTCTCCATACTCAAACAAGCTGCCTTCAGTATTGTCAAAAAGAAAAGGTGTTGCTGTACCTTTTTCACTAGATATGTAGAATTTAGAGACCACGTCAGATCCCTCAAAATATGAACTCCCCAAATTTTAAAAGGTATCCACCTCCTCAATAATCTAATCATACCATCTAAAACCACTGGTAACTTAGATTCCCTACCTACCTTTCTAAAATCAATTACCATCTCTTTAGTTTTTGTGGTATTTAGGAGTAAACAATTATCCTAACTCCATTCAAGCAGTTTTTGCACCTTCCTCGTCATCTATCAAACCTACAATAGTAATATCCTCCGCAAACTTCACAATCTTAACAGATTGTGAAGTTGATACACAATCATAAATAATAGTTGGCTCAGAACGCACCCCTGTGGGGCACCTGTTTCCACCAACCTGTGGCACCCCTACAAGTGTCCCGAGGCACCCCAGGGTGCCACGGCGCACAGTTTGGGAACCACTGACCTAACTTAAGCATTTGAGGCTTATCTGTCAATAAGTTCCAGTCCCAGTTGCACGTATGTGCATTTAAACTTAACTAAAAAGCTTAGAAACCAAAGAAGCTGGGATAATAGTATTAAAAGCAGAACTAAAATCAAGAAATACAATTCTAACATATTACCTGTCAGGTTTGCCATTGTGGAATCCCCTACTGAGGGGTTGTGATCTTTGGTTTGGAAGAATTCGGGGTGAAAGGCCTGGATATCAGAACTCTTTATCCACAGTCTCAGATCTTGGACGTTGACAAGACCTGGTCAATGGTGCGGAGTCTAACCTGCAGGGAGGTGTTCACCAGTGACCTCTCAGAGCGGGATATGGGTTTAACAGTCGTGGTTCTTTGACCAGGTATCCAAGATCCGTGGGAATAGAGACTCAAGATATCAATGGCCTAAGGAAAGTGCCTAACAAAGGCACTGTTACACAAGGAGTTTCACCAGAAGATGGTACTAGAGGAGTGCTCCAGGAATAGCGTACTGATGCACTTTTGCACAACTGGATTGCACTTGAGAGGTACTTTGGATTTGACACTTGAGACACCAATTGATTTATGGGCCCAGTGCCTATTTGCTGTCTGCCAGAAGGCGTCAGCTTCCAGACTTGCCAACCCCAGCCGTCTTGTGGGGATGAAGTGGCACTCGAGGATCACACAGGTAGTGTGGTGCAGATGCACTTTTGCATCACGGGATGGCACTCAAGGGATACACAGGGAGTGGCGTGCTGACGCACTTTTGCACCATAGGGTGGCACTCGAGGAATACACAGGTAGTGGCGTGCGGTGCACTTTTGTACCATGGGGTGGCACTCGAGAAATTCACAGGTAATAGCGTGTGGATGCACTTTTGCACCATGGGGTGGCGCTCGAGGAAAACACAGGTAATGGCATACGCATGCACTTTTGCACCACAGGCTGGCACTCAAGGAATTCACAGGTAGTGGCATGTGGATGCCCTTTTGCACCACAGGGTGGCACTCGAGGAATACACAGGGAGTGGTGTCCTGAAACATTTTTGCATCAAGGAATGGCACATATAATGCACATAGGCAGAGATGTAATAGCAATGTCACTGGAAGTGAAGCACTCAGGCAAAGATGTTAGTCGCACTGCTGCTCTGGAAGACACTAGTAATTTGTACACAGGCAGGGATGTTGGTCGCACTGTTGCTCAAAGGAGACAATGGAACTAATACACAGGCAGGGATGTTGGTTGCACTGTAGCTCGAGGACACACTGGAAAACGAGAAAACCAAGGGAACCTGGAACAAAGACTCTACTAGCACAGAAGAAGTGACAATTGTTGATCACAGCAATCTCTAAGATCCCTCCCCTGAATCCCATCTGGACCTGCAGTTTTACCCTGAATTACACTATGCAAGCACTTTTCTAGAGCCTTAATATCAGACATATTTTTCCTATCGAACCTAGAACCTAGAATAAAATATATTCAGGTTGTTCACCAAAGCACTGTTTACTCCACTTAACTCCACCTCTTTAGTTTTGTAATCAGTAATATCACGTTGACCCTGCCACATATTCCTCGGATCTTTACATTGATTACAGTTATTCTCCATCCTAGTCGAGTACTCTATTTTAGCCCTTTTAGTGCCCCTCCTCAGATCAGACCTTGCCTTTATATACACTTCCTTACTACCAGATTTAAAGGCCCTATCCCAAGCCTTAAGTAGGCGTTCATTTGAAAATACCCTAAAAGTTTTTCTTAATGTCACACTTTCTACACAGCAGCTAATATAGCCCAGAACCAGAAGATCAATATTTATAGACCCTTCTACCATGGATTCCTCAATTAACATTTCCCAATTAGTAAATGCTAGATGATCCTGTAACCTTTCAGTCGCTCCTTTTGATCAAACTAAAACTGATCTCCTAATAGGCCTAACATGACTGATCAAGGGCTCATATAAAGGAATCATAAACAAAGAAACATGATCCGATTTTCCAAGATGAGGACGCACAACAGTCTCGTAGGCCAATTTAAAATTCATATAGAGCATGGATTGCTTTGTATACACTTTTAAAATAAGTTTCCCAATAATACACATGACAATTGGCTGCAGATATTGCTAAACATGTATTACTCTGCAAATAATACATACTGCAAAACTGAACTTGCTAATCTGAGACAGAAAATAGTTTTTTGCTATACAGACTAATGTGCATATGAATTAGGGGTGTGCATCGGCCACTTTTCGTGTTTTGGTTTTGGATCTGGATCTTTCTTCGTGTTTTGGATCTGGATTGGTTTTGCCAAAACCACCCTTCCATGTTTTGGGTTCTGGGTTTTGTGTTTTGAATCTGTATTTTTTTGAAAAAAAGCATAAAAACAGCTAAAATCACAGAATTTGTGGGTTTTTCTGCTCCTATGCTATTATTAACCTCAATAACCTTAATTTCCACTCATTTCCAGTCTATTCTGAACACCTCACACCTCACAATAGTGTTTTTATGTCCAAAAGGTTGCACCGAGGTAGCTGGATGACTATGCTAAGAGATACAAGTGGGCGGCACAAACACGTGGTCCATCTAGGAGTGACACTGCAGTGGCAGACAGGATGGCAGTTTGAAAAACTAGGCCCCAAACTATACATAATGCAAAGAAAAAAAAGAGGTGCAAGATGGAATTGTCCTTGGGCCCTCCAACCCACTCTTATGTTGTATAAACAGGACATGCACACTTTAACAAACCAAACATTTCAGCGCCAGGGTCTGCCACACGACTGTGGCTGAAATGATTGGTTCGTTTGGGCCCCCACAAAACAAGCTGGCAATTAATCTGTCCCTGCACAAACTGGCTCTACGGAGGCAAGATGTCGTCCTCATCCTCCTCATCCACCGATTCCTCACCCTCTTCAGTGTTGTGTACATCCTCATCCTCACAGAGTATTAATTCGTCCCCGCTGGAATCCACAACCACAGGTCCCTCTGTACGTTCTGGAGGCTGGTCTCCCTGGAAGAGTTGATAATTCATTTTATGAACATCATCTTCTCCACATTTTGTGGAAGCAACCTCCTACGCCTTTCGCTTACAAGGTTCCCGGCTGCACTAAACACTCTTTCGGAGTACACACTGGAGGGGGGGCAACTCAGGTAAAATAGAGCCAGTTTGTATAGGGACCTCCAAATTGCTTCTTTTTCCTGCCAGTACATTTACGGACTGTCTGACATGCCTACTTGGATGCTGTCACCGATGTAATCCTTTAACAGACAGACGCACGCTTGTTGCTGCTGCTTTGAGGATGCAAGTGCGGCTACAGCCCACACAATTCACAAAGACAGAAAAAAAAAAGAATATTTTTATTGTTTGTGGAGCGCACTTTGAGGGTTACACCACCCTTTAACAGACAGACGCACGCTTGTCGCTGCTGCTTTGAGGATGCAAGTGCGGCTACAGCCCACACAATTCACAAAGACAGAAAAAAGAAGAAGAATATTTTTATTGTTTGTGTAGCACACTTTGAGGGTGTCACCACCCTTTAACAGACAGACGCACGCTTGTCGCTGCTGCTTTGAGGATGCAAGTGCAGCTACAGCCCACTCAATTCACAAAGACGGAAAAAAAAAGAAGAATATTTTTATTGTTTGTGTAGCACACTTTGAGGGTGTCACCACCCTTTAACAGACAGACTAATGTGCATATGAATTAGGGGTGTGCATCGGCCACTTTTCGTGTTTTGTGTTTTGGTTTTGGATCTGGATCTTTCTTCGTGTTTTGGATCTGGATTGGTTTTGCTAAAACCACCCTTCCATGTTTTGGGTTCTGGGTTTTGTGTTTTGGATCTGTATTTTTTTGAAAAAAAGCATAAAAACAGCTAAAATCACAGAATTTGTGGGTTTTTCTGCTCCTATGCTATTATTAACCTCAATAACCTTAATTTCCACTCATTTCCAGTCTATTCTGAACACCTCACACCTCACAATAGTGTTTTTATGTCCAAAAGGTTGCACCGAGGTAGCTGGATGACTATGCTAAGAGATATGAGTGGGCGGCACAAACACGTGGTCCATCTAGGAGTGACACTGCAGTGGCAGACAGGATGGCAGTTTGAAAAACTAGGCCCCAAACTATACATAATGCAAAGAAAAAAAAGAGGTGCAAGATGGAATTGTCCTTGGGCCCTCCCACCCACCCTTATGTTGTATAAACAGGACATGCACACTTTAACAAACCAAACATTTCAGCGCCAGGGTCTGCCACACGACTGTGGCTGAAATGATTGGTTCTTTTGGGCCCCCACAAAACAAGCTGGCAATTAATCTGTCCCTGCACAAACTGGCTCTACGGAGGCAAGATGTCATCCTCATCCTCCTCATCCACCGATTCCTCACCCTCTTCAGTGTTGTGTACATCCTCATCCTCACAGAGTATTAATTCGTCCCCGCTGGAATCCACAACCACAGGTCCCTCTGTACTTTCTGGAGGCTGGTCTCCCTGGAAGAGTTGATAATTCATTTTATGAACATCATCTTCTCCACATTTTGTGGAAGCAACCTCCTACGCCTTTCGCTGACAAGGTTCCCGGCTGCACTAAGCACTCTTTCGGAGTACACACTGGAGGGGGGGCAACTCAGGTAAAATAGAGCCAGTTTGTACAGGGACCTCCAAATTGCTTCTTTTTCCTGCCAGTACAGGTACGGACTGTCTGACATGCCTACTTGGATGCTGTCACCGATGTAATCCTTTAACAGACAGATGCACGCTTGTTGCTGCTGCTTTGAGGATGCAAGTGCGGCTACAGCCCACACAATTCACAAAGACAGAAAAAAGAAGACGAATATTTTTATTGTTTGTGTAGCACACTTTGAGGGTGTCACCACCCTTTAACAGACAGACGCACGCTTGTCGCTGCTGCTTTGAGGATGCAAGTGCAGCTACAGCCCACACAATTCACAAAGACAGAAAAAAAAAGAAGAATATTTTTATTGTTTGTGTAGCACACTTTGAGGGTGTCACCACCCTTTAACAGACAGACGCACGCTTGTCGCTGCTGCTTTGAGGATGCAAGTGCGGCTACAGCCCACACAATTCACAAAGACAGAAAAAAGAAGAATATTTTTATTGTTTGTGTAGCACACTTTGAGGGTGTCACCACCCTTTAACAGACAGACGCACGCTTGTCGCTGCTGCTTTGAGGATGAAAGTGCGGCTACATCGCACACAAGTCACAAACACATTAAAAAAATAGTTTTTTATTTTTTGGAGCACTTTGAGAGTTACACCACCCTTTAACAGACAGACGCACGCTTGTCGCTGCTGCTTTGAGGATGCAAGTGCGGCTACAGCCCACACAATTCACAAAGACAGAAAAAAAAAGAAGAATATTTTTATTGTTTGTGTAGCACACTTTGAGGGTGTCACCACCCTTTAACAGACAGACGCACGCTTGTCGCTGCTGCTTTGAGGACAGTATCATATGCAGTGACAGTAGACTTGTAAGAAATTGTTGGCACGTCCTTCAGTCCGGACCAGATGTCTAAACCAGCCCTTGACTTATGACACAGGCGCACGCTTGGCGCTGCTACTATGTTGATGCACGTGCGGCTACATCGCACACAAGGCACAAACACATTAAAAAAATAGTTTTTTATTTTTTGGAGCACTTTGAGGGTTACACCACCCTTTAACAGACAGACGCACGCTTGTCGCTGCTGCTTTAAGGATGCAGGTGCGGCTACAGCCCACACATTTCAGGACAGAAAAAAAAGAACAATATTTTTATTGTTTGTGTAGCACACTTTGAGGGTGTCACCACCCTTTAACAGACAGACGCACGCTTGTCGCTGCTGCTTTGAGGATGCAGGTGGAGTCTAGACGGGATTTGGAACCGGGGACACACTACCTCCATCAATTGTCTAAATCCAACTGCACTAATGGCGCATACCGGACGCACGTCTAACACCAACATAGCAGTCAAGGCCTCAGTTATACGTTTTGCTTCAGGATGACTGCTGTCGTACTTCATCCTCATCGCTAGGGACTGTTGGAGGGTCAATTGTTTAGTAAAAGTAGTGATGTTCCTACTTCCTCTCTGGGATGATGAACAACTCCCAGCAGCAGCAACAGCACTAGGAGGAAGTGGTTCTTGATCTTTCCCTATTTTATTTTTATCGGAGAAAGTTTGGTCCTCCATTTATGTTATATTGATATATACGTGCGGCTAAGGCGCACACAAACACAGAAAATATTTTTTTATTTTTGCTGGAGAGTAGTGCACTTTGTGGGTTACACCACCCTTTAAGAAATGAGCCAGCCGGCTCTTTACTTATGGGACACAGGCGCACGCTTGGCGCTGCTCCTTTGTTGATGCACGTGCGGCTACTGCACACACAATTCACAAACACAGAAAATATATATTTTTTTGGTTTGGACTGGAGTTTACTTTGGGGGTTACAGCACCCTTTAACGGTCAAGCCAGCCGGCCCTTTACTTATGACACAGGCGCACGCTTGGCACTACTTTGTTGATGCACGTGCGGCTACTGCGCACACAATTCACAAACACAGAAAATATATATTTTTTTGATTTGGACTGTAGTGTACTTTGGGGGTTACAGCACCCTTTAACGGTCAAGCCAGCCGGCCCTTTACTTATGACACAGGCGCACGCTTGGCACTACTTTTTTGATGCACGTGCGGCTACTGCGCACACAATTCACAAACACAGAAAATATTTTTTTTTTTGGTTTGGACTGGAGTGTACTTTGGGGGTTACAGCACCCTTTAACGGTCAAGCCAGCCGGCCCTTTACTTATGACACAGGCGCACGCTTGGCACTACTTTGTTGATGCACGTGCGGCTACTGCGCACACAATTCACAAACACAGAAAATATATTATTTTTTAGCACTTGGGGGGAGCACCCCTGATGGACAGAGCACCCCCTGGACAACACTACAGCACCCCTTTAGGACTGGGACACTGCACAGGACTTTGGAGTGGACACAGCCCCTATGGAGAACTGACTGCACAACACAGTCCAGCCAGCCCCTAAGAACTTTGAAGTAGTGGACACAGCCCCTATTAAAAACAGCAGCACAGCACAACACAGCCAGCCCCTATGGACTTTGAAGTAGTGGACACAGCCCCTATGGACAACAGCAGCACAGCGCAGCACAGCACAGCACAACACTACTCTGCACTACACTACACTACACTACACAGCCCAGCCAGCCCTAACTCCCACCCTCCCTCTTCACTGTCCACAGCCGAGTGAGAAAATGGCGCCGACGCGGGTACCTTATATAGGATCCAAAACCCGCGAGACCCGGAAGGCGGGATGATGACGTTTTGCCTCGATTTCAGATCCGAGTCAGGCGGGAAAAGTCGAGCCTGACTCGGATCGGCCTCGGATCGGGGGGGCTCGGGGGGGTTCGGATTTCAGAAATCCGAACCCGCTCACCCCTAATATGAATACTACAGTCTTAGCAAGGTATTATAGCAATTCCTATGAGAAAGTAAGATGTTAAACATTTGTATTATACAGTAAGTTTTCATGGCAGTACACTGAAAAAGAAATATGATAAATACATTCTTGCCACAGTATCACATCCCTTGTGCACCTCAAACCATAAAGTGTAATCATGTTCTTCTGCAAGGCAGATAGGTCACCTATCAGTACCCCAACAAACACATACATATCATGTGCATACAGACCCAGCACTGACCCTTCCTTCATTACTATACCTGCTCATTCCTATATGGACATATATAGAAGCTGCCTAAGAGATCTTATAGAAATAGTCTATGTGACACATTGACCTCCTGTACTAGCCCCTTGCAGCTCCAGCCTCACCTTCCCCTGCAAGGCTGCTGGGGGAGTGGAAATGTACCATTCTGGGCTGTCCCAGGAGGAGGCCGCAGGAGACTAGCATCAGCCCTAGGAGGAGGGCTACAGGTAGGAGACGGAGGTTGCAATGGTCAATGTGCGCACTGAGAGGGGAGACAGTGACACGGCTCGGTGTCCATTCTCTCTGGCCTAGAATTAGGTAACTGCAGCTATCCCTCGGTCTTCTCCCATAGCAGGGCAGTCCTGAGTCTCGCTAGAGTTGGGGCAGCTGAGGGAAGAGTTGGTCGTACATAAAACTCATAAACGTAAAATGCGTTTTTCATTACTGTGCATGAATTACAATGTATTAGTCTGTATGCAGATTATGATGTATCACTCTGCACTTAAGGAGGCTGATCAGGAAAGGGAATGGGCAGATTAGCAGAGTTAAAGTACAGTTTGTGAGTTCCATGCTCCTCATGTAGTATGAAGTTACGAAGTCATGCCATTACTAGTACTGTTAACTAAGGATGGTATTGGCAAAATTTTGGAGACAAAAATCATAGGACCTCAACCAGAAATGCTGATACCAGCACTACACTTTGCTAGCTATGGCTGGTGGCACAATTGAAGGGAAACTCACTTTGTGGCATCCCCCTCCATTAGTGACAACCAGAGGTCTGCTCAAAATCTTGACTGTCTAACTAAAACCAGTCCCTTGCTAAAAGGGACTGTTTTACCTACTAAGCAGCCCATGTTTTGCCATTAAAACTATTGCCTGTCTAAATTTTTGGCTTAGACACGCCAGGAAGCTTTGGCAAGCTGCTTTGTGAATAAACCAAGGGTGTATTTATAATAGTGCAAGGTGTGCGGTGCAGGGGCCCCACACCGCACACCCTGCACCCATTTATTCAATACTTACCTCTCCAGAGTCCAGTGTCAGTGGTAGCAGTGCTGTACAAATGCTGGAAAAATGGCTACCATGCCATTTCTCCGGTGACCTGTGCATGTGCAGTAGACTCTGGCAAATAATAGTGCCCTGAGTCTACTGCTGCGCTCAGTGCGCTTCCAGCCACCAGGTAGAGAGGGAAGGATCCCTGAATGGAGACTGCACACAGGCCTGGTCCTCTCTTAATACACCCCTGGTATAAACCCTTAGTGCTTTCGTCAAGGAGCTTAGTAAATAAACCCCCAGGACACTTACTGCACCCATTCTTAGTAGGCAGGGCCGTAACTAGGGTAGTGCGACCAGGGCCATGGCACAGGGCACTGCAGCGCAGGGGGCGCTGTTTGGGTCTGTCAATTTTCCTGTTTATTATCATTCTCACTTGAAGCTTCCTCTATTTTTATCCCCAGCATCTCCTGGCTTCCCCTAGCTCTTCCCTGGCCCTTCCCCATGAGGCCATGGCCCTTGTTCAGGTGCACTATCTTATGTCCCTATTTAAAAAATGGGGAGGGGGGGCGCCAATGCTCTCTCTGGCACAGGGCACCAAAAAGGCTAGTTGCTCTGTTAGCAGGTATGGGGTAATTATTACCAAAATTAAAATTATAGTAAAACATTTTGAAATGTGCACTACTGATCCCTGCAAGCCCTGGCTACAGTAGAGTTGTTAGTTATGATGTCACTTGTATCACTACAAGTAACATAATATGCATTGCTGCAGGACTACATACACCAATATGGCCTGGCATAATCAGCCCTCTGGGACCTGTAGTGCACTTTGTTAAAGTGCTGAAAAAACAGATACTGCAAATAAATACATTTATTATAAGTATACACACACACCTCTTCCTGCTCTAATTTATTTCTCATCTATTTCCTTGGATACATGTATGTGCGCGCGTGTGTGTATAGGGGATAGGAAGGTAGGTATTATCCCTGGCCTGACCTCAGAGTATGAAAAATTACCACACGATAAATATTAAAGCTTAGCTATCTCTCGGTCATTTGTGATGGGCTCAGCAGCAAGCAACTTTGTATGTGCCTTATATCATGGTCCCTAGAATACCTGGCTGACCCCTAGAAGAGATCCTACAGTACTACAGAAATAAATTGGAGAATATGTGTATATATAATAAAAAAAATTTTTACATAGTGTGTGTTGATTTTCGACCTTTGCCAAGGTGTGCACTATAGGAACCTGTCAGCCGTGGATATGCACTACAAGTTAGGACCGGATTATAGGGAGGGTGACAGGGGTGGTCGTCCTGGGGCCCCCACACATAGGGGGCCCCCACACACTGTCGCCAGCTGGCCCCTTCCCCAAGATGAAATTTTTTTTTATATCGGAGCCGCCTGCCGCAGCCCGTGATTAAGCTCCGCCCCCTCCGGCATTTGTCTCCGCCCCCTTCTGCTGGCCTGATGCATGTGAACTTGGTAAGAAATAATGTTTATATGTATATGTGTGTGTATCTGTATGTATATATGTGTGTGTCATATATACTGTATATATATATATATATATTTTAAATATATATATATATATATATATATATATATATATACACACAGTCAGGTCCATAAATATTGGGACATTGACAGAATTTTCATATTTTGGCCTCTATTCACCACCACAATGGCTTTGAAATGAAACACACAAGATGTGCTTTGCCTGCAGACTTTCAGATTTAATTTGAAGGTAATTACATCCAAATCAGGTGAATGGTGTAGGAATTACAACGGTTTCTTTATGTGCCTCCCACTTTTTAAGGGGATAAAAATAATGGGACAAACTAAACAATCCTAAATCTAACTTTCAATAATGGGACTATCAACTCAAAAGCTATTTCATGGACAGGTGTGGGCTATTCCCTTGTTATTTCATTATCAATTAAGCTGGTAAAAGGTCTGGAGTTGATTCTAGGTGTGACATTTGCATTTGGAATCAATTGCTGTCGACTCTCAATATGAGATCCAAAGAGCTGTCACTATCAGTGAAGCAAGTCATCATTAGGCTGAAAAATCAAAACAAACCCATCAGAGAGATAGCAAAAACATTAGCTGTGGCCAAATCAACTGTTTGGAACATTCTTAAAAAGAAAGAACGCATCGGAGAGCTCAGCAACACCAAAAGACCCGGAAGACCACGGAAAACAACTGTGGTGGATGACAGAAGAATTATTTCCCTGGTTAAGAAAAACCCCTTCACAACAGTTGGCCAAATCAAGAACACCCTCCAGGAAGTAGGTGTTTATTTGTCAAAGTCAACAATCAAGAGAAGACTTCACAAGAGTGAATATAGAGGGTTCACCACAAGATGTAAACCATTGGTGAGCCACAAAAACAGGAAGACCAGATTAGAGTTTGCCAAACAACATCTATAAAAGCCATTACAGTTCTGGAACAACATCCTTTGGACAGATGAGACAAAGATCAACTTGCAACAGAGTGATGGGAAGAGAAGAGTATGGAGAAGGAAAGTAACTGCTCATGATCCAAAACATACCACCTCATCAGTGAAACATGGTGGTGGTAGTGTCATGGCGTGGGCATGTATGGCTGCCAATGGAACTGGTTCCCTTGTATTTATTGATGATGTGACTGCTGACAAAAGCAGCAGAATTAATTCTGAAGTGTTTCGGGCAATATTATATGCTCATATTCAGTCAAATGCTTCAGAACTCATTGGACGGCGCTTCACAGTGCAGATGGACAATGGCCCGAAGCATACTGCAAAAGCAACCAAAGGGTTTTTTAAGGCTAAAAAGTGGAATGTTATGCTATGGCCAAGTCAATCCCCTGACTTGAATCCGATTGAGCATGCATTTCACTTGATGAAGACAAAACTGAAGGGAAAATGCCCCAAGAACAAGCAGGAACTGAAGACAATTGCAGTAGAGGCCTGGCAGAGCATCACCAGGGATGAAACCCAGCGTCTGGTGATGTCTATGCGTTCCAGACTTCAGGCTGTAATTGCCTGCAAAGGATTTGCAACAAAGTATTAAAAAGTGAAAGTTAGATTTAGGATTATTTAGGATCCCATTACTTTTGGCCCCTTAAAAAGTGGGAGGCACATATATAAACCGTTGTAATTCCTACACCGTTCACCTGATTTGGATGTAATTACCCTCAAATTAAATCTGAAAGTCTGCAGTTAAAGCACATCTTGTTGGTTTAATTTCAAAGCCATTGTGTTGGTCAAAAGAGTCCAAAATATGAAAATTCTGTCAATGTCCCAATATTTATGCACCTGACTGTGTATATTATATATATATATATATATATAGTGTGTGTGTCTATATATATATATATATATTTATCTATATATATACATATACACACATAAGGCAGACAGCCCGATGTGTTTGTGTGTCTATATATATACAAACACACACGTGTGTATGTAAGTGTGTGTGTATATATATATATATATATATATATATATATATACATACACACACACACACATACACACACCAGGCAGGCAGCCCAATGTGTGTGTGTGTATATATTTATAATATGTGTTTATTTATAAGGGCCCCCACACATTTGTGGCCCAGGGGCCCCCACAGACCTTATTCCGGCCCTGCTACAAGTGCTAGTGTACCCAAACTACTGGGACCATTAGTGCACCATGTCAAAATGGTATCACTTTAATTATGTTACTTACTCCACACCCAAAAAGCAGGGTTGAGGGAAAAGCCCTAGGTTAAGGGAAAAGCCCTAGTTTTCAGGCTATTGTTATTTTCTGCGGGGGAAACACATTGAGAGATATTCTGTAGCAGATGGACCCCCAAGAAATTAAAAATAGGGATTGTGAAAGCAACACCTCTGCACAGCGCTGGAGAGGGTGTGTACTGCTTCATCTGAAATTGACTTATGTCCAACGGTAAATGAGCCCCAAAGCTGTTATTTAGTTCAGTGCATATAAATATATAAAGACAGCTCTGATGTTTATTTTCCAAGTTATTTCATAGTTGTGTATTGGAGGTGAAGTACAAATGTGAGAGGAGGCTGCAGAGGCATCACCCCCTCTGGTGACACCCGGTGAGCACTTTATATCCCCCACTGTGCGGCACAGATGTGTGCCACGAAAAGGCAATGTGGCCTAACATAAAGGGACGTGTCCACCCGGGAAATCCTGATTGCATCACTTTGGAGGTGTGCTCAGTATCCCTGGAGATGCTGGGCTGCCCCCGGAGGCTAGTGCCTGCACTCCCTGCTCTTCCTCTGTGACAGGAGCTGAGAGTAGCAGGAGAATGTCACACTGCAGCACCCGGCTCCTGTCACTGAGGAGGAGCCGGCATTTTGGTGTCGCCCCCTCCGAGGGTGACAGCCGGGTGTGACCCACACCCCCATAGTGACATCACTGAGAGGCTGTGCTTTGAACCAAGTATTTAAGTTTTGCAAATCATGTGCAGTTACTGGCCACATTCTATGTGGTGTGTCTTGTAAATAATACACCATAGAAATATAGTATAGTACGCATTTCTGCACATAAGCATAGCTAACATCATTATGATAAAATGTTACCTTAGAATATATATCATTCCTCTATGTTCTCTATCAAACAGGTATATATGACTGACATATCTTTTGTGTCTCATTCCCCTGCTTACAGAGACCTTCTCAAATGTGGATTGCAAAATAATTTGGTTTGATGTACTGTATATAATCACTTACAAAATCCTTTAAATGAGCCATATTGAATGAATGTTCTTTTTGCAATAAACTAACCTATATCCATGACCTTTTCCCCCAAATAACCTCAACCTTCTGCCAATAAGAGATACATAGCTCACATAATTTACTGCCCAATCTGTCTCCCTTTTACACAGTGGTCTCCACTTCACCCACACCACCAGGCCTGGCAGCAGATAAGGACATTACGCTTGGACTACTTTTTTACCCAAACTTCACATCAACAGATCTATTAAGTGTTCCAGATGTTCCCATCGTTTGTTGTGTAAGCTACTCAGCTTTTAACTTTCTGTGCATGCTGTGGCCTGTCATCCCTAAGCACTACTCCAACAGTTTCTTGAATTATTATTGAGTATTTTTTGCCTGGTCCCCTCATTTTCCTTCATTTTCTAACATCCTCACCATTATCTTGGTTGATTTTAACATTACAAATGACTTTCCATATTCTCTTTGAGCCTCCAAACTACTTTTTCTATCTTGGCCTTTTCCAATTGATTGACTCTTCTACTCATCAGGATGGTCGGTGCTTTGATTTGGTTTACTCCAGACTCTGTTGAATTTCTGATTTCTTTAACACCTTTATCATCACCCTATCATCTACAAGTATTCCCCCATTACCTTAACCTCTAAGATGTGGAATTCTACCAAGCTTTCTCAGTCTCGCAGAAATTTCTAAGTTTCAACAATTTGCCAACCCTGTAACTGCTGTTCTCAATTTCTACACTATTTTCTTCTAATCTTGCAGTACCTGATTTTAACCAAACCTTAGCAGCAGCTCTTTATAAATTGGTTCTAGCTACTTATTACACTCCACATGGACAAAAATGACAACTATGGCACATTAAAGAAACATAGGGGGTCATTCAGACCCACTCGCGAGCGGCAGTATGCTCGCAAGTGGGTCGATGGTCCCCACTGCGCATGCACATGACCGAGGGAGCTCCGTCGTGCGCATGCGCGAGACCCGGCGAGCGAAGGACTTTCCATCACTCCGGGTCTCGCACCAAAGGGGGCGTGCTGTCGATGTTGAATGACAGCACGCCCCCTTTGGTGGGCGTGCCGGGGACGTGCCTGCCAGACGGAGGCGTTCCTATGGGAATGCCTACCGTCTGAAGCCGGCCCCACTGACATCACTAGTGATGTCAGTGGGAGTGATTTTGGCTCTGATAGAGCCAAAATCACTCCTGGCCTTGTGGTGGAGAAACCCGACCACAGGGTTTCACTCGCAAGTCCGATGGTCGCAATGGTCAAGACCATCGCGACCATCTTGTTGGACGCTCGTATATGTTGTGGGTGGTGACCCACAGCTATACGAGCGTCCAGGAGGACGCTCCATTTTAATGGAGGTGGGCACTGATTCAGAGCGAGCGCTCTGGTCAGAGCGTCCGGCTCTGAATCGGGGCCATAATGCCTTCAAAAACTTTCTTGCAAAGTAGGGTGACATTATGCTGCTAATAATTTTACAGATTTATCACTATCACTACTATTGAAATGCTCTCAGCTCAGGACACCCATTTAGTACACTTAAATCTTTTGTCAACCCTCACAAACCAATCCTTCCAACTAACATCTGTCTTCAAGATCTTGCTCAAGGACAATATTACTAAAATTCAATATGAAATGGTACTCGCTTTTCCTAAAAATAATCTGCCACCCTCTGGCACCTCTTCAATTGGTTCCAGATATTAAGATGAAATATGAACTCCTTTTTTAACTATATCTTCACAAATCAGTTGATCCCTATCTCCTTTGCTCATCCCTACGCTATTTAAAACCTATAATCTATCCACTGGTATCTTACCATAATCATTCAAGCATATATTGATTACTCCTAATCTGAAGAAAAATATATATATTTCTGACCGTAACTCTCTACAATGTTGCAGTCCCATCTCTTATTTCTCATGTGCTTCCGAAATTCTTGAGAAGCCTGCCTATACTCACTTCTTTACTTATACCTCTTTTCCACCAAAAACCCAGGTCCGACCTGGGTTTTTGGACATGGTTCCAACCCTGGTCAGACCCAGGTCAGACCCATTTACACTGCACCTTTGATCTGGGTTACTTCCAGGTCAGCCCTGTTCACATTGAACTGAGGTCTGCCCTGCTAAACCTGTGAGGTCATAAAAAGTGGGAGGTGAATGCTCGACAACCACCAATCCGCTCATTTTAGGCATGATCCAGGTCAGATAACCCGGGTTGCACCGTTTACACTGCATCATTACCTGGGTCCATCCTGGGTCCAACCCTGGTAGCTACCTGGGTTGAATTGCTGGGTCACTTGACCCAGGTTATTTTTCAGGGACCCTTTTACACTGAGCTGCGACCTGGGTAGGCCCAGCAAAAACCCAGGTTTTTGCTCTGGTGTAAAAGGGGTATTACACATATTATTGTACCTCCTTTGTTCTTTCATTCCCAACCAAAACCAAGGTACTCCTGGTGTTTATTAAAATAACTTGTTTTTCCAATAGCTGCTATAATATTTGAATTTGTAGAATTATAATTATAGTGAAGCTCATAAATAAGGATTACCACACACCATTAAAAAAATTTAAATAATTAAATCAAATAAGAAGTGCAGAAATGTGATGAATCCCTAATAAATGTTTTTAAACAAAAATATTTTATACACAAACATACAAACAAAAATAGAGACTTGTAAAATATGTGCTTAATGTGAATAGGAGTAAGTAGTGAAAAGTCACAATGACACAGTGACTTGTTGTAAGGATTGAGTCTAATTTAGAGATGTGTGAGGGTTCAGTTTTCTGAAAACAGAACCTGTCTGAACTTACCCATTCCGAGTGGATCCGAACCGGGATTCTGGACTCGGATCTCCTTGCCATTTTCAGATTTCTATACGAGGCAAAACAGCATCTTGCCAGCATCGGATCTTGCATGTTTTGGAATTTATATAAGTCTCTACTGCTGTGATTTGGGTGCCATTTCACACAGGATCGCCGGAGAGAGCAGTGCTGAGCTCAGCTGACGTAGGCTATTTCACACAGGACAGCTGGAGAGAGTTGTGTGCTGACTGAGCTGACCTCTTTAGTTCAGTTGAGACTTTGAGAGTGAGACTTGAGAAGATGATATATAGTATATATTAGACTAGAGGTTATAAATATATAAATTCATTCTCTGTTTTATGGTGAGTGCAGACGCAAACACACACACCTACACAATCTTCGTCCTAGGGCTTTCTATCTGTAGCAGGTATATTATATTACATTAGTGTGGACTGGACACTAGTGTGCCACCATTACAATACAGCACTGTTTCCCAACCTCGGTCCTCAAGGCACACTAACAGTTCTGGTTTTAAGGCTAGCCATACTGAGCACAGGTGACTTAATTAGTACCTCAGTTATTTTGATTTAACCATCTGTGCTCAGGCATGGATATCCTAAAAACCTGGACTGTTAGTGTGCCCTGAGAACTGAGATTGGGAAACACTGCTATAGAGCATCACAGCACAGTGTTAAAAAATATAAAAATAATAATAATAAAAAAATTATATTTTTTTTGTGTGTTTAAAATACCTCAGGCAGGCCATGATACTGTGTTAATAAGAACACTAACAGTCAGTAGATCAAGAGCCACCGCTTTAGTATCTGTGTAGTGCGTCACAGTTGGTGGACAGTTGCTTTATAAAAAAACAAATTTTTATGCATGTTCAAAAAACTTTAGGCAGGCTGTGATACTGTGTTTAAGTTAAGAACACTAACAGCCAGTAAGTCAAGCCACCGCCTTAATATCTGCACAGTGCAACACAGTTGGTGGGCAGTTGTTTTATAAAGAAACCAATTTTTTTTTGTGCGTTCAAAAAAACTTCAGGCAAGCCATGATACTGTGTTTAAGTTAAGAACACTACTGGTCAGTAGGTCAAGGGCCACAGCCTTAATATCCATGCAGTGCGTCGCAGTTGGTGGGCAGATGTTTTATTTTAAAAAAATTGTCTTAAAAAAATTTCAGGCATGCCATGATACTGTGTTTAAGTTATAACATTAATGGTCAGTAGGTCAAGAGCTACTGCCTTAATATCTGCACAGTGTTAATGGGCGGTTGTTTTATAAAAAAAATATTTTTTGTGTGTTCAAAAAACTTCAGGCAGGCTGTAATACAAAACACTAATGGACAGTAGGTCATCAGCCACTGTGTTAATAATATCAGTGCTGTGAGTCGATATGGATCATGGCGATCAATCGATAGAACAGCAGGAGCAGCTACCAAGCAATAGCGATGCAGCAGCTGCTACAAGTCATGATTATACTAGTCCTTCAACATCTACTAAAGCCAATGCTGAAGGGCATAGAGGGTTTAAGTCAGAGCATCTGAGATCAAAACAATATTTTCCATTGCTAAAGAAAAAAACATCACCTCTAATAAAGGGAAAGTTTCCTGCAGAAAAAACATAAAATTGCCAGCATGCATCTTCTTCTGCCTCACATGATGATGCAAGACTTTCTTATTCAGAGTTTATAAGAGGTATCAAAAAAATTAATACAGGAAAATCAGTGCTGAAACAAACACTAAGGCAGATGAAAAAACTGTGTGTTCAGAAATGTCACAAATCCCTGAAGAGAGTCTAAGGGTGTCCACAAGCACTATGTGTGAGCCTCACCTCTCTGATACTGTACTCATAGAGAAACCTCCTTCCACCATTTCTGCACTATCTACAAATGTGGTGATGAGCAGCACAAGTAAAGATGCTGACATATAAATTGAGGATGCTACTGAGGAAATGTAGCAGGACGAGGGGGATATTTGTGTAGCTGAAGCCATTAATGAGGATGCTGTTTGTGTAACTGAGGCACCAGTGGAAGCAGTTCTTGTCCATAAAAAGAAAAGGGCATTGTCATGCCTGCGCATAAGACCAAAAAATCCACCTCATGCATGGAATTATTTTTACCCAAATGCTAACATCAGTTATCAAGCTATCTATAGTGGTTTGTAAAGCCAAAGTAAGTATAGGTAGGAATGTTAACCATCTAGCGACCTCGTCCCTGTTAGATCATTTGCAACGCTTCCTTGAAAAGTTTTTGGAGAAATCTGAAAATTATTCTAAAGTAATAACAACAAGAAGTCCAGCATCAGCTAGCTCCCTTCTCTTAGCAAGATTCCAGCACCTGCAATCTTCACTGCCAACACCTTCATCAGCAATCTCCTCATCAATGATTGGAGGTAGTCCTACATCCAATTTTCTAAGGCTAACTGAGTCCTCCCTTATCCAGGATTTCTCAAAAGAATCATTGAGTGCTAGGCCTGCTGTTGCTGGGGTGGATCTTCATTCCAGAAGGGGACCAAGAAAACTACTAGTAATTTAAAAAAACAATTGAATGTTAAACAATCTTTTGCAAGAGGAAGCAATTATGACAGCTGTCACCCAGTTGCATAGTGGATCACTGAAACCATGATGGCTATGCTAGTATTAGATCTGCGTTCAATATCTGCCATTAATGCATCTGGTTTTAGACAGTTAATTGAGAGCCTGTGTCCCTGCTACCAAATACCTTCTCAGTTCCATTTTACCAGGAAAGCAGTTCTTCACCTCTACCAGGATGTAAAAAAAACTTAATTCATTACCTACAAAATGCCATTATACTCACTGTCCACTTAACCACCGATATGTGGGCAAGCGGTACTGGGCAAACTAAAGAATACATGCCTGTGACAGCCTACTGGGTGCATGATCACCTTTAGCAATAGCAGCAGTAGGTAACACAAAACACTAGCTTATTCCCAGGCAGGCACGAAGAGGCATACCGGTGTCAACCTGTTAGAAAATTAAGGGATGTCATAGCAAAATGGCTTACCCTACTTGTACTCTACTGAGAATTTGCCATTTCTGATATTGTGAGAGCATCACAGCTGTGTGAATTTGAATACGTCCCATGTTTTGCTCACAGAATGTACTTGGTAGTGCAGAATTCTTTAAAAAAATGGCAGGTGCATGTCTGTAGCCCAAAACAATTTACGCCATTCAACAACTGCATGTAGAAGATTGCAGCACCTGCAAGAAAAGTTCAATTTGCAATGCCACCAACTGAAGTAAGAAACAGTAACATGGTGGAATTCCACCCTTTATATGCTTCAGCGACTGTCTTCCAAACCTACACAAGAAGCCATGACATAAGGAGAGGAGGGGGAATGTACCTTAGTCCAGCACAATGGAGAACACTTTCTGTGTTGTGCATGGTGCTGAAACCATTCAAAGTAGTCACCCAAGAAGTGAGTTAAGACACTGCAAGCTTGAGTCAGTCAGCTAATTTCCCTAATTAAACTTTTGCAAAAACAGCTCGAAAAAAACTGAAGGAGGAGATGAAATGAAGGGATTCCTCTAAATATATCAGACTTGTAGATCAAGTACTTTATTCGCTTCGCCATGATCAAAAGGTTGTCAACATCGGGAAATTGGATAACATTATTTGTCGACTGTGTTTGATCCTAGGTTTAAGTCATACATCACAGCTCTCTTTTCAACTGGCACAGATCTTAAGAGATGCAAAGATCTGCTAGTAAAAAAGTTATCAGCTCAAGTGGCACATGATACACTGACGTCTCCTCCTTCAGTTTCTCCGGCAACAGTGGCTGACAGGAAAAAACTGAGTTTTCCCACGAGACCCACAGGTGATGCAGATAAGTCAACACAATTTTTTTACATCTGGTCAGGTCTAAAAGAATTGCCCAACAGTAGTGACACCTCTACCGTAATGCAATCTGATATATAAAATGGTGGACGATTATTTTGTTGACAGTGTACAAATAAACATGTCATACAGTCCCTTTGACTGCTGGTAGGAAAAAATAGGCAATTTGGAGGCCCTTGTAAGCTGCCCACCCTCCAGAGTGTACTCAGAAAGAATTTTCAGCACTGCCCGGGTGTCAGTGATCGTCGTAGGAGGCTACCAGAATGTCGGCAAGCATGAGTAAGTGACCTCTCCCCTTATTAACTCCTGGGACACTTAGCGCTGCTATTGGTGGCTATAACAGCACTAAGTGACCCAGGTGCAGTGCGATATTATAGCCTGCACGTAGTGCTGGAAGGCTGCTGACAGAGAATATCCCTTTAGTACATACTGAGAACGTTATGCACAGGGATATTTACTGTCTTTTTAGTTTTTTATCCTTTTCTCCTGCTAGTACATAGACCCCTTAATCACTGCTAGTATAAAGGTCATTGTTCTTTTCTATTCCTTCTGGATCTCTCTGCTGCACTTGACACTGTGGACCTCTCTCTTCCACATAAATGCTACAATCCATAGGTCTTTAGGGCACTGTCCTATCTGGGTCTCCGGGGCATATCTATAATAGGTGCAGTGACACAGGCCCCTGGGTCCAGGAGGGGCACACACCGCACCAATACTTCTTAATAATTACCTCTCTGAACTCCTGCGTTGGCTGGAGAGGCGTTACACAAAATGCCTAGCAAATAGTCAGTGCAGCCATTTTCCCAGCGTTCTGCGCATGCACAGTAGGGAACTCGCTAGGAAAAGGGCTGATGCACCATTTTCCCAGTGACTTGCACATGTCCCTCCTCTTGAAAAAGTCCCTAGAGGTGGGACGAAACACGTTGATCTAAAACAAGCAACTGATTGATTTTAAAACCACATCTTGCACAATTATGTTGCGGTAGTCCTTTCTCATTACGATCCAAATCACTGTGAAAGAGAAAAACTGCCACTCAGGGTACACCTGAGCTGCTTCTACCACAGACAAACAAGCCCTCAAGTATGAGAAAAAGAACAGCGTGCAAGTTCAGGACTGCTGCTAGTGCTCCCGCGGCCGCCCGACTCTCTCTCAATCTTGCCGGCAAACAATTATTAAAGGTGTGCACCTTGTCCGGGTTGGAAGGCGGCTGTCTCTAACCACCCACCACCACTTCCAAAGGCAAATGCAGGGGGGTTTCCATCTGCCTGGAAACCTCCCCCCCAGCCCACACCATGACCACAATAGAAATAGTAATTTAATATAATTTTACTAGTGCTGCATTTTCTTCACAGTATCATAAGTGAAATAATTTGCACCACCTGTGCAACTTTTAACATATATCAGTCAGCAATAAATAACCTGTGCACCAACTAGGAGATCTGGAAAACATTCACTGTTAGGGATGTGCTGCTATAGAGCCCAAAATGTACACATATGTCCAGGGCAGTGCTAGGTTATTCTGCTGCTCCCACAGACTCCCGAACTTGCTCTAATACCCTGGAATGGTGCCCACATTTAAAATAAAAACATTCAGCTCAGGCAGGATGGCCGTACTGTTGCATTTAATGGCTTACTGTGATTGCTGGTCCTCTATATGCTAGAATTATGACAAACAATATACTTTGTATGACGCATATTAAAGCTGGTTAAGTGCTAATTCTACCCTCTTCATGGACTGGCCACACTCACACTAAAATCAAGCATTTGGAAACCCCCCTCTAGAAATCCTGCGTTTGCCACTGGCTTCCACTGCACACAGGATTAGTGCAGTGGCTGTTGAGTATTGATACAATTTTTTTTTCAGTATTAAAGAACAGTTAATGTTTCCATAGTGGGTACACTGTAACAAACCCTCAAACAATTACATGTGGATTTATATTTGAGTCCGTCACTTGAATAAAGATTATTTTTTCTGCAAACAATTATACCAATACCCCAAGGAGACGTGATTATCTACGAATTGTTACATACTATTTACAGAAGTCTCCGATGTTCTATTACCCTACACGTAATTAGTCAAAAGACTATTTTTCCACGATCTTTGTGGTTTTTTTTAATATAAATATATACCTTTTTTTATTTTGTACTGTATATTACTTTATGCTGCTATCATTATTGTGAGTGTTGTTTTTGATTGTATACATGTTTAGTAATAAATTGTTAAGTTGAATTTAGCCATTCCTCTATTTTGAATTTGTTATCTGATTCTCTTTAGCTATATGTTCCACTGGCACATTCTTCCCTCTAAAAATAACTACAGTATAGTCTAATTATCTATATGGACTCTTTGATAATATGTCCTTAAAGACATGCTGCAGGTGGAGCATATTTGTATGTGTTCATTGTATTAATCACTAATTTTTTATGAATTCTGGGGAAAATTGTTTGCTATTGACTGTGAGTTGGAATTTACATTTTCCAGACCCGTTTAACAGTCAGCGCCAAGGATCGGGGTTGTTTCACTAATTTGTGTATCTCCAGATATATATCCATTTGTGTTAACTCTTGTTACTGATTGTCTTTATGCCATTTTATCTTCCTGGTTCAATCTTTTACAAACTGAGCTAATAATATTCCACCATCCAACAGAAGCTGTTTATCTGACATCTATTTCTGTTGACAACACAACAATAAACCCTAGGGGTATATTTACTAAAGAGAGAGGATTTAGAAGTTAAGATGTTGCCCATAGCAACCAATAAGATTTTAGCTATTATCTTCTAGAAGGTGCTAGTTAAATGTTAAGTAGAATCTGATTGGTTGCTATGGGCAACATCTCCATTTCTAAAAACTCTCACTTTAGTAAATATATCCCTTATGCTGGCCATACACTAGTACGATGTACTGTAGTATGATGCGATTCATCGTACGTTTTCCCTTGAACTCCCTGGCAATCCCGATGGCATGATTTGGTACTTTTTAACACACACGATCTGCATACGATTACAATAGATATGATGGCTGCACATCTGATCATACGATACATTTTAAGAGCAGCGGGAGTGCGCATCGGATCATATCCTACCTAAATGCTACACGACGCGTAGCAAATCGGGCAATCGGCCCGAAATCGCATTAGTGTATGGCCAGCATAAGACTTAAGCTCGCTGCCTAGGTGTTGTCCTTGAATCAAAACTGTCCTTTGTTCCACATACAGTTTGTATCAAAATCTGGTTACTAAGAAACATTTCCAGAATACTCACCTATGTCACACAAGACTCTGCAAAAATTATAATTCATACACTCATTTTCAAACATTACTCGACTCAAATGTCATCAATTCAAATAGCCGTATTTATCAAGCTGCGGATACACAAAAATGCCCAAAAAAGTTCCGGAAACAAAAAGGTGCCTCTGGCCGGTGAGATAATAAATAGTAAAATAGTAATATTCATCCATTATTAATTAATCATTATGGCCCCAATTAACATAAAAATATTTAGCTCCCTTTAAATTTATAATCATTATTGGCCCCTTAATATTTACTAAATATTATGTTGTCTTTATTAATTTGCCACTAAGAATACACAGTAATTAACTGTGCCCCCATATAACACGCTGTGGAATATGTATGCACTATATAAATAACTGGCAATAAATAAATAAATTTATTAATTGAACATTTGCATCTGTACTTATCAAATCACTAGACAATCAATCAGGCAAATTGGAGGGCAGAATAGACAACAAGAAAGAACAATTGTGAAAATTTCAACGCCAAACCTTAATAAAGCCGACCTTGCCCGCTCCCGTGGTTTTTTTGTCTTACACTGTTTGATCTCATTTGTGAAGCACTGCAGAATAAGATGAACCTGTATAAATAAATACATATTAATAAATAAGCTTTTAATATATTTAATAAATACAATGAATTAGTCTGTCTGATTTAAAAATACTTCTTACTGTGCTGTATAAGTCCTTACATTATGTCTCTTCAATGGATTGTGCCAAATGTGATGTCTAGCACAATAAATGTTGCCAAGGAATTAGTGCTAGCTTGTCTGATTGTTTTGTGAACCAGGACTCTATTAGATTGCTTGCTTGTGTTAAGATTTAAGATATTATGTTATATGTAAACTGGGGTCAATTATGGTTGATTAGTGTTATACAGTATACTCTGAAACCATTACATATCTGTGTGCTGGTTTAAATATGCCCTCTGTGATTTAGTATAGAAGAAGAGGTTGTTATATTATATACAATTAGAGGTTTAAGAGCTGGTAAGGAGACCATAAGTGACATGTTTTGTGCACTCAAAATTATGAACTGGGCAATAATAATTACAGTGCCAAACCACATAATACATTCCCACTTTATGAGTAGATTGTAGACTATATAAGAGTTGTGTTATGAATAATTCCTTAAATATACATAAGTAGCTAACTGAACCACATTTTAAAGACAGTCCTGTTTGAATACAAGTAGTACAGTCTAATTGATAAGAAAATGTGAACTACACACAATGCACCATATTAGCCATGGATCCAGTGATAAATGAATTTTATTTAGTTACATTGTTCATCTTATACATCTTCCAGCAGCTACAATGCTTTACTCATATAGAGACCTATTTATCCAATAATATTTGCAAGATATCCATGAAAACACCCGTTTACATTGAGTACCAACAAATATTAAGAGTACACTGAACTCGCCGCGGTCTCTCCATTTCCGACTGCAGAAGCAGCCCCCATAGTTTTGTATGAGGCTGATAAGCTGTCGGACTTACCTAGCTTATAAATGCCAATGGAAGTTAATGTCAGCTTCTGAAGGCATTAGCCGTTATAGCCTATGGGCTACACTCTGCAGAAATTACCGGGAGAGGGTTCTGTAGGAACCCTTCCCAGCAATACCCAGCACACATGCATCAGACCACACATGCGTAATAGCATTGCTGGGTGTTGAAAGAGAAGTGATCGCTCATACTTAATACTGACTGAATGAAGATTTAGCTCCCAGACTGAACACCATAGGATATCTCTAATAGAGAGGGATAAAAGATGGCGTGATTCCCACAAAGGCTTCCAGCATCATGCTAACAAAAAGTTGGCGTTCCTCCAGTCCTCAGTGCAGTGGAATATGCAACATGGTGCAGGATGTGCAGTGCAAGTGCGCACAATAGTCAAGGGGAACCTATGCAGCCACATAACTAACAGGCCCACTTTGCACCCACAGTTTTATTTGCATACGTGCAAATGGGCACTGATCTGGCTGGACCTAATATTGGGATCATTCCTGATGGTTGACTCCACAAAAAGGACCAGCCACTCCATTAAATGTCCAGCAGTAACAGTGTGGATCAGACCTCTATGCTGAACTGGCTTAGATTCCTGATTTTCAAAATGGGAGAATTGTCAGAGACACATATGCCCTCTCCACTACCTATTTGTCATATTTACTACTCCACCATTCTCCATTTCTCGTGTGGTCACCAAGCAAGTAAACCTTATTTGAAAAAAGTTTTTCTTCTTTTTACTATTTTAGTTTAATTGGCAAGCCTAACAGAACTCTCAAAACTAAACAGTGGATACATTAAGGGGCCAGATGGGATACATCCAAGGATGCTAAAAGAGATTAAGGGGTGCTGGTAACACCATTAACATAATTATTTAACCAGTCTCTAGCTACAGGAGTAATTCCAGAGGACTGGAAAAGAGCACAGGTAGTCCCACTGCATAAAAGTGGAAGCAAGGAAGAGGCAAGCAGCTACCGACCAGTGAGCCTTATTGTACATCAGTAGTATGGAAACTGATGGAAACACTATTAAAAGTAAGAATTGTGGAATATCTCAAATCCAGAAGTTTACAGGATCCAAAACAGTATGGATTTATTCGGGGAACATCATGCCAAACAAATCTTATTGATTTTTTTGACTGGGTCACTAAAATAATAGATGAAGGAGGGGCAGTTGATGTAGCTTATCCAGACTTTAGTAAAACTTTTGACACGGTCTCAATCGCAGACTGCAAAATAAACTCGAAAGTGTGGGATTGGATTCTAAGATGGTTGAATGGATAAAAAACTGGTTGCAGGATAGGGAACAGAGCATTGTAGTAAATGGAGTGCAGTCTTGGGAGGGATAGGTTACAAGTGGTGCACCCCAGGATCTGTACTTGGCCCAGTGCTTTTTATTATCAAGAATGTGGCAACTACAGTTTAACACTAAAAAATTTAAAATCATGCACTTCGGTTTCAAAAACCCAAAGGCTAAATATAGTATTAACAGCGCTATTATAGAAACTACTGAGGAGAAAAGGGATCTAGGAGTCACTATTTCAGGTGACTTAAAGCCTGGTAAGCAATGTAACAGAGCAAAGAGAAAGGCAAGGTAGATGCTTGGTTGCATAGGGAGAGGAATCAGTAGCAGAAAGAAAGAAGGAATCCATTGGTACGGCCTCATCTACAATACTGTCTTCAGTTCTGGAGGCCATATCTCCAGAAGGATATAAATACATTAGAGATTGTACAAAGAAGGGCAACAAATATGGTGCATGGCCTACATCACAAAACTTACCCAGAAAGACTAAAATATATGAATATGTATAGTTTGGAGAAGAGAAAGGAAAGGGGGACATGATAAAAACTTTCAAATATATCAAAGTTTTTAACAAGGTACAGGAGGGAAACATTCTTCAAAGGAAGAGGAGTATTAGAACATGAGGACATGCACTGACCTGGAGCGTGGAAGGTTCAAGTGAAATTTGAGAAAAAAATGACTTCACAGAAATGGTAGTGCATAAGTGGAATAATCTTCCATTATGTTTCATAGATGTGCTATGTTCTTTTAAACTGCCATGTGTAGGGGAAGTATCAGTAGTAGGGATGTAGGACAGCTGTGTTGGGTTAGTACTAGTAGGGGCACATCATGACAGCTAGGAAAGTATCAGTAGTAGGGACATAGGACAGCTGTGTTGGGTTAGTACTAGTAGGGGCACATCATGACAGCTAGGGAAGTATCAGTAGTAGGGACATAGGACAGCTGTGTTGGGTAGTAGTAGTAGGGGCACACGATGGCAGCTAGGGAAGTATCAGTAGTAGGGACATAGGACAGCTGTGTTGGGTAGTAGTAGTAGGGGCACACGATGGCAGCTAGGGAAGTTTCAGTAGTAGGGACATAGTACAGCTGTGTTGGGTTAGTAGTAGTAGGGGCACACAATGACAGCTAGGGAAGTATCAGTAGTAGGGACATAGGACAGCTGTGTTGGGTTAGTAGTAGTAGAGGCACACGATGACAGCTAGGGAAGTATCAGTATTAGGGACATAGGACAGCTGTGTTGGGTTAGTAGTAGTAGGGGCACACGATGACAGCTAGGGAAGTATCAGTAGTAAGGACATAGGACAGCTGTGTTGGGTTAGTACTAGTAGGGGCACATCATAACAGCTAGGGAAGTATTAGTATTAGGGACATAGGACAGCTGTGTTGGGTTAGTAGTAGTAGGGGCACACAATGACAGCTAGGGAAGTATCAGTAGTAAGGACATAGGACAGCTGTGTTGGGTTAGTACTAGTAGGGGCACATCATGACAGGTAGGGAAGTATCAGTAGTAGGGATGTAGGACAGCTGTGTTGGGTTAGTAGTAGTAGGGGCACACGATGACAGCTAGGAAAGTATCAGTAGTAAGGACATAGGACAGCTGTGTTGGGTTAGTAGTAGTAGGGGCACATCATGACAGCTAGGGAAGTATCAGTAGTAGGGATGTAGGACAGCTGTGTTGGGTTAGTAGTAGTAGGGGCACACGATGACAGCTAGGAAAGTATCAGTAGTAAGGACATAGGACAGCTGTGTTGGGTTAGTAGTAGTAGGGGCACATCATGACAGCTAGGGAAGTATCAGTAGTAGGGACATAGGACAGCTGTGTTGGGTAGTAGTAGTAGGGGCACACGATGGCAGCTAGGGAAGTTTCAGTAGTAGGGACATAGTACAGCTGTGTTGGGTTAGTAGTAGTAGGGGCACACAATGACAGCTAGGGAAGTATCAGTAGTAGGGATATAGGACAGCTGTGTTGGGTTAGTAGTAGTAGAGGCACATGATGACAGCTAGGGAAGTATCAGTAGAAGGGACATAGGACAGCTTTGTTGGGTAGTAGTAGTAGGGGCACATGATGACAGCTAGGGAAGTATCAGTAGTAAGGACATAGGACAGCTGTGTTGGCTTAGTAGTAGTAGGGGCACATGATGACAACTAGGAAAGTATCAGTAGTAGGGACATAGGACAGCTATGTTGGGTTAGTAGTAGTAGGGGCACATGATGACAGCTAGGGAAGTATCAATAGTAAGGACATAGGACAGCTGTGTTGGGTTAGTAGTAGTAGGTGCACACAATGGCAGCTAGGGAAGTATCAGTATTAGGGACATAGGATAGCTGTGTTGGGTTAATAGTAGTAGTACTGACACATGATGACAACTGAGGGAAGTATCAGTAGTAGGGACATAGCATAGCTGTAGTAGTTAGTAGGGGCACATGACATCTCAGTGGGGGTCACCTCACTGCTGCCACCATGTTTTTTTAGATGTCATATGTTATTAAACAGCCATATATTTGTGTTGCTATCTGTCATTATTTTTTAGTGCCAGCTCACTGCAGCCTTTGGCCAGCTGTGTGGTAGTCATTGGAAAATTTTACTTTAAATTACTTATAATGACTGTAAATGAATAATAATTATATAAATACTAATGTACCAACAGGAAGAGTTCCAAAATACACAATGTTACCTTTTTTAAGTAAATCCAGATCCAAATCACACAAGGAATGTTGGGCAAAACCAAAACTTGAGGATGATTTCAGAACCATACCCAAAACATAAGGGTCTGTTCAAATCTCTTTCTGTCATAAAAGCAGTCTTAGGGGTAAATTTACTGAAGTGAGAGTTTTTAGAAGTGGAGATGTTGCCCATAGCAACTAATCAGATTTGAGCTATTATCATCTAGAAGCTGCTAGTTAATTGTTAAGTAGAATCTGATTGGTTGCCATGGCCAACATCTCCACTTCTGAAAACTCTCACTTTAGTAAATGTACCCCTTAATGTCCTCTCAGTTCTGTGATTTATTCATTAGGCTTATCTAAGCAATAAGTTAAAAGAAATACTGAAAAATGTGTTACTAGGATTGTATTTAAGGAGAAAAAGATTAGATTTCACTTGGCTTACTTATTTCCTACCTAATTCCATGCCATATGTGACATAGACCATCTCATGAGTATATTTACTAAAGTGAGAGTTTTTAGATGTGGAGTTGTTGCCCATACTTATCTGTTATCTAGCACCTTCTAGAAGATAATAGCTAGAATCTGATTGGTTGTTATGGGCAACAACTCCACTTCTAAAAACGCCCACTTTAGTAAATATACCCCCTAGTATTCATTCATTCCATGCTTGACCTGGTCTAAATTAGTTCTCACTTGTCTTGGCTGCCTCTTTTCACTTTTCTAACCTTGCTTACTCATATCTTTCCAATTAATATACCATTTCTTAAATTCAGATTTATCATACCAAACCTTCTACATTTCCTGACATATACACAGCATTCCCAGTAGAGATTAATTTAAAGATCAATGACATTTTCAAAACTGTTCAGTGAAATATTCAGGTCATTCTGCATTTTGATGTTGATTTCTCCAGTAAATTCTGTCAATGAGCCTGATTCAGCATTGCACGTAATCAGTACTCGGACACCGATTATTGTATATCATTATTACACACTTATTCATTTATTTATGCATTCATTCACTCACTCACCCACTCTCACACTACATACTTACCTACTCCCAGAAGTAGGTTGGTGTTATGAATCTAGGATAAGATTCACCTCTGAATTAAGGCAATAGTGCAGAGGATACTGTATATGCAGCAATGGGGACAACTGAGAGGACAGTTCTTGTCAGGAGTGAGGCTGGGTAGCCCTAACTCAAAGCAATAGTGGTAAGGATTATATGAAGCGATGGGGACAATTGAAAAGATAGTTTTTGTAAGGAGTGAGGCTGGTAACCCAGTCGCAGCCTTGAGGGCTGATAGATACTTGGCAAAGTTGTGGTCTGGTGACCAAGTCACAGCCTTGAGGGCTGATTGATACTTGGCAAAGTTATGGTGTGATGACAAAGTTGCAGCCTTGAGGGCTGATTGATACTTGGCAAAGTTATGGTGTGATGACAAAGGTGCAGCCTTGAGGGCTGATTGATACTTGGCAAAGTTGTGGTGAACCTCATAGCAGAAAGCCCACGCTGATGCTGCAGTGCAGCTGAGAGTGCTGTGAAGTAGATACAGAAAGTCCACTCAGACGCTGATGTGCAGCTGCGACTTTCGGGCACATGAATAACAAGGGTATATACAAATGTAGTAGTGCGCTTATAAACTGCTGTGATGTTTAAATCAGAAAATCCACACAGACACTGAAATGCGGCTGAGACTGTAGATACACTCTGGACACAAGAAACTGGAACACACAGGTGCATGAATTCTACACCCAGGAACCGAAAGGCACAGACTGAATGCTATCACCAGCATCTAAGCAACCAACAAGCAGAATAGAAAAAGGAGAAGGAACCAATCTGGTCAAGGCAGAGATGATGAAACAGCAGATAGGAGGGCTTCACGGAGTAACAATGCAGCATCCACGTCTCCTAGCAATGACCCTGAGAGAGCTGCCCAGAGAACTGTTGTTCAACAAGATGCCGCGACGTCTTGTGACAGTCAGTCCTTTTCTCGAGTAGAAGTCCAAGGTCTTGGAAAAAAAACTGTGCCCTCTGCCACCCGAAATGTCCTAAAGTAATTTGCAGTCATCTCTATTCACTATAATGGAAATGCCGGTTTTTATGGCAGTGGAGGCTCTTAGCCAGTCAGTTGCTGATTTCCATGGCAGTGGCTGCTGATTGGCTGAGAGTGCCTGTGCCATCGAAACCAGCTTCTCCATTATAGTGAATGGAGATGACCGTGAATGACCTTAGGTCATTTCAGGTGGCAGCGGGTACTGTCTGCTGCCTGTCCATGTGCTCATGATTGGTTTGTTTTTTTACCAAGACCTTGGACTTTTATTGTTGTGTTGCTTTGTTCATCTCAGCTTACCTCCCAAAAGGTCTATAGTCTCCCTACCACCTCCGGTAAAGTTTTCTGGCTTGAAACAGGCTCCATCTCTGACCCCTTCATCCTCTGCTGCCTGTTTATCACCTGTGTGAGCACCTGGGGGTGCCACAAGCCTTTCTTCTAGATTCTGGGGTGGATTGCGATTCTGAGGTCATGATTACTGTCAAGACCCTATGCGAAGTGCTCTCAGTCTTATGGATTGAATTTTCAAATTATCCCACTGCTGCTATCCAGGAGGTAAAGACTGATCTAACCACCATTCGTACCCACGCTGGAGCATAAAATTGGGAAACTGTTGACCTCACACAATTATCTTGATCAACTCCAAGCTGAAATGGACACACTTCGTTATAAAATGGCTGACATAGAGGATCAAAACAATATAAAAATTCAGGGCATGCCTGACTTCAATGCAGAATTGACAGACTATGATGGACAGAGACCTCCTTATAGACCATATGCACCATATGCACTGTCTTCTTAGGCCTCAAGTGGTCTCTTGTACTCTCCCCAGGGATACCCTTCTCTGGTTAAATGTTGTACTCTCTCCAGGGATACCCTTCTATGGATAAATGTTGTCATTGTCAAGGAATGGATCCTACATGTGGCATGGATGGCCAAGGACTCTGATCTGCTGGGTGATATCCAACTTTTCTCAGATTTCTCTGCGATTACTATTGCTAAATGCAGAGCCCTATGTCCTGTCACTATGGCTGTACGTGCTCAAGAGAAATCCTACTGTTGGGATTCCCTGTGAAGTTAATTTATCAATTTGAGGGATCTTCTTACACTATCTCTTCATTGGATGCTGGATTTAAGCTCCTCTCCTATTGGGATAGTCCTGTTTCTCTGCCATCTGCTGCCAAAAGATGTATTCCTGTTGCTCCTGACTGGTCCAAATGCTGACTTCATGCCTGGTCATCCTTTTCCATGATTTCTTCTTGGTCACATTTCCTGGGACTATCTCAATTACCTTTGTACCGCTATCTCTTGCATTGAGACTTAAGGTATTGTTGGACTTTTGTGCCTTTCACTTCAGGTTGGCTGCTCTGGACATGTGAGTTTATCTTGGTACTTTGACTTGTTAATTTTGTTTTTGTTATTACCTTTTTATGGTTCTTGAGACCAATGGGCCTCTTAATATATTATTTTATTATGTTTTTGTTTGCCAACAATGTTTACTAATATTTATTGCTGTTATATATGGGTGGTGGAGTTAATTCCCCCATTCTTTGTTCACTTTACTGCACTTTTGTCTCCCCTGCAGTAACTGCTCTGGCCCAATATACTGGGTTATTTTGATATTCCCTTTCCCTGTTTTAGCACTAATTTTTGTCCTCTTCCCCTGTTCCCCATATGGGATCCACCTTAGCATCTTATTGTATAGGTATTGATTTTATTCTAGGATGTGTTGTGTTCACATGTCCATTTTTTCCCGATGCTTTCTATTTTGTTTAGATAGATTAACTACCTTAATAAACAGAGACTAGCACTGTCCACCTCTCATAAAAGCAATGCACATATATTGGCATTGCAAGAGACTCACCTTTCCTCCCTGAGCCGATCCGGTATTCTAAGATCATAAGTACCTCCTGGGTTATTTTGCTAAATGTCTTTTTAAAGAGGAATGAAGAAGCTGTCTTCTTTAGTTACTGTTCTCTTTGTCTTACACTCTAAATTAGAAAATAAATCTAGATGTTATCTTATTTTTAAAAGTCTGCCGGAGGAAAACTGTGTCATTTTAGTATTGGTTTATGCTCCCAACTCTAATCAGGTCCCCTTTTTAAGAAAGCTTATTACTGCTCTACAAAAGATTAGGCAGTGTCATATTATGGTTCTCGGGATTTTAATTTAGTCATGGATCCCAAACTAGATAGGTTTTTTCAACCACCTGACTCTAGCTCTCGCTCAGTTTTAGGGCCTTTTCTTACATTCTGTGACCTACTGGCAGAATTTGATTTGTATGATGTCTGGAGGTCACATAATCAAATGGGATGCTTCTAAGCTCCCTGTCTAAAACTCCATTCTGGGTCAATTTCTATTCTCCTGATTCCCTAGTCTGATCACGCCCCACTATAGTGGTCCTGGGAGCTTTCTGTTTCCAGAGTGCCCCCACATCCCTGGCGACTGTCCCCTCATCTACTGACTGATATAGCTGCTAAACAGTGCTTGGACCATAGTCGCTTTTTATATTTTGACACTAATTCCCCTTCTGGCACATCTAAATTCACCTTCTGGTAAGCCTGTAAAGCAGTGGTTAGAGGTGTAGCTATCCAGACAAGGGACCAACTAACATACCAAAATGCCCAGTTACAATTGGACCTGGAAACCAGTCTTCAAAACTGAAGACTTAAACAAATGGCATCCCTCTAAAGTAAGGCACTCTCCAGAAACTCCTTATGATACATTCCCAAGCTGCTGTTAACTGACTGCGCCAGAATTTCTACTCTATGGGATAACAGAGCTGGGAAATTATTGGCTCATAAATTGAAGGTTCACCAAGCCCAATATAGGATTAATTTAGTCATGTCTCAAGATGGGACTAGGATAATTAACCCTGTTAACTAATTTTGCAAGTATTACGTCCAACTGTATAATTTGTCCAGTGACCCATACACTTTCCAACCTTCCAATTCCTGTATCCAAGTCTTTTTAGAGTCTCTCAATTTGCCTTCCCTATGCTGTTGAGCTTTGCGATTAAAATACCCCCATGACTTCACAAGAGTTGGGATTGGTCATTGACTCCCTTCCTGCTGATAAAGCCCTGGCACCTGAGTTTAGTAATATCTTTTTTTAATTCTTTAAAGATTGTTTAGTCTCCACCCTTACTGCTTTGTTGAACGAAGTCACTGGCTCTGGTGTGGTTCTTTCTGAGATGTGTTTTCCCCTAATTCTGGGAAAGACCTCTCAGCCTATAAAATTACTGTCCCATAGCCCTTTTAAATTGTGATGTTAAGATTTATGCTAAACCCATTGCTAATTCTCTTGATCCCCTCGTTCCCTCTCTGGTCCCCCCTGATCAAGTAGGGTTTGTGTCAGACAGACAAGCCTTGGATAATACTTGTAGGGTTTTTAACCTGATTGACGTTGTATCTGAAATTGAGACAAGCCTACTGTAGTTATGCTTTTCTGGATGCAGAACAAGCCTTTGTCAGGCTTAATTGGTTGTATATGCAAGCAGTTCTCTCTAAATTTGGCTTCCAAGAGCAGGTTCTTTCTTCTACTTTTGCTTTATAAGCTGCCTTTTCTGCAAATGTGTTCAGCAATGGGTTTCTGTCTAATGCGTTCTCAATCAGTAATGGTACTTGTCAGAGTTGTCCTCTCTCTTCTCTTATTTTTGTTTTGGCTATTGAGCCATTGGCTGCTAAAATTCATGCTGTGAGAATTTCCCAGGAGTCTTTTCACTGATGATATTCTTATCTTTGTTTTGGAGACACTGGCCTCATTGCCTTGCTTTCATGATATGTTAGACAGTTACAGTGCTGCTTCTTATTATAAATTAAATACTTCCAAATCACTGAAGATGTGGTGCCCCAGCTGCCTATTAAGTTTAAGCATAATTGGAAATCCAATATCCTCTATTTAGATATCCAGAATTCTCATCTATTTCCATGGTCTTTGATCTTAATCTTCCACCCTTTATTAGTCATTTATCATCCCTCCTCAAATCCTGGGTCTCTTACAATATTTTGTGGCTTGGCCATCTAGCTCATGTATTTAGTACTATACCATATATTTTCCCTATAAACTGTTTAGAGAAATATCAACCCATACTATCCAAATATGTAGGAAACAGATACCTGAAAATTGTGCTTTCCAGCATTGTTCTTCCTAAGAGTCAGGGTGGTCTGGTTTTTCCAGACCTTGTCTGGTACCACAAGGCTCATCCACAATGCTTGTCTTCTTGTGCAGATTTGGGACGGGATGCATCCTCCTGCTATTAAGTGTTGGGTGGCTTTGGAGGTGGTTGCCTGTGGATGCATAAATGTCTATGCCCTTCCCACCTTTACACTCTTTCCTCTACCATAGTGTCATTGCAGGTGTGGGATCGATTAATTTTCCAATATGTGACTGTTTCTCTCCTCAATACTAACATTTCCATCTTGGCACTCTCTAAACTAATTTTCTAGATGAATCTAAACACTTGCCAATCATGTGTCATTGGGTCTCTAAGGGACCTCCAAGATGGTGTCTCCCTTCACTCTTAGTGCTTGATTCAGACCCGCTCGCTAGATGCGTTCGCACGCAGCCAGCATTTGCAAATCCCACGATCGCACGGCAAGGTATTAGTATACCCACTATGTCTTAGCGTGCAATCGTGGTGAGTAACTAGACACCCACTAGCCTGTCTTAAGATGCCCACTAATGCATGTCATCTCCAGGAAGTGTATGCACCCATCGATAACATCGAGTACCATCGGATGCATATGCAGCACTTGTGGTTGACCATACCCTACTGCAAGCACTGTGAGTGCTTCAGTGTAAAATTCAGCCAAGTGACGTGGACTTGATGCTGCATCTTAATTATGCATGCCTCTGAAATGGCATTGAGATGCTCAGGCCTGCCTGTGTTCGCACCACCACTCTCCCGTTTCCATCGACCATCCCTGTCACCACTCACAAACAGCTTCTCCTATCACTCATTCTAGCGAGCTGTCTATGCGCAGCGAGTGAATGCTTCCCGACCGCATGGACTAATTCTCCCATGTGCACTGTGATGCATACACATGCGCAGATTGCAAACATCGGCTGGTTGCGTGCGAACGCAGCCTAGCGAGCGGGTCTGAATCTAGCTCTTATTCCTTTTTTCTAGACTGCTAATCCCTCCTCCATACCTGACTGACCTTCTTCCATTTAGCCTGAATGAAAGCTATTCTCTATAGCTTCTTGATGTTGTTTAATATTGTATCTTTTTTGTGTGTCTATCTGCTATATTCTGTTTTTATCTGTTTATCCTTTTAATATATTGTGTAAAATAGATCTCCAATATATTTTCCCCCTAGACTCTCCCCTTCTCTTTTATGCACCCCAAAAAACTATTTTCATTAATAAAAACTATTGAGGATAAAACTGACCAGCAATATTTATTTGTTGTACCAGTTTCTGTTACTATCCCATGTTTTGTTTTTTATATTAACTTTTATGCTAAATCAAAACTAATCCCCCATAATTAACCATGTTCTTGATCAGTGGTAATAACTATTGTAAAAGAATTGGGGGATGTGCTTTGCGCTTGTAATGTCAGCAGCTCAATTAGAAATAAAAGAATCACTCATAAAATAAGATTGAGCGCTATCATAAAATAATAAAAACAATTACATAATTTGATGTTTATAGTCTATTTAGACTAATTTGAGGAATAATGTAAGGCAGCAAAGTCATGCTGGTAATCCGCAACTATCAATAGTCCATGATGCCAATCCCTTATCTAACTGTCCCTACCTTACTACCAGTGATGGATTCCTTCTCCCGCCGGGGACTTCTCCTTTCCCGTGAGGCTCCAAACAGAGCGTGGAGGCTGCGGCGCTAGTTGGGACCATCAATCGCTGGAGTCAGCCGCTGAATTACCACTTCCTCTGGGGGATTCCTCTTCTCAGCCCGGCTCTCGCAGTCGCGGCGCTGGGTAGTGACGTCAGATGCCAGGTGGCTCACTCGGACTTGGCGGTAGGGTATTGCTGCTGTCCTCTTTCAATCACCTACGCGTTTCAGACCTGTTGGTCCTTTCTCAAGGATGGGATTGTTCAATTCTCTTTCTTTATTTATAGTTAAACTTTATTGAAAACAAATAAAAAAAACGGATATTCTATGCCGGAAGTGGATGGGCATTTTGGCGTCAAGTGAGAATGAGAATGACCTATGTGAAGAAGAAGATTTTTTAGATGTCATGTGGGGATCAGAGAAACCTCCGGACCAGATGTGGTCAATGAAAAAAAAGAAGAAAGAACGATCCATTATACGAAAGAGGGGAACAAGAGGTGGTAAGAGAAAAAAGAATACACCACCGACAGAAGATACAGAAGCAGACCAAAAAGGAACAATTTTCAATCTAAGTAAAAAAGAGCTTACAAAAGATCAGGAAAATGTTCTAAAGAAGGGTTTGAAATTTGCTCCCCAATCTGGATTAAACAAATGTAATCTATATATTGATATGCAAAAATTTATAAGAAAAATATGCTTAAAGAAATATTTTCTTAAAGATCCAATTACAAGAGATCTTTATTTCCTTAAAGATCCAATTACAAGAGAAAATTGTTTCCCATCTAAGGGATCCCATCCCATCCCATCTAAGATCCAATTACAAGAGAAAATTGTTTCCCATCTAAGATCCTGTAGGAATGTAGGGGACTTTACAAATATCACGACTCTGCAGCACTGCTCTAATACTGAAATACAAGTACGATTGTGTATACAATAGACACTGGCAGGAGGCACACTCCTGTCCTTATTTCAGCATACATACAAATTTTAAACCAACGTCTACCTTCTATCCAACCCATGTTAAAGGACCACATATTACACCTTTCAGCAGCTAGTGGAAGAAGAAATTGCAAAACTTCCAGAGAAATCAAAGATACCCATTAATTTTACAGAAAAAGAAAGGAAAGGTTACAGAATTAAGAGATGATAGCACAATTGTGATAAAGCCGGCAGACAAAGGGGGAAGCTTGGTTATCATGAATGTAGAAGATTACAAAGAAGAAGCACTTAAATTACTCTCAGATACAAGCACATATCTTAAACTAAATAAAGATCCTACAAAAGAATTTAAGAAAATTTTAGAAGACCATCTAGATGAAGGCCTGGAATTAGGAATTATTACTAAGAAAGAGTATGAATTTTTTAATATAAATTATCCACGAATTCCAACTCTATACCACCTACCAAAGATCCACAAGCAAATGCAAAACCCACCAGGAAGACCCATACTATCTGGTGTTGGATCTCTTACATCCAATTTGTCGAAATATGTTGACTTCTTTTTACAGCCATTAGTGTCACAACAAAAGAGTTATTTAAAGGATACTATGCATATTCTTCAAATCCTTGAGAGAACAGAATGGAAAGAGTCATATACACTCTGTACAAGTGACATTAAGTCACTATACACAGTTATAAACCATCAAAAAGGATGTGATGCAACTTGCCATTACCTTTCTTCAATGACTACAATTTCAAATAGCCAAATAAATTTTATTATGGATTCTATAGATTTCATCTTGAGAAAAAATTACTTTTGGTATGAGGGAGACTTCTTTCTGCAAACTAAAAGAACGGCCATGGGAACATCATGTACCCCCTGCTATGCTAATTTATTTGTGGCATGGTGGGAAGATAACTTTATTTGGAAAGATAATCCATTTCTACCAAATATTATTGTATGGCAAAGATACATAGATGACCTTTTTTCATATGGAACAGTACAGATGAGGAATTACTACGCTTTCTGGCATATATGAACAATAACAAACTAAATCTGGAATTTATTTCAAATCAAAGTAAAGAAATGGTGACTTTTTTAGATCTGGAAATCTTCATAAAGGATAACCAGATACATACACAGAATCACATAAAAGATGTAAGCGGGAACAATATCTTGCCAGCTCATAGTAATCACCATAAGAAATGGATAAAGAATATTCCAGGAGGTCAGCTCAGATGAATTAAAAGAAATTGTACTAAGGAAACAACTTTTCTTAGTCAAGCGAAAGAGATGAAATCAAACTTTATGAAGAAGGGCTATAAAGAAAAGTTATTGCAAAATTAAATCGATCTGGTTTCTCAATTAGAAAGAAAAGAACTTATTCAATACAAAACAAAAGGAGAAGAAGATCCTAGGGCAGTTGCATTCATCACACAATTTAATGGAGAATATAAAAAACTAGAAGAGATCTTGGAAAAATATTGGAATGTACTATTACTGGATGAAGAAGTTAAAAAAGTTTTACTGGCAAAACCGTGTATAATCTCTAAAAAGGCAAAAAATCTAAAACAACAATTGACGAACAGTTTCCTTCCAATAAAAAGTGTTGATGAAAATGTGAGTAAAGCATCGAAAGGGTTTCATTTTTGTAAAAAATGCTTGGGCTGTAGAAATGAAATAGCGAATACTTCTAAAATTCAAGAATTCTCTTCAAGAAAAACTGAAAAAAATCATAAAATAAGAGAGTTTATATCCTGTGAGACCGAAGGGGTAATATATTTGTTAGAATGCCCATGCGGAATTCAATACGTGGGGCAAACAAAAAGAAAAGTAAAAATAAGAGTAGCGGAACACATAAAAACAACATAAAAAGTGGTCTTACTACGCATAGTCTTTCAGCCCATTTTTTGTGTCATCATAATAAAGACCCAAAAGGTCTGAAATTCTTGGGAATTCAAAAAATCAATCCAAACTGGAGAGGAGATGACTTGGTGAATTTACTCAAAAGAAACTAAACAAAATTGATTTTTTTATTACAAACATTAGAACCACATGGTCTCAATATAGAAATTGAATTAAAGTCTTTTTTATAATAATTTTATATAGTTTTTATTACATATATTTTATAGGTACATACATACATTTAACAGGTATAACAATCACTAAAAAACAATATGGAGTATATGGGAACATGTGCTTGACGCCAAAATGCCCATCCACTTCCGGCATAGAATATCCGGTTTTTAATTTGTTTTCAAAAAAGTTTAACTATAAATAAAGAAAGAGAATTGAACAATCCCATCCTTGAGAAAGGACCAACAGGTCTGAAACGCGTAGGTGATTGAAAAAGGACAGCAGCAATACCCTACCGCCAAGTCCGAGTGAGCCACCTGGCATCTGACGTCACTACCCAGTGCCGCGACTGCGAGAGCCGGGCTGAGAAGAGGAATCCCCTGGAGGAAGCGGTAATTCAGCGGCTGACTCCGGCAATTGAAGGTCCCATCTAGCGCCGCAGCCGCCACGCGCTGTTTGGAGCCTCACGGGAAAGGAGAAGTCCCCGGCGGGAGAAGGAATCCATCACTGGTAGTAAGGTAGGGACAGTTAGATAAGGGATTGGCATCACGGACTATTGATAGTCGCGGATTACCAGCAGGACTTTGCTGCCTTACATTATTCCTCAAATTAGTCTAAATAGACTATAAACATCAAATTATGTAATTGTTTTTATTATTTTATCATAGCGCTCAATCTTATTTTATCAGTGGTAATAACTACCAAATAAACCACATTTTATTCCATGATACTGTATACTGAATTAAAACATGGAAATTGCCATAGGGATGAATAGCTTTTAGAGCTATTGTACTGATATTCTTTGTCTTATCTTGGCGATAAGATAAAGCTTCTGATTGGCTGTCTGACTATTGTTGAAGTGGTTGGATTGGTTTTAAAGGGCGCATACAATCTAGGTGTGTTGAAAAAATTTAGGTGATTAGCATCAGGTGATAGGTGTGACTTCTATGAATATGATGCATATAAAATTAGTATAGTTCCAATTAAAAATGTACGTATGTACTTATGATAAAGAAAGCAGTTTTAATATATTTGTCTGTTATAAGAAATAGAATGAATCGGTATATACAAGCATAAAAACATATAAGAAATAATACAGTCTGTCCAAATGTTTTAAAATCTTGTGTATAGAGTACATATAGAAAATGTTCTTAATAAGTAAATAAGAGAGAGGAGGATTAGAATATACTCTCCGTGTGAGCCTAATACAGCACTCCAGTGCATGTTAATATATTGTAGCAGAATGTTTTTCAGCTTCAGACAGTGATAAAGAAAAAAGAAGAGAAAAAAAGGGATAACTCCCATGGAAGGGGCACAATTTGTCAGAATATAATTAAAAATTAACTTTTATTATTAAACATGTAACATTTTAAATGAGATAAAAAAAAGGATAAAAAAGGGCAAAAAATAAGTTAAGCAGAAGGAATTAGACTATTAAAACATACAGTATATATATAAATGATTGAAAAACAGAAAATCAAAGATTAGTATATCTCATAGAGCCATAGGAAATGATGCATGGTGCCCATAGAGTGAACCTATAACCTGTAACCTGTAGAAAATATTGTTACCCAGCAATAGCACTGTATGATGCTGGGAAAGTGTGTTCTATATGAGACTAACAATAAGATGTATGTAACAAATTACTGTTAATATCGTATGTTGTCAAGGAATATCAGCAGCAGTAAATATAAAGGTAAATGGTAAGTGTTACGTGCGCTCCTTGGATGTGCATGCAGGTTGGGGGTGGGGTAGGGGAAGGAGGGGGGGGTTGTGTGTGCGGCGAGGGGATGACCATATGCTGAATTTTGCCTGGTGTGTTGTATGATGGGTGGTTGTTTCTGTGTAGGTGGGGTAGGTCATTATTTTGGATGAGTAAGGATAGGGGATAACTGAAGTGGAATGAATGAGTATATAAAGCAAAACAAGGCAAGACAAACAAATAAATTGAATCCAATCCTGTTTAATTGGAGGAGACACAATGCTCCTCTAGGATTGTTGATATGGTTGACCAAATTGTAGGTGTTGTAACTGGTAGGTAGGTATAATATTAAAGTGTTCAGTCCTCTTGGGAGAGGTGCAGCCAGGTGTATTCCTTGGTTGGGAAGTGGGTAGACCCTTTCAGGGGGCTCCTTACTGTGCAATCCTTAATACCTGCATGTTCCCCTGCTGGACCTATGGTCTACAGACTTAGGAACTGGGATTACTTTTGTGTTGATGCCGGGTGTACCTCCAGATGGTGGCGTCCCGCACTGGTGAGGAAGGGTGGTTACCTACGAGGAGGTGTGGAGCGGTTCCCTCACTCTCCAGTTGTAATGATGTAGCCTATTGGCAGGTGTAGGTATTTCATGACCCCGTTGGTACTGCACAAGATGTCACTCAACCTCTGGTCAGTGTGGCAGCAGTGCGACACTGAGGTACTGTGGCCGGCGGTGGACCTGACCCCACGGTCCTGTGAAGTCTGTATTAAGTGCCGGGTCATGCACTCTGTGACCGTGTGCTGGTCATACAAGCCTGTAGGGGGCATGGAGCACAGTGACAGGTGGTAGCTCCACATGTCCATCGGGGTCTGCTTCCGGTGTGTTGATCAACCATGGTGCTTTCCACGGCTGGGGTGTACAAGTTGATAGTGAGATTTGAGATGGTTGGAAGTTTGTATGGTGCAGAGTATTCAAAAGTGTTTCGGCCTGCCGGCCTTTCTCAAGGAGTTACTGTAATGTTGGTGTAACTGTCTTTTAACAGGGGCTTTTGGGTCTGTCAGCCGATCACGTGTTGAGGGTGAGCCAATCAGGTGGTGTGTGGGGGTGGCCAGGGGAGTGGTGGTGTTAGATGGGAGGCGGTTGCAAATGGCCATTGTCCAATGATGTTGCCTTGGCTTTCTCGGTGTGGGCTGGGACGTGTGGTTGCCATGGTGCATTGATTTGTGTACGCACCTGGTGATGGCAGTGTAATATTAGTAACATGTGTGGAATAGGGATGTGTGTGAATGATTTATGTTAATGTGTGGCGCTTTGATGAATAGGTGAAGTATACAGGGTATTTGGGTGTTGTTGATGACCCAACTGGCTCCAGAATATCCCAGTAGGCCAAGTCAAACGGATCCGATGCAACTGTACAAGACTCACCGACTATTACGAACAAGGAGAAAAGTTGAAACAACAATTCATAGAGAAGAAATATGATAGCGAGTCCATACAAACCACACAGACCAAGATAGGAAAGGAGGACAGAACACCATTGCTAACATACAAGGAACACAAAGAGAATAATCTAAAGGACACCATACCATTTATCACGCAATATAACACCAATGCAGCAAAGATAAAAAAAATCATGAACAAATATTGGCAGTTGCTTCTGAAAAACGAGCTACTTGCAGATATACTCCCACCATAACCCAAAGTGATCTACAGAAAAGCACCTAACATCAAGAATAAATTAGTAGTTAACCACATCTCACCACCAACACTTACACAAACAACACTGAGCAACCACACCATGAGACAGGGTTTCTACCACTGTGGAAGCTGCAGTAACTGCCGTCCATTAGGCTACAGGAGCACCAAACCCACCACCACTTTTTCTCCACACGAACAGGTAGGACATATAAGATTCAAGAACATATCGCGTGTAACACTAGTCACATAATATATGTACTACAATGCCCCTGTAACAGTCAATACATAGGGAGAACCATCAGGCCCCTCAAAGTCAGATTATCCAAACACCTTAGGAGCATCACCAACAAGGCAGACAACCACAATGTCCCACTACATTTCCTGGAAAAACATCAGCGCAAAAGTATAGACATCAAATTCATGGGTATTAAAACCATCAGCAAAAACTGGAGTGGGGCCGACCAAATCAAGAAGTTAAACAAGGAAGAATTTAAGTGGATGTTCAAACTGAAAACTTTCATGCCACATGGTCTTAATGTAGACAATGAAATTACATCCATCATCTCCAAATAAATACGTCATCATCAGTTATTTCTACACATAAACTTTGGAACACACTGGCACAATACCTTAACATACCCTCCTTTTAACGCCCCTGGATATCCTATCTGTCACTCCCTCCACACCTTTTCACACCCCTGCCACCGGTTCAGTTTCCTCACATGACCAGTCTCCTATACACCAAAAAATATAAATTAAGGCGAAAATACAAAATATATTGACACATTTGTCATAAATTCATAAATAATTCACTGCATAATTCAAAAAATAATACATGCAGCAGCACCACGGACCTCATTACTCTTCAAGTGCGGTCTATAGTAAGTTGAGGCATCCCCCAGTATGCAGTTATCTTAGTAATTATACCACCTTTAGTACATACTGAAGATGAAGAAATAGTGCCTGTGTACTTAACAGAACAGAGATCTGCTTACTTATGTATAGGACTGGAAATGAGAGTCCCTGTCTCGCAAATGTGTCAATATATTTTGTATTTTCACCTTAATTTATATTTTGTTGTTGTTGTTCATTATTAGCATAAGTGATTACACCATCAGATCCATTAGACATCTATTGAGATAAACCTGTCACTTGTCACATCTGTAATTGGTTAGTAGATACACTCTCCAAGCTTTTTGACTTATGTTTTTGCACACAGTACTTTAGACGAAGCACCTTAGGAAGAAATAATGAATGCTTTATTTGTACTTCAGCAATTATTTTTGTTTTTCTTTGTTGCAACAATGTTGTTTATATGAAATATATACATTTATTTGCACGGTCACCTTTATATTGGGATGTAGTCTGGAAGCAGACAGTCTAAATGCCGACCGCTGGCTTCCAGACTTTCTAATCCCGGCGTGGTGCTAATGACAGGCATCGACAACTCGACGCCTGTCATTAACCATACGCCGGAAGACTGATGCCCGGCATACCGAATGAAGGTAAGCCGGGCGCGGAAAGCCTCAGGGTTTTGGGTTTAGGGCTCCTGGGGGGACTTAGGGTTAGGCACCACCCCGAGAGGGTTAGGTTTAGGCTAGGGAAAGGGGGGGTTAGGGTTAGGCACCCACGGGGGGAGGTTAGGGTTAGGCACCCCCCCATGGGACTTAGGTATAGGCTGCGGGGAAGGGGGGGTTAGGTTTAGGCACTTAGAGGGGGGATTAGGGTTAGGCACTTGGGGTGGAGGTTAGGGTTAGGCACCCCTAAGGGAGGGTTAGGGGGGAATTAGGTTAGCGATACTTACCTTAGGGACGATTGGGATCTTCACCCTTGTCGGGCTGCCATTTGGCTGGCGGTAATACCTACTACACCCTTTATATTTACTGCTGCTGATTTTCCTTGACAACATATGATATTAACGGTAATTTGTCACATGCATCTTATTGTTCATACATCATACAGTGCTATTGCTGGGTAACAATACAGTGCTATTGCTGGGTAACAATATTTTCTACAGGTTATAGGTTCACTCTATGGGCACAGTGCATCATTTCCTATGCCTCTATGAGATATGCTAATCTTGGCTTTTCTGTTTTGCAAGGATTTGTATATATGTATTAATAATCTGCTTAACATATTTTTCCCTTTTTTACATTTTGCCCTATCTCATTTCAAATTGTACATGTTTAATAATAAAAGTTAATTTTTAATTATATTGTGACAGGTGTGCCCCTTCCATGGGAGTTATCCTATATTTTCTCTTCTTCTTTTTGCTTATTTATTCCTAACTCTTTGGAAGCACTTTTGTTAAATATACATGATTATGAGGCCTCTTTTTGTAATCATTGTAACCAATTTGTGAATTCCTTGTTATATTAGATTACACCTATTATTTCCTGTGCTGTGTTCCCCTTTTCCCAAATTCCCCATTCCCTCATTTATTCAACAGTGATAAAGAGTCAGGTGTCTGATGTAGCAGTTTCCCTCGTACAGGGGGTTATTGTTGATTAGCAGTTATGGTCCTCTAAAAAAATTGTATAAAGTATCCATTTTTGTACACAACAAAGGAGACAAAAAGAGATCTCAAATAATAATGTGTTCCTTTTGGTGCACGCACCTCTTACCTCTTTCTGTATTCAGGGGCAGGCAAGTGTCCTCTGTATATCGTGGGCATATGGAAGTTAGAGCTCCATAGCTGTTCTCCCATTGTGTGTGTGCTGGCCAGCGCTGTTTGTTGCTGACAGGGGCTCTCTTCCTCTGAATGAAAATGTTCGTCGAAGATCCAGGCTATGCACATTCACTTGTCAGCTGTGCCAGCAGAGCTCATGCCTAGAGAGCTGATCTTCCTTGTTGTCCCGATGTCTGCTGCTATCTTCAGTGTTCGGCAATGGGTGGATGAGTTCATTGGGTGAGACCTATGCGTTTCTCCCGGTCGAGCTTCGTCAGGGACAATTGTGATTCTGTCTGCTGTGTGGGCTTAATTTAAATGGTGTTCTTAATTGAAACTCGTTAGGGGTTTATTTTCCTTTCAACTGTTTGCGTTTGCAGTCTCAAGTCTAGCAGAGAGTTATGTATATTCAAAAATATGTATTTACCTAGTTGAAACATTTTGATTATATGGGGAAAGAAGGATATAGCTCATGTGTATGAATGAGAAAAAGAGGGGGAGCAGTGATTCACAGAAACTTGATGTCTTGTTGTGTTCCTTCTCTTCGTATATATAGGAGAAAGTATAGGACAGGCAGTGATATGTAAAACTTGATAGATAGTTGCGTTCTTCCTTTTGGTCTGTGTGTGGGGAAATTGGGAGCTGCATCTCCCTCTCTCCAGAATTAGTTTGAAGGTGTGGATAGCTCATTATTATTATTCTAATACCTATGAACAGGTATAGTTGAAGAATATGATTATATCAGGGGAGATGCAAATATTTTTTGGGTTCTATTGATTAGTTGGTCTCTAATGTTAGTTCCGATTGATAGAAAGCCTCTAGAGTAGCGGTGGCCAACGTGTGGCTCTTGAGCCACATGCGGGTCTTCCATTGTTCTGATGTGGCTCACCTGCCGGCTCCCCTGACTGACACTGACTGCCTCCTCTGATAGGCACACAGCTGTTCAGAGGAGGCTCGTCCTTTTTTGCACCAGTCTGCCCAGCTCCAGAGGCATGTATGGGCGATGTGGTGATATCATGCTGCAAATAGGAGGTGGAGCTCAACTTGTGACTGAACCTGCAACCATGAGAAGGACGTGGTCATAGACGCCGGAGCCTACGTAAGTGACACAGTCGTAACAGAGTAAGATCTGTGGGGGTTTTTATTTGTTATTTTATTTGTAACATGTGGGGGAGGGCTGGAGTGGCCCATGGAGTGGGAGGGAGTGTGGGGGAAGGTTGCTGGACTGGAGTGGCCCAGGGAGAGAGGGGACTGGAGTGGCCCAGGGAGTGGCACATTGAGGGTCTGCTGTTGTGACACATGCGGGTCTACTCAAGTGACATATGGGAGGATAGAGTGACACATGAGGGGTTGCAGAAGTGACACATGGGGTCTTGCTGGAGTGACACATGAGGGGGACTGGAGTCACACATGGCAATGGATTGCATTATGTGAATCTGTTTTTTTTTCAATGTATTTTTTGTGGATGTGGCTTTTTCAGTGTATTTTTTGTAGATGTGGCCTTTTCAGTGTATTATTTGTGGATGTGGCCTTTTCAGTGTATCTTATGTGTATCTGGCTTGTTTCAGTATATTTTTTGTGGATCTGTTTTTTTCAATGTTTTTGAAATTATTCTGGCTTTTTTCCCTTTAATAGTTACCTCCACGGTGATTGTGTGCATGTGCTTTTACATGCTCCTACAAACATACCAGGGGCATGGCCTAGCTGGCCACCCCCCTTTTTGCACGTGCGCCTTCAGCATGCAAATAATCGCGGCTCTTTGACATACCTACAGATATTTTTGGGCTCTTCGCCTCGGACCGGTTGGCCTCACCTGCTCTAGAGCAAAATCAAGGTTGTGGGAAGGGTGAACTGAATATTATTTTTAATTTGAATCTTCTTAGTTCTTAGTGTGTCTTAGTTGATTATTATACTTCATAAGTCATCTGTTTTACTAGGATGTTAACTTGAATGTTGCATACTATTTTTGTTATCTTTGACTGGTTATTGTATTCCACAATGCTTTGATCTTCCTCTTTGTTTCTTATTGTTGTAATTTCCCTGAGTAGAGTGCATTCTATTTCTATCCAATAGTTGAATGTTGTATGTTGAATCTTGAAACATCGGATGAGGGTACTTGCACTGGTGGTCTCGTTAGGCTTATGGGAGAATGTATCTTACTTACAGTACCTGTATTTTGTGGGGGTCTCCCTTCCTAGTACTCCTCAGGCTCAACCCTTCTTAGCTTCCAAGTTCAAATGGGCATAGCCAGGGTGGTATGACTGTAATTATCTCTCTGCCTGTGTGGACCTCCCTTGAGTCTTTATTTCCCCTTTATCCTGCTTATTTGATTCAGGAACCTTCTTTCAGAAAATTGGAGAGTTCGAAGTCAATGTTTAGTCCGTTTGGTGTCAAATTTTTTATTTTGAAAATCCATTTGCTTTCTTCCCTCGACATAGTTGTTATGTGATTGCCTCCCCTCCAAGAGGGTTTTGACTAGTGAGGTGGCTTGAAATTATACTAAGCTGGAGTCTTTATTGTGGTATGAACTGAAATGTTCGGAAATGCTGTGTGTTCGAAGTCCATTTTCGATGTTTCTCATTTGTTCTCACAGTCATAACATGAGTTTTCTTATGGTACATCCACATGGACATAATAGCAAGTAGATTACTACTTTGGATTCACAGCTTAGTCTTTCTTTTATTTTGTATTCATTTTGGGTGGTATAGGATACGAAATTCTGGATAGAGGTAGTTGATTTTTTGTTGGTGGTTTTGCATGCTCTGCAATGATTACAGTGGAAGAAGCCCAGTTGCCTATTTTTCAACTAATTTTTACTGATCTCATTAGAGTTTATTTTTGGGTCTGTTTTTGATGATAGATGGCTCCTCACAAGCTCTTGTTGGGTGCTTTTCTGTAGACTGTGGGCCTGTCTTTGAGTAACATTTTCAACGTCATCTTTTAGTAGAATGTGCCAATTTGTATTATTCATTCTAGATCTTTGTGTTGATTGCTAAATTGGGTAATGAACAGTGGTTGTTGTTGGTCCAAACCCTTCTTCTCTTTATATTTTAAGATTTCTGTTCTTTCGTCTCCCTTGCCTCCTGAAAAGCAGTTTCAGTGAGTGTTGTGTTGTAAGCTTGCTCTAAGAACTTATTTTTTAGGAGTGTCACTTGCTGTTCAAAGGATTTTATCTTTGAACAGTTTCTATGGATTCTTTTGAATTGTCCTTTGGGTATGAATTTAATCCAATTGTTGTGGTGGTTGCTGATTGGTGGGATAAATGTATGACAGTCTACTTGTTTCATAAAAGTTTTTGTATGGATCCTTCCCTCTTCTACGTATATGGTTAAGTCTAAAATATCAATTGTAAGGTTGCTGGAAGTGGCAGTGAATTCCAGATTCTTGTCATTCCTATTTATGAATGTCGTGAATTCTCCTAATTCTTCTTGTGTGCCTTGCCAGACCAGGATTACATTGTCTATATACCTTCTCCATAAAATTATGTTGTCCATGTGAGGGTTGTTGTTGTTCCACATGGTGTCAGACTCCCATTTACCCATAAACAGGCTCACCTAGCTAGGGGCAAACTTAGTCCCCATAGCTGTGCCATGAACCTGTCTATGGTGGGAGCACCTGTACCAAAAGTAATTGTGCTGTAGGATAAAATATAGGCCCTGATTCAGAATTGGGAATAGAGAGATATATATCTCTCAACTGATCATCTAGGTAAAACCATGCTGCACTGCAGGTGGGGCAGATTTAAAATGTGCAGAGAGATTTAGATTTGGGAGGAGTGTTTCCAATCTGACATCTAAATTGTAGAGTAATAATAAAGCTGTGCAGTATTTGTGGGCTACATGCGAAAGCAGCCAGTATTTACAGTACATGCAAAAAAAGTATGTATTTACATTGCAACATGGTTTGCCAAGGTACACAGTTAAGTGCTATCTCTCTCTTTATTCCCAACTCTGAATCAGGCCCATATCCCCTTTACGATAAACTGTATTTGCTTTTCTTGGCTCTTATTGTTGGATTTCAAGATTGATTTCACTGCCGCACATCCTTTATCATTTTCTATACATGTGTAGAGTGCTTTAACATCAAAGGTTGCAAGCAGGTATCTGTCTTCCCAGTCTAGTTTGTTCATCAACTCTATGATCTGTGTTGTATCCCTCAAATGGCTTGGTTGTAGTGATACAAATGGTTGCAAAATCTGGTTGAAGTATTGAGACAATTTTGTGGTGAGTGATGCTATTCCTGACACAATTGGTCATATGGGTGGATTGTTGCAGTCCTTGTGGATTTTGGGAAGGAAATAGAAGACTGGCATTCTCAGATGTGATTGTGTGAGGTAATTGTATTTTTGTTTGCTCAGTATATTTTCCCTTTTTCCTTCTAGTAGTAGGATGTCCAGTTCTTTTTTTGTACTTCTTTGTAGGATTTGATAAAAGGGGTTCATAGGTTTCGCGATCTAATAGTAATTTTCTGGCCTCCTGGTCATATTTTCTCAATTTCATGATCACGATACCCCCCCCCCCCCATTATCAGCGGGTTTAATCACAATGGATTTGTTGTCTTTTAGTGCTTTTAGGGCTGTTTTCTCTGCCTTAGTGAGGTTATTTCTTCTTTGTTTTTTCTGTTCAAATGTTTCAGGTCTAGTTCTACTGCCCTTTGGAAGGTCTCTATGAAGGCGCCTCTAGTGTGGGTGGGGTAAAAAGTGAATTTCTCATTGAAGTCCGTATGTAAATATGGATCCTGGTCATCAATTTCCAAGTTTTTAGTTGGTTTCTGTTTAAAAAACTTTTTAAGGATGAGTTTGCGTGTAAATATATTCAGGTCTATAAATGTTTTAAATTTATTGAGATTGTTTGAGGGAGAAAATTTGAGGCTTTGGCTTAGCAAGAGTTGTTCTGCCTTACTACGCTTGTTTTTACTGAGATTAAATATGCCTATCGATTGGTCTTCTTATTTTTCCGTATTGCTTTTTTCTTGGTATTTCTTGTATATTTTTCATGTTGTTCTTCCTCTGACTCCTCGTCTGAATCTTCTTTTTCCATATATGATTGTTTTCTTTTCTGTGTGTGGTCCAATTGGATGTTGGGTGTTAGGTCATCCTTTATCAATTCAAAAAATAGGTTAATATTTTCCTCTGCATTATCTTGTGTTACTTCAGTCTGTGGAATGGTTGTATTGTTGGGGTTAGTTCTTTATATGCTTTCCATTAGGAATGTTGCTTTTTTTAGTTCTTCCTCTTGTGCTTTCTGCTTGCCTTTTCTAAAACTTTCCCTCATCTGGCTTATATCTATACAGTCCTCTAGTTGACCCATTTCATATCTAAAATTAGCCTCCCTGTAAGGTTGGTATATTCTGTCTTTTGCCATATATCTTGGGGGACTCTTAATGAGTGGTGATCTCCCTTTTCTGTTCCATATGTCCTTTTTATAATTTCATTTTTGTGGTTATCCAGTGTCCCCTGGAGTCCAGTTCTTGTGTGTAAGGGAAGTGATTCTTTCTGGATCTATTCTCATCCTGAAATCTTGGTTATTTCTGTTGGGTGGGCCTAAGTACCTGGTGGATTATCTGTTTTTAATTTCCCTACTGTGTTGTTAGTTGGATTGAGGTTTCTTCCATGAAGTTGTCATTTTATCTTTGTGGAACGATTTTATATTGTGATTTTCTTTCTGGGATCTTTTCCAATTTGTCGATTTTTCCATATAGTCAATTTTATCCTTTGCAAATGTTCTTTTTTTTACTTCAATTACTTCATTTTCCGGTCTCCTAAATTTGTCATTGGTTAATGATTCTAAATTCTTGAAGTCCTCTAGTTCCTTTAGTGGTTGTAGTTTTCCTTTAATCCAACCACTTCCACAATATTGTAAAGTTATCAAGAAAGGGATTACATAGTCTGTGGCAGCCATCAATACAGATTTTCAAAGGAGGTGCTCCTCCCCCCCCTCCCCACAAGGGAATAGCGCGGATTTCACCCCAATACATATGTCTGGCTATTGTTGCCTAATTTTAATTCACTGTGCCACCAGGACTCTTTGAAACACATTGTTTAGGGTTATGTATTTATTTTTTAAAGTACAATACATAGGAATATACCAGATGAAGACAGGAATGAGGAAACAGGTACAACATATTCAGTTAGGGAATTCTTCTTTTTGGATACATTTATCTTTATTTCAAATTGTGGTACTACATTATTATTATATTAACTAGGATATTGAATTCTGCATATGCCAGCAGTCCCATAACAGGGCACCAGTGCCTATACCATCATAACCTTGTGCCCCAGGGGGTGAGTGGATGAGAGCCTCTGCACCAGGTAACTAGGTTCCTGCTTGGACTGTCCTAAGGATGGTCCGAGCAGCAATATAGATCCTACGGCACTGTGGAAGATGTCATGATGTCTCTCCCCACCCAGTGCGGGAGCCGGGAAGACAGAGCAGGGCATGGGTTGAGGTGATGGGTCAGTATGGCCTTTGCTGCCCCCAGGGCATTCCGTATTGTGTGATAGCACCAGCCACACCACCCTCATTATGGTCCTGTATGCTAGGTCACCTTGGTCTGCCATCTGCTCAGGCCTCAGCTCTGCAACATGTGGCTTCCTACTAACCCATTCCCGACAGGTCCTCCATCCTCTCCGGCTAGGATAATGTCTGTCCCTCGCTCGTTGCAGTGGGACCCATTGGAGGGGTGGCGCACACCCTGGCTACTACTGCGCATGCATGCTGGAGATGGGACAAACTTTAGGAGATTATTATATAGATTAGGAAACACAAAATTTATTTTATAATTTATTTTGTTTGGAGGCTTTACATTTTTTTTAATAAATGGGGCATTCATTTATCATAACATTTACATTATTCATTTTATATAGGGGCACACATTAAAGTATTATTACCCTAGTACTCACAGACCAGGGGTAGTAGGAGGGCCCTAAGCGTTTCACCAACAACTAATACTTATGTGTTTACAAAACAAAATGTTTTAATGGCCACATATACAATAAGTTTAATAAACTCAAAATGCAATCACTATGTGTTTAAACTCTTTAGGGGCATGCATGTTTTTTTCCTACTTGATATTTCCTTTAGAACGGCTAATGGAATTCAAGAAATATTTCAGCATTTTGTGTAGAATACAAAACATTCAATTTCTCCAAGATGCTTAAACAAAGTGCAGCACTTCTCAACATGCATTTTCATTTTTATTGATTCTTTTCGGTGTTCCTGCTAACCTTAATACACTTAAGTCATGTGTACCTCCTTTCTTTCTAACTTCAGTTTACCTATGTTCTAAACTAGTTTCATCTTGCGGTTCTATTTCAAGTGTTTAAACCATAAAGGTTTTTTTTTCACTGTACCGATACTAGGGGATATTTTTGAAATCATGTAGGCAAGAGGAAACAAATATGTTTTTAGATTTACCATGTACAGTAGCTGAATGAATGGAGGTTTATTTGTAGAAGACAAAGAGGTGAAGACAACTTCTGAGATTTCATTTACTGATGATCCAATATGATTTCTGATTTTCGTGCAGATTTTTCACACAATATTTCCCCACGAAGAATCGTGCCGATTCAGAAATTTTGTAAAAAGAGCATTTCAAACCTATTTAATACTGCATGCCAAATGGTTACTGTCATAGGCTACTCTGGCTGGAATTGCCTATTACCCTGGGTCTTTCTTTGTTCAATTCCTGAATTGTACAGTACTCCAGCAGTTTCCTCTTGTCTTGTTGCTCTCTAATTTTAACTCACCTTTCTGGGGACTACTTTCTTTTCCCATCTGAATGGCCTAATTATAATATTAGTACTGTGGTCATTGATCCAGGATCATTTTAACTGGACATGTATTATTTCATCTCAGTTTTCTTACAATGCACAGTCAGTAACAGTGAGGGGTTTAGATGAGTGGTCATTCCAGGCAGTGCAGGGGACACTAAGATCAATTTCCAGTTGGTGAAGTGGTGATCTATTATCAGGTATGCTGTGCCGTGGTCAGTTTGGCTAAAAGTACAGCATTGCAGGCAGCAGCACTTGGTATTATGGCCCTGATTCAGAGCCGAACGCTCTGACAGAGCGCTCACTCTGAATCAGGGCTGTCCCTCCTACTTTTTGGAGTGGCCTCCTGGCCGCTCGCATAGCTGTGGGTGACCACCCACAGCTATAGCGAGCGGCCAAAATGATGGTCGCGATGGTAAAGACCATCGTGACCATTGGGCTTGTGACGAGACCCTTGCGGTAGGGTCTCGCTGCCGCAAGCCCTGGAGTGGTTTTGGCTCTATCAGAGACAAAAGCACTCCCACTGACATCACTAGTGATGTCAGTGGGGCCGGCCCCAGACGGTAGGTGTTCCCATGGGAACACCTCCATCTGGGCAGCCACACCCCCGGCACACCCACCAAAGGGGGCGTGCTGTCAATCACCATCGACAGCATGCCCCCTTTGGTGCGAGACCCATAACGATGGCCAAGTGCATGCACACGATGGAGCCGCCGGGTCTGAATCAGGCCCTATGTTTGTCCCAACAGCAGTAGGGGGTCTGAATCAGGCCCTATGTTTGTCCCAACAGCAGTAGGGGATGTAGAGTGATTAGGATGGAGGCTACTCCAAGGGTGATTCCTGATGCCTTTCGTACTTGTTGAACAAATATTATTGAGCATTACATTATTGTTATGTATGAGGGTTCTGTGTGTCTTTTCCAGGCAGTATATAGGCAAATCCATGGTCTGTACAGCAATAATTTCATATGCCTAATTTCACTCCCAGGAAGTCCCCCAGGTGTCATAGCCTAGCACAGATGATATTATTTAGCAATACATTACAACAGTAGCAGCCCTGATACACTGTAACCCACCATTTCAAGTTGATGGTCCCTGGGACAGAATGTATTGTCATTTGTTCAGGGATTAATATATCTGTAAGGAATAATCATTTCATCCTGTTTTACGAAGCAATCACACAGAGCTCCAAAATGCGCTCCCTTCCTCACAATTATGCTCATTCATTTCAAACATTTTATATGGTCCTCAACAGTTTACTAAAACTTGTTAAGTGACTCCCTAGCTAAAAAAATTGCCCACCCCTGGTCTACATTCTCATGAATATTGTCTCAGGGCCTGATTCAGCAAGCAACGCATGGATGCAGATGCACGCAATCGGTCAATGGTTTTGCTCTGCACATGCGCGAACTGGCCAGTTCAATGGAGTATGCATACATAGGGAGTAGGCAGCCCCAGGGACAAGTGATTGACAAGAAGTGCCATTTGTGGGTGGTGACGGGGGAGTGGTCGGGCAAACATAGGCATACCTGTGCATTTGGAAGGCATTTTAGGGGCGTGCATAATGAGCACTTGTGGCGGTGGACGCAGCCTGAGTTGCACACAGGAAGTCTCACTATGTCTCTGGGAGGATCAGGTCTACCACTATTGTGCGTATGGGTCTGATGGTTCTCAATGTTACCAATGTTTCCACTGTCTTACCAGTTATAGAGGACCCAAGAAAGGGAAGTGGGTGGTATTATGTAGTGCTGGGCGTCTGCTTATTCTGCTGCGATTGCCGCGCGTATGCATTCATTAGCATATTCTTGCAGTGGCCAGGTGCATATGTCTGCATCCGTGCGTCCCTTGCTGAATCAGGCCCTCAGTCCATAACATGGATGCCACCATGAAGTACCTAAATGACGTCACTGGATCTTCCTTAGTGAACTGCCATGGTGCATTGTCATATTGTAAATAATGGTTCAGCTCACAGAACAGCTGCCTGTGTTGATGCCAATGCATTTTTTGTACACAATACATGTGTTTTTATATAGATACACATGCTTTTCACTTGGATGGATCCTGGTAGCCGAATTGCTCCAGAGAAGCTACAGAGGAGAAGCAGATCAGCCAGAATACAAGCTGCTCGATAGTCCAACGAATGATACTTCTTACAATTCCAATGGCACTAATCATTTACCCCTTGGGCTGGACATGCCCCCTCTAATGGCTGGCCATTACTTCTGGTGACTGGCCATGTCTTTTTGTGGGCCACCATAATAGAATAACCCCTGTTGGCCTGATACTATATATCTCTGCACAGTCTGTGCTCAAATTATCAGCCTTATACCCTATGCAGTCCTGTGCCCAGAATGTTAGCTACATGCAGTTTTTTGAGAGGATCAACATCCTAATGTCCAATGCCAATCATTAGCATCCTCAGTCATTTTCAAACTGAATAGGATCCCATGGATCTCCTTCCAGTTACCTCCTGCCCTGCTCTCTGTGGTGGTTACTATCCTCTACATGACAGCTATAATTAGAACACCATCCTGCTAATAGACCGGAAGTACTGTATTGGGAACAATGGATGACATCACATGGTAATGTCAGCCAATGAAACAACCTTGATTTAATGAAGTGAATCAGCAGTACTTTTAAATTGTAAGGCTATTAACAAACTAACAGGATATAATGAAACAAATTAGTAAATGACTAATGTTGGTATTTAGGGGCACTATTGTCCTTTGTATCAAAGCCGCTGGAAGTCATCTGGTGAGCCATATATATCCCATAGGTCACCAGATAAACAGTGCTGGTTTACAACACAAATCTATAGCAGCATACCATACAGTCCCATGTTGTTACTGTATACAATACAGTTACAAGTCTGCATATAGTACAGTGAAAGGCTGACATATAACATAATCTTAAGCAAGGGTGCAATACATTCCATTCTTGCATATTATACGTTTTTTAACCACCATCATATAATACAGTACCATTACAAACTATAATGCAGTCCCCTGCCAGCATAATATACATTGTAATGCTATTATTGAATACAGTTCCACCACATAACTAATTAATCACATTCTAGTATATAAAACAGTCCCATGCATATATAATACACTCCCACTCAGAGCCAGATTAAGACTTGTGGGCATCCCAACCAATTACATTTATGCTGATGTCTTGCTGCCACTCTTATGCTCCTGCAAGATACAGGTGGCATTTGTGGGGTACATTGAGGGCAGTGGAGCTGGCAGTGAGGGTGATCTCTGGGCTGCCAGGTGCCATTTTGCAATGCCAGATTGCCGGCTGGAGCTCCCCATTACAGTCGCAGTCATTGCAATGGGCAGGGGTAGGGCAGAGTGCACACACAAGGAAAGGGCCAGGAACTGGGCACCAATGCATTACCTAAGAGCATCCTGCTGGCCGCGACTGGTGAGGATCATGTCCTCGGCTGCCATCTTCTTTCTGCCAGAGGAGCTGCCACAAGCCCGGCCTTCCCCCAAGAGCAGCAGCAGCCTGGGCTGGTAGAGCAAGGGACCAGTCAAGCAAGCAGAGTGCCAAGCACATCCACTGAGACACTATAATCCATCCATGTTTATTAACAAAGAACAATATATTCATACTGTATTTCACACTTTATTGCAAACTTATCACACTTTCTGCCCATCATTTTTGTCCCATGCCTACATATCATAATCTTCACTCCTTTATTATCATCCTTCACCTCATGTATATTGCATATGTACCAAAAATGAAAGTCATAAGATTAAGCACTAAATTCAATATTTGGGTTAAGTTTACCTCATACATTTCAATGTATTATACATATTCCAGAACATTTATTGATTCCATTCCAAGCACAATTTTCAGGTGTTATAAAATTATCATCAGTGCAGAGTTTGTTTTTCTTTATTTTTGGACAGATGTATAAAGATTGTGCAGTGCTGCAGTTCTGGGTAATATTGAAAAAAAACCTAATTTCACTAATCACCTATATTTAAATAATTAGAATGATCTGAACTCTGAAAACCAATACAAAAGACAATTTTCAAGTTTAACATATTTACATTTCACATAAATATTGTGCATAATTTATGCATCTGGTGAAATTTACATAAAATTGCATTTATTTTGCACATATTTATAAGGGAAGGAAGTAGCCAGTGACCTTTTGTAAAAAAACAAGTGACATTAATATTGTTACATTATGTGTTTTATTAAATAAACAGTGATCTAATATACAGGCTTTCCTGTGAAATGAGGCAAGCTAGGGACAAAGAGATAAACTAAAGTTCACATGAGGAAAATGTATTTCTCTGTGTACAGTAACACATGGGTAACTACTTTAAGCTACATTTTGTCGCTAATTTATACTGTACTGATACAATTCATTCATTAGCAATTCTATTCAGTTTAACTGAGGTTAATAAAGAATAATGTAAACAAGGTACAAGTAGTCAAGTTCATTACAGTACAGTATAAGAATTGATCATTTATCAAATAAAATGTCATCATAAACAGTATGTAGAGCATCTCAAGGAAAACTGTTTTGTTTTTAACACTGCAGGTGTTCTATAAAAGAATGTTGTATCTTTGCTTTGTTTTCCATGTTTACCTTGTTCTTTAAGTATTATGAGGCATCTAGGTTGTTGGAGGGTTTTTCTTATTTGATTATGGCAGCACGGATGGTGTAATGGTTAGCATTACTGCCTCACAGCACAGAGGTCTTAGGTTCGATTCCCATCACAGCTGTAACTGTGTGGAGTTTGTTTGCATGCAGCAGTTTCCTCTGGGTACTCCTGTTTCCTCCCACAATCTAAAAATATAACGGTACTGTAGTTAATTGCAAGCTCTACTGGGGCAGGGTCTAATATGAATGGCCAAATATTCACTGTAAAGCCTCCGTTTGTTACCAGATTCCCAAATTCATGTGGATTGAGTACTGGGAGAGCATTAGGTAGTTTGCAATGGCGCCAACTGTTCCTCTTTCCGCCTGTAGTCAATGGCATGCCCTGCTGACTTTGCAGATAACAGAGCACAAAGCAATGATTTCCAGCTCCATCCTCCTTTTAAAGCTTCCAGTCTGTTATTCTAACTCAATCAGCATGACAGATTGATCTCCAGCCTTGTTCTCGTCAACACTCTCACCTGTGTTAACGAGAGAATCACTGACATGATGTCAGCTGGTCCTTTTGTGGCAGGGCTGAAATGCAGTGGAAATGTTGTTTTTGGGATTAAGGGCCTGATTAAGAGCCGCTCGTAAGCGGCTGCTCGTTCGGTCCGAGCGATGTTCGCACATCTGCGCATGCGTTGTAATGCGCATGCGCCAACCAGTCATTGCGGTTGGAAAACGTGTGTTCGCAAAATTGCGAGTGCCTGCTAATTTGAGTGACAGGATGAGGCGTTTGTGGGTGGTAACAGGGGAAGGTGCTTGAAAACGGGCAGTGGAGATCCGAAAGCAGGCGTGCCAAACGGTCAAAACGGGCGTTTTAAGGGTGTGCATAATTAACAAAGCAGCGTCAACGACCACGTCACTTGGTTGTTTCTTAGCCTGAACTGTTCGCATGATTGCGGTAGGAAAATCCAACCACAAGCACTGCGAGCAGTTCAGATGCCTTTCGATGTGCTTGATTAATCTAATAAATAGCGGAGATGGCGTATGATGCGAGAAGCCAGGGGGCGTCTTTACAAAATAGCGAGCGCATGTTTCGTTCGCTCGCTCAGAAATAGAGGCGTCAACAGACCGCAAAGAGCGAGCGCTCAATTTAAATAGCCGGCCCCTTTTTCTGAACGAGCGAGCGCAAATAGCGTCCGGCTTTGAATCAGGCCCTAAATTCTTTGTCATGGCAAAGAGGGACTTTGCAATTAATTGCAATTCATCTGATCACTCTTCATGACATTTTGGAGTATATGCAAATTGCCATCATAAAAGCTGAAGCAGCAGACTTTGTGAAAACCAATACTTGTGTCATTCTCCAAACTTTTGGCCATGGCTGTAGGTAGTCTGGTTTGGCTCTATGTTGAACAATAGTATCCCACTTGTCCGTATAAAGGTGCATATTCACCCTAACATCAAGGCAGCGTGAGTGGTCTCCTAGATTGACACCTATATGTTCTCTAAATGCATCACACCACTTTTGCCACAGTTGCGATGCCAGTCGGTCCTCCTGAGTCCCACACTCTGCTCTCCTGCGCATGTATGGGGTCGGCATATGTGCATTGAAACCTTGTTTTGGCTTCCACTTAATAAATTGAAATGTGATTTTGGGAGCACTTTGCCCAGCATCACCTTGCCCTCAGCTCACCTATGGGGTCCTTACCCACCCCACTCTCTGCAGTGGTGGTAGTCTGCCATTGGACATCTAAAGATGTGTCTTCCTTGTGTGTTAAACAGCCTTTCTAGTCGCACCATGCCATGGCGTGACTTGGTAGCGCCGAGCGTCTTTTCGTGCAATTTTTTCCCTTCAAAGTGATGCAAATGCGATGCACAAGCACCTTCAGCTGATTAAAATGATATGCAGTATGCCTACATTCTGTGTACAGCTGCGGGTGTACAGTATCTGCATACAAAATGCTATGTTCCAGGGTCAGCGGCTGTTACTGTAATGTAGCCTTTAGCATGCAGATACAGCCGCAGTCACACACAGAATATAGGCATGCTGCATATAATTTTCATCAGCAGAAGATGCTTGTGCATCCTATTCACATCGCTGTGCAAATAAGATGCATTTGTAGGGAAAAAGTCATACAACACTCACTCGTTATATGTAACGCGACTTGTAACGCACGGAGGTAAGATTATGTGGACACACCTGTAACTGCCTAATTGAATTATTTGACAAACATGACCAGCTAAAGAAATGCTCTGTTTTCAACTGAAATCTTCAGATACTTAAAGAATTTTGAAGAGCTATAACATTGCCTGTACAAGGAATCTGAGGCATCCTGATTCCCAGAGAAGAGGCAAAACGGTACAGTTCTCACATTCAGTAGTTTCCTGTAGACTCTATAGTCTTAAGGTGGGTACACATTAGGTGAGCCCCTAATGCGATGCCCAATGGTGCCGTTGAACGACACATCGGGCGGGCGGTACATACTGCATGATCTGGTGATCGACCACCCGATATGTAGTTCACCGGCACCATTGAACTTGTTTGCGTTGGTAGCTAGGTTGCTCCGTTGTCCCTGCATGCACGGATGATGGATCGGCCCCAATGACGCACAGTGGAGGAGCGCATAGTGGGTACACACTAGACAATATGCCTCATTTGTTGGCCCGATCTGCTGGATCTGACGACATATTGTCTAGTGGGTACCTTGAACAATTTATTTAAAGTAACAAAAATATTTATGTATCACAATGTATATTTTATTATTTTGTAAAGAATCTGTACCACACATGTAAGCACTAAAATATGCAAAAAAAAATATATTGTCCAAAAATATGATAGAAAAGTGCAGTGGCCTAACTCTAACAAGGGTAAGCTTAATAGTTTATCTTTTATGTTGACAGAAATGGCAAAGAGTGAATCAAAGTTGTTTGTTGCTGCAAATGACTCAGGCAAAACAATGGAATTAACACAATCTCAGGCTCTTTAAGCACACTGCAGGGTCCATTTGCTGTATTTGTCTAATGCTGGGTACACACTGGATGATCAGTTGATCTGCCAATATATCGTGCCCCCATCGGCCAGAATGTACAGATATGTCTGTGAACGTCATCGTTCACAGACATATCGCATTGGCTGTGATCAGCCGATCGCCCGTACACAGGGGCGCCGAGAGGGGGGCGGAGCCATGAGTGGGTACTAATTACCCGGGTCCGGAACCGCTCCCCATCCCTCTTAGGTCACAGCAGCCCAGCACACGTTGCTGTGTGCTAGGCTGCACTGGGAGACTGTTTCAGGCTGCTAAAGCAGCAGCCGGAGAGTCTCCTATGCCAAAGGGGGGAGCGATCATGCTGTGTGCCAGGCTGAGGGGCACACAGTGCCCCCCTCCCCAGTGCACAGCGCCACAAATGGTTTTCTTTTTTTTTTCATGGAAGGGGCGTGACCACAAGTTCCGTGATTAGACCACGCCCCCTACCCACCCCCAGGCCGGCCCGACCCGCTGTAGCATGCAGATGATGGTCGTTCAGTGTGTATGAATGACCATCATCTGCAGATACCTCATATATCTGCAGGTCACTCGATCTGCAGATATATCGCTATAGTGTGTACCAACCTTAACAGTTAATGCTTGTTCTCCCCATGAAGTTATTATACAGGTTATGTAGTAACATAATACAGTACCTTAAAATTGCTTTCCATATCTCACTCACATCATGATCCCTTCCCCAATTTTCTATAACCTCTCATCTGTTCCCTTCTGGGTACTTCCCTGTGTTCAGATTTCTTTTCTTTCAGATATGTGATTCCTCACTGTATATTACAGTTCTACAAATTGCCAATCCTGCCTCTTGTAAGATATATTGTCCGCCCCAAATGGCTGCCTCAACTAGTCCTTTTATGGGCAGGAAGAACAACCCATGTAACAGTTTATTTAGTGGTTATCGTGTTAGTCATTTTGCATTTTACCATTATGTCTTACTTCCATGTATTGCTTCTCTTGAACACTGTAACCTAAGTAGTGCACCCAAGATGGCTGCCTCGCCTGTTACTCTCATGACTCAGAATCACACCCAAAGTCGACGCCTTTGATGTAGGACCCTTCTATAGGTGGTTCACAACCAGTGTGCTGCATTTACAGTATATGTCACATTGAATGTAGCAAGCATTAAGCTAGAGTTTATAGCGCAGCCATAGCAGGCAATTGAGCTGTGCGTGATTTCTTGTCCTTCAATGAACTATTGTGACCAACCAGGTTTTAATGATGAAGAATCAGCCACTGCTAGTTTAACCAATGACAATGAAGGTAGCTTGCTATGACTGCATGTTACACCCAGTGAGTTATATGCAATTAATATAGAGCAAAACAGTTTGTCCCAGTGCTATAGAACTTCAAATCTCCTAAGCAGCGCAATTTCCAAGATTTAGCAGCAAATCTATCCACATTTGGATGCAATTGAGATGTAAAATTACCCACAAGGAATAAATAGGTTTGTATTCTATTGAACTATCTTTGATAAATGGCCCTTGTATATCTTGAAGCAATTGAGACGTAAGTTAAACATGATCGTTACTTGCTAATCACAACTGGCAAACATTAAATGCTAGCTGAGCAGACAAAATACTGAGTATATCTTGTTATGATTTTACTTGCAAACTGCATGTTTCACAGATGTGACAAACCAACAGGACCATACTGTAAGCACTAATATCACCAACTAATGTGAACACCTCACATACCCAATAACACAACTGTGCAGACAAGAATTAATTGACTGTACAATAAATAGTATTATATACTGTAAGAGAATTAGCGTCATAACTGTACAAGTACAATATAAAGCTATAATATAAGTGAAACCTAAACTATGTACATCAACCTCAATTAAATATATTTACTTTGATAGCTAGCGTTGTAGATTTAAAAAAAAAATGTCTTACAGTATAAGTTTTGTCAGTTATAGTCATTAACTATTTCGAGTTTTGACCATTCATGTTGCAAAGGGGTTAATATTTTTACAGAATTTCAGCTTAGACATATTTAATTCATGCAGAAATACATTACACCAAAACAGGTAATTTACATGAGTTTCCTTTGTTATTATCCCCTTGAAGTGTCCGCGCGTCTGGAACGTTAATGAATCCTATAAAAATATACCATTCTGCTCCCCGCCACCCAGATGCTCTTACATCTCCTAGACCTTTGTTTTGTTTCTTTTAATTGCAGGGAGTAAGTGCTCCATAACCTTTAGGTTTTTAGATAATAATAAGTGTTCATTATTTTCTTGCATCAAGCATGTATAGTATATTATATATATTTTAATATCATGTTTTATATACACATATAGCGTGTTTAATGGTCGTATAATATCAGTGCATACATGCATAATTCTAATCAGACAATTTAACCAAAAATGTATTACTTAATTGTATATGTATCTACAATAACTGATATTGATGCTTTTTTTTTGCATTATGTCTGTTTCACTAATAACACACACTGGCGATCAAATTTCAGTTCTGTAATAAGTCCATTGAAATAAAAAAGGTTAAAAAGCAAGAATAATAAAAAAAAAACCCCAAAAGACAATAAAATAAAATAAACTGTATTTTTCACAGTTTACAAACAACGCTGTTTTGTTTTGCTTTTTCAAAGATTAATTTATTTAAAAACAAAATGTGTCGATTTTTCCATTCTTTTATCCTCCAATATTTAAGTGGTCTAACAGCCGCAGGGCATACTTAGCACAATAATTTAATATTGAAATGCTGGCACTGAAAATAGCCAAATGTCCAGAAACCCAGGGCAGCTGTGCTTATTTAAAGGATTTGCAAAAGACAGTCAGGCTTTCACTATGGGGAGAAAAGTGAAAAGCGACGTCTTTCATCATTATGCAATGGGATAAGAAAGGGTTAAAAACTTTTTTTTTCAACCCCCCCTTGTAACCCTTTTTACATTGATGTGAGTGACAAAAGTGCCACAAGCGATGATATCACAATGAGAGATGAAGTATGTCCTCCTCTTCTATCTTTCACTCCACTGGGCTCGTCTTCACAGACAAATTGATTTGCAAAGGTTGAGGCTGGCAGCTCAGCTTGCTTTGCATAAAGAACCTCTCCCTTGTTACACCATAAAAAAAGTAGCCTGGCAAACAACAGCAACACAGCGGGAACTGGCCGGTTCAAAGTCCAAACGCCACACCCCCTCACCCCAGTCTGGTTTGAAAGGTCACCTAGTGTCTGGGAAAATAGTCTCAGGATACAATCCTTTATTAAAGGTCACTATTTTTCAATGGTATTTAACACACACTGGCACACAAATTGAAGCTTGGAGAAACAAAAATTCTGGGTTGGCTCAGTCTTTGTATTTTGTAGAAGTTATGTCTTGTGGTCAACCGTACATATATATTTACTTTACTGTAGTTCATATAATCCCATAGACTGTTTTGAATTAGTGGTTATGTAACCAAGCTCAGTATTCCATATATTTGGAAAAGTGTTCAAAAAAATGTCAGGGATTTTTTGTTTTCCCCACGTGCTTGTTTTTTTTATCTGGGAATACATGGTTGAACTACAGTACTGACAAAGCAAAGCAACAAAAACCCTTTATATCCAGGAAAATATTGAAATGTACACAGTTTTACCGACATAGGAATGACGTTCAGTTTCACATTTCTAATATGTCCTCACCGGAAGCCTGCTTGTGTTATGTCACTGAAAGTCATCCCAAGTGCAGCATGATCAGACCTTATAGTTATTGGCTGGGAAAATGTATCTTCACAAAATAAAAGAGTGCTGAAAAACACTGATTTGTTAAATACCGTATGTACACCAGGTATAATAACAAAAGTTATGTGTTTCTCACATATAATATGATATCAACTGAGATTTGCTATCATATAAAAATTTATGTGTGCAATTTCGATCTGCATATTTATTTAGTAAAGTGAGAGTTTTTAGAAATGGAGATGTTGCCCACAGCAACCTATCAGATTCTACTTAACATTTAACTAGCACCTTCTAGAAGATAATAGCTAGAATAAGATTTGTTGCTATGGGCAACATCTCCACTTCTAAAAACTCTCATATATAATAAAAAACTCATATATAAATATGCATGTGCAGTGTATCTCCCACGCATGCAGAAAAATTGAATACATCAGCTGTCTGCATGCATCATGGCCTTCAGAATCAGGGCCAATATGTTAATTCACTAAAGGGGAGATTCAATTAGCCGCGGTAATTTACTGTGGGCTAATTAATCGCCGTGGGCAATTTAATTAGCCCCACTTAACGGGGATTTCTTTTTGGGCCCTAAGAGACCCGAAAAGAAATCCCCGATAACTGTGTGGCTTCAGTATGTTAACGCCCGATGACCACTTTCATTAAACGGGCATTAACACAGGTATCAGAGGAAAAAGGGAGCCTAAATGAATAGCCTCGGGCGATAATGCCTGAGGCTACCTCCCTTTTTTACCCTCGATAATTTATCGGGGCTAATTGAATCTCCCCCTAAGTAGCAAGTTTGCCCGCAATTGTATTGGACAAACATGTAAATAATTAAATTTACAGATTTGTACACATCTCGGTGGGCTGACTACAGGGCCTTGGGGCAACAACTTTGTGTGGGCCCCTATCAATATAATTGTATATATTTATATATACACATATACATGCACATACACCACACACATATATTTATATACTTACACACACATACATACATTCACACAGAAAAACACATATATACACCACACATGCTTGTGTCACGCATACATTACACACAAACTTGCACTATCTGCAAAGCATGTTGTGGATGGGCAGGGGACCTGGCAGGAAGGTACCATGTTATTAAGCTTTGGCCGCGATTCGCGGGTCAATCGGAAAAGGGGTGGAGCCAAATGACACAATTGTAATGGAATTGCATCATGCTGGCTTCATCTCCAGCCGATTGACCCACGAATCGCGGCATTTTGCCGCGAAGTGGGCAGGGCTTAATAACGGTGCCTGCTCTTGTGCAGCTGCTGCTGCTGTGTGGGGGTCCGTTAGGTGTGGGGGCCCCAGGACAACCGCCCCTGTCGCCCCCCCTTATAATCCGGCCCTGGCTGACTGCACTGTTGGTACACATGGTTTCATAGCTGTTATCATTATCAGTGTGTGCTGGCACCAGCCATATTCTTGGTGCAAAAGATCCACCTGAAAACAAGCATATTTATGGATACATACAATTCTGCAGATCTGCAATTTCATAGATACAGTACACCAGAGCCGTAACTAGGGTAGTGTGACCTGTGTCATGGCACAGGGCACCGCAGGGCAGTGGGCACTGTTTCGGCCTGTCAATTTTCCTGTTTATTATGATTCTCAATTGTAGCTTGGGTTGGGTTCTAAAAGGGAAGGGGAGCCAGTGGGGAGCTTGTAGGAGAGGGGAGGCAGATGCAGAGCATTTTGAGAGGAAGATGAGCCAAGCAGCAGCACTGAGGACAAACCGGAGAGGGGAGAGAAGGGATTTGGGGAGGCCAGATAGGAGGAGGTTACAGTAGTCCAATCTGGAGATGACCAATGAGTGTATGAGGGTTTTTGTGGCATCCTGGGTGAGAAAGGGTCTAATCTTGGAAATATTTTTAAGATGAAAATGACAGGACTGTGAGAGATTCTGGATATGTGGTTTGAAGGAGAGGGTGGAGTCCAGGATAACTTCAAGACAGCGCAGGGCTAGAGGAGATACATCACAGCATATCCCCCACTGGGGACCCAAGACAACAATATACAGGTTTTAGAAGCATGAGCCAAACAGAATCGAGCACATAGTGCTATTGCATACTGGTGTCTCTGGGCAAACACATGTTGGTCACTATGAACCCCACAGCGAGGGCTCCAGGGTCACAATTCAGCAGAATATCAAATTCACTTGAGTTACAAAATGCAATATAACAATATGACACACAGCAGTGTCTGACTATGTGGGATCAACAGTACTAGATCTACATATCATAGTCCCAAAGTGGACAAATTCCAAGCAGTCTGGTAAATAATATGAGGCATTCCAAGTGTCTAAAGAAAACAACCCATCCGAAATCCCTCATTGAGGCCATTGAGTGCCAGACTCTTGAGTCTGTAAATCCATCGTAATTCTCTCTGGAGTAACAGTTTTTCTCTGTCACCCCCCCACTCTGTAATGGTGGAATCTGATCAATGATGGAATATTTCAGCTGGTGGATTGTGTGGTTATTTTCTCGGAAATGCCTAGCCACGGGTAGATTCTTGAGGTCCAGTTGTTCTGTGCTGTTGCCCAAGCTTTTTTGATAGAAGAGCGGTGTTGGCTAAGACGCTTCTTTAGCATCCTGCTGGTTTTCCCCACATATAATAGATTACAAGGGCATTTGAGAATATAATATGAAACAAAAACAATCTGAACATAGGAATGGCGCTGGAAAAAAAATGATGTACAGACAAGAAGAGGTACTAAAAACACCAAACGTTTTACGGCCTTCTTTGGTTCAATTTTTAGTCCATTCCTTTATGCACGATATAGATCCTTTGGGTTCCTCAGTATTATGTGTGTCCAAAACCAGAAAAGGAAACAAAACACCAAAAAAAATTATTTTAGGTACACTTCTTAAGATGGTATTTCCAAACATCAAAATGTCAATAAAGACAATCCTTAAATGACAAAGAGAAAACCACGCACCCCAACTCACATATAGGTAAGTGGGGGAATTCCTATCTGGGCATCTTTTAATCTCCCTCCAGATCCGACCAATATATGACAGCTTATCTATCAATAATAAAGGATAGTTGGGTGCGTACCCTGCTTACGGGCAGGAGGAGGATAACGAAGCTCATCAAGGTTTCTTTAATAGGTTCTGCCAATTTCTTCATATGTAAAAGTATGCAAAAGCAACACCTATGAGCTCAGCGGTAAAGAGGACATGTACTGCGACATCTGAGAGGCGTCATAAAATTGACTTGCATACAAATGTAAACTATCACAAAAGCAGTTAGTAAAATTTATTTGTTGATGAAAACACACTGATACTTTTCAGAAAATACATGTAGCCATAGGGATCATTGTGCCTTATAACCAAGGCAGGGAAATGATACAAATTATCACATTTGATTGTATATATCCCTTTTTTATGTAACAGCTTCATAATGGGGGTAAGGTGCAATCAGAGAGATTGCTAGACTCTTCATAGGAAAAATGCAGGGGGGGGGTTCCATCTGCCTGGGAACCCCCCTCCCCAGCCAACACCATGAACACAATAGAAATAGGAATATAATAGATTGCTACTAGTGTGCATGTTCTTCTCAGTATCACAAATGAAATAATTAGCATCACCTGTGGATCTTTTAACATGTATCAGCCAGCAATAAATAACCTGTGCACCAACTAGGAGATATGGAAAACATGCACTGTTAGAGATGTACTGCTATAGAGCCCAATATGTACATATACAGTATGTCCAGGCAGTGCTAGGCTCTTCTGCTGCTCCTCCAGGCTCCCGGATGCTCCAATAGTCTGGAATGGTGCCCACATCTAAAATAAATACGCGCAGCTCAGGCAGGATGGCCCTACTGATGCATCTAATGGCTTACTGTGATTGCTGATCCTGTATATGCTGGAATTATTACACTTTGTATGACGCTCATTAAAGCTGGTTAAGTACTAATTCTGTACAAAAAAAAAACAGCCAAGAAGGGCTAGTTGTTGGGGCACTCTTAAGTCAAATTTAATAAAATTTAACCTTTATTAGTAATTATTAAAAAGCTGCAGATCTCCTCATTTTATTAGATTAAATGGATATGGCAAAATAAATATTCAAATAATTCTGGGTAATTATGCTAGTATAAATTCTAGATTATTTATTCACATCATACAGGAGTTTTGTACCCATGGTGATCCTGAAATCAACATAAACCAAATCAAATGTAATCACTAATGTCCCTGCTATTATACACTTAGTCCCGTTCTGTTCCTAAATATTACCTACAACACCCAATATTCCCTGGTGGTCTCCCATCCAAGTGCTAATCAGGCCCAATACTGTATAGCTTCCAAGATCAGACGAGATTGGGCATATTCAGTAAGGTATGGTTGTAGGACTATATAAACAGGAGATTGGGGGTCCTGGTGTAATATAGTTAAGGGCATTATGTAGGAATAACTCAGTATGAGAAGTCCGCTTTGATTAAACAATGGACATAAATTCCAAACAAAGTATTGCACCAGCATACTTTGAGTAATTAATTAATTGGTTATGTTACCTTCTAAAGTATGTATATCATATTCATATAGCCATATAAACAGATAATCTAAATGCAGCTATAAGTAAGGTGCCTGGGGATAATCATATCACATGTAAATGGCATATATATAATATTCACATGATTGTACATGGGTATGCAAATCCCATATGTTTCGGTAGGAATGGTGCTAATTTATATTCCCCTAGAGCACTTAGCAGACACGATACATTTTAACCAAACAATACATAGCATAATTTGTATTATTAACATGAAATACGGATGAACATTGAATAAGTCATCACATGGTCACAACACACAGTGTGGTAATAAAAAAGAAAAGCGAAATGTATTGCTAGTGTCCGTTCCCCTAAGTCACCGGGGCAGAGACCGGGCGCCAATCACTGTTGCCAACTCTGAAATGAGAAACAAGCAACTCTTCAGTGAAAAACAAGCCCAAAACAAGCCCAACCCAATCCGATAAAGCCCAAAACATAAGCCCAACATCATATGATGGTACGGGGGTGGGGGTAATTTAATGAAAACCACAAAAGTTATTGTTTATTGTTCATTTTATTAAAATACATATAAATATTTTCAAAACACGACTTTTCCCTGCTCTACGAATAGACTCCACTGTGCGAAGTAAAGCGCACGGCACTTGGGGGCCTGATTCAGCATAGGACGGAATTGCAAAGCCGCACACAAGCAGCTTTGTAATTCCGTCCTTCCTAAAATGCAAATGCAGCAGAAGGTGTCTGATGGTGGTAATAAAAAAGCGAAATGTATTGCTAGTGTTCGTTCCCCTAAGGCGCCAATCAAGTCCTCATATAGGAATTGTACTAATCTGTATTCCCCTGGAACGTTTAATAGATAGCATACATTGTTGCCAAGTAATATAGTTGTACACAGTGTGTTTTGCTATATTTACAATGGATACAAGTGTGTCTCAAAATCATCACACAGTGATAGTAAAAAAGGAGCCAAATAGGTTATTCAAATCTATTCCCCTGAATGATGGGGGAAAGAAAGCTGGACATAAATCAAGTCCTCATGTGTGCAATGAAAAAATGGCTTGTTTTGGGCTTGTTTTTCACTGAAGAGTTGCTTGTTTCTCATTTCAGAGTTGGCAACAGTGATTGGCGCCCGGTCTCTGCCCCGGTGACTTAGGGGAACGGACACTAGCAATACATTTCGCTTTTCTTTTTTTCTTTTTTATTACCACTCTGTGTGTTGTGATGACTTATTCAATGTACTTCCGTATTTCATGTTAATAATACAAATTATGCTATGTATTGTTTGGTTAAAATGTATGGTGTCTGCTAAGTGCTCTAGGGGAATATAAATTAGCACCATCCCTACCGAAACATATGGGATTTGCATACCCATGTACAATCATATGAATATTATATAAATGCCGTTTACATGTGATATGATTATCCCCAGGCACTATTAGACTGACATTACTTATACCTGCATTTAGATTATCTGTTTAAATGGCTATATGAATATGATATACATACTTTATAAGGTAACATAACCAATTTATTCATTAATCAAAGTATGCTGGTGCTTAATCAAAGCGGACTTCTAATACTGAGTTAGTCCTACATAATGCCCTTAACTATATTACACCAGGACCCCCAATCGTCTGTTTATATAGTCCTACAACCATACCTTACTGAATATGCCCAATCTCGTCTGATCTTGGAAGCTATACAGTATTGGGCCTGATTAGCACTTGGATGGGAGACCACCAGGGAATATTGGGTGTTGTAGGTAATATTTAGGAACAGAACGGGACTAAGTGTATAATAGCAGGGACATGAGTGATTACATTTGATTTGGTTTATGTTGATTTCAGGATCACCATGGGTACAAAACTCCTGTATGATGTGAATAAATAATCTAGAAGTTATAGGGGCATAATTACCCAGAATTATTTGAATATTTATTTTGCCGTATCCATTTATTCTATTAAAATGAGGAGATCTGCAGCTTTTTAATAATTACTAATAAAGGTTAAATTTTATTAAATTTGATTTAAGAGTGCCCCAACAACTAGCACTTCTTGGCTCTTTGTTTTTTGTACATGTTATATTTTGGGCTTTGGGAGCACCACCAACAACATGTTATGTCACAATCTCTAAATACAAAATGAAATATGGTTGGTTGTAAATTAATGCCGTAATAATATATGGTTCTGTGCCCTACCAAAAACCCTCCCGTTTTTTCTAAGTACTAATTCTGCCAACTTCATTGACAGGCCACACTCGCTCTAAAATTAAGCATTTGGAAACCCCCCCTCTGGAAATCCTGCGTTTGCCACTGCTCTTCAGGGAGATAGGGAGATTGCTGCTATTTCAGGGAGTCTTCCTGACAATGAGAGAGAGTTGGCAAGTATGGTTTGCATGAGTTACTCTAGTTACCTCCCACACAATCTAAAAGCAGGCTGGCAAGCTACAGTAACTGACAAAACTGGAACCTAATACTTATGTGTGGTAGGGAATTTAGTGGGTAAGCTCTGATGGGGCTGATGTGAAATACTACAAAGTATAACTAATGAGCCCCTTCAAAATGGTTGTCTTACCCACTGCTAAATGTCAAGAGCTTTGAGTCCTATTAAGGCACTATATCAATTATTATTATTATTAAAACTATTTTGTTATTTACTGTGACATCACTTTAAAAATGATTTTCAATGTTTTGCTGTATAAAATGTTTATATGTATCAGCAGACTTTTATCCAGTGACTAAGATATGCGCTGTTGCTGTTTATAGAAAGGTCACAATCTTCATTTACACTTTTTATCAGCCCTGCAGTGGAATGCCAGGGAAAGACTGCTAAATTAATTTACTTCAATGCTTCATACATAAACAGTTCAATGTTTGGGTTCTGTTGATTTTTTCTAACATTATAATAACATTTACAATAATGTTATGATAAACAAAGCTTAACACGTTATATGCATGATCTGGCTCGTTATTCGTTGAAATACAAACTCACATTTACCAATGGCTTCTGTTGGAGAAAGAGCATGTACTGTATACAGTCCACCTGAAATCTTTAATACCTATTTCTCCATAACTCAGACTCCTGGTACCTTGAAATGAGCAGAATAAATGGTGATAGGATCCTACTCATGTTTTACCTTAACTGGCTTAAATAGAAATACACAGTAGACTTTGAGCCTGGGCAAACTCCAGGTCTTATGGGTGTCCAATATTAAGTCAGCAATTGTTTGAATCTTACATTATGCTAATTAACTCACTTAACTACTAACTAGAAATAACATCATGGATACCTATGTGGAATTAAAAAAAGAGGACACAGCCAAAATTTATTGATCAAATTGTAATTAGCAAAGATGGTGGCAGTAAAAAAGAAGTGCTCCTAGGCCACAGCCCGACAAATATATTTGACTATACAAGAAGAGGTGGATCCCCGTCCAGCGCAAACTGGCCTGAGGTAGAACCATTCTCCCTTAATTGGCACAGCATTGAACTCTCCATAAGATGATGGCCCAGTCCCCCCCTAAGGGGAATGACCAACATGCCGCTATCTAAAGGAAAATGCTACCCAGGCACTTTTACACTATAATAGGCCGTCCATTAGCACTGCTTCCCGCCAGGTTGCACCTCTACCTGTTGGAAGGAAAATATGAAAATTGCACAGTCTAACAAAATTACAAATTGCACACAAAACAGCATAGACGGATGGGTGGGTGGGCTTCTTAAACTGGAAAAGAGGAATATGGCTCCTCTTCCAGACTACTTATACTGAATAGTAGGAGCCCTGCCCCTTATTGCTGCCATAGGCTATTATTTTTGATGGACACAATCCTGGCTACGCCCCCTCCTCTCCTTTAACCCCATGGTGAACTAGCAATATTCCATCACTAAATAGGGTGCTTATCTTTCCTCAAACTTATTCAAGTATTCGGATCTATTAAGTCACCCATTGTTTGAATCTTTCATTATGCTAATTAACTCACTTAACTACTAACTAGAAATAACCACAAGTACACCTATGTGGAATTAAAAAAGGGACACTGCCGAAATTTATTGATCAAATTGTAATTAGAAAGATGGTGGCAGTAAAAAAGCAGTGCTCCTAGGCCGCAGCCCGACAAATGTATTTGACTAAATAATAAGAGGCGGATCCCCGCTCAGTGCAAACTGGCCTGAGACAAAACCATTCTCCCATACTTTGGCACAGCATTGACCCCTCCCTAAGATGATGGCCCGGTCCCCCCCTAAGGGGAATGACCAACATGCCGCTATCAAAAGGAAAATGCTACCCAGGCACTCTTACGCTATAATAGGCAGCCTATGAACACTGCTTCCCCCCAAAGATTGGCTCAAAGAGCCGTGCCCTGACACCCATCAGGAAATTATCGCACTTCAAAGAAAACTGCAAGGTTTCTAATAGAACACTCTAGACCTACGCCCGTGAGGTGTACCCCATCGGGTCTATAAAAAGTCCCTTCCTCTGAATGCAAATGAAGGTGCTATATAACACGCCTGCCCATAAGTGACTGGACTGGATATTACCGCTAGATTACCCTACTGTTGGCCATCTCTAGTAGACTATATGCAGGTCCCGTCTAATAGCAAATATAAGTTCAATACATTTGCAAGTACCCAGATCACTGCCCTAAAATGTATGACCAACCAACCGGGGGTCCCAAATCTGGCTGCTGCTGTCCAAAAAACATGTAATAAAGGCCACTCCAGCGCTTGCCCCTAAAACTGAACCACTGAATCTTATCAGTACTGAACAATTGTGGGGCCTGAAACGCTAAAGGATGCTTATTAGCCCAATAGATAAATGAGTGTCCCACGAACCACACCCGACAGTTAGCGTTCCATGAAACCTGCAAAAAGGGGGTTAATCACGTCCAGATAGGCTTTACAATTTATTGAAAACAGCCTAGCCAAGGGAAGGAAAACAAAAGTTGGGTGTCCCAGCTGAAGGTGAAAAACATAAATCCTCTGTGAGGGCAAAACTGAAAAGCCCTTCAAACTCCAAAGCGGCAGTAGGCATAAGGCCCCTGGGTTTCCCAACAAACTCACAAGAAGTGCTGCTAACTATGCAACTTATCCTCCTGCAAATAAATTCTTGTAGGCTGATGACTACCATTGACCTAAATGTTTTAAGGCGTCAACGAAAGCAACTGAAGCTACCATGCCGGTTGCTGCCCCATGTCATGGCTAGGGTATTTCAGCATGGCGCTAGGCGGGTGTTACCTGTGAGGTCGTTGTGGCGCGGGCTGTCTGGTGGCGGAGCTGGTGTCTGGCGGGGGGCTTTGGCTGCGCGCGTTGTTGTGCGGGCCTGTTGTCACTCTGCGCTGGTAAGGCCTGGCGGCGTCTCCATTCTGTTTGGCATGGGCACCGCCATTTTGCCTTCTGGCCATGTGATGCGGCTGGCCAATCCTGGTGAGTCACATGTTCTCTCCGGCCAGTAACAGCACGGCATGGAGTATTTAGGAAGGTTCAGTGCCTTCCTTCTTTGCCAGTGCAACGTGTATCTCAGCCTAGCTGAGAGGGAGTTCTCTGTGCTTATCCTGTTCCTGTGAAATTCGCTGTCTGCCAGTCTGCTTGTCAGCTCCTAGCTTCCGCTGGACTACCTTGCTTCCTCCACCACCCTTGCCCATACCTGAGTGTGTAAGCCTGCTGACATCCTGCTCATTTGCCTTAGTTCACTACCTGCATACCTGGCTTATTATTTTCCTGCATCACTACCTGCATACCTGGTTGATTATTCCAGTCTCACTACCTGCACACCTGGACAGTTCTAATTGTTTCTACTTGGACATTAACCCATTACTCCCACCACAGAACTCTAGTGCACATTTATATATACCTGGACTTTTATTTACTGCCATATTTTATGTCTACTCAAGCACCTATTAAAAAACCTAGTTTTATATTCAAACCCGCTTCTGTGATCGCTCCTGCTACCACCCTGGGTCCACAAACAACCCAGAACATAACACCCCAATCCTGAAAACGTGTACCAAACTAATCTAGCCAAAATCTAAAGCAATCAAACAGTTGTGAAAGACCCTTGTAAAGTGAAACCTGGATAATGTTGGCTGAGTGGCGTGGATGAGCCAGAGTGCGCTGCCTGGGGGCCACAACCTATTAATGCACGGCCCAACCCACTGGATCGATGAAATTGTGTGCGTGAGCTGGGATAGAGGTCCAACGACCTTTAACGAGCTGATCAGTTTTTAATCTATGTATATGACACAAATACAAGTTATATTGATTCCACAATTACAGGTTATTCTCAACAACCACCAGGTGATGTCAAACTCATAAATTTTGATAACAACTCACCAATAATAAATGTCCCTAAATAAGCTAACTAAAATGCTATATTTACGAGATGTGCCTCTGAATTATCTGATGCGATCCCGATACTGCAACTATCAGCTCCTTTAGAATAGATAGACCAATAGGTCATCACAAAATCATCTAGAAAAGAGGTGTTCCACCCTTTTTTCTCTATACTTCAGCTAATAAAACCATCCGTTTGTGACTGACATACCAGGATACTTTGGGAAATAAGAAAACGCTAGACAGAGCTGCAGACATGGCCGCTTTGGAACGACTTCGCTCTAGCCATTTCCAAATGATTCTAACATGTAGGCATGGGGCAGCACAGACAGTGTAATGGTTAGCATTACTGTATCACCTGCACTGAGGTCATGGGTTGGATTCCCGACATGACCCTATCTGTGTGGAGTTTGTATATTCTCCCTGTGCTTGCGTGGGTTTCCTCCGGGTACTACCATTTCCTCTCACACTCCAAAAATATACTGGTAGGTTAATTGGCTCCCAACACAAATTAACCCTAGTGTGTATGTGTGTGTGCATGTGATAGGGAATATAGATTGTAAGCTCCATTGGGGCAGGGACTGATGTGAATGGGCAAATATTCTCTGTAAAGTGCTGCAGAATATGTGTGTGCTATATAAATAACTGGTAATAATAATAATAATAATAATAATAATGGAATGGCGTACCTCCCTAGCCCTTGTAAGCAAAGAAACCTTGCTAGACATTACAAGCCATCGGCTAAATCCTCAGCGTACATGGAGCCAACGCATCAATGCAAACTGCTGAAATGCCGGCGCGACAACCAACCGATATGAACAGGACATGGTAAGCCGCATATATCATGCCATGGACAATGAGACAAGGACATCTGATATCCCGTTCTGCACGCCCGGACCATGATGTGCCCTAAAATCTATGCTCCTGCGCAAACACAAAGCCAGAAGGGACTCCGCCCCATAAATATTGATAGCATGAACTACAACTAAAGTGCTAAAGTAATCTCAGCAAAACACAATCATCCTATCGCTGGGTTTGGTATTCCAGATTCCGACTGCAACCATGATAGGAAAAAACTCCAAAAAACAGCATACTGGCAGTTAGATCCTGCCACCTCCATGAATCCGGCCAAGATCCCACGCCCTCCGATAACGCCCCGAAACCCACGTAACTTGATGCACCCTTAAACAGTTGAAGGCCGTAATTGTCCAACAGAGCTGGTAGCCAATTCTAACTCCATTGAAACCCTGAAAGTTACCAACCAAACTTGCAGATCTTCCCACAAGTCCTGACAAGCGAAAAATGGTGAGATTTTGTAATCCTGGTTATGGCGCGTTCCAAACGACGACAACATTTTTGGCCGTGGGTATTACTCTACAAACAACGTTCAAAAGGCCTATAAGCAATGGAAATTTCTTTAGTGACACCTCCCCAATGATTTATCTAATTCACTAACTTAAACCGAAGGCAATCAGCAAAGACCCAGCAAAGTTTCTATATCCATCCCCATATAGGACAAACGCATAAAAAGGGCCCTTGTTCTTGTCTCGGAAAAACGGTACGCCTAGAATCTATAAAAGCACCTGTAATGAAAATAGAAGCAAATCCCCGCAAACAAAACCGCTGGCTGGCCCAACTAAGAAATAAATCATCCAACTAGTGGGCCACCCCCCCTTGACATGTACGTGCTCGCGGCACCTTGCAAAAAGAACAGTAAACAAAAACAACCTGTTGGAAAGCACTTTTCTACAGAATAAGCCTCAGTGACTGTACAACCTATATAATGAAACATTATATAGGAAAATGGGAAAATGGCATTAATCAGAAAGTGGATCCGATATCCACTTTAGCGTGGGGTGCTCGCTTGCCAAAACTTTGTACCCTCTCCAGTGCCTGCTCTAAGGATTGGTAAACTGCTCGGCAAACTGCCTGATCGAACTCGTCGTTGACAGATTAGCCCTCTGGGTAGGAAAGATGCTACCTATCTAAACTTGCCCGTTTCCCTCTTAGGTACAAACCCCATAGGCGAGATGCATAACTCCTTCAAAGGGAAAGACAATAAAGGCAACACATGCACCCCAATCTAACCTCCGCTACCAATTTACACCGGACGACTTCCGAGTGATCGCGTATGGACTGAAGATTTCGTTTGGTTGCGACGTATATATTGTGCGTTAAAAGCAAACGAAAACCCAAATAAAAACCCTCTAACAAAAACAGGCCGCTTCCTCCAAAGGAGGATAGTGAGAAAACACCCCGCGGTTCGCTCGCATTAATAATCGGGGTCGCCTAATTCACTACCGTTGCTGCTCATTTAGTTATCCCTTTGACCCTATCCTGCATCCCCAAAATGGCTGCATTTCTTGACAGTGGCTGTTACCACACAGCCTGCAGATCCTCCTGCACTGACGTCCGACCCCCAGTTGTAATGGGCATTATTGAAACCCATAGCCAATACTGCGCCCGGCACTTGAGGTACCAGGATGGGCTGGACAGGGCTGCATCCGGGCTGTCATGGAACACCACCGGTATTGCCCTCCTGAATACTGCATTCACTTCAGCACATGGCCGGTTTTCCCAGGAAAACTCACCGTAAATGCAAACCTGCCAGTTAATCAAATCAGGTATGAACTACGGCATGGGCTGGCTGGCAACTTTTAGCCTGGGGGGCAAATGCATGTAGGTGGCCTTGGCAGAGGAGTAGCGTGTAGCCAAGGTGCCCGAAGAACGTGCATGCTACGGTGCCCCCCCACCTCCCCCTCAAGTGTTCCAGGGAGGAGACGGGTCCATATGGGATTAATGTAAAGTAAAAATAAAGATATGGGGCAGCCCCATCATGGTGCCCATATGCTGTGCCCCCCTGTGCCCCAGGAGAGGACCCCCTTAAGCAGGCCTCCAGTAGTGCCCCCAGTAGTAATCCCCCCTATGCAGTACCCCTTATACAGTGCCCCCAGTAGTGGTACCCCCTATGCATTGCCCCTTTTATAGTGCCCCCAGTAGCAGTCCACCCCCCATGCAGTGCCCCTTATAGTGGTAACCCTTATGCAGTGCCCCTTAAATAGTTGCCCCAGTTGTAGTCTCCCCCCTATGAAGTACCCCCAGTATTGCCCTTTTTATAGAACCCCCAGCAGTGGTCCCTGAATGCTGTGCCCTCAGTGGTAGTCCCCTCCCCCCTATGTAGTGCCCCTAGTAGTAGTCCACTCCCCCCTATGCAGTGCCCCTAGTAGTTGTCCGGTCCCCATGTAGTGGCCCTAGTAGTAGTAGTCCCACCTTGTAGTGCCCCTAGTAGTAGTCCCCCCCTTGTAGTGCCCCCAGTAATAGTAGTCCCCCCCTTGTATTGCCCCCAGTAGTAGTCCCCCCCTTGCAGTGCTTCCAGTAGTGGTTCCCCACTTGTAGTGCCCCCAGTAGTAGTAGTTCCCCCCTTGTAGTGCCCCCAGTAGTAGTAGTTCCCCCCTTGTATTGCCCCCAGTAGTAGTAGTCCCCCCCTTGTATTGCCTCCAGTAGTAGTAGTGCCCCTTGTATTGCCCCCAGTAGTAGTAGCCCCCCCTTGTATTGCCCCCAGTAGTAGTAGTCCCCCCCTTGCAGTGCCTCCAGTAGTGGTTCCCCCCTTGTAGTGCCCCCAGTAGTAGTAGTCCCCCCCTTGTAGTGCCCCCAATAGTAGTAGTCCCCCCCTTGCAATGCCTCCAGTAGTGGTTCCCCCCTTGTAGTGCCCCCAGTAGTAGTAGTCCCCCCCTTGTAGTGCCCCCAGTAGTAGTAGTCCCCCCCTTGCAGTGCCTCCAGTAGTGGTTCTTCCCTTGTAGTGCCCCCAGTAGTAGTAGTCCCTCACCCTTGTAGTGCCCCCCAGTAGTAGTAGTCCCCCCTTGTAGTGCCCCCAGTAGTAGTAGTCCCCTCCTTGTATTGCCCCCAGTAGTAGTAGTCCCCCCCTTGTAGTGCCCCCAATAGTAGTAGTCCCCCCTTGCAATGCCTCCAGTAGTGGTTCCCCCCTTGTAGTGCCCCCAGTAGTAGTAGTCCCCCCCTTGTAGTGCCCCCAGTAGTAGTAGTCCCCCCCTTGCAGTGCCTCCAGTAGTGGTTCTTCCCTTGTAGTGCCCCCAGTAGTAGTAGTCCCTCACCCTTGTAGTGCCCCCAGTAGTAGTAGTCCCCCCTTGTAGTGCCCCCAGTAGTAGTCCCCTCCTTGTATTGCCCCCAGTAGTAGTAGTCCCCCCCTTGTATTTCCCCCAGTAGTAGTAGTCCCCCCCTTGCAGTGTCTCCAGTAGTGGCTCTCCCCTTGTAGTGCCCCCAGTAGTAGTAGTCCCCCCCATGTATTGCCCTCAGTAGTGGTCTCCCCCTTGTAGTGCCCCTGGTAGTGGTCTCCCCCTTGTAGTGCCCGCCCCTCACCCAGTAGACACATGTAATAAAAAAAACCACTTACCTCAATCCCCGCTCCCGCCGTCCGCTCCTCCGTCTGTCCTCCCGGGCCGCTCTGCATTATGGGAGAGACGTCATGACATAATGGCGCTTCTCCCATTACCCACTGCGGGAGCCAGAAGATGGACGGCTGCAGCAGCAGCTAATGAGAGTTTGACAGACTCTCATTGGCTGCTGATCAAAACAAAAACACAGCAGCCGGTGCCGGCGGCTGTGTGTTTGTCACTTGTGTAGCGCTGACTGAACTCCATCCTCTCAGCGCTACACACGTGGTGCAGCCTGTGTCACAGTGATGCTGCGGCCCGGGGGGCACATGGCACTGCCTGTCACTGAACTATGGGCACCGTCCCCAAACGCCCAAAAAACCCTCGCCTGTCTTAAGCTTTTTAGCATCTGCCTAAATCTGCCTAAAGTCATACATGCATTTATATCATCATGCCTAGACTACTGCAATGCCCTCTACCTCGGTCTCCCAGCAAAAGAATTACACCGCTTGCAGATGGTACAAAACGCAGCTGCCAGGCTATTAAACAACCAGCCCCGTTCCAGCCACACAACACCCATTCTCTACTCCCTTCACTGGCTGCCTGTCAGATGGTGAATTGCTTTCAAGATTGGATTAATAACTTACAAAGCCCTTCATGACCATGGCCCAGGGTACCTGAAGCAGCTTCTGATTCCTTACTGTCCCACTCGATTACTGCGATCCGTTGACGAAGGACTATTAACAGTACCTAGAATCTTACGGAATTCGTCTGGGGGTCGAGCTTTCAGTTTTGTGGCTCCAACCTTTTGAACTCACTTCCCCGCACAGTTCGAGAGGCCTCCACTCTAGAATCTTTCAAAAATAGACCCAAGCATTTTACTAGTGTCCCTTGTTTAAGCTTATTTTGTATTTTGTACTGTAAATGAAAAGCACTTTGAGTCCTTTAGGAGAAAAGCGCTATATAAATAAAATTATTATTATTATTATTATTATCTGCCGTAATGGCGAATGGTATACGTTCAGGAAGCTGGATGACACAAACCCGACACCCAGCTTCCCGACTACTGAATCCCAGTGTGGGTTAAATGACAGGCATGGAGATCTTGACGCCTGTCATTTTACCTACGCTGGGAGAAGAGTGCACGGCATCCCGATCGAAGAGATGCCGGGCGCCGGCCGCGGACAGCCGCGGGGGGGAGGGTTAACTTAGGGGCTCCCGGGGGGGACTTAGGGTTAGGCACCCCTCTAGGAGGTTAGGGTTAGGCTAGGGGGAGGGAGGGTTAGGCACCCCCGGGGGGAGGTTAGGGTTAGGCACCCCACAGGAGACTTAGCGTTAGACAGCAGGGAAGGGGGGGTTAGGTTTAGGCACTTAGAGAGGGGATTAGGGATAGGCACTGGGGGGAAGGTTAGGGTTAGGCACCCTAAAGGAGGGTTAGTGTTAGGGGGGGGAATTAGGTTAGTTATACTTACCTCTCTAGATGATCGGGATTTCCTCCTGTGTCGGGCAGACCCCTGTCGGAATTTGAACCGCCAGCCATGCAGCTAGCGGTAAATCATACCAAATGCTGGCGACCATGCCTACAAACTTCCTTTCCTAATCCGCTTTCTTCCCTGAAACCACTGAGAGGTAGGAACGCTAACTACTACACCATCTGAGCTGCCTTAATTTAAACCTCAAATCCCCTAAGTATAGCTGTGTTTGCACCACGGACCACATCCTCCTTTGCAACCAGGACCCTAGCTGCTAATACAGTACTAGATCTCTTTGGGCTTTTATGCTTACCCCTAATCATTTGAGCCAAACACTCATGAACTTATGGGTCCAATTGGCGTATCTGGAAGAATCAGTATACTCTGCAAAGAAAAAGAAAAAAATGCACAAAAGGAGAACAACATGCTCACCTGATATGGCATAAGAAGGCCCAACCTTGACCGACTGCCCGCTAACGCTTGTGGTGCGCCCACTACGACTTGATTCGCCTTCTGATCATCTTGGACAGCCGAAGACACTTCCTGCGGAGCCCCGGAAGACTCTGAGATGGTGATCTGAGGACTAAATAATAACACATGAGGTGGAAGCATGGGGTGTTGTAGGGGGTAGGGTATGTATAACCACGCTGGCCTGTGGTGTATTAAGGAACCGGGGCGCTAAGGGTCCAGGTGGAGAAGGAGTCCATGGGAAAAACCGCAGGGCCTGGGACCCTGGGCAAAATAATGAAGTTTATAAAATTGCACTAAGGGGGAGGCTGTGCCTGATGCTGTGGGGGCATAGGACAGCAGAGGCTGTACTGGCCTTATCACGCTGCTGGCTGAGGGCTAAAACGGCCTTTGGTGTTCGTGGGTGGGGCCAGCCGGGGAGTGGAGCGCTGGGGGGTCTGGCGAGCAGAGATGTGTGGCCTGGCGGGTGGTGTCCAGGTGACTGGTGGAGCCCCCCCGAGGCCGGCGTGGATGAAGTGAGCAACAGAGCCCAGTATTGGAGCTCTCGCCGCACGTGCAGGGGGAGGAGGCAGGTGTGGAATTGCGTCATGCTGGATGCTGCAAGCCGAGCCTGAGGGAGGCGGTGGCTGCTGTGGTAAGGGGTCTGGACTGATCAGTAAGCAGCCCGGAGAGGGAGGAGGGGGGGCACGGGGGGAGCTGGAGGCACCGGGGATGAAGGGGGGGGGGGGTTTGGGAGTGAAGAGACTGCTGGACTGAAGAATCAGGGTATATGGACATAGGGGGAAAGTTAGCTGGATGGAATAGGGGACAGTGAAGCAACTGCTGAAAATAATGTGAGCAGAGAAACAGGGTGCTCATCTTTCCTCAAACTTATTCAAGTATTCGAATCTATTTAGTTTTCAAAATTGCAGGATCCTTTATATAGTAATATAAAATACAGCACAGGTGCTTAGAGGACAACAAAGATGTTATTATTTATTAACCTTTGTATAGAGCCAGAGTTCTTCACAGTGCTTTACAACAGGGAACAAATGCATGCATAAAACAAGACCGGGTATTAACAAATAGGCAAAGAGGTAAGTGGACTGACAAGCTTACAATTTATAGGAGTAACATCAGCTCCCTGATGATATCTAGAGGCAGATACTGTAGATAAAGCACAGTACTGCAGGCAATAAGGCATACTGGTCTACTGTTGAAAAAGCATTTCAGGGAGATTGTGATAGCAACACCTATGAGCGCGGCAGTAAAGTGGGCGTGTACTGAGAGGCGTGTCATAAAATTGAATTACATCCAAATGTAAACGAGCCCAAAAGCAGTTAGTAAGATCTATTTGTTAATGAAAACACACTAAAACGTTTCAGAAATGCATGTAGCCATAGGGGTTATTGTTCATTATAACCAGTGCAGGGAAATTATACTAATGATCCCATTTGAATGTATATATCTCTATTTTTTTTAATAAAACAGCTACATAATGGGGGTAAGGTGCAATCACGGAGATTGCTAGACTCTTCAGGGAGACATGGAGATTACTACTATTTCAGGGAGTCTCCCTGACAATGAGGGAGAGTTGGCAAGTATGCAATAAGGCGACACCTGTCATACAGGGTAATTATGTGATGTCATATGCCCTACTCCTCCTTTGACAAGATTATAGACACAAATATATATTTTATTACTTTAGTAATGTCTTTTTGGTGATATGGCCTCCAGAGCTGTACACAGCACTCAAGATGAGCTCTTTGCTATTGACCTATAATGTGTCAATATAACTTCCCACTTCCTTCTACTAATACCTCTTCCTATACCAGGGATGGGGAAACTCCTGCCCGGGGGCCGTATAAGGCCCCAGGAATCATTTGGTCTGGCCCTCTGAGCTTTTTTCTGCTAGCCTCATCTGGCTAGCAGGGTGCCTAGAATGGCATCCTGCAGGCATAATCTATGCAGCAGTGCTGCCTGGAGCGTCCTTAGGACGCTTCAGATGGTCACACAGCTGCCCTTACAGCTCCCCGAAGTATCCTCAAGATACTCTGGGCATTGCTGTAATCACCGGCGATTGTGGCCCCATCCCCGTGTGACATCACACGGTGGGGCATGGCCTGCACCAGGCCCGTGAATAATGTTATAAATATCAAAATGACCCTTGGCAGAAAAAAGATTCTCCACCCCTGTTCTATACAAACAAGTACAGTATTCTTCTGGTTTCACCACATTACAATCTTACCTTAACATCTTAAATAAACTATAATCCAAATGTCCCTTTGCCCTGTTGTCGACATACGAGCAACATTTTTAATAACAAAAAATGTGTTTTGCTATTATAATCATTACTCTATTACATTTCAGGTTTAAGCAAAGCATGAAGTGGCGGCTTTTACAAACTGATGGTTAGTAAAGAAACCCCTACACCACCATTAATTCTGCATCCTGGTTTCAGATATTGTTATGTGTTATTTTATATATAATTTTACAGCTTGTTCTTATAGTATCACATAATCACCACACCTTTATATTCACCATATTAGGTGTATCAGCTCTCTCATGTTTAACAATGGCAGTAAGGAAAGCTTAAGTGCAACTGGAGCAATTGTTGCGCCACATGACAGGCACTTGTTTACGTAGTCTGGAATATTCTTCATGTGTACATACTGAGGAATGACCAAAGTCATCTATAAATGTACATGCATGCACAGTGGGAGCCATGGCACGCGATGTCCTTCCAACAGCTCCCACTGCTAGAGAGATGGGACAGACCCTAACAGGAGAGTAGGGGTACCAGCCCTGGAGGTAAGTATGCAGCCAGGCAATGGATGAGCAGCGGTGGAAAGGCGAGAAGGAGTTGAGATGAGCACCAAGGGGGGTTTGGGGAACAGAGCAGGGGTAAAACATTGAGGGGGTGAGGTGGGGCGGGCCGGGAGGGGGTGGACCATGTTGACCCGGCATATACAAGTGCCCTTTACTAGTAATGTATATCAGTTTTAAAAATAATAAAGAACAAAAACAAAAAAGATCAATATCTAAAACATTTTTGAAGAGAGCTTAATGAGTTTTAATCTGTATGTGCTGTGCTTCAGAAAGCAAAATTAAAATTCATTATGTTAAAAGGACTGGTGAAGATTATGATTGATAAAATAGAAAGATAAGTTGAGAAAATCTGAATTTTTTTATATAATGAAATGACATAATTTAATTTGAAATAAAAAATACATTAATCTCCAGCAGCCAAACTGTCAATGGAGACATGGAAGGCTGTGCAAAGATCATGGTGTTGGATAACTAAAGGTGGCCATACACTGTGCATTTATCTGACCAATCAGCTAGTTATTGGCTGATTGGGCCAATAATTGCACAGTATGTCGAGTAACAATTATTGATCGGTCGGGCGTCAAAAATCTACCTGCATGCCTGACAGATGCAATCTTTTGTGCTTGGATTTACGCACCATCAGACAGTCCCATTATCTAACAGTGTATGGCAATATCAGATAATTGGTCTCTCTGTCTGATGGGGCTTTTGTTCTGACAGTGTATGACCAGCTTCACACATTATTTTTGCTGCATTTCAAACGCTGTATCCTTACAAATCTGCCAGTAGATTTCTCAATACATTTCTCCAAAACTTTCTCAGTACTGGTGAACCATATCTTGGGAAATCTCATTATGTGCTATTGTTTCCACCTTTGGCCAATCAGGAGAATTAGCTCCCTATTTAAACTCATCCCTTCCTGCATCCTGTGCCTGATGAAAGGTTTCCCTTGTATCAAGCTGCTGAGCCTTGTCCTTCCTGGACTGCTTTGTGTAAGTTACTGGTGGCTTGCACCCTTGTATTAATTAGCATGGTCTTAATTAGGTAACCGGCAAGATTTGTTATCCCCTATCACTAAATTGGACTTCAATTGAGCATGTAATCTTATTTGCATCCAAGATGGAGATTAGTGGAAGAAATTGGTATTTTGAATACCTACAGAAGTAATTCCTTTTGGATTCTGCAATAAACACGTACCATATAACTTTATAAATCAAATGACATATTTTTTATTTTATTGAACAGTTCTCACTAATACCCCTTTTACACCAGAGCTAAAACCCGGGTTATTGCAGGGTTAACCCGGGTAGCTCCTTGGTGTAAAAGGGGAAAGGGTTGGATTGCCAGGTCAAGTGACCCGGAATTCCAACCCAGGTAACTTGCAGGGCTTAACATGGGAATAAACCGTGAAACCCTGCAGAGTGCGCTGCATCCCGTCATCTTCAAGCATCCACTTCCACACCGGAATAGCCGGGTCACTGCAGACCCGCCCCGGGTGTGAAAGGCGCCGACTCAGGAATTTCCTGGGTCGGCGCCGACTAAATTACAGGTCTGATCCGGTTTGGAACCCTGGACCTGATTCAGACCCTCTCGCTAGGATGCGTTCGCTCGTAGCTGCCGATGGTTTGCATTGTGTGCATGCATACCTATCGCAGTGCGTGTGCGCGAACCAGTGCGAGAGATCGGGAAATGTACGCTCGCCGTGCATAGACTACCCTGTAAAATGAGTGACAGGAGAGGCCGTTTGTGGGTGGTGACAGGGGCTGGCCACTAGAAATGGGGGGAGTGGAGGTGCGAATGCAGGCATGCCTGAGCATCTTAACGCCGTTTCACAGGAGTGCATAATTAAGATGCAGCATCATAGTACACGTCACCTGGTTGTATTTCACACTGAAGTGCTCGCAGTGCTTGCGGTAGGGTATAGTCAACCACAAGCGCTGCGTTCGCTTCCGATGGTACCCAATGTACCGATGGTTGCATACACTTCCTGCAGATGATGTGCGCATGTGGGCATCGTAAGACAGGCTGGTGGGCATCTGCATACACAAGGCGATCGCACGCTAAGACATAGTGGGCGTGCTTATGCCTTGCTGTGTGTTCGCCTGCCTTGCCGTCACATGGCCGAATTTGCATACGCATTGGGCGAGTGAACGCATCTAGCGAGCGGGTCTGAATGAGCTCCCCTGTTCCAACCTCTGGGTCAGACCCGGAATTTAGGTATAAAAGCTGTATTATACAGATGAGTCTTCATGCACTGTGACTTCAGTTGCTCCAAACAGCACCTCTAAATTGATCAATTTGATTTGCGACATTTGTACATCTTTGTGCAACTGTTTTATCTTCCTGTATCACCTCTTTCCACAAATCTGGCTTCACTAAAGGCCTGATCTAGAGCTGTACGCTAATGTCACCGCAGCTGCAAATTTGTAGGCAGCGGCTGTGCAACAATATGCAAATGTCGCAGCCAACATGATTTGCAATGAGAGACCCACACGTGGCTTCGCAAATTAAAGCAACTGCGTACAAAGATGCAGCAGTAATCACAGATAAGTCTATAAATCGGCCTTCTTAGTAACTCAGAATGGCCCTGGGAACTGAGACATCGAAGTCTTTTTTACTGAATACGGGGGGAGCACAGTCACAGGCTGAGATGTGCCCTGAAAACAGTCACAACACATCTGTGTTTGAGTCAACTCCCCCCACTGCCGTCCACAAACGGTCCCTGTCTGTCAATCACTTTGTGAATAAATCCTCACTGTGAGCAACCAGGGCCAGCAACAGAAATCATGGGGCCCTGTACATCCATTTTTTAGGGGCCCCCCATCCCTGGCTCCTTTCTCTATCCACATCCCATACTGTACTCCCATACTGTACTCCTTTTTTCCCATCCACATCCCGTACTGTGCTCCCCTTCCCCTATCCACATTCTATACTTCGATCCCTTTCCCCTATCCGCATCCCATACTGCATTCTGCCTCCCCCTATCTGCATCCCATACTGCAATCCCTTTCCTCTATCCACATCCCCTACTGTGCTCCCCTTCTCCCACCCACATCCTGTACTGTACTCCCCTTCTCCCACCCACATCCTGTACTGCACTCCCCTTCTCCCACCCACATCCTGCACTGTGCTCCCCTTCTCCCACCCACATCCTGCACTGCACTCCCCTTCTCCTACCAACATCATGTACTGCGCTCCCCTTCTCCCACCCACATCCTGCACTGCGCTCCCCTTCTCCCACCCACATCCTGTACTGCGCTCCCCTTTTCCCACCCACATCCCCTACTGCGCTCCCCTTCTCCCACCCACATTCTGTACTGTGCTCCCCTTCTCCCACACACATCCTGTACTGCACTCCCCTTCTCCCACCCACATCCTGTAGTGTGCTCCCCTTCTCCCACCTACATACTGTACTGCACTCCCTTCTCCCACCCACATCCCCTACTGTGCTCCCATTCTTCCACCCACATCTTGCACTGTGCTCCCCTTCTCCCACCCACATCATGTACTGTGCTCCCCTTCTCCCACCCACATCATGTACTGTGCTCCCCTTCTCCCACCCACATCCTGTACTGCGCTCCCCTTCTCCCACCCACATCCTGTACTGCGCTCCCATTCTCCCACAAAACGGCAGGCATTAGCTTGGGAACGCCTCCGTTTGTGTAGCCACACCCCCACCCACCAACAATACGGGCCGAGCTGTCAATCAACATCAACAGCCGGCCCTTTTGTAGTGAGCTGTATGATGATTTCTTGGATCTCTCTCAGCCAGTGATCCAAAGAGTAATTTCAGACTCCTCAGACCACTGGCTGAAATATCCAAAGAGTCATCAGACATGAACTATTGTAACTACAAATCTATTAGCCTGAGATACTGGTAAGATACCAGTTTTGGGCCCCCCTCCCTCAAACAATCCATAGCACTATATTTTAATTTCTGATTCATTCCCCTGTACAGCACCCTGAAGAAAAGGTTCGCTGCGGCCTTGAAACATCGGCTATATATGGGTTGGGTACGGGATGCTGACACTCAGAATCCCGATGCTGACATCCCAACAAGGTTAGGATACCAATACCTGCCGGTAAGTATCCTAACCCTACCCCTAACCCTCCCTCCCTGTAGTCTAAACCTAACACTCCCCCTCGCAGAGTAATGCTAACCTTCCACCCCCAGCAGCCTAACCCCAACCCCTCTCAGCACAGAACCCCCTCTGTTCTCACATTTCTTACCACTCTCCCCTCTCGGCACAGACCCCCCTCACAGCACAGACCCACTCATTCACTGACCCCTCTCAGCACAGACCCTCTCATAGCACAGACCCCCTCTTTCCTTACATCACTGACCCCTCTCCAGTCTCAGCACAGACCCACCTCCCTTCATAAAACAAAACCCCTCTTTCCTCACATCGCTGACCCCTCTCCCCTCTCAGCACAGACCCTGCCTCCCTTCACATCACATCAATGACCCCTCTTTCCTCACATCGCTGACCCCTCTCCCCTCTCAGCACAGACCCCTCAAAGCTCAGGCTGCTCTCCCCTCCCCTTCCCTCAAATCTCATAGCACAGCACATTTTTCCCCTCCCCGCTAGCTCCAGCAAACTTACCTGCTGGCCGGGATCCGGGGACATTATTTGCACCAGGTACCTGTCCTGCATGGATCCTTGAGCTCCGCTTCCCAGTAAATATAATTACTACATGACTTGATGACATCACATTGCCCTCAAGGAGCAGTGCTCCTGAATAGGGATGGGGGTGATTCTCAGCCGACCACATACCCTGTCAAAAGGGATGGCCCTGTCCTTAAACTCTGCCTCCTATGACTCCAACTGGGTAGGGGCTGGGCTCTGTGGCCCTCATTCAGAGGTGCTCGCAAGAAGCGAGCGCTCGTTCTGAATGAGGGCGGCCGCTTCTATATTTTAGTGCGGCCTCCTGGTCGCAAGCTAAGCTGTGGGTTATCACCCACAGCTTAGCGACCAACCAGGTTGATGGTCACGATGGTGAAGGCCATCACGACCATCGGGGCTTGTGACAAGACCCTAGGGTTGGGTCTCGGCAGCCGCAAGCCCCAGGGAGCTTCCTGCTCTGATCGAGCAGGAAACTCCCCACTGTCATCACTGCTGATGTCAGTGCGGCCGCCCACAAAACAGCAGGCGTTCGCTTGGGAATGCCTCCATTTGTGTAGCTGCCCCACCTACAAAACGGGCCGAGCTGTCGATCAACATCGACAGCCGGCCCTTTTGTAGTGAGATCTGGAGCGAGAGAGTTTCTCTCTCACTCCAGGGCTTGCGCACGCGCAGTGCGGCCGCTGCGCATGCGCAGGTCCAAAACATTGACCCGGTTGCGAGCGCTCAGCGCTTGCGACCGGGTCTGAATGAGGTCCTGTATGTGCTGCTACTGCTGCTGTGTGTCCTCTCGCCAGCTGGTGCCAGCAGCAGCTTGAAATGCAGGTTCTCTCCAGGGCCAGATTCTGGGGCGGCCCGGCCACAGGCCCCATGGGACCTGCCAGGCCCTAGGCATACGCCTAGGTTGCCTAGCAGAAAATTCACCCCTGCCCCTTAGTGCCTAATGCTAACCCCTAACCCTAATGCTAATTGCTAACCCTCCAGTTAACCCCGCTACTTACCTTCGGGATGCCAGCGGTCGGGACCGCATCCTCTAAGAACAGATATAGTTTTCTCTGATGTAGTGAATTTCATTTTAATTACTTATGTTACAGGCCGCCACCGCAGCTCATCCTGTCAGCAGGTCCCAACCATCACCAGATGACCAGGACGCTGAGTCATGCCAGCCACACTAGCAGATGGCCCTGGCGTCCGCTAGGCGATCGGGACTCAGCCGGCCACAATGGATCTAGGTCCTGGCTGTTGCCTAGCAGCTGGAATGCCGGGTTTACGTGCAGCCGCCCAGCTGCATCGGATCTTTGGGCTAGTGTGCTGGTCTCAATAGGAGATGCTTGATTAGACTATGTTTCAGTTATAAGGGAGTCAGTCCTGGGTTGCATTGCTGGTTATAGCTTCATTCTTTGGAGTTAGCTTGCTGATCCTGGTGTTCCTATACTGTTGGATTCCTGCATTGCTGTGTTCCTAGCCGGTCTGACCCACTGTCTCGTGCTTCCTGATTTATACACCTACAGTATTTGAAGCAATATTGAAGAAAAGGAAAAGGAATCCTTTTGGGGACACACTTCAGAAATGGAGATTTAGAAAATTGGGTAAAACTAAAGCATAACTTTTATTCTCAACTGTTAAAAGGTGAGGGAAAATTGGATAAGAATCCTAAAATATTATTGTGCATACACAAATAATCCAGAAAAATTACAAGCGAAATATTTCAAACATGAATTATCAATTAGCATTTAGCTTGAGAAAATTAAAACAAATACCGGCCAAAGTTCAAAGTGCTATTGCTCTACATGTATCACACTGAAGGCAGAAAATAATTTATAATGCATTCAATATTTAGATAGTTGGCATATGGTAAATATTTATACAAGACAGCAATAAGACATGAAACAATCAAACATATCAGATAATATCATAAATAGACCTGTCCGTTGCTGTATCACATCAAATAGAGTAAATCTGGTTATTATATTTCATCACATTAGTTACACATAATCATATATATATTTAGGAGAAAAAATATCCTGGATGAAAAAAGATTTAACTCAAATGATACATCCAATGTCACCATGTACTCACAATTTCACTCAAATGATACATCCAATATCACCATTTAAGAACATAATCTATAGTAATTGCAGAAGTAACCCGCAATGATAACGAATGTCAATTGCAAATATACAAATTGCTGCCATCTATGTAGAAAGTGAAACAGTCTGAAAAATCAGCATAACATATAGGTAATTATCATTAATAAACAAGATATCACTTGTCTCTTGTTCAATTTGATGGTAGTCAGACATATATCTTAACACTATGAATACATATGCAAAAAACACAGTTTGCATACACCATAAATACATCAAATAATCAAATTGTGACCGCAATCTGCAACCATATATCCTCCGTAATAATCTCAAAATCTCATGGATATAAGATCAATCAATTGATTTTCAATAATGGAATATAGTGTGTCAAGCATAAACATGAGCATAAATGTTGGCAAGGTAAGAGATAAGGGATAAAAGTATCCACTGCCTGCTGGCTTCCTGCTTCAACTGTTCCCAGTTAAGCTCAGGGCTTTTAAACTGAAAATGAGAGAGCAGGGGGCCGCAGTTGAAGGTATCGATTCCTACCTATCTATACCTTCTAACAATTGATTCTGCCTAGACTGTACCTTCTAAAATTGTCGCTATTTAGCGTTATGAGTCGCACAAGAAATAAATGCTTTCAGACTTTGAGTGTGGTTCCAAAGCACAAAAAGATATTATTCAATATAAAAACAGATGGTTACACACTGTGATCTAAATACAATTAGTGCAAGTAAATCATACAGACCCAAGGTACAGTTGTTACATACGCATGCGCTCTGGACCCAGATACCGGCATCAGCAATAGAAACCTCCGTCAACAGCACAGCAAGAAGACTCTTGACTGGGTTCAGAGAGCACACATATATACTCTTACAGGGATAGGCAATACAATAGAACTGATTGGCATGATTCCATTGGTTCTCCTTCATGTTGCTTCTGTTACAGGATAGTTCATAGGTCAATTTGAATAGACACAAACAGCCTCCAACAGCCCTGTGTCCTTTTTTAGAGTACATTTTAATGTTCTAACTCTCTATAGTCCATAGTTTGCAGACACATGTTGCGATCTTCTCACCGATGATACCGGAAATCTGTTGAGACACAGTGGATCAGTACAACACCAAACACGGTCTGCTTATCATGTACTAAACCTTAGATTTCAAAAAACCTTTTATTTCACAACATTAATAATTACTGAATAAACCTTGAATATTACACATTAATACTAGGGAACCTTTTATGTAAGTGTGCAGTGTGTAAGAATTGGGGAATTGGGAAAAGACGCTAGTTAGCGCTGTGTGACTGTTTTTGTGGAGTACACCATGGTACGTGTTTTTCAGGGTTAATCATGTTATATGTTTTAGTGACTATCTGTATTTGTATGGTGAGGACTTTTAACTTCTTTCTATTACGTGGGAATCGCACGACGCTAAATAATAGCATCGCCATATGTACTTATAATGGCGTGATTCACTAAAATGGCACTGGGCGGCCAGTCGCAAAATGGCGTCTCGTTGCCATTCACAAAATGTCGTCACCCCGATCTAATTTTAAACCAATCCTGTCTCAGCCAATTATCCGGCTTTGACAAAGGAAATTATAGCTAAATTATAGATAATAGAGGGTATCCAGCTGTAGGGGTTTGTGGCCATCTGCCCTGATGTGCTGGTAAGTGCTGGGGTACACGCCACTCACCTGGTCCAGCAATACCATCCGGAAGAGCAGAAAGTAGTTGCGGTCTATGCAGTGGGTGTATGCTGCTGCAGGTAGCAGGAGAGCCAGGTCACGTGGCACGCAAAAGACACATGAAAAAATAAATATTGCTGGTACATGAACTTGTGACCCTATATCAGTCAGAGGGATCGGAAACAAAGGTCTTACAGCCTTGAAAGTCAGGACAATAATGGAATGCCTGAGAATTAAAGGTGGAAGCATTGTCACAGACATCCAGGATGTGTTATATGTACTAGATTTGGGGACCAACCTTAAATAAGTTTCCAAGAAGACAATGATTCAAGGTAAAGTTCACAGAGGGCAAGTGTGTTGTGCAGAATAAAAGAGGGACTGTAACAGCAATTCAATTCTAGAAACTATGTTCTAAACATGGAACAGTGTTATCCGGTCAGCCTCTGATTCGAGCCAGTCTTCGGAGCCATGGCATAGGTGATTAGACCACCTGGGGGAATATTTACCAAAGTTAAATTTTGCATTCGTTTTGATGTTCGATTTAGCTCACCTCAAATTGAATCAAATCGAATGTACAAATTCCTTATCAAATCCCACATTTACTAAAATTCGATTTTAGAAGCCTTTTCTAAATCAAATTTCAATTGGTTTGATTTTGAAAAGTAATTTGATGTTTGATTTTGCATGCCTATATACGAAATGAACACCAAATCCCACTCAAAAATGAACTTCAAATCCCCAAATGAATAGACCTGCTCCATGCTTTCAATTTTAACATGAACAGGTCTGATTGACACAGATGCATAAACAGATCAGGGAGATCCGTGCATGCATCTGTGTTTAAAATGCTTCTAAAGTTAAACAATTTTTTTTTAATAATGTGGGGTCCCCTCCTAAAATCACACTTTTTAGAGGGAGTCCTGGTTGTGTAAATGCAGGGGACAAAAGACATAGGGGTCCCCTGTATTTAGCACAACCAGCACTGGGCTCAACGAGCCGGTCTTAGTTTTGGAAATACAAGGGACAAAATGAGTAGGGATCCTCTATACTTTCCATAACCAGCACTGGACTCTTTCTAGTGGGGGTGTAATGCCACAGCCAGGGGATCCCTTTCACTGGATCCCCCGGCCAAAGTATTATGTCTTACAGAAAAGTTATTCAGAACAAATAAGGTGCAAAACTTAGTATAAGCAGATCCAAAAACTCTATCTTCTCTTGCCCAAATACAAGAAAATAAATATACAATATAGAATAATAAAATAGTGTTCTTTAGAGCACTGCTAACATGAATGATATATACCCATAAACAGTACTTTTTGGCTTGTCACTTTCTCAAAGCGTTTCCTCTTCAAATCACGCGTTTACATGAAAAACAGAAAAAGGGACAAAAAACACAATTGTGTAGAATTGTCAAAAAAACTTCATGTACATTATCATATCTAAAAATTCCTTGTGGGGGATGAATCTTTACAGTTTTCTAAAAATATGATGATGTACCAGACTCACATATAGACAGCATGGTAAAAATCCTATAAAGGTATCTTTTCAGTCCTCTCAAGTACAATATCAACTTCAAATAAGTGGCAAAGGAGGAATAAAATGTACCCTACTCTCTTCAATCAGAGTAGGGTGAAATATATAAAGGTATCTTTTTCAGTAGATAGTCACACGTACCAAACTCACATCTAAAAGGTGTAGGGTGAAGCACATCAAGGTTTCTTTTGTCCAGAAGAATCCTCAATATACATCCAGTGTTAATCAACCAAAAAAATCTATTAGTAATGGGTTGTAATATCATCAGGATTTTTTATCTGTTTGAGTGATCTAGCCTGCTGCCTATTATTCTATAAAGTATTATGCCTGACCGCTAGTCAGCCCTGGACAGGGATCCCTGGGGAGGTGAGGGCCCTCCCAATAAAGGGGTCCCCCTATCCCCAGCACCCCTGGGTGGTGGTTGCCGGGCTGATTGTGTATGTAAGTGTGTTTAAATATAGATATAGTAACATTGTATTTTACAGTAGAACTACAGTAGGTCCCAGCAAGTCTCCCCTGCATGCTGGTACTTGGAGAACCACAAGTACCAGCATGCGGGTTATTAAGGGCCTGCTGGTACCTCCAGTTCACCTGTAAATGAAATATTAAAATAAAGACAGCACTCACAACCATGAAAATATAAGTTTATTTATTACAGCCCAGACCTGGGGTACCCTGGAAAGTGGGGGTCCCCACCTCCCCAGGGATCCCTGGCCTTGGGCTTACTAGCAGTCATGTATAGTGCTTTGGCTGGGGTCCCAGTGAAAGGGTTCCCCTGGCTGTGGCATTACACCCCTGCTAGAAAGAGTTTGGTGCTAATTATGGAAAATACAGGGGACCCTTACTAACTCTGTCTCCTGTATTTCCAAAACCAGGACCGGCTCGCTGAGCCCAGTGTTGGTTATGCAAAATACAGGGGACTTTTACATCTTTTGTCCCTTGTATTTTCACAACCAAGACTGGCTCTGAAAAATCCAGTCTGGTTTTGCCTTAAGGGGGGGATCCACATCATATTTTTTTTAAATTTAACATGTTACAAACATTTTTCACACAGATGCATGCACGGATATCACTGATATGTGCATGCATCTGTGTCATTAATACCTGCTCATGCTAAAATCAAAAGCATGAAGCAGGTCTATTATTTTGGGGATTTGAAGTTCTATTTTTAGTACGATTTGGTGTTCCTTTTCAAATTGAATCTTAGTAAATGTGGGATTTGTATGTTAGTCTATGTAAAAGTTCAGATGTTTTTCCGATGTTAAATTTTGAGTGGGATTTGAGTGAAATTTGTTTTTTTGTTTGATTTACATTCAATTTTGCCTTTAATAAATCTCCAAGTGCAAAATCGAATGAAAATCTAATAAAATTTGAATGTAGAATCACACTAAAATCAAAATCAAACATTAGTAAATATACCCCTTGGAGTGGGATGATGTCCTGAAACTTATTGATGGGATGGTGACAGGGATAGACATGAAAAATTCAGAGAGACTGGCATGTGAGAGCTATATAGCGGGTAAGCAAACACGCCCCTTTCCGAAGTAGGCAACCAGAGCTGAGGCACCATTAGCCTTGGTGCATACAGATGTGTGTGGTCCAATGGAGGTAGAATCGATAAGTGGATATAGCTATTTCCTAACATTCATCAATGAGTTCATGAGAATGACACATACAGTATTTACTTCATTAAAGTGAAATAATAAACAATTGCAGACTACATGTGTTTGGCGGAGACTCAAATGGGTCAGAAACTGAAGATCTAACAATGGCAGAGAATATGAGAACAAAAGTGTAGCCATTACTTGCAGAAATATGGCATAGAGCACCGGCTAAGCACTGCATACACACCAGAACAGAAAGGTGTCAGCGACCGGGCAAAACTGGCAAAAGAGTGTGGACTATGCTGAGTGACGCTGGCCTATAAAAGAGTTTTTGTGCAGATGTACTGTTTACTGCAGTATATATCAAAAACCGTGTGCCAAGGGCAGCTGTGAGGGGTAAAACACCATTAGAGGCGGCGTCTGCAAAAAAATCTAAGCATCAATCATCTACAAGTCTTTGGGTGAAAAGCATAAGCACACATCCCTAAGAAGAAGAGACATAAACTTGACCCCAGGTCAGTTTAGTAGATCATGCCAAGAAAGTAAAGGATACAGACTATGGGGCATTACAAACAAAAAGCTTTTAAAATCCAGTGACATGGTGTTCTGTGAACCAATGCCACCTAATGTGAAGCTAGAATGAGATTTGCAGCGCATGTTTATTACGTTGGATATGTCGGCAGCTGGAAGTGTGTCTGAGTTATAGACTAACAATCTGGATATCCAATCACAAAGAAGAAATTCTGTGAGAAGCAATAAAGGAGATATTATGAGGAATTCACAAGTATTGCTTTTTGTGAACCGCAATACAGTATATCCAAGAGGCAAAGTCAAGCAACAACTGGGAGAAATGGATATGAGCAAACAATAAAGAAGTGGCATCATAGACTGTTGTTAACAGGCCGAGTCACTGCAAGACAGTCAAGAATAAACAAATTTACTCCTTTTTTGCTTTGTATCAGATATGTACAAATCCTAAATATGTTTTAATGCCTCTGCTTTTTGGCATTCTGTACAAATATGCTTTTATGGCAACATTTTTGTGACAATACCCCACTGGATATCCACATTGCTGTCTGTGGTGAATTTTAGTCATAGTTCGAAATAACAAACGGTAAAAAAATTGTCACTGAACATATTTTATTGTTTATGCATCTTAAGCTGTTTTTTGTACAGCACACATAGACTGGTGCATGTCCCTTTCTACCATTTAATATCATGGTATCAAAAGGGAGATTTGTATTGTCTGTTTCATACTATGGGTGGGATATAATAGGGTGCGAGTTTTTAATGCCGGACAAACTCGCACCTTCTCATAAATGTAATAGGTTGCTAAGCTTTGGATCACCTGAAGCGGGTTCCACGGCTGTGGCATTACACCCTTGCTAGAAGGGTCCGGTGCTGGTTGTGGCTAATACGGGAGAACCCTACTCATTTTGTCACCCGTATTTCCACAACCAGGACTGGCTCACTAAGCCTGGTGCTGGTTGATGAAAATACGGGGGACCCCTCTGTCTTTTCCCCCCCATAATTTCACAACCAGGACCAGCTCAGAAAAGCCCAGTGCTGTTTGTGCTTTAAAGGGGAGACCCTACTTCATTTTTTTTTACACTTTTCTAGCTTTTTTTCACATAGAAGCATGCACTGATTTCACTCACAGTGACACCTATAAGCTGTAAGCATGTGTTAGCCAAACTATTCAACATGAAAAGTATAGTTTTTCCTCTACAGAATGAAATAGAACAGCTTAGTAATTTATAGTAGGTTGAATGCAAAATACATATGTATGGTCCGAGTCACAATAAACAGCCAAAATTGTATTTGAAACATTTCTTGGTCCCCACATGTCTGTGGTCTTCATTTAGTGTTGCATTACATGCGGGGCATAGAAAGACAACTGCAAGGAAACCAACTGTCTCCTCCGCTTACTAGCAATACACCCAATTACATAAGCATATGGGTGAAAAATATACCTAAACTCATTGCTATCAGAACACCTCATGTGTAACCAATACTGCTATTGCTTGTGGTATGGTTGAATGTTGATGGTGATGGGAGTGCAGTTAAAACAAGGATTATGCTTCATCTGACTTATTTAGAAATATATGGTAACTAACAAACAGGATATTAAATAAATTCTATGAGCACATGTGTAATTAATAAATTAACTAGCAGACTGCAGCCAGTGTACATGCTCGGGTAAATACTTTATTATAAAACACACGCATTACTGTGATTGATATATAATACACAATGATGCTAATAAATATATAGTCTCCTTTGTGCAAAATTTGTATAAATGAGGATGTTTGCGGTCAACACATTGCAGTTTATTAGGATACCTTGTGTATTATAGGAAACTATTTACAATTCTAAACAATTAAAAATGACAACATTGATTACATTATCTAATTCTGTGATAATTGAGCAGTGTGTCAATGTATATGGGGTCATGTAAACCCCCCCCCCCTACTGTTAAATATAAGGATATTAGGAGGGAAATGTAAAAACCTGAAATTTTACAAAATTTGCATTTTGTCAATTTTTCTGATGAGTTGCAAGCTGCCAGATGTAATATAGTCTATTTATTATAATACAAGTCACCACCCCAATTTTCTTTAATATTATGGATACAAGTTGCTGGATGTAATAAACATTGAGTTACAAAAATCGCCACCAAGCTCCCCAAAAATTGCTGAAAAGTAGAGATGGTTGTGATGGATGAGATACTTGCAATTACAGCTAACTGACCGGTCATACTAAAGGCAAAAACAAAATAGCCTTGCCCCCTTCCCAGTAACAGCCTGCCCTATTCAGCATTATGTCCGCTTCTCTTCCTGGTGCCAAACTGACATGCGACACCCTTACCTGGAGATTACCGACCCAATGCTGAAGAAATGTTCGGTGGGTGCCAGGGTAAAAATAAAGTAGTGTTGTGCCACCTTAGTAATAATAAATTAGTAGTTATAACGTTTTTTGGTGCCCCTGTACTTCTAATAATCTATTTCCAGTTTATAACTAACATTAAAAACCCAATACATAAAATGTAGGCACCCGGCTTTCTGCACTCTCTATGACACATACAATTGGCATTGCTGATGCCACAATCACTCCTTTATGCTGATTGTACAGTAGAGGCGAGTGCAGAAAACATGGGGGCCTCTAAACACAGTCCTGGCATACATGAACTGGCAGCGGATCCTGGCAATACCAAGTGAGCCAGTCCAATTCTTACTCTTATGGCCCGTACACACGGGACGATCAGACAATGATCAGATATCGTTGTCTCATCGTCCTGCATGTGCTGGATGTTCGATATCGAAAATCTAGCAACATTCACCAACCCCCCAATCGACTATAATGACTCACAATTAACGATCGCAGTTCACTATAGTAAACAGGCTAACCTGGTCCATATCGACCAGGTTGGCCTGCATGCACGGGCAATGGTCGATATCGATATCAACCATCCGTGCTCGTGCATCGACCATCATTTGGTTGTTTGAAGGGGCCAGGAACTGGTTGATTTGAACAATAACGATATATCGATATAGTTATCGTTCAAATCGACCAGGGAAATCTGACCGTGTGTAAGCAACATTACTCATATATCTAAGACCTATTTGAAGATAAAAATAATTTTCAATAGAAATGTATCGAAAACTAAAGTGAATACAAATCTTAGTTATAAATATAAATAGGATCATCTTGCTCTTTCAGTGGTTTTAAATGAACCAGTGCAAACGACAAAGTAGTGTACATTACATCTGTACATTTTCACAATGGGTTTTACTTTTTTTTTCATTCAAATATTTATTTAAATAAAGGAAGAAACCCTAAGCTTTCTCAGATTTACAGTAACTCCATATTTGTGTGTTTTTTTTTTAATTTTCAATTGATCATCTTGATACCACCAAGGATGTGGAGACACACCAAGGCTTAATACTGTTACTTTAAAAAAAAAAAAAAATTGCAAGCACATGTCAAGATGTAACTGGAATAGTATGAGTTAACATGCTATGTCTAATACACAAATCTTTCATTACTGATCAATAGAATCCTAGTACACATTGACCTGACCTTGCCATGCTACACCAAGGGCACTGTAGCTAAAAATGCACTGTTTGTAAAAGAGAGGATACACTATCCACCCCCCCATCCCTCCCACACAGGCTGCCTAAAGCAAGTGGCCGGTAATGGTTCCACGGACTTGCTCAGCTTTTAAAACCCATCAGTTGTAGCCGTTCAGCTCAATTGCCAGCATACCTTGAGCACTCCTGAGACCCTTGGTATAGATTATCATCTGCCTCTCATGACAGAAGCAAATCTCTGCTTTGGTAGCAAGGAGACGAGATGTGGTTGGGCACTAGGGTGCCATCTTCCACAAATTCTAATAGCAGCAGCAGCATCCAGTTACAGGAACCTTTATCCCTCCTTCCTTAGTATCTTCTCAATAGGGATTCTGTCAACGCTGTTTTTAAAGAAGAATAGCTGCCTCTCAAAATTGAATTTCACATCAAAACACTATGTTATAAAGAGAAAATTACTTTAATTTGTATAAGAGTGAAATAAAAAGGTTTTTGAGGAGGGGATAGTGCTTTTTATCCTAGAGAGAAAAGCAGGTTTTAGATAAATGATTATATAAAGGATAGGTGATAAACCAGAAGCATCACAGCTTTCAGATTGCTATTTCCTCTGTCATGTGACAGCATTTTATAAGTTTAATGGTATTTCATTATGTATACAATACACAGTGGAGTGTACAGCTGCATAGGACGGTTCTCTTAAGATTTAGGTAATGATAGTGAGGAGCAGCTTCTCAGTAGGGATGGAAAAGGCACTAGAAAGATCTTATTTAAAAAAAAAAAAGATGCAGTTATTGAACAAAATAACAAACAACATTTGTGCCTTTAAAAAAGGAAATATTAATTTTAAAAAGCAATAAATATTTTTTAATTCTTGTTGCTAAACACATTTTAACTGGATTAATACTGTTTTTCTGATATCATTGCTTAATAACTGATTTCTACAACTTGGCTTCAAATTGGTCTATCTAGAATAATTTGTTGAATGTAGTTCATTCTAACATAAACAATACGCAAAATAGGAACAGATATTAAAAATTACATCTTGAAGATGAGAAATTATAATTTACAGCTGGTCATTTTCAGTAACAAATGTTTCCATGTACAAAAATAAAATAATCACATGTTTAAAGGATGTATTCTTTTTTCTTACACATCACGGGTCACAGCTCCGTGAATTGCTTATGGCACCCATTGTAATTTATGTAGCACGAACAAGACAGCTACCACGCCTGGTATGCTTGTGGGTAGGATGAATAATCTGTGGTCCTGTTGTTCATATATTGTACCTTGTAATTTGTATCTGCCCAAAGTGCAATCATATATTTGCTTTTTGCTTATCCCATCTATTGTAACCTAAGTAGTGCACCCAGATGCTCTCAAAGGTACAATCAAGTAGCTTAATCTGTCTGTAATAGCAGCACCAGATTTACAGATTGTTTCTGCAAAGGGCAACTTCTAAGATTTCTTGGTGACTGTACTGAAAATTCCGACATAATATATTTTAATTAGACCAAATAACTATAGATTAGTAAATCAATTAGATAGAATTGAGCTTTTATCACTTTTCTCCCTCAGATTCTCCAAATTATATGGTCTGGATCACCGATTGAGGATACATAAATATATTTACCAAGGGCCTTACACATAGCTACATCACCAACATCGGACTGGCTCGTGGGTGAGCTGCAACAAATCACAGGCAACATTGTCAGCGTGGATGGTAGGAGCTGAGTGGGAGTGATATGGCCACAGCGTAGATCATGCTGCAGCTCGCAGGTTCAAAGATTTGATATCACTAGGAGGTGAGTGGAAGTGGAGATGCATAATGTGAACTGGGGGCAATGTGTGGGAACTGAGGCACTGTGGCATAATATGAATGGGGGCACTACAGTGTAGTAATATTTATTATATTATTACCAATATACCATTTTGAAAATTTTATTGGTAGGGCCCCAATAAATTAGTTGCCCCAGGGCTTCCACAAGCCTTAATCTGACCCTGCCACAATATCCATGTAAAATTCCGAATACCCTATTGTACACAACTAAGTGAAGTGTCACTTACATAAGTGGTAATAGTGCTTTGACAGTGTTTTACTAAATGTGAATGTTGCATTTTACACAAAATATGTTATTAAATACAAATACCGTACATCTGTCATTTGCCGCTTTATAAATTCAAGAGTAGTCTTCTTTCCTGCTGTAATCCAAGTGAAAATGACTAGTAAGAAATCTGAATAAATTTCACAGCCACACTAATTGAATAATGAACTATCCACTGAAAGGGTCAGTGCAAAACAGTCAACTACTGTCATAATTATAACTTATCTTTACACCAGGCCTTCGATATCTGTGAGAGATACAGTATACCACCTAAGAAGTATATTTGAGGATGTCTACAAGTCTCATTAGGTTGTATCTCCAGGGACATGCTACACTTATGTTTACATACCTTTTTGGACTCAAATTACACTTGCCTACTAGTACTCTTCCACTACAGAAGTAAGAAGTCCAAGATTCATATAAGGTTCATATAAAAATTTGGTCGCCTATTGGTACATATGTGCAGTATGAAAATTAGTATGATAATTAGTATGCAGTATTTGTGCTCCACAAATGGACTTAAGGGACCCATACGTCTGCAACTGGTTGCCGCAATTCCCTGATCACCTAACGCCCGAAGTTTGGTGATTTGCCAATCTCGACCAAAAAAATTATTGGGATCAGTGTGTCGGGGAATTTTAAAATGCAGAATTCTCCAATCATTAATGGGCGCTTTTTTTGATTGCCGATCAGCAGATCATATTGGCATCAAGGGATAGGGCAATTATGGTGTAGATGTATGGTCCGCATTATGTCCAAGTATAAATGAGGATCACTGTTTCATGATATATTTTTCCAGTTATTTTGAGATTGTAATAATTATTTATTTCTATATTTATTGACATTAATGTTATGAAACACCCGAGTAATTATATAAGACCCCTAGAGCCACGCTAAAAAGGTATTCTGCCAATAACAACTGCCCTTTCCCATAGAAAGTGACGCTGTCATAGAAACTAGGATGCCACCAGCTCTTAAACTCAGGGCAGAAGGGGATTATATAATCAATGGATGATTGCAGGAGTATTGGCTGGAGCTATATGAACTGGTTAACCACAGAGCAGGACTGAGGCTCTGGTCGCTTGCAGATTGTATGTGCAGCAGAGATGGATAACCACAGGGCCAATAGAGGTTGTGATAGTTGCAGGTGGTTTGTGCAGAAAAAATAAGGTAGGGACAAGGTTCCAAATACAGACTGAGGTCACTAGGAACCAGAGTCATGATCAGGTCACACGTGGAAGGAGATACAAGGACTCAGGATACCAGGATCTTGGTACAGGGACAGGCAGTTTGACATCAGAGCAAAAGCTATAAACAGCAATGAGGTGCATGGCTGGCTGCCTATTAACAGGGACAGACAGTGACCAATGAGAGGCAGCCAGACAGAAAAGCCCCACTAATGAGCAAAATCTATGCAGCTGAAACACTGCACGTACAGGTTACCTGCACACTGCAGGTAATATCTGGGACCAAGATCCCCCGTGGCCGTCGGAGTCCCAGTTGAATAGCAACCATAAGGACCATCGGGCAGTGCACCCAGGATGGCGCAGCATGTGTTTGCCTGGCAACGGCCGAGACCCGCAATAGAGACCGTAAATTCATAAAGCACCAGCATATTCCTTTGTGCTTTGCAAGTGGAAACAGAACAGTAATAAAACAAGATTGGGAAATAAAAGACAGAAAGGTAAGTGGCTTCTGCTCACAAGCTTACAATCTATAGGTAAATAGGAAGTGCTACTTATTACATATTGGTCCATCCAGAATACAATGGTGAAAGTTTTCGGTGGGCCACATGATACACTCATAAATCTACACATGTACATTTTGTGTGAACTGTGTAGAAGGGTGGTAACTGAGTAGAATAGCTTATGGAGGTTATGTAGTGTTTCAGGAATATGATAAGCTTTCTGAAGATGAATGCTTGGAGGCTAAAAGAAAGTCTTATTGTGCAAGTAAAGATATTACACAAAAGTCCTGTATTTGTGAAGTAATGAGTGAGGTGAGAGACGCAGATATTGTACAGGGTGGAGAGATCTAGTTGGGAGGTATTTTGAGATAAGCGAATAGATTTAGGATGGTATAGTTTTTTTGTTACCCTTATATGTAAGCAGAAGCATATTAAATTGAATTCTGTAAAATACAGGCAACCAATGTAGACACTGAGAGAACAGAACTGCAATAGAAGAATGCTTTGCAAAAAAAATCAGTCTATCTGCTATTGTACTGTACATTCAAATCAGATTGTAGCTGTGAAGGTCTGTTTAGGGAAAGATCAATTAGGAGACTATTGTGATAATCAACTTAGGAGATGAGAGCTAATTTATTGTAGTCTCTTGTGGGAGATATAATTATATTTTGGATATGTTTCTTAGATGTATATAACAATTAACAAGATTTTGAATACAAATTGAAGGTGGGCAGCAAAGGACAGATCTGAGTCAATAACACCCAGCGAGCTGAAGGTTTAAGGTTTATTGTTGTGTTGTCAACAGAAATAGAGATGTCAGGAAAGTAACTACTGCTGACTCTTGGGAATATTATTTGCTCTGATTTTGAAATATTGAGTTTGAGTTGGCAAGAGGACTTCCAAAATGAAATGGCAGTAAGACTGTCACTAATACATCCCAATACAGAGAGGGAGATGTACTGTACTAAGCCATGGAGAGAGATAAAGTGCCAACCAATCAGCTGCCAACTGTCATTTTACAAGCTAAAATTGACAGGAGCTGATTGGTTGGCTGTTTATCTCTCTCCATTTTAACTCTCTTCAATGCTTAGTACATATCTCACTGTGTGTGAAAGAAGATATTGAAATCCAAGAAAGCTTATTAACTCTCCAAAAGAAGTGTCATCTATTATATAAAAGCAAACATTTGTCCTTCTGTCCTCCTGTCTTTCTATACAAATCCACAGTTTACAAGCCAAGATCGTGAAATTTTACATATGAGTGTATTAAAGCATGGCTGAGGCAACTAAACATTTTTTAAATCAAAATGAATTACTGTTCATTTTAAATTAATTAAAAACACAATTTTTGCTGGACGCTCATTGTGGGGCCTTGCACTCAGTATTGCTGTCTGCTGCCTCCAGTGGTGATATTTAAGAACTTTCTTATCTGTACTATTTTACTATATAAAAGCGACAATTTTTCCTTCTAATGTTTATTATCGAAGAGAGCTTTAGCAGGCTTTCCCAGCATTCTCAGCTCTCTGAGTATACCAAATTACGCAACAACATTGACTTCTTTCTTCGAACTTTGTCAAAATGATGACTTTGCAAGGACGCTGCTGTACTGTGAGCTGCCAAAATATTACTCATGGAATGCTTCTGGAAAAGTTTTTATGCACAGAAAACAGGGAGTCACTGTAGATGGTCATCCTGGTATCAGAGCAACAGAAGCTCTTGGCCGTGTTTACACTGTACATCCGACACATTTTGAATGCTTCTATCTCCGAAGTTTGTTTTACACCGTTACAGGTCCTGTTTCCTTCGAAGACCTTAGGATTGTTGATGGGGAAGTTTGTCACACTTTTTGTGAGGCCTGCCTAAGGACAAGTTTGTTGGAGGATGATGTGTTATCAACATTCTTAAAATCCTGGCAACGCTGTGTACTCCAGCTAGTATATGATAAATAAGAGCAGAGGACCTAAGACAGAGCCTTGTGTTACTCCAGTTGATAAAGCAAAGATGATGTGGAGCCAGAGAAACAAACACTGAAAGAGCTCATTTTGATAAGTAGGATGAGTACCAGGATATTACAGTGTCCTGAAGATCTAGGGAGTGTGATATTGAGAAGAGAGTGTCAGGTTGGTGGCATTCTGTACCGGATACCTATCCTAGCCTATTCGGCATCCAAGGAAGACCATTATCTAAACTAACCAGTGTCAAAGGCAGCAGGAAGATCCAGAAAAATTAAAAGTGAGTAATGGCCTTACAGTATAATTAGCAGTAATCAAGTTATTGACAATTTAGTAAGTGCAGTCTCATTGGTGTGCTGGGAACAAAATCCATGTCCAATAGGTTGTGAAAGGCAAGAAAACATGTGAGGCGGATGTGGTCAATTTCAAGAAGCTTGGAGAGGCAAAAGAAGATGAGAGAAGAGGTGGTTATTTGAGAGAGAAACCAATGTTAATTTTGAGGATTTTAAATTAAGGATTTAAATTTAGTAAAGTTTAGTTTTAGTCTTAGTGGCTTATTTAAAATTGTAGTTGGTCTAAAGTCACATTTTAGTCTCTTTTTTGTTTGCTTTGTTTTAGTATTTCTTGGTGTCATTTTTTCAATGTAAAAGTTTCAAACACATAGAAAGACAGTACTGATACCAAGGGGATGTAGTTGGCATCCCGGCACACACAATGCTGGCAGTCAAAATCCCGGCGCCGGAATACCGACAACAGTCAGAATCCCGTCTCCAAATTCCATATGGCTGCGATCTTGATGTATATACAGCAGATAAAATAAGTATTGAACACATCAACATTTTTCTCAGTAAATATATTTGTAATGGGGCTATTGTAATGACATTTTCGCCCAAATGTCAGCAACAACCCATGCAATCCACACATGCAAACAAATTAAACCATGTATGTCCATAAATTAAGTTATGTGTAATAATGTGAAATTACACAGGGAAAAAGTATTGAACACACCTACTGAAATGTACTTAATACTTCATACAAAAGCCTTTGTTTGTAATGATAGCTTAAAGACTCCTCCTGTATAGAGAAACTAGTCACATTGCTCAGGTGTGATTTTGGTCCATTCTTCCACACAAACAGTCTTCAAATCTTGAAGGTTCCGTGGGCCTCTTCTATGAACTCTTTAGTTCTTTCCATGCATTTTCAATTGGACTCAAGTCAGGTGATTGGCTGGGCCATTCTAGCAGCTTTATTTTCTTTCTCAGAAACCAATTGAGAGTGTCCTTGGCTGTGTGCTTGGGATCATTGTCTTGCTGAAATGTCCACCCTCATCTCATCTTCAGCATACTGGTAGATTTAGGCAGATTTTTATCAATAATGTCTCTGTACATTTTTCCATTCGTCCTTCCTTGAATAATATGAAGTATGCCAGTACCGTATGCTGTAAAACAGCCCCACACCATGATGTTCCCACCTCCAGACTTCACTGTTGGTATGGGGTTTTTGGGGTGAGTGCCATTTCTCCTCCAAACATGGCATCCAAAGAGTTACATTTTTGTCTCATCTGACCAGACTATATTCTCCCAGTATTTCTGAGGCTTGTCCAAATGTTGTGGAGCAAACTTTAAACGAGCTTCAATATGTTTTTTCTTCAGCAATGGAGTCTTGCGTGGTGAGCTTGCATACAGGCCATGGCGTTTGAGTGCATTACTTATTGTTTTATTTGAACAATTGTACCTGCTAATTCAGGTCTATCTGAAGCTCTCCGCAAGTGGTCCTTGGCTCTTGGACAACTCTTCTGATATTTCTTTTCACTCCTTTTTGTCAGAAATCTTGTGAGGAGCACCTGGTTGTGGCTGGTTTATGGTGAAATTTTTTCTCACCATTTCTGGATTATGGCCACAACAGTGCCCACTGGAACATTCAGAAGTTTAGAAATCCTTCCTTAACCAATGCCATCAGTATGTTTTGCAACAATAAGGTTGCAAAGGGCTTGAGAGAGCTCTTTGATTTTACCCATCATGAGATGTTCCTTGTCTGACACCTGTAATGAGACACCTTTTTGTAGGCCATCAGTTGGGACTGAACCATGTTATATTAATTTGCACTGATAAGAGGCAGGATTACTTTCCAATTACTGATATATTTCAGCTGGTGTCTTGGCTTTCCATGCCTTTTTGCACCTCCCTTTCTTCATGTGTTCAAAACTGTTTCCCTGTGTCATTTCACATTATTACACACAACTTAATTTATGGGCATCTACGGTTTGATTTCTTTGCATGTGTGGATTGCATGGGTTGTTGCTGACATTTTGTGAAAATGTAATTTCATTACAATAGCCCCATTACAAATATATTTACTGAGAAAAATATTGGTGCGTTCAATACTTATTTTACCTGCTGTATATATATTTATTTATATATATATATATATGTATATATACTGTATAAGATAGACATAATACAAAATATCAACTATCCTCCACTGTCTTGAGTTTCCCATGGCATGTCGTTAGTTTTACTGTCTGGGCAGTCATTATAATCTGTTATTTTAAGTCCAATTCTTTTGTAGCATGTGATCTCACATGTCTTTGTATCTTGATGATTATATTGCAATCACACTTATTTGAACCCGAGGGGGACAACGTTTTATGTTTTCTAATGATTCTGTCAATTACATGATAAAAGACAACAAATATTGGAAATATTTTGACATTTAGGTGGTGAACATGAGTCAAAGATTCAATCTGTAATAAAGATCATTTTGCTTCTCCATCCCAATGTAACTCTGCTATAAAACAGCCAGAGTAATCATTCCCTCATTTCCATTGATTTACTACTTGGCTGTTTTTCTTTAATCCTATTTTCCACCTTTCTTTATTCCCAATGGAAATCTAAACTCACCCTTCCAAAAGTATTTCATAACCCTAACCATAACCTCCCCCCTCTCACAGCTTCAACTGAACTTCCATTATTCTATAGCCTAACTATTATTTACTCATTCCTGTGGCTCAGTTGTAATCTTTGCCCAGTTATCTTTACCTAAAGGAGCATGAGGGAACGCAACATAGATGATTACTGATGCAGAGGACATGGCATAGGACAAAGGGGTCCATTCATCATCACTTAATTTCTACAAAAGCAGGTGAAAATTAAAATTTTCATCTACTTTAGTGTAAATGAAGTGTCAGGGCTATTCATGATAAAGGTAATGCAGGAGATATCACAGATATCTCCTGCTTACTTATCTGCCCCAATGGTCCGCTGTCACCATCCACTAGTATGAGGACCTGAATTCATCAAAGTCCAAAAATAATATTTATTTGGACTTTGACTGCGGGAACTTATGCCGTCTTCAGATGGTGGCTGTTCCCTGATCCATCTCCTTCCTATGGGAAGGAGTCCTGTGTTGTGAAGAGAGATCTGTTCAGATCCCTCCACCCCAGGGAGCATTTGGAGGACGTAATGAGGAGTAGTGGCAAAGTATGCAGACTTGCCGTGACAATCTCAGGGGCGTATCAAACTCCACATCTGCGATCCCATATGTAAGAAATTTGGCTCTGGCTTCTTAGTTCCCAAAGCCATTCTGCAGGACCATAGGCTAACCCAGGAATGCAGTAATTGAATGATCTGCGACCGATGCTGTGTCTTTGCACGGCGGCTCAATAAATCTCCTTGCGTCCTTTGCATCTCTCTGCATAGCATCTGTGTACAAAGACACAATGGCAGCATTAGCGTACAACTCTGAATCAGGGTCATTGCTCACATGAAGGTTGCATGGAAATATATGCAATCTTGTGCATATCGTCGCCTATAGCATATGCGCCTTGTTTGCTACCAATCATCATCAATGTGCACTTGCTCCTTCCCTATACTAGGTGCAAAAGATATGACTCCAAAATGGTGTATCTTGTTTTACTGTACATCCAGGTCTGCAAAGTCCACATGTCTGAGAACACATAGTCGCTGAACTCTGTCCATGTGAGAAAGCCCCATCACTACCCACTTCCGCCTCTAAAGTGGTACGTATATATGCGATTTAAATGTGAATTACTCTGCATTTCCGCATTTGCATGAACCCAGTTGCAGTGTAAATTTGTCTGATCCTGCGTGGCGAGATGCATGTCAATTTGTTTACAGATTAGCATCTTTTTCACACAGTTACAGCCTACAAATCACTAGTGGTGTACAGGATACGTACATCCTTTTGGTTTTTTTATGACACATTACAAAAAAGATGCAAATTGAATACAATACGGCGCGGCTTAGTCACATTTTTCAAATAAGGCTATTTGCACAATTTGAGGATAGGTGTGTGTAGACACATGTGTATACTGTACCTAAAATGCACATTCGCTATTTGGTTTGAATTAAATTAACCAAAAAGTATTGAATTCTTAAATACAGCAGAATCAGCAGAATGCAGCAGATATAACGCTCCCTCCTGTGTACAAAAAACAAAACATGCTAAAATAGGCAAACAAAATTATATACTACATGCAGGAGCAATGAAGAGAGAACCTATGAGCTTTCATGGTCAATTTGAAATCAGCCAGTCAGTAGTGATGAGCTAGTTGTTCTTTCTTTCCCCTTCCCACCTCTTCATTCACAAATTTCAGATGCTGGAAAATTTCTATAGGTGTACATTCAGGGTGTGCAATACATTTCTGGGTGCACAAAAATGATTACATTTACAAACAAAGTGAACATTATATTTGTCAAAGTACAGTATTTGCCAGAGGAGCCTATGCAAAGTTGCATGCTCTCAAACCACTTGATGAAGCAGCTGGACCAGTCCGAAGCAGGTATGTCTTCTACATGCAGGATGAAGGTCTCCACTGCAGCTTCCAATGACTCAAAATAAATCCCATGTATTTTGCGCTTGATTTGTGAGAACACGAAGAAGTCACAGGGGGCCAGGTCTGGACTGCATGGCGGATGACCAAGCTTCTGGATATGTTCACGGGCCATAAAATCCACCACTGTCCCGGACTTGCTGGCATTGTTGTGATGGAGAAGGGCACCACAAGCGCAAGTTCTTGGATGGCGCCTGGAAATGGCTTGCAGCACTTGAGGCAGGCATTGGTTGGCGTACCAGCCCCAGTGATGGTGCGCTGTTGCGCTCACATCCGAACTTCTGTGGTGGTGCACCTCCAACTACAGTACATTGAGTCGACAGTTGTTCGGCTTGGAAGTTGCAACTGAAGATCCAGGATTCATCACCACTGATGATATCCCAGGCAGAGTTTGAGTGACCGCCATCAAACCTGGCCAGAATTTTGTGGCACCAAGTCCCCCGAGCCTCCTTCTGCTCTCAAGTCAGTTGATGGGGCACCCAACATGCAGAAACCCAAATGTTTCATGGAGTATCGAGCTGATGGCTCCCTATGAGATGTCTATCTCCTTCTCTAACTGGGTCACAATCACCCTCGACTATGGACAGCATTGCAGCAATGTTATCCTCGGTGATGGCGGACACAGATTGCCTGCAGCGCTCCTCATCTTCCAGGACCGTGTTCCGCCCCAAAATTCTTCAAACCACTCAAACACGGGAGTTTGGGATGGTGCTTCCTTCCCAAAAGCAGCTTGCAGTCAGACAAAACTCTCCTGCTGTGGCAGACCACTGTTGTAGTCGAATAAGATCATGGCTCTCCATTCGCCTCTGTTGAGCTCCATAACTAGTTTCTTAAAGGAAGTGAACAAGCTGACTTGTGCAGTGCTGCTTATAAAAGGTTCTGTGCCCTAAAATTTCACAAGTACTATAGTCAGAGATTACAGATCACAACCAGACAGTCAGATTGTGTCTACTCTACCTATGCACTGCACATCTGGAAACTTATTGTACACCCCTCCTCTTATTATCCTTTATTATTTTCCTTTATTTTTATGGTGCCATAAGGGTTCTGCAGAACTTTACAAATGAGCAAAAGTGAAAGAAGAGTGAAAAGTTTCCACCAATATGAAATATTCTAATACTGATTTAAAGTTTATGGTTACATTTAATTGTGAAAAATGTAATCTTCAGGCTGTATGCTCATATCTTTGAGTAATTACATTTTACTGTACCTTCCTGTACCAAAGTAGATGTTATGAAATAAAACATGATCACTATTATATAAACATTTAAAATTCTCATGCTGTTGCATATTATTTGCATCACAATACTTTAAGAACCAATTAATGGGTTCAGAAAAGGTGTACATGTTTATACGTGTTCACTCCTAATCAGAACATCTGTGTATCAGTTTTAGACATGCTTACTTACAAGGAAAATGAGACAGTTCTAAATGGTACCATACTGCAACTCTGCTGAAGTGAGACTGAAACCATAATTCTCAAGTGAAGCACTGCAGGTGGTTGCGTCCAGGAACCTCGTACTCTGCTGCATTTTCCTTCTTTTCCAGTTTGGTCACAGTACAACATATTAGATTATGCAGTTGAAAAAAAAAGTCACTGGTGTTTCCACTTGAGGATCAAACAACTGGCACCATCCTTTGGAACCGTCAACTGTCCATGCAAATGTTTGACCAGCATCTCTGCCATTTCTTATCTTATGCTGTCAAGCAATATGCCCTATTTCCTTCCTCATTTTCTTATATGACCATGTGTTCTACAAAGGGGTCATTAGGAGTCAACATGACAATGCCAGAATTGACTTTAACTGCATAAATTCTAGTAATATTTATAATATTGCAAATCTTTAAAAATTAAACAATTAAAATGATTTTTATTCATATTAAGCCGTTAATACAAGACTTTATATTTGCAGCAAAATGTAATGAGCTGCACTACCCATTATTACAAGTATGTTTATATGGTCACTGAATGGTGCTTGCTCCGACGAGGTGTGATAGAGACACTAGAAATAGAAGTACAGTAGGGAGCTCTATACTGCGCGCAGTTGGATGATGTTTTCAGTCTGGGCATGAGTCTGAGCCGCACTGAGCATGCCTCCCATGGTTACTGCTGGGAGTCGCAGAACCAATTTGGATGCAAAATCCATGGATTTTATTGGGCATTCCTGGAAGGCAACGGGAGGGAGTTGACTAGGCAGACGCAGGATCTGATAGCGAAGGAGAAATAAAGTAACTTGAACAAAGGATTGGCTAAGAAAAATGTGTTGTATACACTTTTCCAAAACACAGCAATACTAAAAAGACATACATTCTGTCACGTCTTATCAGTATTGGATGAGGTCAATATCCCAGTAATGGGGATGCCGGGTGCTTAGAATACCAGTGCTGAAATCCCGACACCTGTCAGAATCCTGGTGCCAGCATCTTGACTGCCGACATGGCAACGGTAAGTAGCGGGATTAGGGGGAAGGTTAGCATTATGGTTTAGGCACTGGGAGAGGGTTTGGGTTAGGCACTAAGGGAGGAGGCTTAGGTTTAGGGCGCAGGGAGGGGAAGGTTAAGTTTAGGCACTAGGAGGGGTTAGATTTAGGCACCGGGTTAGGGGTAGGGAGAGGGGGAGGGTTAGGATACCTACCTACCCTGTTGGGATGCCGGCATCGGGATTTTGAGCGCTGGGACTCCAAGCACCGGGATCCCATACCCAACCCATCAGCAAGGCCGTGGCTGTGTAACGCATGTGCTGTAGGTGTTTTAAGGACTTTTCGCACATGTGCAGTTGAAAATAATAGCTCAGCTACGTGAACATCGGCATTGCATTCAAATTGCATCAGGCCCAGATCGTCATTTAAATAAAGCTTAGAATTACAATATCAAACATTCATATAAGCAAATACATAATAGTCCTATATTATATCAGAGCTCTCCAGGAGCTCCCCGGACCAAAATAATCCACTTGATTCAAACTGTTAGGAAATGCACAGTCTTGTAGGTGAGATTCACATTATACTGTGACCCAGAATGTCACTGATAAATATCGTAGGTGGCCTTTCCTTTCAGGAATCATGGCTAACCAAGATGGCTATAGAAGTTATAAAGTGGGGACATGTCTATCATATTAGCAACAATGACAGTTCAAATTAATACTTTTTTATTTATTTACTAGTAAATAAATGATCCTGGCATCTGTTGGATCACCTCAGCAGCTCCTACCCCTATCCCTCCCATGCCCAGCCCCTCCCACTCCCATTCACGCCCCCTCCATTCCTCATATACTTACCCTCTATTCCCGGTCCTCTTCTGTCCCATCGTTAAGCCCGCGCATGAACCTCACACCTAGGGGCTGTTTCTGAGTCTCATGCAGAATGGCTGTATCTTTTGCCACATCCATGAGTCTTATGTATATTCAAATGGCGATTTAATCAATACTGAGATGCCAACTTGCAAAGTCTTGCAGCAGTACAGTTCTGACTCAATGCACCATCAAAACTTGCACAAGCCCTATGGCAGGTGTAGTTTTTACATCTGAGTATGGCCTCCTATGTGAGTGGCTGTGCATCTTTGGATGCAGCCATCCACAGTGACACGCCCGTTACATGCCTGCATCTGTTTTCCACCCTCCCAGGAATGCCCACTGAATTCCACAGACCATGCGTCCGATCCTTTTCTGTGTGTGACCCAGAATCAGGCCCCTAAAGTGCACAGCGTGTGGAGTGGGAGCTGCTAACATGATGACCTCATGTTTTAAGGCCTTACATTATTGAAAAGTGACATCGCACCTGTCCACTGAAGCTGTGGCATAAAAATTCAAAGATAACACTCAACACCTGGTATAGTGAGTCTGTGATTGCTGCTGGGAACCTTCCTTTAGCGCTGTGGACAGTGTTCTTGGGTTGGGTATGAAATCCCAGCTGTTGGGATGCCGCTGGTGCCTAACCCTAACCCTCCCCTAATGCCTAACCTTAAACCCGCTACCTAACCCTAACCTCCCCCTAACACCTTGATATTTACCATCAGGATGCTGGCAGTCGGGATACTGGTGCCCAGATCCCGACCTGTCGGGATTTGGTGCCAGTATTCAGACCATCGGCATCCCGCACACCGGGATGCCGACTATATCTCGTATTCTCATAACCTGGACATTCAATATGTGCATTCTTTCCAATAAAATCCTCAAATTAATAACAATATACCCATGAAAATGAAAGGAAAAAATATCTAGTGCAACACTGCCAATAGGTAGCTGGAAACAATTATTTTAATGTTATCCACTCAAATGGAAACATATAAAAATAGTATATAACAATTACATAGATCACCCAAAGACATCCCGAACTGGAATTAGGAATTCCAGTCCTGAAATTATTTACAAATTTTGGGATTACCGGACTCCAATCTCGGGATCCTGGGATTAATTCAGGATTTGGAATAAGGGACAAAGTGGTAATAAAAGTATTATATTTTTACATTTATTTTTATCTCTTCTCCACCCGTCTTCCCTGCCATCCATATCCTCCTCCTTTCATCTCTGCTATCTATCTCCCCCTCTTGTCCTCAGTCACTGATTGGCTGGGAATGTGCACAGTGATGATGTCACCGCGCAGTGCACACCCTGTCTATCAGTGACTGAGAGCAACTGCACCAAGGGACTCCATCTAATCTATGGGCAGCTGGGAGAACCTGAGATGATCGGATAATGCACCGAGAAACGAGAAGGTATTATCCCACTGATCTTTAATAACCTGGATTTAATTATTATAATACTGTATTAGTAGCCAGATATATGTCCTAATGGCTTCTTTATTACAGTTGCTGTTCTTTTGAAACCAGATCAGTCCTTTAGTTGATGTGGAATTTTTTGAAAAAATGACAGGTGCGTGGAGGACATGCTGTCTGTGGCCTGAAAAATTTTGGGACATTTTCGGCATTCAGCAGCTGCTTGTAGAAGTTTGCAGCACCTGCAAGAACAGTTTCATTTGCTCTGCTACCTGCTAAAGCAAGATGTAATAACAAGGTGGAATTCCACCATTTATATGTTTCAGTAAATGGAGGAACAGCAAAAAGCCATCCAAAGCTACACAATGAGCAATAACATAGCCAGAATGTACCTTACTCCAGCGCAGTGGTGAATACTTTCTGTGTTGTGCAAGGTGCTGAAACCCTTCCAAGTTGTCCTGTGAAGTGAGTTCAGACACTGTCAGCTTGAGACAGGTGATTCTTTTAATCATACTGTTGGAAAGCAGCTTGAGAAACTGAAGAAGGAGCTGAAACAATGCAATTCCACTAAGTATGTTGGACTTGAACATCAAGTCCTTTATTCGCTTTGCCAGGATCTAAGGGTTGTTAGAATCTTAAAATTGGATCAACACATTTTGGCGATCATGTTTGATCCTAGATATAATACATACATCGAGTTTTTCTTTCCAATGGACACAGATCTGAAGTGATGCAAAGAGCTGTTGGTGAGCAAGTTGACAGCCCAAGTGGTACGTGACACGGCATTGTCTCCTCCTTCAGTTTCTCCTACAACTGTGGCTACAATAACTCAGCTTTCCAAAGAGACCCACTGGAGATGCAGATGAGTCAACACAACATTTTGACATCTGGGGCCAAATGTAATAGGGTGAGAGTTTTGAAAATGTGAGAGTTTAGCAGTCAAGAAGTCCAGAGGCATCTGTAATATTGGATTCCAGCAGGGGCAAATTAATATTATATGAAGATGTACACACTGATGAAGGTGAGAATGATAATGGCAATGGCATCTTGTCTCTGCAGAGCCAGTTTGTATGTAGAGATCATTGCCAGCAATGTCAGCTGCCCATTGGTAGCTTATGTGGGGGACCAAACAAATCAATCATTTTAGCCACAATTGGCAGTCCCTGTCGCTAAAGTGATTGGTTTGTTAAACTGTGCATGTCCTGTTTAATATACAACATAAGCATGGGTGGGAGGGCTCAAGGACAATTCCATCTTGCATCTCTTTTCTTTGCATTATGCGCTGTTTGGGGCATTACTGACTGACATTTATATAGTTTATTATCCTAGTCATGCAATTTTTTTTTTTCATTTTCTAATTTTTTTTTATATTTTAAAGGCAAATGTTTTTTTTATTTAATTTTTTTTTATTATTTCAAGGAATATTCCTGCCCACTTTATTGTGGTCAGATATAAGTGTTTCAGAGTCCTGCTGGCATCATTTTTTTTTAATCCTTTTTTTTAAGTTTTAATTTTTGCAAATAAATGTACCCTAATGTAGTATTGGAGTTTGGTGTTTGTGGATTGTTACTGCCCACTTTTTTGTGGTTCAAGGTTATTTATTTTTTTTATTTAATTTTGGGTTTTTATACACCCCTAAAAAAAATGTAACAATGTGTATTTGACTACTTTAATATTTGTCCATTGTTTTTTACTACTACATAATTTATAGCATTTCCACAAAATACTGTCGAATTGTAATTTTTTTCTTGTCTTACTTTAAACACATGTAGGTTTTGGTAAAGATGGCCCTGCCCAACCCTGTAAGAATCAGCAAGATTCTGACTAATTTAATTGTGTGTTTGTTTGTTTGACTCAACATTCATACTAATTTCTATGTACACACATTTCAAAGACGTTGTTGAGCTTATCCTCGCCATGCTTCCACACCCTACCTTACCTGGTCCTCATCCTCGTCGTAGGCATAGGAGGTGTGCAAGGCCCCAGATATTTTGAACACGTGTCACCCTTTTTGGAATGCCTGATGATGAGGTGTTAACCACTTATTGCCTACCATCCACCATTATCCTAGACACTCTTTCAATAATAAAGAGTGATCTAGAAAGTCAAATTCACATTCCTACATCAATATCACCACTGACACAGTTGCTGGCGGTGTTACATTTCTGCACCTCAGGGTCCTTCCAGACCACTGTGGGTCCGGTGGCTGGCATCTCCCAGCCATCATTCTCCAGGATCCTGAGGCATGTGATGAATGCTTTTTTTAAGCAGATTACTCAATTTATTAGTATGACTTTGGATCAGGAAGCCCTTGTTGTGGTCAAGCAGCAGTTTTTGGAGATTGCTGGCTTTCCACACATCATAGGGGTAGTGGATGGCACTCACATAGCACTACAGCCTCCAGCATGAAAGGAACACATATATCACAACCGTAAACATTTCCATTCCATGAATGTGATGGTGCTATGTGATGCCTCCCTCCAGATTCTCTCCCTGAATACAAAATTTCCTGGCAGCTCACATGATGCATATGTGATACAACATTCAGGGATATGGCACAAATTAGCTACACTGCAAGCTGGTGATGCGTAGCTTCTGGGTAAGTGAAACTTTGGGATGTTGTTCTGAGTTAAAAATGATTGTCTGTTTTGTAATTAAAAACTAAACAACATTTTCTCACCTTCCCTACAGGCGACAGTGGATACCCATGCACACCCTGGCTGCTGACTCCTTTTTTGGCCCTCACACCAGGGCCACAAACCTAATTTAATGCCACTTTTACTGCCACCAGGCAGGTGGTGGAGTGCTGTATTGGTCTTTTGAAAGGTCAGTTCAGATGTCTCCACCACTCATGTGGCGCCCTCATGTATTTGCCAGTTATGGTTTCACGTATTGTGGTCCTGTGTGGGATATTCCATAACATTGCCATAAGGAGTCGAGTACCCATGCAGCCAGAGGATGCCTTGCCTGAGGATGGCTCTCAGGAGGTAGGTGTTGTGGGACTGTCTGGAGGGGCCAGACGCAATGATGTTGTTGCTAGATTTTTTAGGTATGTATGTCAAAAAGATTTTTCCAAAAATATCAATTAAGTGTCATATGCTTCCTTGTTTCTCTGTTTTGACTTTTGAAAGTTTGTATTTTTCAACATGTTTGTAATTTTTTTTCTTTATTTTTCCGTACACCCTACCACAATTAAAACAATGAACAAACCAAAAGAACACTTTGTGAATGCCCTTGTCTGTGCTTGGATAAACAACAACCCTTTTGCTGGCTTGATCAACCATGTGTTTGTCCTTTTTGTACAGTTCTTGATTTTGTATTCTAAAAAGTTTATCATTGTGTACACCAAGTGTTTGTGTTTTAATGTAACGTTGTTATGATGTTTCTTGCTGTTTTGTGAAACAATAAAGGAATTTTTGGGAAAAAAGAATAGAAATTTTAAAATTTTGAAAAAGGCAATATTAACCATAACACATTCACCATGTTCCGGAAACATTTCTGTGACATGAGAAATGTTTGTTTATTTGGACCCTATTGTATTTTCTGCTACAGTTTAGTTGTCTTTTATGTTTCAATTTTAAAATTATAAACAATACACCACATTAAACAAGCTTTCTAAAAATGAGTAACTGAATTTTCCCGATGTATTTTTGTGGCCAATTGTTTTAGTTTTTACTTTGCACTATCATTGTGTATGCCTTACAATGTTGGCCAAAGTATGATTTTTAAGAATTTGCTCCATCAATATTTTGGAAACAAAAATACATACCAAACCAATGTTAAAATTCAAAGTTTTTTGTTAAAAATATTAATAAACTACATTTTTAACAAAACATTAAGCCCAAAAACCATTTCTATGCCTGGATTAGACAGGTCTTGTCTAAAAAAAATGATGACAAAATATGTTAAATTCAAAAATTTATTAGAAAACACACACACACAAAAAAAATTAAACACCGGCAAGGTCCAATGCATCTATTATTTCGCCAATGCTGTTTTTTGCATTGGCCAAAGTTTCGGCCAGAAGACCCAGCTCCTCCCGTAGAAATCTGAATAGCATCTGTGGATCTGTAGAGTAGAAAAATGAAAAAATATATTATTTTACAAAATACGAGTCACAAACATAAAACAATTTCAGTTTATTCTATGCCCTACAAAGTATGTGGGACACAATAAAGTTGATGTATACACCAAAAATTTTAAGCAAAAAAAATGGCAGGCACATTTGTAGGCCTAGCAAGTAAGTTCATGTATTTTGTGATAATATATTAATGTCTTTTTTGGGGCAACCAACAAATAAAAAAACAAAATTCAATTTTTATTTGTTGCCAAAAAAAAAGTTTGTGTGAACATATACACATTGACAAAACTTAAAAAAATATGCTACTTATCTATGTAGTTGTAATTTTTCTACATATACATTTTATGGGGCATAAACATTGAACGCCATAAAGGACAGACTACTATTTAGAGGAGACCACAGGGATTAATGTTGAACGTATGATGTTGCTGGTTTTTTTTTTTTACTTTTTAAGTTTTTTAAAATGGCAAAAAGGGTTAACGGCTAAGTAGCCTTAAAGCCAACTCTGTTGACAATTATGAGCTAGAAATGTTACCTAGAATAGACACCAAAAAATCATATTGGACAAAAATCCCTCAACACGCAACAAGGCCTTTAATAAAATAAATACATTACACAAAATATTTAAAAAAAAAAAAACAAATACAACTACACACTAAGATCCTGTATATATGAAGACAATTCTATTTTACATAATAATAATAAAAAATAAAAAAAATACCATATATATGTGCACGCGAAGATGGCTGCTCCTCCATCAGGGTTGGGTGCCCATTTAAATCATCGGGGGGAGTTATTTGTCCCGAAGATTCTTGTTCTGGAGGGGAATTTTGGGATGAGTGGGCAGGAGAGGGAGGACCATTTCCTGAGTTGTAACCCAGGGAGGGAGGGTTACTTGGGGAGTATGGTTGGCGGGGAGGGAGAGATGGGTTGGGAAGGGGAGGGGTTAGGAGGGGAATTTTCATTGCGGCCGCTACACCGTGTCCTTCTCCATCTATGCTGCTGTCCTAAGAAAAGAAAAATGACAGTTCATAAATATTTTGATGCAATAACAATACAAAACACACATATTTAGATAACAGTTTACACCCAAGAAAACAAAACAAAAAAACCCCAGACATTTATGGTAAGCAGTTAACACAAACTGAACAATAGGTACAACATACACTACAGCTTGTTTTAAAAAAATCACTTAAAAAAAACAAGGAACAAATATAATAATCAAAAATGCAAATGCATACTTACTCCGGCGTATTTGCGCCCGCAGACTCAACAAGACCTTGGGCAAACGCCGCCGGAGGTCTGACCACCGGCGCTCTAACTGCACAATATTGCGCCGATAGCCAAGCGCCTGCAGCCGGCGGTGGACCACCGCGTAAGCCTGCCTTTTTATAGTTTTAGAGATAGGGGGTTCAAGGCGCCTGCCCATCCCTTCAACAAGAACTAAAAGTTCAGCGCGAGTGAATGCTGCTGCTCTCATGATGGCAATGGCAGGTTTTACAGTAAACCACAAATATAAATGGATAACATGAAAAATTATTGGCTAAAAAAAATACATAATTTATAAATACTAATTTCTATTGTACAAAGCATTATTCATGGGACCAAAACTCTAAATTAATAATAGCAACTCGGATTGGCTCAAGCCCTTTATGTGCGAATGCAAAATAAAATATGCATAATTACACAAACTAACATTCATAATGTTATTTTAAACATGCATTTAACAACAACACAACATTCGTAAACAAAAAAACAGGTTTAAAATATTTTATTTAAACAAACGAACTAGCAGAAAGACATCAGCATGAACGGAATGACATTTGAACAATAAAGTTTTAAAACCAATTGAAAGGGAGTAAAAACAAACAAACAACACTTTCGAACACTAATTACATAATTGTCAACAAGCTAGTAACAAGCTGATCGATAGAGCATGGAAACATGACATGTGGGCATCAAGCGGCCGCAACCATCAGAAGAAAATTAACATAGAGCGACAGACAGCGACAGACAACGATCGACTCGATCACTAGCTGCTATCACTCGTTATCTAGAGGAGGTGCTTTGTTCATGTGTGGGCGTCACTTTGGTTGCGATCGCCCGGCCATGCGATTGTTTTTTTTTCTGATTCTTGATCGTTGGGCGTACGACTGAGCGGCTGCTTACGACTGACTCTGAATGAGGTCCAATGCCTTTTGCCTTAATGATGGAAACACCAAGTATTCTGAATAATAGATCTACTCTACGTACTTCTTCTTTCACTTTTTATGTTTGGTGATTATCATCAATTAGCACTTACCACTAAAGTGGCCACAGTGTCATGGATGGATATATACAGATGATGCTTAACAGTTTATTTCATTGTTGATGGTTTCTTATCACCCGCTGCAATGTTTTATTTTGTGTTGCTTTTTTCCCCCTATTTTTTATAAGGTAGAGACTAGTTTTATACTCGTCACGGTAATGGAGGTGTATTGTGGTACAATATCAGAGTTTAGATTATAATGTTATTTTTAAAGTAACAAAACATTAATAAATCACAAAATAGGACTCCAATATAATTGTTATCAGGTTTCTCATGCATTTATGTTTTGTTGTTGTTACAACTCATCGTGTCATAACCTATCTTTGTTAATTTCCTTTTAATGGAAAGTTTAGAGTAAATGTTTCTAGTCTTGATGTTGCGGGAATAGATATTTAAGTACAGTAGGTCTGAGGTTGCGTGTGGGTTACCATCTGCTGAGTAACCTGCTTTGTCATTGTCCTATTTAGAAAACATAACTCAGGACATCTTTTGTCCTTACCAAAACCATTAGTACTGAACACAGTGTAGGGCTGTGAGTGCATGAAATGTTGCCAATCATCTGAAAAAGAGTTTGAGATAATAAACCTGACACTATGTACAGATCTATTTCGCCTTTATCTGCAACATTACCACTCGTCAGTGAAAAATACATTTATCCTCTTAGCTTTTACAACAGTGGGCCTGATTCACTACGGATCGCAACTGCGATTGCAATATCTATGACGCACACAGTCTCACTCCGCTGATATGCTAATCCACTGAGATCGCTATGCCATCGCAGCACAACATAAGGACACCCACCTTACCTTACACACACCCATAATACTTAGCAAGACTGCAAAACCATTGGTAACATCGAGTACAATCGCAGCCTCTCGCACATAGCCTATCCTTAACTCTCCTCTTCTGCAGCCTAACCCTAACCTTCCCCCACCTGCAACCTAACCCTAACTGTCCCCTCCACAGCCTAACTCTAACCCTGCCCCTTGTGCCTAACCGTAACCCCTGAAAACCAAACACACTTGGACTTTGGGGTTCTGAATGAAGATGAGTCCAGACTCGGATCTCATATATTTTGAATTTGGATTTTAGTCCCTCGTGATTTCAAGTACAGTGAGGTGGTCAAGATTGACTGGAAATTACTGGAAATGGATGTTATTGATATTACTAATGTCATAGGTACAGAAACAGGTCCAAGTTACATTATTTTAGCAAGTTATATAAATTTTTTATAGAAAACCGAAACCAAACCAAAACAATTGAAGTTGGTTTTGCCAACGCTAAAACACGACGATAATTTAGAACCACAACCAAAACACGGGGGTCTGCGCACATCTCTAATAAATATATTGGTAATAGTATGTATATGCTGAATTTAAATTATTTAAGAGGTTGCATGTCATGTATGTTACATCTTTACGGTAGTTGAATTAGCATTCAGTGTAAGGTATAATAATACTTATACTGTGATAATGTACAACGGGTTTCTTGCTTCAGATTAGTGTTAAGCTTGCACTATAATGCCTTGCTGATTTCTTTCTTGAAATAAATAAAAGGATACAATTGTGTTGTTCATATTCACGATGTTGGAGGCGATAAATAAGGTTCAACACTAGGTATAGGGTCAGAGTAGAAATGACTGGCGACACAGCTTCTAAAGACCGCAGTCGAGGAGAGAAACAGAAGCTTCCCAAATGGCTCCCAAAGATGGATATACAAGACAATACAATACAAGATAATCTCTGGTGCTTGCTTTAATGTACTGTATATAAATGCGACTTTGCGTAAACACCTTAAATGTGCACAAATAGTTCCTAGGATGACCAGCGCTTGTCTGTCCAATGAAAAACCTCCTTCTATTCTCACTCTACGTGAGGTGTTCACACAAGAGATGGTGAATTGTCCACTACAATAGTTTAGGTACGAAATAAATTTCTTTTCAATTGCACAGTATATAAGATATAAATATGTCTTGACAATGACTACTTTAATAAAACAAAATAAAATAAATTTAACTAGGCTGCTAGCACTAAAACGTCATATAATAAATACAAACACTTAAACATGTGAATCAATTAAAAGAAAAAATAAAACAAAATAAATAAAACAGTATGAGTCTCGCTTATTTGGAATCTCACAACATGTTTAACGCAGAATGCCTGAGGAAGGTGTTGAGCTGTGAAACATGTTGCAAGATTCCAAATTAGTGAGACTCATTCTGATTTTATTATTTTATATTTTATTGACAAGGAAGGTTCAGACAGGAGACAGAGGGTATGGAGAGTCTGGTTCATGACAGATTTTAATTTAGAAGGAGAAGTTAACGATGAGTAAATTAGAGCAAGAGGGACTGTAGCTGGTAGGACAGTCAGTGGTAGTAGTTGATCGTAGCAGTAGAATAGGGTATAGTGAAGAGGTGGGCTTTGAGTGAGCACTTAAAAGATTCACAGTTGTAAGAGGCTGCTTAATAGTTAGGAGTTCTATAAGTGGGGGCAGCACAGGAGGAGTCTTGGATGCAGGAGTGAGGCTGCAAGATACAGGTCAGAGAAAGTTGTAAGTGGGGGAGAGGCACATATCTATAATGTATGTTCCAAGTGTGTGGTGACATGTGCCCCTGAGCCAAGGGTGACCCACAACACTCACCCTACACCCATTGACTACTGCCACAGATCACAGGCTGCTCACCAATAGTAGACTAACATTTCTAAGTCCGGTGAATGCATTCCCTACCCCTAGGTCAAAGATGTGTGTCCGGTGTGTGTATTTACCCTTTGTCCTTAAAAGGGATTGTCTACCTGGCAGTCCTTACAAGGTGATTGGTTACACTTGTGGAAATCAAGGCTCGCTGTATAAAACTTGAATATTGCTCTGATCTGACCCTTAGACTGGATTTTGCCCCTGTCTTTGCTTGGTCTCTTGACCCATTTCTGCTGAATACCTGTACATTGAACCTGGATTGGATTCTGACCTCTGTCTTTGTCTGTTCCTTCAAAAGGATTTTCCTGTGTACAGGACCCTGGACTGTTTCTGACTATGAGCTGAGTATGCTGTGAATACATCACACAGGTAAAATATTATTTATAACCTGTAAGTAATTTGCTCACCTCTATTTGTCATAACTAATTATATGTAAAATATCTTATTTTGTAAACTAGCTTGATGGCAGACAGTTGCTAAGCAGGATCAGTGAAAGGGGCTTAGATGGCATCGGTGATAGCACTAATAGCACAATGGTCCAAATCGTTAGTGTGAGAAGAATACTATTACTATTGCCTATAGCTCTTAAAAGCTTAAATAATTGACAGAGGTGAGTGAAGTTGTTATAATTGCTAAGCAGAGATCATCAAAAGGGGCCAACTACAGCAACTCTATCTGTAAAAATAAATATTATGTGAAGTACCGTACTGTAGCAATAAGATTTAATGAAATAAAGATCGACTGCTAAAATATTTTTACGGTTCTCCAATGGAGAAAATACTATACAGAATATATTTTCATTAAAAAAGAATAATAATAATAATAATAATAATAATAATAATAATAAAAAAAATAAGAATAAAGAAAATCTAATGATGCATTATGTGAAGTTTTTTGTTCCTCCTGTATGTTCCTATTTTTCCCCCTATTCCTCCAGTCTCCCCCTATTCTGGCCCCTATTCCTATTGTATTATATTATTTATCTCTCTTTTCCTCCCATCTCCCCATATTCTTCTCCCTCTCCTTTTTTTTACTGTGTTGCTCTGAGAGAGAGAGAGAGAGAGAGAGAGAGAGAGAGAGAGAGAGAGAGAGAGAGAGAGAAAGAGAGAGAGAGAGCTGGTTCGAGTCACATGCAAAGTTGCTAAACTGTGAATTGCAGCCAATTGTGAAAGACAAATATAAGTACCTTATACTAATGTGAGAATCTGTACGGCTGATGCGGAGTCTTTGTGCCTGCAAGTGGAAAGACATACCGCCTGGGCCGGATTAAAGGAGGGGCGATAGGGGTGGTTGTCCCGGGGCCCCCACACATTGGGGACCCGCACACACTTTCCCTGGCCCCCTGCCACATCCCTCTGATGTACCATTTTTCGTTTCTTGTACTGCAGTAGTTGCCTGCCATGGCCCACAATTAAGCCCTGCGCCTCCCAGCATTAGGCTCCACCCACTTTTGAAAGAGCCGCGAATCGGGCCAGTGACCTGGTCCAACTTTTTGTTGCTGCTGCCGGCTCCCCGCTGTAACTGACACCAGGATATCATGTAAGACCAGATCATGTCTATCTATATATATGTCTACATATATATATATATATATTATATGTGTATAGGTATGTATATATATATATATATATATATGTATATATATACTTTATATGTGTGTGAATATGTATATGTGTGTTTATGCATATATATATATTTATATATATATATCACAAACCCTCAATGCGCTAATAATGGTACAAGTATTTATACCAATTGGTAGGCAAATAAATAAAAGAAAATGAAAGCTGATCCTCTTGTACGATCCTTGCCAGAAAGTGGATCTATAGATAAAATAAAATAAAAACAAGACAAGAAGGCGCTAATAGTGTAGTATGTAAGACACCGTTTGGTTTTTCAGAATAAGTAATGTGCATACATTTTATTTGTATAATTTACACTTATCTCAATTCCAACCAATGTTGCGATGAATCAGGACACGGTTTTCATATAGTTTCCAGCATCAGAATATAGCCCAGCAACAAGACAAAAAACAAGAAAAAATTCATAGGGTAGTATATCCAAACTTTATAGATTAAAACATAAGATTAAGAACACGTACAAGATAATGACTTGGCTTATGGCATATCAATAAAGAACAATTCACCCAAACGAGGGATCCAAAGTATTCCAACTGAATGGTACTGAATTCAGGAAACCTCTGTGGTATTGTTGTGGACTTGAAAGATAGTAGACAGAAACCTACAACGCATTTCGTTTGTAGCCAAACTTCCTCAGGAATAGGTTCCTGGTCCAAGTTGTGATGCTTAAATAGGGCTCCTGGTTCACTAGAGCATTAGTGTAATTGTTTCCTATTCACAATAAAATGACTCCATTTCTGATCATATATATCAATGTACTACTCCAACAATATGGCCGATCTTATATAATAGAACCATACATAAAAACATGTATAAGATGAATTTACATACATATAAGAATATTTAGCATTAATATTTTCAAAATAAAAAAAACAATCATATTTAAAAATGACTTTAAGCAAGTTGTACATGTTGAAATTAATTTATTAATGAAAAACGGGCTAACCCAAAATGGCCGCCAATAGTGGGGACAATGTGTTAGTTATACAAAACTATGATAGAGCTGAAAGAATAATTAGAGTATAATGAGTCCTAATGGACCTATAGAAAGCTGCCACCCTATATAATTGCACCAACCAAGGGCGCTGTGCTGGTGACAAAGCTAAATGAGGACCCAATCGGGATCCTAAACAGTCATGGCATGTCACCCGAAAACCAGAAGTGAAGCGACGCCTGAGACGCATGATACACCTACCAGAAGTGACGCAATGCAGGTGTATCACTCCCGGACATGGGATGCCAGGACCACGTTACAGGAAGTGGGGCAGTGAGGGTGCACTAGATGATACTAGACGCGCCTACTGGAAGTGACGCGATGCAGGTGCATCTCTCCTGGATATGTGATGCCGGACCATGCTACAAGAAGTGGGGCAGTGAGGGCACACTGAATGATGCTTAATTACCGGAACCATTGCGGCATCCATATCAACATGCCGAGTATAGGTCTGGAACTAGACCACAGGAAGTGGGGCAGTAAGCATTAAGCTGGGGTCATACACAGTTTGCCTTACTATGCATAAGCCAAACAAGTGCTTTCACAGTCATACAAAACTACAGTTCTTTTTAAATCTTTCTATCCTGAACCTATACATTGAAACATTTAATTGAATTATCCCAATGTTGTACACATTTAGCTGGGGTCTGCAATACACAGCAAAATAGATTCTACAGGTTCTTTAATATAGAATATTGCTTAAGCTCTGGAGAAGCAAACTATATTAACTGTCATCCATATGTTCTATTTATTTTACAATGAGAAACAAATATGTTCTATACAATTTGTGACTACTACTGAAATGTAGAAGGTCACAAACTGACTGTTAATTGAAAAAACACTTGCAGGCTGCAATCTGATTGAACCTTTTCAGAAACACACTGACTGAGGCAGAGTTTGTATTGCTTACAGTCTGGATATCATGGCAATTTATCAAATATCATTGCTTACAGTCTTGATATCATAGCAAATAATCAATTATCATGTGGTCATGCACTTAGGGGCAGATTCAATTAGTGGCGAAAAGTCGAGATCGGCAAAAAGCGCAATGTTTTCTCCTCATTCGCTTGTTTTGAGGCGAAGTTATCACGTACTTTCACATTGTGCGCTCCCGCTTTTCGTCCTTTTCAATTAGAAACAGGAAACACAGACATGCAAATGCCGCGAATGGCGAAACTAGCGAAAAATACATCTTTTTGGGGGGAAATCAGTCTGTACCCCCAAAAAAACCTAAATGACCCTAGTAATCAATATCGAAGTGTATTAATAGCTGTAATAAAAGTATTTGGGGTTCCTAAATTGAGTCAAATGGCTGTTAAATGCACTTTTGCATTAGTGTGAAAAAATTATATAAAGCAATTTCTTTGGTGAAAAATAATTGCTGTAGTTAACTTGGGGGTACATTTAAATGGGTACTAGTATATTTTGGAGTTAATAAAGGGCATTTTTAAAAAGTTAAGGAAAAAAAACTGCTGCAGCCCCATGCAATCCTAAAAACACCTGTCCCATCCATAAAGCACCCAACCCAATACTTAAAACCCATTTTAAAACACTTTTAAAATTTTCACCCCAAAAATTGAATGTCTTTTTTGGGGTGATTTAAGATAATTTTTTTATTGTTTTGCCTAATTAGTCATTAGGGGAGTGTCCATAGGGTTCTGAACCAAGTCCCCACATTTTTACTCCAAAATATGGATTTTGCACAGCTTTTCTTCTGCCTTTGGATGGAGAAACTTTTTCACCTGTATTTGACTATTGAGTTTTTGCCTAGTTGAATAGGGCAATACTTCAGAAACAGGCAAAAACCGCGCATCGGCAAAAACTTTTTGCCGATCGCGGCTTTTCGTCTCTAATTGAATATGGGCCTTAGTTGGGCCAGAGCTTGCTGGAGGGGCTCCCCCTCCCTCCTATCAGCAGCCCAGCACACGCTGCTGTGTGCTTGGCTGCAGTGGGAGACTGAGCAGCAGCAGTGTCCTCTGTCTGTGGGGGGGGAGCGATCACACAATCGCATCTCCCCCTGAATTTGCGCCAGGCTGGAGGATCTCACAGAGAGTTTTTTCTGAGGGGCCGTGGCCACATCTCCAGTAAATAGGCCACACCCTCTTCACCTGGGCTCGGTCCTTGGTCACAGCGCTGGGATCGCAGATGCTGACATGAGGTGTCTTTTCACTTCAGATGCCTCCTGAAGAATTTGAATTTCAGCAGGATGGACTGTCAAACTTGCTTGTATACGGCTTTGTAATTCTGTCCCCTGCTGAATCAGCCCCTTGTTCCCTACCGCATGTGCACATACACACTAAATACACAGTTTTTTCTTGTTGGGAGCCAATTAGCCGACCTGTATATTTTTGGATTGTGGGAAGAGGCCGGAGTGCCTGGAGGATGTCCAATCAGACACGGGAAGAATATACAAACGCCATACATTTAGGCCATGGTGGGAAGCGAAACCATGACCCCAGTGCTGTGAGGCAGTAATGCTAACCATTACACCATCCGTGTTGCCCCAATCATAGTAGCAAAAAAATCCTTTAATACATACAGTAACATGACCCATTCCAGGAGGGATAAAACTGCTCTGTTCCTGGACTTCCATCATAAGTTATGATTGCCGTCACCTGTGTTGAACTAGTTGATTGAAAAGAAAGGTGTTTTAACGCAGGTGTTGGCAATCATAAATTCAGAGGGAAGTCCTGGAGCAGAGCATTTGTCCCTCCTGGAATGGGTCATGTTAGGAGGTATGTTAATATGATCAGTATTAAAGAGTACAGGGTGTTTAAAAAACATTTTGCTGCTCCCTATTATTCACACAGTAGAATCTTCCAAAGTTAATAATTGCAAAACTGAGATGCTCCTTTCTTTTGAAGTGGAACCGAACATCCTCCGCCTCACCATTGCCAGCAACATACACCATAAAGCGGCACTGAGAGTAGGTGAGAGGTGTCACTGCAGAGGCACAGCTCAGCGCAATGGATATACTCTTATGCTAGTCATCTATCAGTCTCTGCCTGGCATTGTGTCTCATATCAGTATCTACATCCTCCCCTGTCACCGCTCTTAGGGCACGAGTTCTGAGTCAGATGCAATGCTGATGCCGATGTTCACGCAGTTGAGCGATTTATTTTTTTTACTGCACATGCATCTAAGTCACACATGTGTCCCACAATTGCAGTTCGAGATGCATGCACAGGGAAGTACATTGAAATTGTGTTGGTCATTCCTGGGCGGTGACTGGGAGATGAGTATTCATACGCACAGAAATATACCGTCTTATGAGCGTGTTATAGGAGTGTCCCTCGCATGACACTGAAGTGGTTGCATGTACAGGTGTTTATTTGCTCACATAGGAGGCCATACTCAGATGGAAAATCTGCACCTGTCATAGGACTGATGCGAGTTTTGATGGTTCGACTGATGGTGCATCTAAAGACACACCAACAGTATAACAGCATCTACAGATCCTGAAAGTGGGCATCTCAGTCCTTACACATTCAGATGCACAGCAATACACTAGGGAAGGGCTTTGTAGCGGCATTTGCATAAAGTCGCAGACTTGCATCCGTCAAAAGATGCCGACACGGATGCTTCTATGTCCGGCTCAGAATCTGGCCCTTTGTCCTTATTACTTGTGTAAATTACCAGAAGTGGGAAGGTGCATCAGGGAGTGCAGCGGACTGAGAGGCAGAGAGTGGCTCAGTTTTGCATTGACATACTGGCACTACATAGTGCTCTCCGGAAGGAATGGTTTGGGGAAGGGTTTCTAGGATTGATTTTTTCAGTAATTAAACATCCTGTACGTTAATTCATGTAAGAAACCCCTTACCGTTCAGTGAAAGGTCCCCTTGAAGACCTGGCTATAAGAGTAATTTTGTCAACACACCATTTGCGAGAATTTTCTTTTTCACTATTCAATTGAAAATTACTTTATTTCATCTTGACTTTTTATTATATTTATTTTATTATTACTGTATAGAATTTATTATATTTTATTATATATTATTATTTATTATACTTGTATTATTATTAATAAACTTTAATAGTACTACATTCATATTTAAACATGTCTTTGGTGAATTGGCTCTGTAATATTACATTAAAGAAAGAAAAAAGATTTACATGTACTATATAATCTATTTTCATAAACTCGCTTATGTTATCTAGCATAATGGTAATAAGCTCAAAGGTAAAATATGAAGAGCGAGCGGCGGTGAAGGTAATCTAGAGATACAATGTCACACAGACATCACACCTTGTCTACGCTTCCTTGTCCTAGTAGACCTCCTTCTCTTCCCTTAGACTGGGCTTTCTAATTAGATTTGACATTGACATTTAGTGAACTATAACTGCATTTTCCAATGCATTTTTCAGTAGTATATTCTTACATTGTTGTATTCTGTTTAAAACCCATATCTTTCCAAGCAGCTCTGGAGACGCACTAATCACTACATAACTCATGGAACTGTATATTTGAAAGACTTTATATAGAATAAATCATAGCAAATCAGATAAACAATATTTACAAAAATACTTGTATACAGAAATGCGAGTTCTGTACAGATTTGTTGACATACTGTATACTGATTTCAATTTGTAGTCTCCTAATCAGATTTCAAAACACTTGATTTATCAAGCTGCCATTTTTTAAATCGTGATTTTTGGTGACTTTCCTGACAAGTTTGAAATGGCAAGTTAATTAAAAACAAAGGGCCTGATTCAGACCCACTCGCGAGCGGCTGTCCGCTCGCAAGTGGGTCGATGGTCTGCACTGAGCATGCGCACGACGGAGGGAGCTCCGTCGTGCGCATGCGCCAGACACGACGAGCGAAGGACTTTCCTTCGCTCGTTGTGTCCGATCAAAGGGGGCGTGCTGTCAATGTTGATTGACAGCACGCCCCCTTTGGTGGGCGTGCCGGGGGCGTGCCTCCCTGACGGGGGCGTTCCCACGGGAACGCCTCCCGTCAGAAGCCGGCCCACTGACATCACTAGTGATGTCAGTGGGAGTGATTTTGGCTCTGATAGAGCCAAAATCACTCCGGAGCTTGCGGTTGAAAACCTCAACCGCAGGCTCCGGCTCGCAATTTCGATGGTCGCGATGGTCACGACCATCGCGGCCATCAAAATGCACGCTCGTATAGCCTGTGGGTGGTGACCCACAGCTATACGAGCGTCCAGGAGGACGCTCCATGAAAATGGAGCCCGGCCCTCATTCAGAGCGTGCGCTCTGCTCAGAGCGTACGGCTCTGAATGAGGGCCAAAGTCTTTTTGGATAATTAAAATTTTAAAACCTGCCTGGAAAATTACATAAAATAGTAAAAAAATTTTTACAGAAATACATCAGTCCCGTAAAAGAGCACAAAACTTTTCAGCTTAACTTTTTATGCAATGCATTTTTTTACATTATTTTTTGTTTTGATAACATCTTACAAATACGTATTTAGTAGGCATCACTGAAAGTCACAGATCCTACATTCAGAAAAGGGGCGACTTTCACAGCATACATGACACGTGGTGCTCAGTGCACTGTTTATGGGGTACAGTAGTGCATGCATTTGCTGGTCAAGATGGCTATATCTACAGGTGTACAACATTTTGCATCTACTCATGGGAGGAGTGTGGTGAATATGGAGTTTTTTTTGCTGAGTGGTCTAAATATAAAATTTAATCTATTTATACATCTACACACCAAAATACTATTCAAACATGAGTGACAGGACTTGTTGATTTAAATATGATTGAATAAAAGCCCTAACGACTGATATTATCTCACATGTATGTAACACTCCTTACGTAACTAAAATAATGAAACTGAAAGAAATAGAAAGTATTGTATTGCTGCAAAGAAAGAACGGCCTCACTTACAATATGTCTGTGAGGTCTACTCATCGGGTCTAGATTGGAGTCTTACTGCCAACTCATCAGACAACATTCAAGGTATCCAACTCACCTCCCAAATACACCTGGGATGGTGATGGCACTGCCCCCAACAGGGAAGATATCAGCCTTACACAGCCACTCTTACCAATCTTTATGCCAAATGAGGCACTCCCTTAAACAAATCTTCAAAAAACAGAAACAAACCATCTGTATTAACATAGACACCATCAAATCTATACAGATGGGAATCCTTGAAACGAATATTGGGATGACACACTACCTTACTTCTCAGGACTAAAACATAACAATCCACCACAGATTTAAGATGCTGATGAGCACTATCCATAGCAACCACACTCTCCCCATATGTGACTAATGAGATGAGAAAAGGGTCACAAAGCTGCAAGGTGTTCCAAATCACTTGTAATGGCCAAACATAAATCCATGGAGGTGCAATCTGCGAAATCATTTCCACCCAAATGAATTACAAGAAAAACCAGATAACCAGGAACTTCAGCAAGTAGAGACAAATAACTCTTTAGCCATAGCATGCCCAGAACACCCAGCCCTCTGTGGAGGGAACGCCACCACAAATGGTTGCCCGACTACAATGTTTGTGGAATGGGTTCTTCCACAATGAATACAGAAGTGTCAAAATTAAGACTAAGATCCAAGAGAACGTGATCCATCACTGAAGCAAAGCACTTGCCTTTTGTAGGACTGGAAAGTTGCAGACACCAAGGCGGAAAAGGACGATTCTGAAAAGAAGTTTCCCCAGCAGCCCGTTGAGGTTGAATGATGTCTAGGCAAACTTCGATGTCCTTGCAACCTAAAGCCATAAAGGTGTGGCCATGATTTTTCTGCCTAAAATCCTCTATATAGACCAGAGGTTCCCAAACACAGTCCTCAAGACTCCTTAACAGCAAATATTTTAGAGATATCCATGGTTAAGCACAGGTGACTTTATTAGTACCTCAGTCAATTTTATGTAACCACCCTTCACTGTGCTGCGCAAAGAATGAATCAGGCAAAAATAATGGATCCGGATACAATTTCTAAATAGCACACAGTGAACATGTACATACAGTACTCGCCAGCCAGGGCTATTTTTCTGGAAGAATAGGTTCAGGAACTGGGGCTGGAGCTACTGGGGGGGGGAAAGCTATAAACAACAATAATATAATATAATTTTATATATATATATATATATATATATATATAAAACCACGGTTAGGCACTCCAAACAATGAGTAAGCAGCTGGTGCCGGTGCCCTCACAGAAAGGGATACATACAAGATGGTGGTGTGGCACTCAAGGCAGCAAAAAATAATTCAATCAGAGGCCTCTGATTGAATAATTTTTCGCTGCCTTGAATACCACGCCACCGTCTTATATATATATATATATACATATATATATATATATATAGTATTTAGAAAAGATAGCAATTAAAGACTGAGTTCCCGGTTGTTCCTGCTGAAAAATAGCACTGCCTCCAGCCAAGCGTCATAAGATTTATAAGTGTCCTTGCTCACCCCTATTTTTTCTCCCACTGCCACCAAAGCTTTACACGTATGACTAGTTAAGGCAAAGATGTTAACATATTTGCCTTATTTGATATACTCGCGTATGCTATGCCAAATGCCATGAAGAACCACCATATTTGCATATTGCACCACAGTACCCTTGTCAACACTACTGTTGCGTAAGCAACAATGCAAGTGTCCCCACTAGGCAGTCTTCCTGACCCTAGCACCCTCTGAAGAGAAAAGTGTTGAGGAATAAAGAGAGTTACTAAACAACTCTCTTTTCCTTGTGCACTTATGCAGAAAGGAAGAGGCCCCATCACTACTCTCTGCTGATGTAGAAGACATAGCAGAGCTAACAGTAAGCCCTGAAACCTGATTGCCCATACTCCAAACACTGTGTGACTCAGATACAGAGTCACTGGACGGGCCCAGAACGGGGTCAAAATGTTGATGGTCTCCACCGCCCTGTGGAGCAGCACCGACTGGATCTGAAATATAATGGGGAGAAGAGACAGGAATAAATGAACATCAGCTGGCATCGGCAGAGGAGGAAATGACATAGTCATGACGGGAGCAGCGCCGGAGCTGAAAGCAGACACTACCGAAGTGACAATGAACTGCCCCCCAAAATTATACAATTTACAGATGTGTCCACAAACATCTAACCTCCATGAGTTACAAGTCGTGTTACACATGATGCGTGAACGCCGTGCAACTTGGTAGCGCTGAGCATCTTTTCATGCAACTTGTTCCCTTCAAATTCATCTTATTTGCAAAGATATGAATAGTGTGTGGGGCAGCTACATATATTGACTTCCGTCCTCTTCACAATGGTTAGCCCATCATGGCTGATTGACACCATGGTTGATATGCAGATGTCCCATGTACTGGTTTACAGTTTGATGTATAACCAGACTGCTAATTCCTGTGGTTGTAATGCTCAGATATATCACAAGTGAAAATGGTGGAGATATATCAAGCAGTGTAAAGAGTGGAGAAGATGCCCATTGCAACCAACCAGCTTTGAGGTAGCATTTATTAAGTACATTCTAAAAATTTATAAGTAGAAGCTGATTGGTTGCTATAGACAACTTCTCCACTATTTCCACAGCTTGATACTCCTCCCCCTTTGTTTCTTACTGGACGACCTATACAGTAACCATGGTGTTTTGAGGCCATTACAGGATGCCACAGTGAATAGGAGACATGAAGCTATGAAGGTATGTAAAGTGGAAGCTTTGTAGATCTTTACTTTTACATTGCTGTCCCTTCACTCTTTATCAATTCATATTCAGTTAAGACTAATTTACGATTGACTGCTACTGTATAGGTGCGTACACACTTGCCGATATTTTGAACGACTGAACGATAACGATATTGTTATCGTTCAGTCATTCACTATATTGGCCAGTGTGTACGCTAAAACGATGAACGATAATGACAAACGACCAACGATGCACGCTCCCGCAGGTCGTTGGTCATTGTTGTTCATCGCCCAAACATGCAGGCCAACCTGACGATATTGTCAAGTTGTTGCATGTTCAGGGATGAGGTAGGGTGCCCGGCACTGAACGATATCGTTTAGTGTGTGTGCTCAATATCGTTAACGCTGGAGCAAATCATCTAGTATGTACACACCTTAAGTGTTACTGAGCACTGTAGTGAGAAAGGATCTAATTTTTAAACAATATTTCAAAAGCTCTTCTTGCAGATTAAAGTACTCTATGGAAAAGAGGATGCTACACATATGATAAATAACATAAAGCTCTGTAACTTGGAGCATGACCCATGTGTACATAGCTCAATCACACAATCTACCGCTCATCACCAAATGGCAGGAAAATCTACAGTTCTACAGCTTTTTCTTATCCACTCCACTCCGTCTTCATCTATTGAGCAAAGTCATTTGTTCATGTGCTCAGTAGTCGTGTGCGCGATCTAATGTAGAAGTCCTTACTGTGTCCTTAAATATATTTATAGCCAGTAAAAAGATTATCTCCCGGTTCTTCTCTCCATGCTGAACACACCTTGCTTCCAAAACTTAATAAAATACATTTATTTATAAAAGGTTTATTGAATAGTTTATCAGCTGTTATCGGCAGCAATATCACACTTTACTGTTTGCTTAGAATTTGCATATTGAAACAAATACAGTAAATCCATTTTTTTTAAGTATATTAGTGTATTTGCCTTATATAGCTGTTACTTGACATTGAGCACTGTTGCTGAGTTTGTTATTCTTAGGCATCTCTAACCCCTTTCTATTTAAGTATTTTCTGAAGTATGAATGTGTACCAAGCGCAATCCAATGTGTGACTCTACTCTGCCACCTACTGAATCTTATCAATGTGATACATTATTATAATATTGATTAAAAATAGATTTTCACTGAGAATTATATTTTTAACATGTAAACCAATAAAGTTGGAAAATAAGCTCAATAAAAGCCTCTATCCACCACTTGCGGATAAAAGTTAATGAGTATAACTTTAGATTTCTTTAGCTGAACAAAGCATGGGGAGATTGTTGTGCAGTGTAGTTTACCACTATACTTGTACAGCTCCAGCATTCAAAGATAAAATAACAACATCCACATTTATATTGTCTGTTGACTTCTGTAATGCAATTGACCTTTGTATTAATCAGATAAGATCAACTGAAATTGCTGACCATACACTTAAATGAAAGCAACCTCCATTCCACTTTAGTTCAGGCGGCCAACCTGTCTAAGGGGTGTGTCTAAGATTGTTGCATTTTTAACAATTTAATTTCAGTGTTGCATGCTTGAGCTTACTCCATCATTGCATCTAATAATATTACTTTATAAGAGTTATAATATAATTGTACAGTATGTAATAAGCAACTATAACTGTCCTGATATCTTTGTTGTTCAAAGGAGAATATGTGTTAGGGTATTTTCTTTTTAATAAACATTATTAAACAAATATTTCATAGAATGTTATTAAAAGGGGCATATATAAGTTAGTGTCACATGGGAGTCTATGTACTAAGCCATGGAGAGAGATAAAGTATAAACCAGTCAGCTCCTAGCTGTCACTGTAAAGGCTGTGTCTGAAAAATGACAGTTAGGAGCTGATGGGTTGGTACTTTATCTCTGTCCACTTCATCTCATTTCAAAGCTTAGTACATAGACCCCTAAAACACTCCAGATTTTTTTCTGAAAAAAATCCACAGTAGTTATGTGCACTTAAATCTCTTCCCTTGCCGAATGAAAATTAAAAAATTGTTTCATGCAGTATTTTCAGAGATTAATCTCTCTTGGAAAACCAGGGCCTAGAAGTTCCATCTTCATTTCAACCTGTCATCAGCTGATTGCTTATGTATGCTGGAAATTCCTGACATCTAGCATAGTCTTTTGACATCACTTTGGCAGAAACGAGGGCACCAGAAGGGGTAGGGTGGACTGCTCCGCCAGGTAGGTGTTACAGCTTCTGCAGAGGGTTTCGGTATTCTAAACAGGGTGTAGCCATGCCCCCACATACTTGTTCACACCCGCGTTATTACAGAGCTCTTGGCGGCCCTGTATATGGCGTTGTGGAATATTTTTTATCTGTTGTTTTTTTTTTTTTAATCTGGCTTTTTGTAATGTTGATAGACATCCTGCAGTATTTCAACTATTATTTAAATTTAAGAAATGTTAGGACCTAATCTATTTATCCTACAGAATACTTAAGGCTCAGATTTGATCATATAGGCCAGAACTGAGCTGATTTTAATATTTAAAATGAAATGAATGGTGTCACATCCATTAAAATCTATCTATCTATCTATCTATCTATCTATCTATCTATCTATCTATCTATCTATCCACTGTATATATAGTGAGTAATACCTTTAAGATACACACTGCATAATATGAATTGGGGCAAGTGATGCTACTACATGTATTATATACATTTTTTTTATTTTACTTCTAGGAGTGTTAAGGTTTCTTCCCTATCTTGTTGCTTCACTCTTTGTTAAAATGATATTGGGAGTAATAGGAGCAATAGAGGTCAGAGCTTTCACGTCACATTCCATGTGGACAGCTGTCTCATTTTTCAGCGGACATTCATGCCTCCATTATATAGATCCAGTGACAGACCTTACCACGGACTGGTCACTGCTTTGGTTACATAAGACAATTCCATCTTTGATCATTGCAAGGGCATGAAATATTTACCAAGAATAAATGCAAAGGTAAAGTATCTGCTTTCTGAAGCCTAGTATCTACTTAGTGTAATGAAATCTAATATTTAAAGGGCATGACTTCCCCTTCATTCAAGATTTCATTAATCATATTTTCTTCCTTTGCATGAAAGAAACCATTCATGTATGTCATATTTTTTCTCATTTATAATGTAATGTTTCAATTTTTTGTAACATGGGTGAAGTAAAATCACAGACCAAAAAAATAAAAACTGTATATAAAAAAATAGCCGGTATAACTAAGCATAACAATTTAATGTAATTTTAGTCAAGTACATAAAAAAAATGTGCATTTGTAATACTCTATACTTTTATACATGCATGCATATAGTATGTGTTTTTATGTTTTTCTTAAATAAGAGATACTACTTATCTATGTAAGAAAGGAATGCATTTAAGGCTTATCAATCACAGTGCCAGGAAGACACATAAATGCATAAGGTTTATGTTCCTATCTCATGTGACATTTTTAAAAGGCCATCAAGATGTCATCTATGTATATCTTGTTCTTAACATATTTTTCAACTGTTTGGTTTGAAAGCAGCAAATGATTCATGCTAATACAAAATGCATGGTCATGAGAAGCAGATAGTGATTAAGGGGGAGATGTATCAAACCTTGTAGAGAGAGATAAAGTGGAGAGAGATAAAGTACCAACCAATCAGCATATAACTGCCATTCTGCAGACTGTATTGGAAAAATTGTAGTTAGAAGTTGATTGGTTGGTATTTTATCTCTCTCCACTTTCTCTCTCCAAGGTTTGATATATCTCCCCCTGACTATTTGAGGCCTAAGCATTGCACAAATTCTAGACCCCAAACATTTTATTTTCCCTATCAAATGTAATAACAATTCAAAGTATTTTGTGCTTTCTTAGTATAAAGTATTTAGTCAGTCAAAGAAAAATAATCTGTAATTAGTGATATAGTAAACTGTACTTCTCTTGCTTGTTTGTTGGGTACCCTAATAGTCATTTACCTATGTGCAAAATTTGGCCTCAAAATGTATTTGTTATTTTGCAACATCATTGGCCTTTATTCTAGTACAAATGAATGAGATTTAAATATTACTTGATGTCCGAATAGAACATACAGTACAGCTGTTGGAATACAGGGTGCACTCAGCAGTTCCCTCCATATTGCTTCAAACCTGTAGCATTTACTCATATCTAACCAGGGGCGTCTTTAGAGAGGAGGGGACCCTTGTGCATTCCCCATCAGGGGCCCCTTCCTCTCACCCTGACAGCCGGCAGCCTACTGATGCAGCTGGCCAGCCACCGAAGAATCAGTAGACTCTGGGCACTAGAGTGTGCCCAGAATCTACTGCGCATGTGCAGATCACCGGGGAAATTTCGCGGCCGCCATTTTCCCGGCGATTTCCTCACAGCGCATGCGCAAAATGTCGGAAAAATGGCTGCGGTGGCCATTTTCCAGCATTTTGAGCAGCACTGAGAGACCCAATGCGGGATCTCGGAGAGGTAAGTTTTAGATAATATGGGTGCAGGGGGTGCGGTGTGGGCCCACCTGGACCCGGGGGCCCATGTGTACTGCACACCCTGCACTCATTATAGATACGCTCCTGTATTTAACCAAGATGGCCACCATAAATTAGTCTGTGCAGGTGTGACGACATCTTGGCTCCTTCGTGTGTTTGAGGCCATAGTGGTAAACAGCGGTGTACCACTTTGCTCCATGGAGGATCCTACAATCTTGCTGCCAGCACCTACATACATGACCGGCTGGTTCATTGCATCTTCGCTACCTATATGTGTATCTGTGAGTACAACTGTACCATTATTGTGCACTATAAATAAACCAAAGCTCCTGGTCATGTCTATCCAGCTGGTGTGCTCCAATAGTTCTTTCTTTTGGTGTCTACTATTCACCATTTTGTGTACATCACAGAAAAACACACACATATCAACAACAGGTCCATCTCATTTTTCATGGTTGTATGCATTACTTTTTCTGGTGTCACCACCCTTTATTTAGTATTTACTAGAAGTTGCCTGGGAGTATTATTTATTTGTATTGACTTTGGTGAGGTTTTTTCCCCCCCATCCCCATGTTCTATGTAAGTTTCCCAAACACAGTAGAACCTGTTGTGAAAATGACTGGAACCTGAGCTGCTTCCATCTTCACCAATCCCTTTTGGTTTCTTTACTGTCTTATTTTTTTCAGTCTTTGTTTTAACACTGACAAATAGTTTGTCTCATGCTTAGTCCCCACCAACTGCTGACAGGTTATCGTACCAATGGGCTTATGTAATAGGTTGCAATTTGCAGCAGCTGCAGGAACTCCTGTGAGTCAAAATCAAGTTGGTTTTGTCTTGAAAATGATTGCTGCTTTAAAAATACGGGAAGACTCACAGTAGTTCCCATAGCAGCTGCGAGTCGCAACCTATTACATAGCCACCAAGTCTCAAAGATCCAGGCGTGCAAAGTAGATGAGGAATAGTTATTTGCTTATACTGTAATATACTTTAACCAGTCTGGGCGGAACCACCAGTAAAAAATATATAATATATGTAAATGTATGTAAATAAAAGCCTCCTGGACCTTCAGACTTACAGGATATAATGGTCAGCATTGATTTCTAGCATTATGTTGTTGATGGCAAAAATATAAAATAAAAATGAATTTTATGCTTTCTTGGAAAAACATTTAACTTTGGTCAGAATACATTTTCTGTGTGAGCCGCCCCCTTCACAGCAATTGTTGTGAGTTGTTTCAGATAAGAGGTTGTTAAAATGATGCCGATCTGGTGAATCAGTATGTGAATGTCACACAGGAAAAATAAAAATCATATATTTACAAACAGCAAATCACAATGCAGGAGCGGGTTACATGGTGTCAGATTTCACAAACTCTTTGTTCACCCTGTGTTGGGAGCAGGGCCGTGTCTAGGGGCAGGCAACCCGTGCAATCGCACGGGGCGCTCCGCCCTGACCAATGATCGCAAAATACGCGCTGCGCTACAGGCAGTGTGGGACTCAAACTTTAAAAATTACCAGGTCCTGCAACAGCGCTGTCAGCGTGTCCCTAACCAATCATCACGGCGGCAGTAACCTCGCATCCAATCGCCGCCTTCCCTCCTCTCCTCCTGGGTGTCACATGACAGGAAGGGCCCTAGCTCTCCGCTCTATCCCCTTGGCACTCACAATCGCTACACTGACACTCCGGACGCCGGCTGAGACCTCCGTCCTTCACTTTTGCCCTCTACACTTCACGGTCGCACTCTGGATGCCGCTCGAGATTAAGTTCTGTCCCCTCTGGTCTCACATAGTGGTAGGGGCCCCGGCTGTCTGCTCCCAACTGCTGCACTCCGGACTGGGCACTGGGCAAGGGACAAGCAGAGATGTGCTTCACCAGGTAACTGCACCTCTGCTGGGGGGGGTGCAGCATGTGCTATGTCAGTTGGGGGGGTGAGGCATGTGCTATGTCAGTAGGGGGGGTGAGGCATGTTATTACAGTCAGGGTGTGTGTATAACATGCTGTGTCAGGGGGGTATGGAGCATGTCATGCCAGGTGGGGGATAGAGCATGCTATGCAAGGGGGTGTGGAGCACACTATGACAGGTGGTGTGGAACATGTTATGCCAGGTGGGTATGGACAATGTTATGTCTGGGGAGTGTAAGGTTGTTTGTGGAGCATGTTATGACAGTGGGGGCAAAACAGAAATTTTTGTGAAAATATTATAACGGGGGGGTGGGGTGCGCATTTTGAATGCTCGCACTGGGAGCCGGATTGGCTAGAAACTGCCCTGGTTGGGAGTTTCTATTCTATTTTTGTCTGTTACCCATATTATTTCTGTGAGTCGTTCACAAACTATGCCTCAGTTTTGAATTTGTCTTTCACTTTGCTCTTAAATAAATTAGCTTTAAAATTGGTAGTACAGTACATATATGGTTTGTAGAGAGATTCAGGGCCTGATTCTGAGGGGTATATTTATATTTACTAAAGTCCGGCTTTTTATAGATGTGGAAATGTTGCCCATAGCAACCAATCAGATTCTACTTAACATTTATTTAGCACCTTCTAGAAGATAATAGCTATAATGTAATTGGTTGCTATGGGCAACATGTCCACTTCTAAAAACCCGCACTTTAGTAAAAATACCCCATAGTCTCTTTTGGCGCAGCCGCAGATACGTCTTAATGTTAATGCCAATATCGATTTTAAATTGATACGCCCGACTTGCAGCGCCGTGCATCCGTCTCGATGCGACTTTAGATGCACTAACGGCCGCACACAATGGCAGGTGCAGTTTCTCCACCTGAACATGGACTCCGGTGTGAGCAGCTTTGTGTCTATGGATGCAGCCACTGTCAGCGACATGCCAGCCTCTGCCAAACCACCCCACTGTTACCTCCCAGGTATGCCCACTAAAATCCACATTCCCTGTGTTAAAATTCATTCTGCATCTCCATGTGGTAACAATGGGAGCGCATGCGCAGTGTAACTCAGACATATGCGCAGTACTTATGACATTGGCCTACTATGTGAACATCGGCATTGTCTGCGTGTTTAAAAATGTTCATCTGACTATTCACAATCAGATGTTATAAGTGACTGTTACCAGAACACAACAGAAAAAGCAGCAACATAACTTAAATACAGCTTCTCTTCAGCAGTGGAATGTGAGCTTCAGTACAGCCTTAACTTCAGCAACACAAATGGGATGTGTTCTCAGGATGCAGTTATTATGTCTACATTTACAGTGTAGACAATCATAATGTCAACACAACAATGTCAACCAGGGCCGGACTGGGACTAAAAATAGGCTCTGGTATTTAAGCACACAGGCCCACCTTGCGTCAGTCAGCATCTGACTCCTGGCATAGACTCCTCCACTTACCATTTATGACTCCTCCCACTTATTAGTCTATGCTCTTACAAATATAATTAAAATTAGAGCAACATACAAGTCCACATCATTCTGTGTATTAAAATACACACAGCAGAGCTCGCCCTGCAGGTGATTCATACATGTGCCATAGTTAGACATTTGGTAGGTTCTGTTAAGTAAAGCTTTGCACTTTATTGGTACAGTTACAGTATATGTCACACACAAAGAAAAGGGAAGGCATTTTCACAATTGACCAAGCTCTTGCTCAGCAGTTGTAGATGATTAGATAGTGTTCACTGCAGGAATTGTTTAGGATACGGGTGCTGAACAAAGAGGATGACACATCTGTGCACACCAATGCAGAGCTGTTACTACACATTTTGAGAAAAGAGCATTTGTGTTACCAGCCACAACCAAAGTACGCAGAGTGCGCGCCATCAGGTGAAGTTTCGATAGGAAGGAGCGTGACCACATAATAGTACCCCCAATTCAAATGATGCCACACAGTAGTTCCCCTTAGTCACATTACACTGCCTGGTAGTGTCCCTTATACATGTTATGTCAGGCAGTAGAGCCCATTCATGTTATACCACACAGTGCCCATTCATGTTATGCCACACAGTAGTACTCCTTATAAACATTATGCCACACAATAGTAGTGCCCCTTATACATTATGCCATGCAGTAGTTCCCCTTATACATTATGCCACACACAGTAATGCTTCTTATAACACATTATGCAACACACAGTAATGCTCCTTATAACACATTATGCCACACACAGTAATGCTCCTTATAACACATTATGCCACACACAGTAATGCTCCTTATAACACATTATGCCACACACAGTAATGCTCCTTATAACACATTATGCCACACACAGTAATGCTCCTTATAACACATTATGCCATGCACAGAGTAATGCCTCATTTAACACATTATGCCACACAGTAACACCCCTTACCTTATACATTATGCCATACACAGTAATGCCCCTTATAACATTAGGCCACAGTCTATTTCTGCAATACAATTAAAGTATGATTAAAAAAAAAATGCTCATAACAACATTTTAGTAATGAATTATCTCTCCAAGTTCATCATTGCATGGCAAATCTCTAATGCTGATTTTATTTATGAAATATAGAAAAAAATCAAATATATATATATATATATATATATATATATATATATTTTTTTTTTTTTCTCAACTAAAAGTGGATGGTATTGAAATTACAATGAATTATTCTTTGCAGTTTTACCAAAGCAAAATTAATTAATCATTTCCAGTTGTACAGTCAGACAAGGTCAAGTGTAGTGCTTCTATATAATAATAATTATTATTACCAACTTTAGACAGTGACAGGGCAGGCTCAGGGGCAGGCACACACTCTCCACTGTCTCCAGTGACCATAGTGACAGGACAGGCTCAGGGGCAGGCACAGACTCTCCACTGTCTCCACGGAAGCAGCTAGATCCCCTTCCGTAGATTGACCCTGACCCTGACATTGACCCTGACCAGTGTCCAACGTCATTCCCTGCCATCCAAGTGGGCATAGACGGGGAATATAATTATGTGGCGAGCATAGTAAGCCACTGAGCCCAAAGCATGGTGAGCGAAGCGAGCCAGCGAGGGGCCAACTTTTTTTTTTTTGCTGGACTGTGTGGGCAGGAAACTGCACTTTCACCCTCAGTTCATGTCACTTCCAGGTACAATATCTGAAGAGGAACTACAGTATACCTTTCCCTGTTTCCATTGACCACAGTGACAGGGCAGCCACCGACTCTCCACTGTCTCCAGTAGCCATAGTGACAGGGCAGGCACAGACTCTACATACACTGTCTCCAACTGGCAGCTTCTGCTAAAGGATAAAGCACTACAGAGCCCAGACTCCTTAGACACCTCATCTGACCAAACCAATAAAGCCAGGGCTGCTAGGTGTGCAGTTCCACCCTCCCTGTCAGCAGCACTCTTCCCAGAATGCCGGGTGGCCGTGGCATTGGGCAGGCATGATGACATTGCTCCCTGTATTCTGACGCCGGCGATGGTGGTGTGTGCACTGCATCCTTAATTATACTGGCAGCGCGGGTGGGGGCGTTGCACCCGGTATGTTACTTGCGGTGGGGGTGTGCGCGGGGGAACTAAAGGCGGCAGCGACCTCGGCGGCGGGGGGCCTCTGCAGCACTGGCTGGACCAGCCAGGAGAAGGAGGAGGAGGAGGGGGGGTGAGCGGGTATTGATCACCGAGGCACAATCTTTTTGGCAACACCAGGGTCAGCTGCTGAGCAGCATTGCATAATATTTTTCTTTTTTCTGGAGGAGGCGTGGCCACCCCTTCCATATTTGCCCATGCCCCCACAACCTGAGCCCTATTTAGTTCTTGATGGCCATGTCTACATATTTACATACGTGTTTACAATATCAACATTCAGGCTGTGGCAGAGGAGGGTTATGCTGTGGGCAGTGGCATCCCTCCCCGCTGTGACACCCGGTGTGGGGAGGGATGATATGCGCGCGACCCAGCCGCATGCCGACGAAAAGGGAGCGTTGCCTTGCTAAAAAGGGGCATGGCCTCGTGGCCCGAACCCCGGCCCGTGCCATGGGTATCATCACTGGAGTGGTGGGGGATGCCGGAGGTGTGGAGTTCCTGCTCCATCACTGTGACAGGAGCTGAGTGCACTTAATGCTACAGTGCGGCACCAGGCTCCTGTCACTGAGGGGCAGCCAGCAACTTGTGTATCCCCTCGGCGGGTGACACCCGTTTGCGGCCCGCACCCACCTTTTGACCCCACTGGCTGTGGGAAGGGAGGGTTAGCATTAGGCACTATGGTGTGGGTTAGAGTTAGTTATAGTTCGCATGAAACAGGATCAGCTGGAATTAGGGGATAATTGTAATATATTCCAATGGTGGATGATACCATTTAAAAATATGGTAAATGTCATTAGATGCATATACCACAAAATGAATTAAAAACATTCTGACTTGGAGCACAATCAAGTGTATATATCAAAGTATTTATGTAAAACTGTTAAAAAGCTATTGTCGGTCCTATACCTATATATATAATTTTCAGAAATAGGAATGTGACCAACTACAATAGTTTTCACAGGTTATTGCACATGGTATAAACAGTGCATGTACAAATGTAATTTTAATTAAATAATATAAAAAAGTATGATTTATTAGGAAAATAGACTTTAAAGTGCCCCAAATCAGATGACTAAATTATTTATTTCCATTTGGTTCTCGATGCATAGATACAAATATTTATTGGGTAAAAGTCAATCAATACATTACAAAAAAATTCCTGTGAAGATTTTTCAATCCTATTGTGAGTTCTGGGTGGGTGGTATAATTTTCATGGGTTTAAAGTTGAGCCTGGTCTAGGGTCTCAATTGTAAGATTAGTATTTAAATCAGGACCTTGTAGTTAAGCAGACAACAAGATTGGATATATGAGACAATAGACTCTGTTACCATTATTTCACCTCAGTGCTCTTTTGAGTTTGTAATACCACACAGAAGTTCCCTACGCGAGTATTAATTCTTTTAACTCTGAAGGTTAAAGCAGATTAATAGTTATGGATGGACAACACAAAGTATTCACTTGAAATTCAGTCTTTGAATCTCTATCAGTAGTCTGAAGAACCTTTCCATAAGCCGTATGCATGATCCTAATTTTCCAGAGCACAGGATTGCATAAATCGTTTTAGTTTTGAGCTTCAACAATAATCGATACACCAGTGCTTTAGTAAGTATCCCCCTAATTGTATCTCAGTTTAATGAATTGTAAAAATATCATAGTTATATTTCCTTTTTAAGTTAGAACAACTGACTGTAAATAAGCAATGCAATATATTTCATATTATATAATACTGTATATAATATTATAATACTAATAATAGAGATGGACTTCTTCAACATCATAGAATTTCAGAAGTTCTGTATACTATATCAAATAAACTTTCCTGTGAGAATAACCTACTGTACAGATCTTTTTTTATAGTTTCTCCTTGTACTCAGACCAGATCAATAGGTGGGGAGGCACTAAAATATGCCATCGTGTGAAGATAAGAGCAGAACCCTACAACATGTAAAGGCACAGAAAAGGCCAATATTACTTTGATACATTTTATTGGGCAGTGCACGGCATATATGTCACCTCAAAGGTGTTATCTTGTTCTTTTGTAATTTATTCTGGCAATGGAAAGATTATATATACTGTATCTAAAGTTTTACATTTTGTGACTGGAAAGTAAAAAGCTCAATTACTTGATTCTGCTGGAAGGTAAGGTACTTAAGTGTGTGTGTGTGTGTATATATATATATATATATATATATACACACACATATATATATATACATATATATATATATATATATATATATGGAATCTGCCTGGCCGACAGATGCAGAGTTCAGCGGAAGCCCGACAGCACTGGAAATCCCGATCGTCCTAAGGTAAGTATATACTAACCTAACCCTCTAACCCTAACCCTCCTTAGGGGTGCCTAACCCTAACCTCCCCCCAAGTGCCTAACCATAATCCCCCCTCTAAGTGCCTAACCCTAATCCCCCACTTCCCCGCTGCCTAAACCTAAGTCCCCCAGGGGGGTGCCTAACCCTAAGTCTGAACTTGGACAGAGAAGTACTGTTATACTTTCTTTTGAACCTTTTATAGTGTGTTATTACCTCAGGGCTTATTTATTTTATTCCTTATTCTTCTTTCTTATTCTTTATCTGTCTTTCCCTGTAGCTCTCTTCTTTCATTGCTTCCCTTGATCCCTTGATCTTTACTTTTATCTGCTGGAGTGGTGATGGATCGGCCTCGTAGGACTGCGGCTATCCCTGCACTTTATCTGGTGGATCACGGGTGTGGGTAGCCCAGGGACCGCTCTGCCATTCGTGATTTGTCTAGCTCTCCAGTGCCGCAGGCTGTGCGGGGAGGGGCAGGACATCTCAGCGTGGGGGTTCACGGGGTCTTCCCATGTAGTCCTGCTCCCATTGCAGGGAGCAGGACTGCGGTGACAGCGGACGGTGATATGGTGCACGGTAATGCTAGAGTGCGCGGGGCCGCGAGGCGGCAGCACCATTTTGTGTCAGGAGCAGCGGTGCGTAAAGGCGAGGGGGGCACCCGTGATGTTGTTACAAACTCCAGCAGCAGGGAGTTGTTTGTTAGCTCAAGCAAAGCTTCATCACAGAGTACTAGGATGCCATGCTTCGCGCTCTCTGCTTTAGCCCAGGGGGAGCAGGGGTTTGAGAGGTGCAGATGTGGTGCATTCGTTGCCAGTCCCTGGTGGGTCCCGTACAGCGCCTGCGAATGGTGGAGTTTTGGATGGTATCGGTCCTATGCACATCCTTGGTTGCTGCCCTTGTGCCTCTTTTAACCACTCGACCCGGTGGGGGGCAAGGACGGGTTCTTCTGGGGTGGACTCTGGGACTTTGGCATCTCATATAGTGCAGGCAATTGTCCCCATGGTGGCTGCAACGATGAGTGGAATGGAAGGTGGTGGTGTAGTATGGGACTCTGATCAGGTTAACGTGAGACCGGTGGTAGTGTCGAAAGCAGTGTCTGCTTGTGTACCCCCAATCACTGCAGAGACTTCGATGGCAGAGAGGATGGATCATGCCTGAGCATCCAGCAGTTTGGAGGATCGTGTGTCTGCGGCTCGTAGCTGGGGGGTGCATCCTGCAGATTCGGGTGAGTCCAATTCTGACCCAGACTGGGAGATGAGTATGTCAGCTTCCACGTCTTCCAGCGGGTCTTTGTCTAACTCTGGGTTGAGTAGAGCAGGGGACACGGGTAAGGGGCGACATGCGCAGAGACGTGCAGGGTAGAGATGAGCGGGTCTGGTTCTCCGAGACCCGAACTTTGAGATCCGGACCAAGATCCGAACACGGCTCTAGGTTTCCCGCATGACTTGGATCATAAAATGAGGCATCATCCTCCCACTGTCAGATTCTTGAGGGTTTTGGACTAAATAAAGGTCCCCGCGATCGGTGCCATTTTCACTCTGGCTGTGGAGAGAGAAGCTAGCAGTAGTGCAGTCAGTCACTGTCAGTCACTCAGTGTGTGTGTCCAGCCAGGGTCTTGGGCTGATGGCTGCTGCTGTGTTGTCCATAAAGGGGCTTAGGCTGCAGTATATAAAGGGGGGCGTCCTTCAGTGGATGTTGCAGCTGCTGTGTCACTTCACTTATCCTGTGCTGTGGCTGCTGCTGTGTTGTTGTCTTGTCCATCAGACTAGGACTGTAGTCCATAAAGGGTTGCTGTGTTGTCCAGGTGGGTGCTCTGTCAATTAGGGGTGCTCTTCCCCTGTGTAAAAAAATATAAAAGTGCTTTTTTCTTTCTTTTTTTTGTATGTGCATTAGCATTTTAGCTGCGCTATTATTGTTTGGTGACACTGCTGCAGTTTATCGTCCATGTATTTGTGACTGAAGGTGGTCTGTCCGCACTCGGCAGGGATGCTTTGTTGGCCATAAAAAAGGGGTGCTGTCTGTGTTGTTGTCTGTGTTGCTCTTCCCCAGTGTAAAAAACTAAAAGTGAAGTTAAATTAATATCAATCAACAAAGAAAATAATATTATTTTTTTGTGTGTGCGCGTTAGCAACTTAGCTGCGCTATTATTGTTTAGTGACACTGCTGGCCAGACTGCAGTTTATCACCCACGTTTTTGTGACTTTGGTGGTCTGTTTGCACTCGGCAGGGGTGCTTTGTTGTCCATAAAGAAGGGGTGCTGTCTGTGTTGTTCATCAAGGGGCTACTGCCTCATTCAGGGGTTTTCTTCCCCAGTGTAAAAAAAAAAAAAAGTGCTTTTGTGTGTGTGTTACCAACTTAGCTGCGCTATTATTGTTTGGTGACACTGCCGGCCAGACCGCAGTTTATTGTGAACGTATTGTGACACTATAAGTCATAGCGCAGTGTGTTATTCTTATTCATAAAAAATATTGTGACATTTTAAGTAGTAGCACAGTCTAATATTCAACTTTTCACTTCTTTCCTCAATCATGAATACATGATTAGTGTACATGCTGACTACAAGACCACAACAAAATGCTAAATAACATGCTTTATATATAAAACATAATGACATCACTGTAAGTGGCAGTGCAGTGTGTTATTCTTTTCTTATTCATAAATAATCTTGTGACACTAAGTGGCAGCTCATTGTGTTATTCTTTTCTTATTCATAAAAAATCTTGTGACACTCTAGGTCATTGATATCACAGTGTAATATTTAAAATGGGTACAAATTGATGTGTGTGCTGTACCTCACTTCAGTTCATTTGTGTTTGTTGATATGGAGAATGATCAGTTGAGAGGAGAGCAGGAACCACATACTAGTGCTGGAGCTGCTGCCAGTGTCACCAGTCATGACAATACTAGTCCATCTACATCATATACTAAAGCTGATGCCCAATGGCATACAGGGCTTAAGTCAGGGCATTTAAAATCAAGAACCAATCTTTTACAGTGGTAAAGAAAAAAACATCAAAGGGAAAGTTAGCTGCAGAAAGACATAAAATTGCCTGAAAGGAAATGCTAAGTCCTTGGTCTTTATTTATAACTGGTGGTTCTGCCTCTTATGATGATGTACTGTAAGCACAAGTGAACATGCTGACACAGAAATCGAGGATGCTTCTGTGGAAGTGCACCAGGATGAGCAGGATATTTGTGTAGCTGACGCTAAGAAGGATGTTGTTGATGAGAATGTTGTTAGTGTATATCAGGCACCAGTGGAAGAAACAGCTATTGCCCATGATAAGGAAAAGCCCATTGTCAACAAAAAAATCCACTTCTTATGTGTGGCATTATTACTACCCAAATCTGGACGACAATTGTCAAGCCATTTGTACACTTTGTAAGGCCAGAGTAAGTAGAGGTAGGAACCTTAATAATCTAGGAATCTCGTCCCTGTTACGTCACCTGCAACGTATCCATCCAAAAAGTTTTTATGTTTTGTGTTGACTCATCTGCATCACCAGTGGGTCTTTTGGGAAAGTCTAGTCTGTGTCCATTGGGAAGAACGACACAACGTATGACTTAAACCTAATGTTTTAAATCTTGCATTTGCTCTATTAAGCTTGTTGACATATCTGTGGTTAAGTTGACAGTGGGTAGAATGGCATTTTGGAGGCCACTAATTAAGTTTTTTTTAATGTCCCTTTACAAGTTGGGAATTGCTTTCCTAGTAATGTGGAATCATGATGGGATTTGGTAGTGGGGACACAGGACCTCAATTAACTGTCTAAAGCCACTGCATTATGGGTGGATATTGGACGCACATCTAATACCAGCATAGATGTTATGGCATCATTGATCCACTATGCAACTGGGTGAATGCTGTCATACTTGCTACCCCTTGCAACGGATTTTTTAACAGTCGATTGTTTTTTTAAGTCCTACTAGTAGTCTTCCTGGTCCCCTTTGGGAAAAAAATCCACTCCCAGCAGTAGCAGCAGCAGGCATAGCACTCAAGTATTCTTCTGGGGCAAGGAATGATGTGAATGATTTAAATATTTTTTTGAAATGCCGCCCCTCCTCCCTCAAATTTGTTTCGGAATAAAAATGTTTTATTAAATTTACTACTAATCAAATTTTCCTTTCACTGCCTTCAACTATATACATACTCCAACTCCCTCAGGCCTCTTGAATAATAAAAACATTTGTTTCCTGATGTGCCATGTCGGAAGTTGAACTGCCACTGCTGCTGCAATCTTTGACATGCAGTTGCTGAATGCCAAAAATGTCCAGAAATGTTTATGGCCACAGACAGCATCTCCTGCATGCCCCTTTAATTTAAAAAAAAATATTCTGAACCACCAAGTTGATTTTGTGGGCAAAGCATGGAACATATTGTTCACCCATGCTCTTCTCTCATCCCTCATAAATTTGCTTTTTTATCAAAAAATGTAATTACATTTATTACCAATTAACCCTTCCTGTCCCTGCCTTCAACTACATACATACTCCAACTCCCTCAGACCTATTGATTAATGAAAACATATGATTTCTTATGTGCCATGTTGGAAGTTAAACTGCCACATATTTTTGCCACCCACTGCTGCCACTTAGCTTAGTCAGCCAGCTAGCTTTGTGCAAATTTGTGCCCTAAACCAGATGACAACAATATTGTGAGGTGGTCAAAATTGATTGGAAATGAGTGGAAATTAATGTTATTGAGGTTAATAATACTGTAGGAACAAAAACAACCCCAAATGAGGTGATTTTAGCAGTTTTTAACAATGTTTGAAAAAAAATACAAAACCAAAACACGCAAGGGGCGGTTTTGGTAACACCAAATCCAGATCCAAAACACGAGGAGATACAGATCCAAAACTAAAACCAAAACATGGGGTGAGCACACATCCCTTAGTTCCTCATCCACATACTCTAATAACTCTTCCAATTCAGGCAAGCATTCTCGGAAATGCGGCGGTGGTCACTATAAATGTAAATGGTGCTCCTCCAGCAGTAGCAAGTCTGATGAATCCCTACCCTCTGATGCGGTACATTGTTCTAATACAGCAGTTTTGTGAGGTCTGCGGCTGAGGTAGAAGGATTGCATACAGAAAGGGCGTTATTTTAAATATTTCACTTTAACCAGCAAGGCGAAGAAAGCCTTAGCATCAGCAAAAAAAGAGGTGGCGCAAGTGAGGAAAAATATCTCTCAGAGGCAGACGCTGGGTGATGTGGCATTAATTAGTACATGGGGCGGTACCTTCAAATCAAGTAGCCTTAAGCCTCGGCATGGCAAGTGTTTTGCGTACAATAATGGGCAGTAAAATTTGGGTGTTAAGTGTAGATTTTGTCACTCTTGTATTCGGTGCGGGGGACCCCATCCCATCCGCGGCTGTGCATGGAATAGCTCTGGTGGCAACATTGTGCTAGAGGGAGGTGGCGGAGCAGGAGCTGTCCAAAGCCATGGTCCCATGGCAGCCCCTCCTAAGTAAGGCTTCCACCCCCGTGTGGCTGGGACCAATGCTGCCCTGGCTTGGCTCCTTTCCCAACTGTGCTGATGTCTTTTTCCTGGAAAGGGGGTTCAACAGGGGGGTTCGCGCTTCCCATTCAAGGTATGGTGCAGACCGGTACACTTAGGAACCTGAGCTTGGCGTTAGAAATTCCTGACGTGGTGCACTAAAAGGTTATGCAAGAAGTGGCTTTGGGGCATATGTTGGGGCCTTTTGCAAAACCTCCCTTTATAGATCTTATTATTTCCCAGGTTGGGTTGGTGCCCAAGAAGTCACATGGAAAATTTTGGCTTATTCAGCATCTGTCTTCACTGGAGGGTTCCTTGGTAAATGACGGTATCCCCGAGCATTACTGTTGAGTCATTTATCAAATCCTTTGATGCGGACATGGTACGATACAGAGCCCTCATGTACAAGCTGCTTTTTGTCTGTTGACCTTACACCTATCCGTTTATAGATTTATGGGTTTTAGGTTGGATGATGGTTTCTACATTGATAGATGCTTGCCGATGGGATGTTTCATCTCCTGCGCATATTTTGAAAAATGTAGCACATTTTTACACTGGTGCCTGCAGCTGGGGTCAGGGGAGACCGGCATTGCCCACTATTTGGACGATTCTCTTTTAGTGGGTCTTGCTGACTCTCCTAGGGGTGGGAATTCGCTGATGCATGTGTTAGCCCTGTTTAAGGTTCTTCGGGGTGCCAGTCGCTCACGAAAAAATGGAAGGGCCTACCTGCGTAGTTACATATCTAGGTATTGAAATTGAATCCGTGGGTGGTTTATATATGTTGCCGGCTGATAAAGTCCTGAGGCTAAAAGATGGTATTAGTGATTGTGCTGGCTGCAGGTAAGGTGACGCTTTGGCAGGTTCAGTCGCTGCTAGGTTTGTTTAATTATGCTTGCCAAGGTATTCCCATCGGTCGGGTTTTCTGTAGAGGTGACAGCGGGTATAAGGCAGCCTCATCACTTCCTACGTCTTTCTAGGGAAATACATAGAGACCTACGAGTATGGAACGGGTTCCTAAAGAATTATAATGGGTTTCCCATTTGGGTTTCTGTCCCAGAGGATAGTGCTGTTTCTCCAGTTATTACCAGATGCAGCCGGGTCCTCCGGTTTCAGCACCTTCTTGGATGGGAAATGGTGTAAGGCTCTGTAGCCAGAGGACTGGGTTGCTGGAGGGTTTACGAGGAATTTGCTCTTGTTGGAGCTCTTTCCCATAATGGTAGCATTGTTGCTGTGGGCTAGATGCCTGGGGAACTGCACTGTGGTTTTTTGGTTTGAAAACTTGGACATAGTGCAAGCCATTAATAAGCAGAGAGCATCTAGTCTACCCTCGATTTGCTTGCTTGCACAGATTGTCTTGCAGTGTCTGCAGCATAACATAGCTTTTAGCGCAAGGTATGTTTCCGGGGTGGGTAATGGGGTTGCCTATGCGCTTTCTCGGGGTGATTGGGCCAGGTTTAGATGATTGGCCCCGCATGCAAATTCTGTTGGTGAGCTGTGTCCCTCTTATGTGTGGCAGATGATTAGGCCGCATTGCAGGGATTAGCCAACCGCTTGCTGGTTCCGTCGATGCTCGCTGCATATTAGTCAGCATGCAAACAGTGGAGCCACTTTCTCATGCCATGCGGCTCCAGAGGTAAGAGTTCACAGTCTTTGATCATTGCCTGTGTCAAAAATCTTGATCACACGTGGGAAAAGTGTAGGCGAGAATTTCTTTTTTGTGCGGCTTGACAGGGACTTGGACGTTACCAAGTCCTTCTTTCTATCAAGGGTGTTGATAGTGTGGTCAAGGGTTCACCCAAACCCCCCTGATGTGCATAGGCCTATAGATGGGGCCATGTATGACACAGTTTACAGTGCATTCATAGAGTGGGCTCGTCGAGATATGAGTCCTGTCTTTTTAAGTGGACCTTTGCCGTGGCTTATCATAGGGTGTTCTGGGTTGGAGAGGAGGTAGCTTCATCTAAGCATGCAGCTCCTCCTCTGCTGGCATCGCATGTCATTTTTGGTGACTATTCGGTTATGTGTAGGGTGCAGCGTTTAAAGACCAACCAATTTGATAAGGGGTGATTGGTCTTGCTGTGTCGGAGCTAGGATTGCAGCATTTGTCCCATGGTTTTGCCATCGGTCTATGCGGACCTGCGGCCTCAGGGTGCTGGTGCTTGTTTGATGCACAGTGTTGGGTCACCAGTGATCATTTATAAGTTCCAGTGGGTGCTCAGATGCTGCATCCTCGAATTGGGCTTTATCACCTCTTGTTTACTGTACCCACTCGTTTCTCATTTGCGCCGCTTCGGCTGCTGCTACAGCGGATTGGTCTGCGAGCGAGATTCGTTCCCTTGGCAGGTGAAAGTCTTGGGTGTACAAGCGGTACATCAGACTTCGGCCTGACAGGAAGTCCTGCTTGAAGGCTAGCTACCTGTCACACTAGGTTGGGGTCTTGAGCAGTTTTTGTTTTTCTTGGTGGATTTGCTTAATTTTGGCTTCTGCTGCCACCAGGTTGTTTTTGTGTTTTCGCCTCAAGTCAAGCTTGGATCCTCCCCCTGTGTCCACTTTCTCTAAAACATGTTAGGTTCTAGGTCCTGGCCCATTGAGGTTTTTGCTTAGTTGCTAGGTTTAGTTCTTAAGGTGTGACTCAATTTTAGCATGCTATAAATTATCTTTGTACTGTTTCTTCCTGGTTACGTTGTTCCATCCGGAGGGATTTGTTTGAGTTCATGGAGAGGTGGCAATTTTTCAGGGTATTATAGTCCGATATTGTACCACGTCTGGCATGGTGGGGAGCCGTTAGGCCAGGTGCGATTGAGTTGTCCAGAAGAAGGGTGAATTTGGTGAGAGGCAGAGCAGTGTGGTTATTGGCCACCCATCCATCACATTTCAGGAATGTCAATTTGTTTCAAAGTGATGGGGTACACCTTAATGAGATAGGGATGGATATCTTTGTGGAAGATTTGGTCAGAGGTTTGAGGTTGCTGTAAGGCAAGTTTTTGGTATGGTGGCAGCTGCAGTTCTTGAGGAACCTGGCGTTTAGCCAGGTTCAGAACGGCTGGTGTTTGGATCTGGTTTTTCGTGTGTATCCCTTGGATGTGACTCTTACCCTGGCAGAGGATAGGCATTGACATCAGAGGGTAGGGGACAACTGGGCCAGGTGGGTCCTTAGCCTTTGCCAGAGTTTTGAGGTCACATCTCAAGTTGGAGCCGATGGCAGCTCTCAGCCTCATCGCCTGGATGTCTTTCCTCGCAAGGCTTTGGCCTTTACCCTTGTCTGACAAGAAGGCAGGGCGAGTAGCTTTCATCCTTGTCAGTGATTTAAGGTCTCATTGTACATACGTTATAATTGTTACAAATATTTAGCTTATTATGCTAGGCCGTTATATACCCCCCACTATACATTACATTTAAAATTAGTTTTAAATAGGAATAGAGTAATAAGAAATTGCCACTATATTAATAAAAAGCTGTCATAGTTTTCACCCGCATTTCCTGTTGTCAGTGTAATTATTTTATTTAGAAGTTAAGTTTGTATGTGTGGGGGCATGGATGCGGAGTGTTATCAGCCGTTAGAGAGTTTATCCAAAAAGGCAAAACCCAAATTACACTCTGGGATGTGCTCTAGCTCCTGGAGCAGGAACCCCTGTCCCTATAATATGGCATCATGATGTCACATGTTCGGGGCCGGCATATATCTATAAATAGCAGGACGACTTTTATGATTGACATATCTCTATGATGCCTTTGTCTGAGCAGGGCACATCATATACCAAATTAGCAGCGCCTTGCACCTATGGAAATCCATCTCGTGGGATTTTAGATGCACCATCGGACGCACTCTATGGCAGGAGCAGTTTCTTCGCCTGAACATGGACTCCTGCTTGAGCGACTTTGTGTCTTTGGATTCAGCCACTGTCAGCTACACGTCAGCGTCTGCCAAACAACCCCACTGTTATCTCCCAGGCATGTCCACTAAAATCCACACTTCCTGTGTTAATATGAATTCTGCACCATAATATCCTCCATAACTAAGGCGGTTACTGCCGGGATTCCCTAGTATTTATAGAATTGGGGAAAAAAAGGTGCAGACGCCAACATAGCGCGACTGCCTGCATACACCTCAATATCTTACATAACACCCTATAAAACTAATTACCTTATTCATAAAATTACACTAACATATAAATAGAAAAAAAACTGATATTAACTGCAAAGAAATAACAGACATGGTTCTCAAACAGGTTGTGTCGTTTTTCCAAGTAATTGATCTGAAATATGTTTTACGATTTGTGGGACATTTTTAAACAGGCATTATATTTTTATATAGACTTTAAGTAGCAAGTTATTTCATATGTGTAATAAATTAATGAAGTACATGGCCATACCTGAACCCATCCATACATAGCAGACCTTAGGCTTCTGTTTATGTTGCTTTGTGGATAATCCAGCCCTATTACAGATGTAAACAACATTTTTAAACACATCTCCAAAAAGCAGGTTTGTGCTGCCTGTGACTTTCTAGAGTTTATAGAACTACAAGCACAATAATACCACACAGTAAGTGTCATTAAAAAATATCCATGCATATTAATACATAGCAGACATAACCTTAGAACGTGAGTACAGTAATTCTTTAGATGTAGATTTTATTATTATTATTATTATTAATAATGCCACCATTTTAAAATTCACAACAACCCAGGAATGACATGGGCTTTTAAAAGTTTAAATACAGCTCTGTCCTACCCTCCCCCCCCACACCATCCATGTCACCGATCACTATGCAGAGAGCTGGTAACTGAAACCACTGTAAGCAAAATCATTTAACTAGCTAAGTAATATGGTTTCATTGATCATGGCTGTGGTTGTGAATGAAAATTTAACACCCAATGGTTTCAACCGGAACTCTTTTTTTTTTTTCTTAAACATTGGATGCTAAATGACTGAAATATTACTCCACTGGATAACATTCAACACAGGTCATAGCTGAAGGGCACCGAAAATGTGTGTGGGGGTGAAACCTTAATTATCGACTGCCTTCAGCAATCCAAACAGATTAAAAATTTGTGTCTACAATACATGTTTTTTTCTGCAGATACAGATAAAGCTCACAAAAATGCAAAACAATAAAAGTCCATAACAATAGCCACATAAAAAGATGCTTAAAAATAAAGAAGAAGACTGTTGTAGACTTGTCAGATTTCTTAATGACTCAACCCCAGACAGTGTTTTTTCCTTCTTTTTAACTCTATGGTGTTTGACAAAGCTGTCATGTGATATTAAACATGATCTCAAACCTGTGAACACGAACCTTTGCCCTTGCTTTCAAATCTGAAATGTAAATTTGGCTTGCTTACAAAATCCCTTCCACAGCCTGGGTCTGAAAGTTTGCACTTCGGTTTGAATTGAAATAGTAGAATGCTGGAGTCAGCTTAACACAAAACACCAGGGCCACTAGACATAACACAGACTTAATATTTCTAAACACCATTATAGTAGTTGGCAGGCCCATCCCCCTAATCTCAAATGTACATGAACTTCCATTATATCTTTGAAAGCTCCTCACATTCATTCACAATCTGCGTGTTTATCATTTATTAATATTATTTTGCAGCCTAAAAAAAAGTCTGTTTGGCATAGACATTTAAATACAAATATATGGAAAATTTAGGATGAGGGTTGTTCTTTTTCAGAACAGTTTGTGAATTTACACATTTTGTATGTATTTAAATAAGTTCAGCGCTGTCTACACTATTTTAGTTCAGGAAGTAAATATTTACTTAACTGTTTTAAATGTTTACTTTATTTTATTACATTTTTTTTGTGTGGATGTTCATAGATTTTTGGCAATTTATTTTCAGAAATGTATGTTGGTGCAATATCTAAAAGAAAATATTTAGTCTACAAACAGTATTGCCTTGTGGAGATTTTAAGCCTGACACTGCCAACTGTATTAGTCCTTGGCTAAATGATTAAAAACATTTTTGCAAAACTGAGGCTAGTAAAGATGGGTAGTCTCTGAATCTACTTTTTGAAGTAACAGTGGCAAATGTTCACAATGGGATGTTGTTAAAAGTTCGACAATGACCTTGTTGACATTTATAATGTCGACAGCACAATGTCAACAGTTATGATGATGACAATGTTAAAACGTCAGGCGGCAATGTGTCAACATTCTCAGAATTTTGTAAGGTGAAATGTCGACATTGTCAGAATGTCGACATTAGGATTAGGCTGCGGGTTGGAGGGTTAGGCTGCGGAGGCAGGTTAAAATTAGGCTTTGAGGGGGAAGTTTTAGGGTTAGGCACTAGAGGGAGGGTTAGGAGTAGGGATTAGGGGAGAAATACTCACTGAATGATCACAGCTCTGACCTGGAAGTCACATGACCGACGAGACCCGGAAGCTGCGCTGGTCTCACTGCAGCCACCCGGAACAAAGTAAGTCACTACTGGGTGACTAGGGATGATATGTCGACATTGCAACATATCGACATTCTTCACTGTCTACATGATGGATGTTGATATGGTCTACGGTGGCATTATGACCATGTCGACATTCTCATGTCGACGTGATGAATGTTGACTTGACATTATGATTGTCGACATATCATAAACTACACCCTTTTAAAATGATTTGGTATATTTATCAAAGAGCAAAACAATAAGAGAAGATAATCATGAAAAACAAACTATTTGGTCAATAAATTATTTTTAAAATTAATAAGGTTATTGGGGTTATTGTCAAGCCCCCAGAAATTATATATTACTCTGACTGTTACTTTGGTGCCATGGTGGCTAATTAAAGTTATTTAATGGTGTAATTATTATTTTTTTTAATCAGTGATGAATGAGCAAGTTAATATATCAGTCAACAAACACTAGGGGGCATATTTATCAAATGATTATGCAGGAAATCACACGAAAACAGCCATATTCAGTGGATACCTGCAAAAATTAAGTATCCCCATGATATAAGAAGAGGGGTCTGCAGCAGATATAGTTAATCTTTGGGTGTCTCCCAAAAATGTCTGTTTTTTAGTGATTTTGATTTCCAGTATATATAGATCATACTGCAACGTTTGGTCTCAAAGTAATAGGCGCACTTAGGGACATTTGTGAAATTTGCCATATTCAGCGGTGGATTGGGAATTTAAAGTGGCCCTGGAAAAAAATGTGGAAGAGGTCCTATGTGCGCGCGCCTGGAAAAGTGGGTGTGGCCTAATTACAAGGGGTGTGGTCTAATGAGAAATGCCATGCCCACAAGCGACTCCCCCCATTATTTCATGCTAGGGGCATGCCCACAGCTCCAGGAGATGATAGCCATGCCCCCAATCCCTCTCTCCAGTGAATAAGCACAGCGAGCAGGTGAATGAGTATTTTCTTACCTATATGATCTCTCTGCAGTGGAGAACCTCTGAAGAAATTGATCCTTCTTGGACAGACAGTTTCTTGAGTCGGTGATCACTATTCATGCTGAGATCACATGGTCCGGAAGCCACCTGTTTGTGTAGCAATAAAGCCAATGTCATCATCATGCAAAAGAGGTTTAACCAGATAATACATAGTAACAGATGTTTTGGGGCAGGACAAAATGGGAGTTTCCTATATTGAACAATTTAAAATTAATAAAATATATTTGCTCATTTGGTACCATTTGCATTAGAATATGGTTTCATTAGAATTGTTATCTTACTGAAGATTACTGTGCCCCAGTGTTTTCTTCTAATAGTACCAGTGGTCCTACCGTCCTCTATGTGTGTGTCCAGCATCATCACCTTGGTGTGTCTCCAGCCTATCCCCTTACGTGTTTCTTCAGCGCTATCCCCCTGTGCCTCTCCAGTCCCAATTCTCTCTGGCACCAGCCACCTGTGTCTCCCCACAGTGCCATCCTCCAGCGTCTCCCAGGCGCCATCATCCTGTGCCTCCCCAGCGCCATCATCCTGCGTCTCCTCAGTGGCATCTTCATGCCCTAGCACATGCCCCTCACATGCAGGTCATCTCCCCTTAGCACAGAATACCCCCCTCCCCACAGATCATCATCTCCCACACCCCTAGTGTAGCAGAGCCCCTCCCCACAGACAGATCATCTCCACCTAGTATAGCAGACCCCTTCCCACAGAAATATCATCTCCCCTTAGAACAGATCATCTCAGTATAGCATCCCCCCTCCCCCACAGAAATATCATATCTCCTTAGAACAAAATGAGCCCACCACACAGACAGATCATCTCAGTATAGCAGATCCCCCTCCCCCACAGAAAGTCCATCTCCCCCCAGTTCAGCAGATCTCCCCTCACCCCCTCCCCCTTAGACACATCATCTCCCCTCCCATAGACACATCATCTCTCCTCACCCCCTCCCCTTTGACACTTAGACAGATAATTTCCCCTCACCCTCTTCCCCTTAGACAGATCATCTCCCCTCACCCTCTCCCCCTTAGACACATCATCTCCCCTCCCCCTTAGACACATCATCTCCCCTCACCCCCTCACCCTTAGACACATCATCTCCCCTCACCCTCTCACCCTTAAACACATCATCTCCCCTCACCCCCTCCCCCTTAGACAGATCATCTCCCCTCACCCTTCCCCCTTAGACAGATCATCCCCCCTCACCACCTCCCCCTTAGACACATCATCCCCCTTTCCCCTTAGACAGATCATCTCCCCTCACCACCTCCCCCTTAGACACATCATCCCCCTTTCCCCTTAGACAGATCATCTCCTCTCACCCCCTCCCCCTTAGACACATCATCCCCCTTAGACAGATCATCTCCCCTCACCCTCAGACACATCATCTCCCATCACCCCCTCACCCTTAAACACATCATCTCCCCTCACCCCCTCCCCCTTAGACAGATCATCTCCCCTCACCACCTCCCCCTTAGACAGATCATCTCCCCTCACCACCTCCCCCTTAGACAGATCATCTCCCCTCACCCCCTCCCCCTTAGACACATCATCCCCCTTTACCCTTAGACAGATCATCTCCTCTCCCCCTTAGAAGGGCCCCCACCCCAGACATCCTGAGTCTCTCCTGATGGACCTAGTCCCAATGCCCTGCACTGCAGCTAGTCAGAATGTCTCCTCTCCTCTCTGCCCTCTCCCCAGGCTGTGAAATTAAACTTGACACAAAACAGCATGGGAAGGGAAGAGTAGAGAGGAGACAGACTGCCTGGGCATCCTCCCATTCCCGCTGGCACCGCAACTTACCTCCGCCGCTGTCACCCGCAGGCCGCTCCACTTCTTTTCTTCACTCTTCCGCGGCGTGTGACGACAAAGGCATGCTGGGCGGGGTTTCAATAGGCCGCGCTGGCCTCGCGAGAGAGGCTCAGGCGTGGCAAGGCAGAGGCAGAGCTGACAGTCAGCCGGCCCGGGTGCCTGTAAAAAAAATAGTGAGTCTGTGTCATGACCCACCAGCCGCGGGTGACGGGGATAAGGGGGCGGGGCCTCAATGGAGAAGCGGCCCCACAACCAATCGGCACACCGGGATTTTCCCCACAGAATGTAACTGCCAATCCGCCCCTGGCCATATTTATACTGTATATTGGTGCAATATTAGGAATACAAGTCATGAAAGATATTGTCTGTTTCCTCCTTGCATAAGCATGTCTGTATTGGTGATTTTGAAAGCAACTTATCAGGAACCGTATTGGTCATTTTTGAAGAAACAGTAATTGTTATCATTGGTGCAAAAGCTTTTAAAAACTAAATAAATGAAATAAAACTTCAAACTGAGGGCCTGATTCAGAGCCAGATGCTCTGACAAGAGCGCTCACTCTGAATCAGGACCCTCCTACCTAAAATTGGAGCGGCCTCCTGGCCGCTCGCATAGCTGTGGGTGACCACCCACAGCTTATGCGAGCGGCCAAAAAGATGGTCGCGATGGTCAACACCATCGCGACCATCGGGCTTGTGACGAGACCCTGCGGTAGGGTCTTGCTGCCAAAAGAACTCCCACTGACATCACTAGTGATGTCAGTGGGGCCGACCCCAGACGGTAGGTGTTCCCATGGGAACGCCTCCAACTGGGCAGCAACACCCCCGGCATGCCCACCAAAGGGGGCGTGCTGTCACTCACCGTCGACAGCACGCCCCCTTTGGTGCGAGACCCATAGCGGCAGCTTGGCTGTCACTATGCGGGTCTCGTGCCAGCGCATGACAGAGCTCCCTCCATCGTGCGCATGCGCACTAGGGCTCCATCGACCGAGCGGGTCTGAATCAGGCCCTGAGTTTTCCCGAAAAAAATGATGCAGTGTTGGGGTAAAGAAGGCAAAGAGGGAGAAGGTAAGGAAATTAGCGAAAACAATGTGGTCAGTGACAAAATTGATATTACAATACATTGCAGTATTAAATACACTCATACAGGAAATTTTATAACAATATGTCTCAACTCCATGTACACAACTGATCTTGGAGGAAAGAATGAGAAGATCAAAGTATAACAAATAATGATCCAACATTATGTTCTACTAAGTGAGATCATGGACTTGAGGCTTACAGTGGGCTCTCAAGAGACCCGATCTCCAGGCTTTCATTCTCAGAAGTGTTATAAACCCTAGTTTAGTGATCTGCTATATACTGGTCAATGGGACCAGATTCTGGAGAGTTAGGGGTATATTTATGTTTACCTGTGTCCAGTGGCATAGCTAGGGTATTTGGAACCTGTGCCCAGTGGCGTAACTAGGGTATTTGGAGCCCAGGGCAAATTGAAAAAAAAAGGAGCCCCCACCTTATTTGTGCGTGCCAAAGGCGCGTGTGGCAAAAATTGGGTGTGGTCACAAGGGGCATGTCCACTTAAAAATGGGACGTGTCAACATGACCACACACTCCTTTCTCATAACTGAACATTCCTTTCCATTCTATATGCACCTTAATGCAGTGCCCCATATACAGTCCCCCCTATGCAGTGTGCCCCAGTAGTGGTCCCCCAGTAGTGCCCCTTATACAGTACCCCCAGTATGCAATGCCCCCAGTACTGGTCCCTCTTATGCAGGCCCCCAGTACTGCCCCCTATGCAGTACCCACAGTAGTAGTCCCCCTTATGCAGCCCCCCATTAGTTCCCCTTTTACAGTGCCCCCAGTAGTGGTCCCCCTTATACAGGCCCCCAGTAGTGCCCCTTATACAGTGCCCCCAGTAGTGGTCTCCCACATGCAGGCTCCCAGTAGTGATCCCCCCTATCCAGTTCCCCTTATACAGTGCCCCCTGTAGTGGTCCTCCCTATTCAATGCCCCCAATAGTGGTCCCCCCTATGCAATGTCCCTTATATAGTGCCCCCCGTAGTAGTCCCCCTCATGCAGTGCCCCCAGTAGTGGTCCCCCCTATGCAGTGCCCCCAGTAGTAGTACCCCCAGTAGAGGTCCCCCCCTAGTAGTACTCCCAGTAGTGGTCCCCCTCCTGATACAGTGCCCCCAGTAGTAGTCTGCCCCCAGTAGTAGTACCCAGTAGAGGTCCCTCCCGATGCAGTGCCCCCAGTAGTAGTCCCCAGTAGATGTCCCCCCCAATGCAGTGCCCCCAGTAGTTGTACCCCCCAGTAGAGGTCCCCACATTGCAGTACTCCCAGTAGTGCAGACGCAAGTAAAAAAAAAAAACACTTACCTGAATCCCCGCTCCAGCTCCTGCTCCCACCGTCATCCGCACCTCGGTCTTCCTGGGCTGGCATGCTCTGCATTATGGGAGAGATGTCATGACATCTCTCCCATAACCCTCTGCAGGAGCCAGAAGGCGGAGCTCATGAGTGAGCTCCAGCCTGGCTCTTGCAGGGGGCGCAGCAGCAGCCAATGAGAGTCTGTCTGACTCTCATTGGCTGCTGAAACACACACATCACCGCTGCATCGGCGGCAATGTGTGTGTAAAGCACTGGCGAGCCTGAACCCGCCTCCCACCCTTTGCTTGCACTATTGGGTAAACGCTCAGGGGGAGGGAAGGGGCGCGGCTGTGTAGCACAGAATGGTGCTGGGCGCAGGAAAGCCTAGTGCTGGTCCTGAGTAAATGTGTAGTGCTGACCGCACTCACTGCAGTCGGCACTACATTGGCTAACTAGGACGGTTTGGTACTGTGGCCGGCGGCGTCCCCCGTGCCTCCGGTCCCACGGCGCCCAGGGCACAGGCCCCGGTGGCCCTGCCTTAGTTATGCCACTGCCTGTGTCCTTGTGTTTGTATAGGGATGTGTGTAGGACCAGCAGTACAGGATGAATCTGGATCGTAGCAGGCAAGCTACTCGGGATTCTAGCTGGAAGATGGCAAGACCAGCAAACAGGAAATCTGAATCGTAGCAGGCCATCTATTCAGGATTCTAGCTGGAAGATGGCAGGACCAGCAAACAGGACCAAATCTGGATCGTAGTACTATAGGCCAGCTATTCAGGATGCAGGTACTGGAACCAACAGGACCATTGGCAACAGAGGAATACAGGCACCATGAACAAGAACCAGAGGCTCATGCTGCAAGGCATAAGCTATAACCAGCAGGGTAGAGCATGGCTGGCTGACATATAAGGGGATAGGGATCAATCAGAGGCCAACTCCAGGCAAGGCCCCTGATTAATATAATATTGTGCAGCTGCAGCGCTGCATGTAGTACTGATCCTTAGCAGCCCAGAATCCCCTGCAGTCACCAGGCATCCTGTTGCCTAACCACTGATGGGAAGCTGCCATCTGGAAGTGATCTGGCGTCCCGATCTCCTAGCTATGGGTGGAACCTTCAGTACAGACGAGCCGCGGAGGCTCGTAACAGATCTGTACTCATAGTGGCTTGCATGTGACTCAGAATCAGCCCCTTAATATTTATTTTGTGAATGCAGCTCTTTTGTTTCTATTGGCAGAATTCTACCTGTAGAATTTGGTGAGCAGAGCAGGTGTAATGTCCTTTGAGAAACCGGTACTGCATGTCTCTCCTGGATTTGCAGGGTCAGTAATCGACTGGATGATGTATTCCTTTTGACCATCTGTCTCTGCTGCCATCTTTTTCCTTGTCTTTCTCCTTCACCACTGGTTTCAGAAGGAAGACAAGAGAAATCGGGAAGCAGAAGGAAAGTGGTAGCTATAGTTTGTATGCGAGTGCATTGTACTTAGGGTCTGATTCAGCAAGGATCGCAGTTGCTAATACGCATGCAATCAGCTGATTGTTGCGTTCTGCGCATGCGTATGCATTCCAAACTAGCTATTGCGATTGGGATTGCGATTGCAGAGGCTACGCAGACCCCTCGCAGAGTTATTGACAGGAAGCTCCATTTGGGGGTGGTGATGGGGGGCGGGGGGTGGTTGTAGAAACACAGGCGTGCCAGTGCATTTGTATGCCATTGCAGGGGTGTGCATAATTTGCCCACTACAATGCCCTACGCAGCCAGAGGTCTCATAGCATGCGTGATTGTTAGCAATTTCTGAGTAAGGTCAGGGCTTGTGCAAGTGTGCGTGAGGCTGCGATGGTACTTGATTTTACTGATGGTTTCACTATTCTGCTTTACGGATGTGTGTAAGGTAAATTGGGCGTCGTTATGTTGTGTTGAGTTTGCATTGAGATCGCAATGGATTAGTTTGCTATCGCAGTTGAACTGTGTACGTCCGCAATATTGCCATCTGTAGTGAATGAGGTCCTTAGGCCCCAGTTTGAATGATGGCACCTTCAGAGCAATATTGCATGTGAAGAGTCACACTTTATCTACTGAGAAGACTGGTCCAAATTATCTCCTCTGGCCAAAAAAACATTTTCAGATATCAGCCATGGTCTACATGTGCAGACTCTTTCACTGTCCTGCATATGCTTGTCTACAGAAGGAGCCAAAATGGTATGACCACTGGTTAAGAACTATTGTTGATCTAGAATGTGAGTACCCTTTTGGAGTACTGCACCAGGTTATGCCATGAGAACTCTGCTTGGGCATCAAAGACAAAGCACTATAGAGATTGCTCAAAAAATTGGTTATCACAAGATGATGAATTTTTCCTGCAACTGAGTGGCATAACTCTGTGAGTTTCTAGTGTCTCTGATATTTTCTTTAAAAGACTCTGCTGAAACCTTGGCACTCCTCGAGGAACCATTCAATTCCAGACTTAGGGGCCTATTTATTATCTGAGGCCGTATGGCCTCCGATGAATAAGTATTGAACTCACTGTGAGGAATACTTAAGTATCCAACTCGCAGCGGGGGATAGATTACACCGGAGCAATTCATCATTGCTCCAGTGATGGGACAGCTGCTCAGAAAAGTAGCTGTCCCCTTGGTTAGTATTGCATCTACAGATGTAGCTGCATTACTTAACTCCTCCTCCCCGTCACCTGAGGTCACGCATGCACACAGCCGCCAGGGAGTCTGTGAGAAGACGGTGGAGGGATCCACTCAAATACCTCTTCGCATCCCTGGAACTCCTTCCCATAGGAAGGAGCGGGGCTACGAGACCCCCTTATGATGAATGGCCCAGTAACTTAAATATGCAGAAACTAGTGTTTCTGCATGGTTACCGAGCCATTTATCATTTGATGAATAGGTCCCTTAGCCTCCTCTTTTTGGGTAGTAACACATACCTTTGCCTAATTGCTGGTTGTAGGCAAGTGATTTGGCATATCTTGTCCCACTCTTTTATAATAGCTATGCTGTCGATCACTGGGCTATACATGTAGAACCAGAAATACCCAAGATGATTCGGCTTTTCTAGGTGTGGATATTACTGAATTCAATGAGCTCTCAGTGGCTGGAATAGAAAAACATCAGCACTGAGATAGTCTCATGCTATATACAGTACTGTGCAAAAGTTTTAAGCAGGTGTGGAAAATATGCTACAAAGTAAGAATGCTTTTAAAAGTAGAAGTGTTAATAGTTTATTTTTATAAATTAACAGAATGCAAAGTGAATGAACAGAAGAGAAATCTAAATCAAATCAATATTTGGTGTGCCTTCAAAACAGCATCAATTCTTCTTGGTACACTTGCAGAAAGTCAGGGATTTTGTAGGATTATAGTCAGTTGTATGATTAACCAATCATATCAAACAGGTGATAATGATCATCATTTTCATATGTAGGTTGAAACACAGTCATTAACTGAAACAGAACAGCTGTGTAGGAGGCTTAAAACTGGTGTCAGGATGCGGCCTGGGATCAGCCGCTACTCACCTCTGCGCTGGTGTCCTTGGGCTTAGGTGTCCAGAGGCTGGATAGTGGAGGTGCGTAGTGACTGAGTATTCTCCCTGGGGTCCACTAGGGCTTCTGTGCATGCGTCCTGGTTCCCGGGGTGCCAGGCATGGGCGCAGCCATGTTGGTTCATATCACCTGACTAGTCTCTCCCAATGGTAGTCCTGTGGTCACTCAGCTGATTCTCTGATCCAATGATCAGCTACCCAGGGGTACTTAAGTCTGACTCCTGGAACAGGAAACTGCTGTTCAACTTCGCTGTTCCAGTGCCTGTGATTCTCACCAGGGTTGCTCTGTGTTTTCCCTTCAGAGTGTTGCTTCAGCCCATTTACAGTCCTCTAGCATTCCTGCATTGGCTTCATTCTACTTTTAGTCTGAGACCCAGTTCTCTCCCAGTGCTCCTGTCTTTTATGTTTCTATGACTGTGAGTCTTGTTATGTTCTGCTATTTTCCTGTGTTACTGAAGTTTCAGTTTACCTGCTATTGCTAATTGGCTCCCAGCTGCATTCTCAGCATATGTCTGTGTCCACTCTGCTCTGTGTTTGTCTGTGCAAATCAGTACCTGCATACAGTATATAGCAATCCCCAGTACATGCCTATGTCCACTTCTCTCTGTGTCCCTCTGTGCAAATCACCACCTGAATCTGTTGCAGTTCCCAGTACATTTCCTTGTGTGTTCTAGCAAGCCTGCGACTAGGATTTTTACACTCTCGAGTCTACCTCCAGTGTTTATATACAAATTCCTTTAATATAGTTCCGGTCTTTCTGCCACTCCCAGGTACCTGTCCAGAGGGCTGCGACCTGCCCACTTGGTGCAATGAAACCCAAATCCCGACTGGAGGGGTCACTGTTGAAGACACCAAGTGGGTTAGACTCTGCGCCTCTGGGCAGGTCTAGCCAAACCTGGGTTTGGCCACAATAGGGAGACCTATTTGTTCTCTAGTGACCCAATCCCTCTGGCTCACTGTCCTCCACAGAGGAACTCTTGCACCAGATCTTGACAGATTGAACAGCCCACAGGGTTCCAGGGTGAAGAGAGTTTTCAAAATCTACCCCTTCGTGTGACTGCACAAGAGATAGCGCTGCAACTTGTGAGACAGCAGCTGCAAGAACTTTCTAGTCAAGTGATGGCTATTTGTTCTGTTCTCGCTGCTTTGTCTCTGGACATGCCACAGGTTCCGCCAGTGGATTCTCCTGTATCCTCTTCTAAAGAGTGTCATTGTGAGGTTCCAATTGCTCCTACTGATGAAAGATTTTCTGTGTATATTAGTGAACCTCTCAAGTATCCTCTGGTCTCCCAGTTATCTGATATTCGTGACCTTGAATTTTTCAAAGAGTTTCTACTGGCTTCTAGAACAACTACAAAATCTCCATCCCAAAATTTTTCAAGTGATTCCCAAGCCTCCTAATACTACTCCTGACTTGACTGACCTCCCTTCCAAGCAAAATAAAGTTAAGCATCAAAGTTTCCTGTGCCCTAAACTTACTGAGGTTGAACGTCAGCGACGCCAGGAACTACATCTGTGTTTATATTGTGGTTATGACGATCACTTTCTTAAGGACTGTACTCTGTGCCCACTGATAAGTGGTGGCAAGTGTGTGACTGCCAACGTCTGTGCTTTCAGTTCTTCCCATCATCCATCAGTGATTCCTGTTTCTTCAGTTACAGATAAGGAGGTGATATCCACTAAGCAAAAGGAGGTTCAAGTTTTTGATTGGGGCCCTGCTACAAGATGCTTCAATCCTTGTCTAAGAATTTTGGTAGGATATTTCAATCTCCTAAAGTCAGGGACACTACTCATACTGTTTCTACTGGTCCCAGCCCAGATTCCATTTCTACCGGTCACAGCCTGAATATTCTGTCTGTTCCGGTCCCAGCCTGGATTCTGCCTGTTCCGGTCCCAGCCCGGATTCTGCCTGTTCCGGTCCCAGTCTGGATTCTGCCTGTTCCGGTCCCAGGCTGGATTCTGCCTGTTCCGGTCCCAGCCCGGATTCTGCCTGTTCCGGTTCCAGCCCAGATTCTGCCCATTCCAGTCCCAGCCCGGATTCTGCCCGTTCCGGTCCCAGCCCAGATTCTACCCATTCCGGTCCCAATCCGGATTCTGCTTGTCCCAGCAAGGAACTCCAGTCGGCAACCCCAGGAGGGTTGTCTAAATCACTGATCCCAGGAGAGGTCTCCAGAGCCTCAGCCCCAGGAGGGGTCTCAAGTCTTGCACACCAGGAGGGGTTCTCAAGTCTTGCACCCCAGGAAGGGGTCTCAAGTTTCGTTCCCCAGAAGGGGATTTCTAATTTTGCACCACAGGAAGGGGGTCTCAAGTCTTGCACCCCAGGAAGGGGTCTCAAGTTTCATTCCCCAGAAGGGGATTTCTAGTTTTGCACCCCAGGAAGGGGTCTCAAGTCTCACAACCCAGGAGGGGGCCTCAAGTTTCTCACACCCCCAGGGGGTTTCAAGTTTCATACCCCAGGAGGGGGTCTCAGGTTTTGTACCCTAGAAGGGGAATTTAAGTTTTATTTTCCAAAATGGAATTTCTAGTTTGTTACCCCAGGAGGGGGAGTTAAGTTTAATCTTTCAAGAGGAGAACACTGTCCTACCAACTCCAGATAATGTTACCAGAGGTCCAGCCTCTAGAGAGACTCCAGTTCCACCTATTAGTTTGAGTGAAGGATGTCAACGTGAGTCAACGTTACAACGCCTCTTCAGTTAAAAATTTCACAAGCTATAGCTATTTCTGCTCCTGTAGGTATCACACAGTCTCATATCACCCAGGATCTATCTGATGTTCCTATACCCCTTTGCTTTTACGGAGAGATAACACAATATTATGCTTTGGTGGAACAATTCCTTGCTATCATGAAGTCCTCTTTGTCATGTGGAATCAAGCCTACCAATATTGTAGAGTTTATCATCCCATCTTTTTGAGGTAAAGCTTGGGACTGGGTTACCCCTATTTAAGACTCAAAAGATCCAATGCTTCTAGATGTAGTAGCTTTCAGTAATGCTGTTGTCAAAAGGTTTGCCCCAGTGAGTCCACTCATAAACACTCCTCCTAATGAAGTCTTTAGTTCTGGTTTACCATCCTCTACCATTAAGCTCAGAGGCACTGCCTTGAGTCCTTCTAAAAATCATACGGTACAGGATTAATCAGCCCGGAAGAAGACTCGAAGAATCATTAGAGACCAACAACATGATAACATGAGGGTTGGTTGTGTTTCCCTCTGCCCATCTCCAGAGTCCTCTAGATTTTCAAATCATATTAACTCTTCTGATCTTCATTTGGACATGGATTCTGATTCTGAATTCGATCCTGTGCATGACAATACTCCTTTTACAGACATTACCAAGGACTATGTGGATAATAAAAGTTCCATCTGTAGTGAAGAAGAATGGTCTACAGACCTGGAGGATGAAGATAACTTTTGTGGATACGAGAGCTGGGAAGACATTTGAAAGGTTCAATCAAGCTTTATGAAGTTTTATCTGTTTTTCTTTTTTCAAAATCTTGGAAGTTTCTTGTATTTCTGGAAGGAATTTTTGTACACATTTTTAGTGTCCGGAATCCACCCTAAAAGGGGGGGGTACTGTCAGGATGCGGCCTGGGATCAGCTGGTACTCACCTCTGCGCTGTTGTCCTTGGGCTTAGGTGTCCAGACCCTGGGAGTGGAGGTGAGTGGTGTCTAAGTATTCTCCCTGGGGTCCACTAGGGCTTCCGTGCATGTGTCCTGGTTCCTGGGGTGCCGGGCATGGGCGCAGCCATGTTGGTTCATATCACCTGACTAGTCTCTCCCAATGGTAGTCCTGTGGTCATTCAGCTGATCCTCTGATCCAATGATCGGCTACCCAGGGGTATTTAAGTCTGACTCCTGGAACAGGAAACTGCTGTTCAACTTCGCTGTTCCAGTGCCTGTGATTCTCACCAGGGTTGCTCTGTGTTTTCCCTTCAGAGTGTTGCTTCAGCCCATTTACAGTCCTCTAGCATTCCTGCATTGGCTTCATTCTACTTTTAGTCTGAGACCCAGTTCTCTCCCAGTGCTCCTGTCTTTTATGTTTCTATGACTGTGAGTCTTGTTATGTTCTGCTATTTTCCTGTGTTACTGAAGTTTCAGTTTACCTGCTATTGCTAATTGGCTCCCAGCTGCATTCTCAGCATATGTCTGTGTCCACTCTGCTCTGTGTTTGTCTGTGCAAATCAGTACCTGCATACAGTATATAGCAATCCCCAGTACATGCCTATGTCCACTTCTCTCTGTGTCCCTCTGTGCAAATCACCACCTGAATCTGTTGCAGTTCCCAGTACATTTCCTTGTGTGTTCTAGCAAGCCTGCGACTAGGATTTTTACACTCTCGAGTCTACCTCCAGTGTTTATATACAAATTCCTTTAATATAGTTCCGGTCTTTCTGCCACTCCCAGGTACCTGTCCAGAGGGCTGCGACCTGCCCACTTGGTGCAATGAAACCCAAATCCCGACTGGAGGGGTCACTGTTGAAGACACCAAGTGGGTTAGACTCTGCGCCTCTGGGCAGGTCTAGCCAAACCTGGGTTTGGCCGCAATAGGGAGACCTATTTGTTCTCTAGTGACCCAATCCCTCTGGCTCACTGTCCTCCACAGAGGAACTCTTGCACCAGATCTTGACAGATTGAACAGCCCACAGGGTTCCAGGGTGAAGAGAGTTTTCAAAATCTACCCCTTCGTGTGACTGCACAAGAGATAGCGCTGCAACTTGTGAGACAGCAGCTGCAAGAACTTTCTAGTCAAGTGATGGCTATTTGTTCTGTTCTCGCTGCTTTGTCTCTGGACATGCCACAGGTTCCGCCAGTGGATTCTCCTGTATCCTCTTCTCCAGAGTGTCATTGTGAGGTTCCAATTGCTCCTACTGATGAAAGATTTTCTGTGTATATTAGTGAACCTCTCAAGTATCCTCTGGTCTCCCAGTTATCTGATATTCGTGACCTTGAATTTTTCAAAGAGTTTCTACTGGCTTCTAGAACAACTACAAAATCTCCATCCCAAAATTTTTCAAGTGATTCCCAAGCCTCCTAATACTACTCCTGACTTGACTGACCTCCCTTCCAAGCAAAATAAAGTTAAGCATCAAAGTTTCCTGTGCCCTAAACTTACTGAGGTTGAACGTCAGCGACGCCAGGAACTACATCTGTGTTTATATTGTGGTTATGACGATCACTTTCTTAAGGACTGTACTCTGTGCCCACTGATAAGTGGTGGCAAGTGTGTGACTGCCAACGTCTGTGCTTTCAGTTCTTCCCATCATCCATCAGTGATTCCTGTTTCTTCAGTTACAGATAAGGAGGTGATATCCACTAAGCAAAAGGAGGTTCAAGTTTTTGATTGGGGCCCTGCTACAAGATGCTTCAATCCTTGTCTAAGAATTTTGGTAGGATATTTCAATCTCCTAAAGTCAGGGACACTACTCATACTGTTTCTACTGGTCCCAGCCCAGATTCCATTTCTACCGGTCACAGCCTGAATATTCTGTCTGTTCCGGTCCCAGCCTGGATTCTGCCTGTTCCGGTCCCAGCCCGGATTCTGCCTGTTCCAGTCCCAGTCTGGATTCTGCCTGTTCCGGTCCCAGGCTGGATTCTGCCTGTTCCGGTCCCAGCCCGGATTCTGCCTGTTCCGGTTCCAGCCCAGATTCTGCCCATTCCAGTCCCAGCCCGGATTCTGCCCGTTCCGGTCCCAGCCCAGATTCTACCCATTCCGGTCCCAATCCGGATTCTGCTTGTCCCAGCAAGGAACTCCAGTCGGCAACCCCAGGAGGGTTGTCTAAATCACTGATCCCAGGAGAGGTCTCCAGAGCCTCAGCCCCAGGAGGGGTCTCAAGTCTTGCACACCAGGAGGGGTTCTCAAGTCTTGCACCCCAGGAAGGGGTCTCAAGTTTCGTTCCCCAGAAGGGGATTTCTAATTTTGCACCACAGGAAGGGGGTCTCAAGTCTTGCACCCCAGGAAGGGGTCTCAAGTTTCATTCCCCAGAAGGGGATTTCTAGTTTTGCACCCCAGGAAGGGGTCTCAAGTCTCACAACCCAGGAGGGGGCCTCAAGTTTCTCACACCCCCAGGGGGTTTCAAGTTTCATACCCCAGGAGGGGGTCTCAGGTTTTGTACCCTAGAAGGGGAATTTAAGTTTTATTTTCCAAAAGGGAATTTCTAGTTTGTTACCCCAGGAGGGGGAGTTAAGTTTAATCTTTCAAGAGGAGAACACTGTCCTACCAACTCCAGATAATGTTACCAGAGGTCCAGCCTCTAGAGAGACTCCAGTTCCACCTATTAGTTTGAGTGAAGGATGTCAACGTGAGTCAACGTTACAACGCCTCTTCAGTTAAAAATTTCACAAGCTATAGCTATTTCTGCTCCTGTAGGTATCACACAGTCTCATATCACCCAGGATCTATCTGATGTTCCTATACCCCTTTGCTTTTACGGAGAGATAACACAATATTATGCTTTGGTGGAACAATTCCTTGCTATCATGAAGTCCTCTTTGTCATGTGGAATCAAGCCTACCAATATTGTAGAGTTTATCATCCCATCTTTTTGAGGTAAAGCTTGGGACTGGGTTACCCCTATTTAAGACTCAAAAGATCCAATGCTTCTAGATGTAGTAGCTTTCAGTAATGCTGTTGTCAAAAGGTTTGCCCCAGTGAGTCCACTCATAAACACTCCTCCTAATGAAGTCTTTAGTTCTGGTTTACCATCCTCTACCATTAAGCTCAGAGGCACTGCCTTGAGTCCTTCTAAAAATCATACGGTACAGGATTAATCAGCCCGGAAGAAGACTCGAAGAATCATTAGAGACCAACAACATGATAACATGAGGGTTGGTTGTGTTTCCCTCTGCCCATCTCCAGAGTCCTCTAGATTTTCAAATCATATTAACTCTTCTGATCTTCATTTGGACATGGATTCTGATTCTGAATTCGATCCTGTGCATGACAATACTCCTTTTACAGACATTACCAAGGACTATGTGGATAATAAAAGTTCCATCTGTAGTGAAGAAGAATGGTCTACAGACCTGGAGGATGAAGATAACTTTTGTGGATACGAGAGCTGGGAAGACATTTGAAAGGTTCAATCAAGCTTTATGAAGTTTTATCTGTTTTTCTTTTTTCAAAATCTTGGAAGTTTCTTGTATTTCTGGAAGGAATTTTTGTACACATTTTTAGTGTCTGGAATTCACCCTAAAAGGGGGGGTACTGTCAGGATGCGGCCTGGGATCAGCTGGTACTCACCTCTGCGCTGTTGTCCTTGGGCTTAGGTGTCCAGACCCTGGGAGTGGAGGTGAGTGGTGTCTAAGTATTCTCCCTGGGGTCCACTAGGGCTTCCGTGCATGTGTCCTGGTTCCTGGGGTGCCGGGCATGGGCGCAGCCATGTTGGTTCATATCACCTGACTAGTCTCTCCCAATGGTAGTCCTGTGGTCATTCAGCTGATCCTCTGATCCAATGATCGGCTACCCAGGGGTATTTAAGTCTGACTCCTGGAACAGGAAACTGCTGTTCAACTTCGCTGTTCCAGTGCCTGTGATTCTCACCAGGGTTGCTCTTTGTTTTCCCCTTCAGAGTGTTGCTTCAGCCCATTTACAGTCCTCTAGCATTCCTGCATTGGCTTCATTCTACTTTTAGTCTGAGACCCAGTTCTCTCCCAGTGCTCCTGTCTTTTATGTTTCTATGCCTGTGAGTCTTGTTATGTTCTGCTATTTCCCTGTGTTACTGAAGTTTCAGTTTGCCTGCTATTGCTAATTGGCTCCCAGCTGCATCTCTTTGCATTCTCAGCATACATCTGTGTCCACACTGCTCTGTTTTTGTCTGTGCAAATCAGCACCTGCATATATAGCAATCCCCAGTACATGCCTGTGTCCACTTCTCTCTGTGTCCCTCTGTGCAAATCAGCACCTGAATCTGTTGCAGTTCCTAGTACATTTCCCTGTGTGTTCTAGCAAGCCTGCGACTAGGATTTTTACACTCTCAAGTCCACCTCCAGTGTTTATATACAAATTCCTTTAATATTGTTCTGATCTTTCTGCCACTCCCAGGTACGAGCCCAGAGGGCTGCGACTTGCCCACTTGGTGCAGCAAAACCCAATCCCGACTGGACGGATAACTGGTGAAGACACCAAGTGGGTTAGACTCCGCGCCTCTGGGCATGTCTTGCCAATCCTGGGTTTGGCCGCAATAAGGAGACCTAGTTGTTCCCTAGTCACCCTAATCCCCTGGCTCACTGTCCTCCACAGAAGAACTCTTGCACCGGATTTTGACAACTGGTTGAGGAACAGACAAACTCTGCTACAAAGGTGAGGTTGTGGAAGACAGTTTAATGTCATACATCATACACCATGTTAAGACTGAGCACATCAACAAGACACAAGTTAGTTATACTGCATCAGCAAGATCCTAGGCAAAGATTTCAAAGTAGACTGGAGTTTCAAGATGTGCTGCTCAAGCTATTTTTAAGAAGCACAAAGAAATGGGCAACATTGAGGACCTTAGACACAGTGGTCGGCCAAGGAAATTTAGTGCATCAGATGAAAGACACATCATGCTTGCTTCCCTTTGAAATTGGAAGTTTCCAGCAGTGCCATCAGCTCAGAACTAGCAGAAACCAGTGGGACCCAGGTACACCCATCTACTGTTCGGAGAAGTCTTGCCAGAAGTGGTCTTCATGGAAGAATTGCAGCCAAAATGCCATACCTTCGATGTGGAAACAAGGCCAAGTGACTCAACTATGCACAAAAACATAAGAACTGGGGTGCAGAATAATGACAGCAGGTGCTCTGGACTGATGAGTAAAGATTTTAAATAATTTTGATTCTAATAGAAGGCAGTTTGTTTGCCGAAGGGCTGGAGGGTGGTACAATAGTGAGTGTCTGCAAGCAACAGTGAAGCATGGTGGAGGTTCTTTGCAAGTTCATTTCAGCAAATGCAGTCTGGGATTTGGTCAAGATTAATGGTGTCCTCAATGCTCAAAAATACAGGCAGGTACTTATCCATCATGCAATACCATCAAATTTATTATGCAGCAGGACACCTACCCCAAACATACCGCCAATATTAGTAAGAACTATCTTCATCCTAAAGAAGAACAAGGAGTTCTGGAAGTGATGAAATGACCCCCAGAGAGCCCTGATCTCAACATCATCAAGTCTGTCTGGGATTACATGAAGGGACAGAAGGATATCAGCAAGCCTACAGCTACAGAAGATCTGTGGTTAGTTCTCCAAAATGTTTGGAACAACCTCCCTGCCGAGTAGTGCCCACAGTAGTAGTGCCCACAGTAGAAGTGCCCCTTATACAATGCCCACAGCAGTAGTGCTCCTTACACATAATATCCACAGCAGTAATGCCACTTAAGCAATGCCCACTGTAGGGGTGCCCCTTATGCAGTGCCCCCAGTAGTTGTGCACCTTATGCAGTGACCCCAGTAGTAATGCACACAGTAGTGGTGCCCCCAGTAGTAATGCCCCCTGTAGCAGTGCCCCCAGTAGTAGTTCCCCCAGTAGTAGTTCCTCCAGTGGTAGTGCCCCCAGTAGTAGTGCCCCCCCAGTAGTAAAGCTCCCTGTCATAGTGCCCCCAGGAGTAATTATCCCTGTCGTAGTGCCCACAGAAGTAATGCCCCCAGTAATATTGTCCCCAGTATTAATGCCCCAATTAATAGTGCCCCAGTAGTAGTGCCCCTTACACAAAAAATAATAAAACAAACACAATACTTACCTTAGGCCCAGCTCCTGTGTCTGCTGCTGTCTGGTCCGATCGCTCCTCGGAACTATGGGAGAGATGTCATGACGTCTCTCTTATAGTGCCCCCTTGCGGAGCCAGAGCTCAGGAGTTAACTTTGGCCTCCGGCTGCCACTGTCGGAAGGAGCCGGGTACCCACTGGTAAAAAAGTCTCAGCGGGTACCTGCCAAATGGAGCCTCCCTCCGGCACAGGGCCAATGAATGATTAAGTTGGGCCCTGTTCCAGCCCACGTTAACCACTGAAAACAGCAGTATTTTAAAACAGAGTGACAGTAAATAACAGTAACACTCAATGATCCAATGACTTGGGAAGAGCAGACAGAAAGTATCAGATTGCTGACTGTGATTGGCAGAGTACTAGAGACAAGGGTAGTGCAGGCTGAGAACCAAGAGGATCAGGGACCTGCAGTCTAGAGGGCTTCAAGCATTGTTATTTTAGAGACAGAGTCTTTCTCAGACAGTGCAGCGTTTGACCTTAACCCTTTTATCATCAGATGGTTCCTTTGCAAAATGTTATATAAATGCTGTCTTGTGACCCAGTACCCATTGTGTATGGAATTCCCATTCTGCACACAGAATCATCCATAGTTAAACTCCATTATCATGGCTGTAATTATTCAAGGAAGGCACAGAACACTATGCTACAAGGAGCATGGCCCACTCTTCAGGGGACTTGGCGTCTCTTATTTGACTGATACCAGTGTGGATGGTTGTGTTGCAACTAGAGGAGAATCTGATAGTACAACACTGCAAAACAAGCACAAAGCCTACTAGAAAGTTTGCATATTGTATTAAGACAAACATTCATTGTACTATTCATTTATGTCATCCTCATCTGTGATTTGGAGAATTGAGGCCTTAGAAGTATAAGTGATCCTCTTTGTTAGAGAATACCATTTATGTGACAAACTTTTAACCTGGTGGTGAGAAATCAGTCATTGAGTGCTGGCAGCCTGTCAGAACGAGGAAGAAACATAGTGTTGGCACATCAGCATTGCATTTGCAGAAACACCACAACATAATTTGGCCCGAAGCCCAAGCCCAAATGGAGAGTGGTTTTAATAAATAGGCATTAATTTCTTGATAACTGTAACATCTGGATCCAGCCCAAGAAACATCAAAATTAATGTTACTAATGAGGAAATGAAGGAATGATAATTTGTGTCTGGACGCACAGACTATTTGCTATTTTTTAACCTCTGTAGCGTTTGTTGTTATCTCCATCCATGCCACTGCTAAAACCACCCATCATCCACCAAAAATATAACTAAAAAGGAATGTGCCAAATACACACCAAAGAGAGTTGCTAACTGGTAAACAGACCAAAATGTTAGTAATGTACAATAAATGCCATAATTGTAATTGTTTTTTTTTTAAAACATTACTAAAATGTGGATGAACTGGAGTGAATTGCTCATTGATCCTGAATTTACTACCACTGCTGTTTTTCTGCTTGTAATATAGTCAGCCATCAGTTTGTCAGAAATGTTATGATCACTGACCTATAACATGCATATATTTGTAATCTACACTTGGTAATAGCAATAAACTTAGCTTCTAATGCAGTTCTTTCCTGATTTCAGGGAGCAATAGCTTTGACTTTCCAATTATAAGGCATGATGAATACTGTTCCACTTGAAGTATATCTTAGTTATCTTCAGCACTGCACAGTAGCACTATTCGCACACAGAAATACAAGTGTCACATATCAACTTAATCAGCAGAGTCTGCTGGTGCGTCCTAGTAACATTGCATTGTGACAAATGCATTTTTGGGAAAAAAGACATCCGATGCTAGCAGAGTTGCACTGGACCTGACGGCTCACCCACGCCAGGCAAGTTGCACTTCAAGGTGTATTGAGGCTAAGTGTATGAGAACACATCTGTACGTGTGTTTGCAGATCTGCACACATCATCTGCTCTGCCTCTCCAACAGTGCCAATTAGTAACAGTCATAGGCCTCCACATAAAATAGGTCCAATCATCATTACAGCATAACGATGAGCAGCTGCCCAGCTTGAAAAACAATTGGCCATAAATCATGGGTATTAAAATCAGTGGAGACTCCTGAGGTGGAGCTGCAGCACAGTCCAAAATTCAAATAGTGGAGCCACACCAACTGCCAGTGATGTTTGGCAGCAGTTGGGGGTGACAGTTGGTGATACTCCCCTATTTGAATTTTGGACCCTGCTACAGCTCCAACTCTGGAGCCGCCACTGATTAAAATAGTATTTCTATTTTCCTCTCAAAATGACAGCACTGGTCACAGCACTGCCGCTTTTCACAATACACCCTTAATCATTTTCAGGCCCAGGCACTCTGGCCCTTACTCTAGCCCTGCTCTACAGACATAAAGCGCAGCATGAGGCAGATGTCAACAGGTTTATAATTGTGCGTATACATGTGTTCCCTTTATGGAATGTGCAGATTAATTTTAAGTAAATAACGCTATGAAAGTCATGTAGAACTTTGCGTCAGCCCCGCAGTGCCTAACGATGCATTCATATTTTAATGCATTGTCAGATGTCACAATTTGAATGTATTGTCACAGTGGTTTCTTCTTTAGGTTGGCAGAATTTTAAAGCACATGGGGAGTATTCGGGCTATCTCTGGTTTTGACCTCCCTATGTGCAACAGCACAGACAGAAAAGCAAATGAAAGCTACAGTACCTCCCCTCTCTATTGTTATATTCATTAATGTTGCTGTGTTGAAATTATTAATACCTTGGTATCATACTACCTACAGTACCATATATATATATATATATATATATATATATATATATATATATGTGACACAATGTTTCACTGTCAGTAGTCTGCTCTAATATGACTATTATTGACAGCTTGTAAAGGTAACGTTTATACAATGCAGTTATTTTGTACTATTTTCCTGCATTGAGATATTTTGCTTTCATTTGATACTTTATGCTTTTTTGTAGTTTAAATACAAACTCTTACTTGCATTTTAATTACATAAATACAAATTATATTAAGGAAAGTTAATCAGACAAAGATCTGCTAATTTTTGAATTGACAGTCTCATTTGTATGCAACTAAATCATTTGAGGCTTCCTGATTTGACAATGTATTTAATTTAAAATTTGTATGGGAACTTATAAAATTGAGGTACAGTTTGGCATGCTAGATGAAATATAGGGTCAATTCTATTCTAATCTGTGTATTTGAGCCTTTGTGATTTCTAAATGACAATCCCACAATCAGTATACAAACAGTGTACTGTGGCAATGCTTGTAAAACTCTCAGTGGGTATTATAGCACCCACAGCAATGTTTTATAACTCCAGATCTATTTACATGCATTTAATTAATTTTAAAAATGCATGTAAAGCTCATGTATGAAACTATGAATGCAAGTGAGTCTGAGCCCCTTACTTGGCTTTTGAAAATAGGAATTTATCACTAAAACTTACATAATGTTTTTACAATACAGTACATGCTATGCTTTGCAATCGGCACCTGTGACATCAAGAAAAGACAGACTATTTAACTGAGACCATCCGATATTGTAGTTGTTCATTTCAACTATTGTCTCATACACAGACAATTTGTAATAATAAAATAGACATTTAAAGATGAGCAACATCAGATGAAAAGGCACACTACGAGGGAATAAGAGGCAATTTAAATCAGTGTTAAAATGGAGCCTGAAATTGGCTAAACACCTGCTCTATTATATCTCGATTGGATCATACTAATTTTCTCCTTTCTACATTCACTTTTATCAAAGGAGAAAACATGAAAATTGAAGTAGCTTTCTTAGGGTAAACAGTGTGAATGCCTCGAAGTTCAGTACAGATCACATTTGGGACTCACTTGCATTGTTCTTCTCTAAGTAGGGGCCACCATTTAGAGAGTATGCTTATTAGATATGATATACACACACATACAGTATTGGCAAATAGATAAATGGGCTGCTCATGTCTTCATGGCTGCTGCACATTTTTGTATATAGAAACTCAGGGAGCCCTGTACAGAGATATTTTGAATACATGTTTTGTTACACAGGTTATGGACTCACCTAGGAGATACCTTGATGTTGGCAAGTAAGTTTACCCAGAATACAGTATCTATATTGTTCTGATATCTAATCAAATAATCTGCAGCCTTTACAGAATGTGAATGCACCGATATTATATGACTTCCTCATGTTAGTATCTATAATGGGTGCAGGGTTTGCAATGCAAATGGGCCCCTGGGGCACACCGTGCACCCATAGACTGTGATTACCTACCAGCTGAGCTTTGCAGAAATCACCAGGAAAATGGGGCAGTGCCAGAGTCTACTCAACAAAAACAAGGTTGAGAGGTTTATGGGCCGTACATGGAGACTACACTCTCCTCTCTTGAACCATTACTGTACTTCCTGTAAGTTTTGCTAAATACAGTGTGACACACTCCCTGAGGAGATGTGACCATTTTACTGTTGGGGCATGTCAAGCCCTTTACAAATGCAAGACCACTCTTCAACTATGTGCTAATTTCTCCTATACTGAAGCTTTGAATACTTGTTACTGCTGAGGGTGCCTTAAGCTCGGTTGATGTTTGGCCTAAACCTGAAATGCTGGAGCCCTGTTAGTAAAAGAAAAAAAGAAAAGTATTATTCAACTACTGGAAACCTGAAGAATGAGTGAAAGATTTAGGCCTACCTCCCCCCAACCAGTCCTTGAGTCCAGGCTGCTCTGACTGTCATTGTCAAAATGATAGCCAGTGTCACTTAAGTACCCCTCTCTCTCTAGGCTGCTGCTCCCCTCAAACTTTCACCAGGAGTATAGCTGGGGTGGCAGTGGCAGGCAGGGCATGTGCCCTGGGTGACAGAGGGGCGTGCCAGAGGGGATCCTCCAGAATTGCTACTGTCGTGGGCTGGCTGAGATAATGGAGATCAGGGAGAGAATGGAGTGTGCAGGTCAGCAGGCAGTTATCTCTCCCAGGGACCATGCTCTGCAGCAACAAGCTGCACGGCTCCTGTCTGCCATGCCTGCCTCTAATTGACAGCAGCAGCACGAGCAGGTCCTGTCTGACAGGCAGCTGCTTCCTGAACACTGCTGTGTAGCTGCTACAAGAGCATACTTGCCTAGTCTCCCGGGGCTACCTGGAGGCTCATGAAAATCGGGTGCTGCTCCCACCCCCGGCAAGCGTAGGCAAGTCTCACGGAATGGCTGCTGCCCCCCTGTGCAGTGGGCAGTCCAGGGGGCAATCACGTGATTTGCGCTGAATTGCGTCATCGCAGCCCCATCCCCTACTTTACAATACTGGTAATATTGGCATTATAAGTATATACAAGAGAGGGACAGACTCAGCAGATGAAATCTCAAACAGGTAAGTTAGTGTATAGCGGGGGGGTTGGGTATAGTTTATGGTAGATAATACTAAGAATAAAGGGGGTAATGGGTTGATAATTTAATGGGGTTAATTAGACTAAAGGGATTTGAATGATACTGAGGGATGTAATTAAGAGTTTAATGTATATAAGTGTCATTATTGTAAAGGGGTTAGAGGGGTTTTCATAGTCATGTGACTATTAAACTACAGTGGTCAGGTGATTCTGCAGAGACACAGGGGGAAAACAGCCCTCAGGTCAACTAGTACCCTTGGAGCTACAATGAATACTATCAACAGAATAAAAAATTTGCCCCCTGTAGAAAAAAAAAACACACATTGGTCCCCCATAGGATAAAAACACATTGATTCCCCATAGGAAGAAAAAAAATAACACGCAATTTAACCCTCATCGGAAAAAGACACACAGGAAAAAAAGACATACATTGCCCCCCCACCAGAAAATAAATTATTTGTCCCGCACAGGAAAAAAAACACATAATGCCCACCTTAGGGAAAAAAAACACACATTATCCCCTGCAGGAAACAAACCACATTGTCCCCATGAAGTCTGCAGTTGCATCTGCTTAAAATGTCTCTTCAATGAGGGCAACATAGGGGAGGAACATAAGCTCATTCAAATTCATTCAGGGCTGCCTGTACTGTGTGCACTCCACCTCACCTCTTTCCTAGCCCTCAGTGCACTGAGTAGCTGGGTGACCTGCATGACATCATGCAGCTGCATCAAAGATGGCTAGGTCCACATCTGAGCTGGAAGATGAGCCCAGAACAGCCCAGGCAAGAAGCTCAGCAGTTGCAATGCGCCCCCTATAGTGTGGTGTCCCCATGTGGCTCTTCCACTTGAACAGGCTTTGAGTTGGTCTTTATAGGGAGTGATGTTTCTAAAGACATGATGCTGGGGAGACACAGAGGGATGTTCTGGAGAGACAGAGGTAGATGTGCTGGAGAAACACAGGGGCTGAGAGACACTAGGGGCTGAGAGACACTAAGATTATGAGATTTGGGGGATTAGGTTAAGAGATACAGGGGGAGATGAGGCTGAGACACATAGGGAAGCATGAAAGACAGAGGACCTCATTCAGACCCGCTCGCAAGCGCCTATGCGCTCGCAAGCCGTTTGATGGTGAGGCCCTGCACACGCGCAGCGGCCACAGTGCATCTGCACAAACCCCGGAGCGAGTGACAAATTTACTCACTCCAGAGCTCACTACAAAAGGGGCGGCTGTTGATGTTGATCAACAGCTCATCCCGTTTTGTAGGCAGGGAGGAGGGTGGCCGGACAAACCGAAGCGTTACTGAAGAAACGCATGCTGTTTGTAAGCGGCTCTACTGACGTCAGCAGTGATGTCAGTAGGTAGCTTCCTGCTCTGTTAGAGCAGGAAGCTACCTGGGGCTTGCGGGAGACGAGACCCGACCCCAAATGTCTCGTCGCAAGCCCCGATGGTTGTGATGGTCTCGACCATCGCGAATATCACCTGGTCACTTGCTAAAGCTGTGGGTGGTCACCCACAGCTTAGCGAGCGGCCAAGAGGCTGGATTTTAAAGAAGAAGCGGTCACCCTCATTCAGAGCAAGGCTTGCATTTTGCGAGTGCCTCTGAATGAGGTCCAGAGAGTGGAGCATGAGGCTGAGAGACACAGGGTGGATGAGGCTGAGAGACAAAGGTTGGGATGAGCCTGAGAGACACAAGTTGGGATAAGGCTGAGAGACACAGGTTTGGATGAGGCTGAGATATACAGGGGAGACGAAGTTGAGAGACACAGGGGAGATGAGGCCAAGAGATACAGGTTGGGATGAGGTTTGGAGACAGGGTGGATAAGGCTAAGAGACACAGGTTGGGATGAGTCTAAGAGACAAGGGGGGGTGTGGCTGAGAAACACATGGCAGGAAAAGGCTGAGAGAAACGAGGGGGTGAGGATGAGAGATACAGAGGGGGATGTGTTGGCAGATACTGTTGTTAAAGAAATTACCTATTCAATCTTCTCCAGTTTGGACATGTGATTACAGGCAAGCACAATGCCTTAACAAATTGATTCTAAGCTGCCATCCTTTATTCTTTATACTTTCTGTAATTTAGGAATTTAAGGAGTCAGAATGATATGGGTGAATCTGCATGTCATTTGCAAGCTTCTCAAACTCCATGCCCCTCAATGTCACTCCCTTCCTGCTTCTCTCTGTGGCAGTTTTCTATGTGTAAAACATGCAGTATATGTACAGTAAACACTTGTTAATCACATGTGATTAGGTGTGTAAGGCTTTCATAATGAGATGAATTGCATTGGATATGGATGCTCTGGACGGATCAATAAGTGTTGAAATAAGAAAATGCAATTCAAATTAAAGGTACCTAAAATACATTCACTTATTGTAACTGGCACTAAAATAGCAGGTCAAATGCATAGTTTATTCTCTGATGGGTATGAGACTAAGGGCCTGATTCAGAGCCGCTCGGAAGCGGCCGCTTGTTCGCTCCGAGCGATGTTTGCCCAACTGCGCATGCGTACGGATCGTTATACGCATGCGCGAACCAGTCAGTGCGGTCGAAATTCATGTGCTCGCAAAATAGCGAATGCCTGATAATTTGAGTGACAGAAAGAGGCGTATGTGGGTGGTAACGGGGGAAGGTGCTTGAAAACGGGGAGTGGAGATCCGAACGCAGGCGTGCTTAAAGGTCAAAATGGGCGTTTTATGGGTGTGCATAATTAAAACAGCAGCGTCATTGACCATGTCACTGGGTTATTTCATAGTCAGAACTGCTCGCAAAATTGTGGTAGGAAAAACCAACCCCAAGAATAGCGAGCAGTTCATACCCTGGTCGATGTACTCGATTAATCTAATAAATAGCGGACATGACGTAGGATGCGAGCGGCCAGGGGGCGTATTTTTTCAAAAAACGACCGCAAGTTTGGTTCGCTCGTTCAGCTCTAGAGGCGTGAACAGACCGCAAAGAGCGAACAGTTGATTTGAATAGCCACCCCTATTTTCTGGACGAGCGAGCGCTAATTGCGTCCGGCTCTGAATCAGGCCCTAAATTGCTAATTTTGGTGCTTGTTTATGAAACCAGTAGAAGTCTACTCCCCCCTGTCCCCAATATATGAATTTGACTCCATCCTTTGTATTTTTCTAATGCTCCCGTCTCATTCTGCTTCATTACTGACACGCCTTTACTCTACAAGTACAAAACAGGTATCTAGGCATTTGTGAAAATAACTTTTCTTTGAGCCAGGCAATTCTTTTCAAGAAACTTTCTAAAGCAAAACTCTGCATTATTAAAAGATGACATAAATGTGACATAGATCGACTATGAAGCAAGAACATTTTATTACACAGTCAATTTAATCTTTTAAAATGTATACCATTTATATGTAACATTGTGAATTCAAAATGTAGGTATTAGACAAAGCATTATCAAACTTGCATGCAGTCTCAACGGTAATCATATATTCTCTTTGTAAGTCTATGACAAAAGAATATACTGTGAAAATTGTTAGTCTGTACAGTTTCTGCATCAGATTCTGATTAACTTACATAGCTCATTAGAAAAAAAAAATAATTAATTTTTACTTTTTGTCTATCACTGGAACAATGGAATATACAGGGCACTGCTGTGTTTTCATTTGATAGAAAACCAGCCATAAACTATTTACTTTCTACCTCCAATATTTAAAATAATAGAACTGCAGAAATCTTAATCCTAGTGTCTAGTGAACACCTGATGCTTTTCCAGGGCAGTTAGCCTGGAGAAGTTTGAATGGGAACAGTGTGGCATAAGATTCCTAAATGGAGAAGGAATGGACAAGTATAGTGTCAGCATCTGCTGCATCAGCAACCCCAACCCACCATGATTTATATTCTAATTCTGTTAACTGTAGAGGACCATGTAGTAGAGGTGTCTTCAGGGTTGAATATATCCGGTACTCCATGAGATCATGTGGTTCGAATATATTGGGGCTAGGGCCAATGGGCCACAGCGACCAATCAGTTAAGCTATATAGACTTACCGATCGGCCACTCGATGTGTGTTCCCTGACATCACAACTGGACGGACATTTGAATTTGCCAGCCCAGTTGAGCTGTCAGTCACCGGTGGCCTCTGCAGCAAGTGTACAGGTGGTCGGCTGATGGCCCGTACACACCAGCAAATGCATTGAAATATCTGCATATATATTAGCCATCTGCTGTACTGCAGATCAGATTATATATGTATGTTAGCAACTTCATTCACAGGCATATTGGGGGTACACACCTGTGCTTGTGAAATATCGGCCATTCGATTGAACGGCCAATATGTGTGTACCCAGTGTGTACACAATATGTGTGTACCCAGTGTGTACCCAATTTAGCAATCTTCATAAAATAACCCATTAGTCTCTCTCATTATACTTCTTCCCCCACCCCTGCTTACAAACTGCTGCTTCTATTTCTACCCCCCACACCACTTGTTGATGACTGTTGATCCGAAAAAGGGGGCCCACAAGGAAGAGATAGGTACTGTGCGCATAGAGTTGCATAGAGTTGCAACACAGGCTGCACGGCCCCAACGGTGCACACAGACTGCACAGCAGTTTTTTAATACCAAAAAAAGTAACTTTATTAAACTGCTGCAAGATGCATCAAAAGACACTACAGCATTCAGTGCGGAGTTTAAAGCACTGAAATCTGCTGCTAAGCTGCTGCACAGCTCTGCTCTGATCAGCCATGCTCAGCCTCGGTCCCCGGTACCTGATCTATGCGGCCCGCTGTAGGATCAATTACTCAGAATTGCTGGATACCGGCCCAAAAGTGTTCAAAACGGGGCCAGCCCAGGGGAAACATGCCATCCTCTCTTCTGGTCCAGCCTGCCCCTGTGTAGTTCAATGGTGGAAGCCCAGCAATCATTTGATGGTGGGCTTCTGATGACCATCCTTATTCTCTAGTTGTGCATGTGACATCATATGCTCGTCACACGCACCACACTGCCAGAAGCAGTGTATCTTGACCCTGGAGCTGGCGTCTGGCAATCTTTCATTGATTAGACAGATGCCAGATCAGACTCCAGCTGCAGCCAGCACACTCTAACCTGTTTGGTGCACGGAGTTTGAGGTCTACTGGCCCCGGGGATTAGGGTTAGGCATTGGGGAACAACACTCCCTAGAACACTGCTCTACAAATGCCTGCATCACCACTGCTCCGCACTTGACTGCCAGGACCCAGAAGAAGACACTGGAGCCGCTGCTGCCACTGGTAGAAGGTAAGACACCACTAAACCAACAGTAATGGTTTGTCGACAGTTCAACATATCTACATATCATCCATGTAGACATGATAAATGTTGATGTGGTCACTTTTGTCATACTAAGCATGTAAACATTTTGAACATGTTGACCTGATGCATGTCAACATGATAACTGGCGACCATTCATACCACAACCGTTCCCGACTGCTCAGTCGTTTCTGACCAGCTGTCTGTAGAACACTGTGGTACTTCTGTATATTTCCTTTCCCGTGATTACCAGAATTCCCTACGTGACAGAACTGCTACTGGACCAAGTTCCAGACTAACTCTCAGTATATACAGTATAAAACGCAATTACATGTTTTCCTTGAATTTAGAAATAATAAATTGAATTTTTGAATCACAATGTATTAAAGAAATCAAATATTGAAATTAATATTTTAACAACAATCTATGAAAAAAACAGTTGAATATATGTACAAAGTAGGGGTGTGCACCGGCCACTTTTCGTGTTTTGTGTTTTGGTTTTGGATCTGGATCTTTCTTCGAATTTTGGATCTGGATTGGTTTTGCCAAAACCACCCTTCGGTGTTTTGGGTTCTGGGTTTTGTGTTTTGGATCTGTATTTTTTTTAAAAAAAGCATAAAAACAGCTAAAATCACAGAATTTGTAGGTTTTTCTGCTCCTATGCTATTATTAACCTCAAAAATCTTAATTTCCACTCATTTCCAGTTTATTCTGAACACCTCACAATAGTATTTTTATGTCCAAAAGGTTGCACCAAGGTAGATGGATGACTATGCTAAGTGACACGAGTGGGTGGCACAAACACGTGGCCCATCTAGGAGTGACACTGCAGTGGCAAACAGGATGGCAGTTTGAAAAACTTGGCCCCAAACAGTACATAATGCAAAGAAAAAAAAGAGGTGCAAGATGGAATTGTCCTTGGGCCCTCCCACCCACCCTTATGTTGTATAAACAGGACATGCACACTTTAACAAACCAATCATTTCAGCGCCAGGGTCTGCCACACGACTGTGGCTGAAATGATTGGTTCATTTGGGCCCCCACAAAACAAGCTGGCAATTAATCTGTCCCTGCACAAACTGGCTCTATGGAGGCAAGATGTCGTCCTCATCCTCCTCATTCACCGATTCCTCACCCTCTTCAGTGTTGTGTACATCCTCATCCTCACAGAGTATTAATTCGTCCCCGCTGGAATCCACCACCACAGGTCCCTCTGTACGTTCTGGAGGCTGGTCTCCCTGGAAAAGTTGATAATTCATTTTTATGAACATCATCTTCTCCACATTTTGTGGAAGCAACCTCCTACGCCTTTTGCTGACAAGGTTCCCGGCTGCACTAAACACTCTTTCGGAGTGCACACTGGAGGGGGGGCAACTCAGGTAAAATAGAGCCAGTTTGTATAGGGGCCTCCAAATTGCCTCTTTTTCCTGCCAGTACATGTACGGACTGTCTGACATGCCTACTTGGATGCTGTCCCCGATGTAATCCTTTAACAGACAGACGCACGCTTGTCGCTGCTGCTTTGAGGATGCAGGTGCGGCTACAGCCCACACAATTCACAAAGACAGGAAAAAAAAGAATTTTTTTATTGTTTGTGGAGCACACTTTGAGGGTTACACCACCCTTTAACAGACAGACACATGCTTGTCGCTGCTGCTTTAAGGATGCAGGTGCGGCTACAGCCCACACATCTCACAAAGACAGAAAAAAAAAGAAGAATTTTTTTATTGTTTGTGGAGTGCACTTTGAGGGTTACACCACCCTTTAACAGACAGAAGCATGCTTGTCGCTGCTGCTTTAAGGAAGCAGGTGCGGCTACAGCCCACACATTTCACAAAGACAGAAAAAAAAAGAATTTTTTTATTGTTTGTGGAGCGCACTTTGAGGGTTACACCACCCTTTAACAGACAGACGCACGCTTGTCGCTGCTGCTTTGAGGACAGTATCATATGCAGTGACAGTAGACTTGTCAGAAATTGTTGGCACGTCCTTCAGTCCGGACCAGATGTCCAAACCGGCCCTTGACTTATGACACAGGCGCACGCTTGGCGCTGCTACTGTGTTGATGCACGTGCGGCTACATCGCACACAAGTCACAAACACATAAAAAAATTGTTTTTTATTTTTTAGAGCACTTTGAGGGTTACACCACCCTTTAACAGACAGACGCACGCTTGTCGCTGCTGCTTTGAGGATGCAGGTGGAATCTAGACGGGATTTGGAACCGGGGACACACTACTTCCATCAATTGTCTAAATCCCACTGCACTAATGGCGGATACCGGACGCACGTCTAACACCAACATAGCAGTCAAGGCCTCAGTTATACGTTTTGCTTCAGGATGACTGCTGTCATACTTCATCCTCATCGCTAGGGACTGTTGGAGGGTCAATTGTTTAGTAAAAGTAGTGGTGTTCCTACTTCCTCTCTGGGATGATGACCAACTCCCAGCAGCAGCAACAGCACTAGGAGGAAGTGGTTCTTGATCTTTCCCTATTTTATTTTTATCGGAGAAAGTTCGGTCCTCCATTTATGTTATATTGATATATATACGTGCGGCTAAGGCGCACACAAACACAGAAAATATTTTTTTATTTTTGCTGGGGAGTAGTGCACTTTGTGGATTACACCACCCTTTAAGAAATGAGCCAGCCGGCTCTTTACTTATCGGACACAGGCGCACGCTTGGCGCTGCTCCTTTGTTGATGCACGTGCAGCCACAGTGCACACAATTCACAAACACAGAAAATATTTTTTTATTTTGTTTGGAGTGTACTTTGGGGGTTACAGCACCCTTTAACGGTCAAGCCAGCCGGCCCTTTACTTATGACACAGGCGCACGCTTGGCACTACTTTGTTGATGCATGTGCGGCTACTGCGCACACAATTCACAAACACAGAAAATATTTTTTTATTTGGTTTGGAGTGTACTTTGGGGGTTACAGCACCCTTTAACGGTCAAGCCAGCCAGCCCTTTACTTATGACACAGGCGCACGCTTGGCGCTGCTCCTTTGTTAATGCACGTGCAGCCACAGTGCACACAATTCACAAACATAGAAAAAATATTTTTTTTTTAGCACTTGGGGGGAGCACCCTTGACGCACAGAGCACCCCCTGGACAACACTACAGCACCCCTTTAGGACTGGGACACTGCACAGGACTTTGGAGTGGACACAGCCCCTATGGACAACTGACTGCACAACACAGTCCAGCCAGCCCCTAAGGACTTTGAAGTAGTGGACACAGCCCCTATGGACAACAGCAGCACAGCACAACACAGCCAGCCCCTATGGACTTTGAAGTAGTGGACACAGCCCCTATGGACAACAGCAGCACAGCGCAGCACAGCACAGCACAACACTACTCTGCACTACACTACACTACACAGCCCAGCCAGCCCTAACTCCCACCCTCCCTCTTCACTGTCCACAGCCGAGTGAGAAAATGGCGCCGACGCGGGTACCTTATATAGGATCCAAAACCCGCGAGACCCGGAAGGCGGGATGATGACGTTTTGCCTCGATTTCAGATCCGAGTCAGGCGGGAAAAGTCGAGCCTGACTCGGATCGGCCTCGGATCGAGGGGGCTCGGGGGGGTTTGGATTTCAGAAATCCGAAACCGCTCACCCCTAGTACAAAGGCTTTCATTTTTTTGTTATACAGAAAACTGTGACATTCATGATACTTTATGTTTTATTGCCACATAGGCTGCATAATGTCCGGATTGTACAGTTCTCTCTTGCCCTTTATATTTGATTTTTTTTTTCCGAGAGATCTATATTTCTAAAAATGGTGTGGTATCTGCATAAGTACAGTTTTAATTAATGAGACTGTATTATCATTTACAATTAATTGTCATTTAATCTTTATATTATGCTTTTTAATTACTTGTATTATAATGCTTACTCTCTAAGGCCTTGTCTAATAATACTATTAACCAGGCTTCCCACACATACTGAGATTAACTGCAAATGCATGCATGCTTACACCATAAGAGGAAATTGTTGTAATGTTTTGTAAAGCAAAAAAGTACACAATTTATTGTAGTATGCAATTATATTTGACCGAATATGCATGGGTACAAATAAATTGTCATGATAGATCTCAACACAGAATCTGGGGTGAGGTTTAATTTGCAAACAACAGGCAGCAAATAATAGTTACAATGAATGGTAAAAAAAAGTAATAATAACCAATATAATAATAATAATAATAATAATAATAATAATAATAAACAGGAAATTTACTTTAGAAACTGAGTACACTTTAAAAACAGATATGCATGTCTTTATAATAAAATTTAAAAATTAAAAAAGTAGCAAAATAAAATATTTTTTTTTCAAATACTCTAAATAAATGAATGTGTAAGATCAAAATTAGATAATGAGTTAAAAATATCCTAATTTCTATACAGAAGACTGACAGCTGAAATATGTAAAACAATATGAAAGAGCACATTGAAACACAGTTCCTTATTCAGACCCGCTCGCGAGCGCATAGCGGGTCGATGGTGGGCCATTGCGTACGCATGGTGTGCGAGCCCCAGAGCGAGTGAGAAGTCACTCGCCCCGGGGCTCGCTACAAGACGGGGTGGCTGTCGATGTTGATCGACAAATCGCCCTGTTTTGTACGTGGGGAGGGGTGGGTGGCTGCCCAAATGGAGGCGTTCCCGAAGGAACGCCTGCCATTTGTGGGCGGCCCTACTGACATCACTAATGATGTCAGTAGGGCCGATATAACTAGTGATGTCAGTAGTGGACTTCCTGCTCTATTAGAGCAGGAAGTCCACTCGGGCTTGCGAGACCTGAGACCCTACCACAGGGTCTCCTCGCAAGCCCGAAGGTCACGATAATCGCGACCATCGCCAGGCCATACGCACAAACTGTGGGTGCTCACCCACAGCAGTGCGAGCGGCCTGGAGGCCGGAGAAATAAAAAAATAGGTACGCTCTGATTCAGAGCGAGCGCACGCAAATAGCGTGCGCCTCTGAATCAGGCCCACAGTCCCCATTAGGCTCATCATTTTTGTAGTATAAAACGCAGGCACCATGTTCCTCATGTAGTTAGCTCATGTCATAACATGAAATCCATGCCTCCTTTTGGGTACAGAATAAAGAAATTAACACAAACATATGCCTACTTATCCTGATAATTTGATGCATAATTAATCTGAATTATGAGGTAAAGAATTCTAGTAGTAAAACAGGGGATCCACTTGGGAATACAGGTACAGACGTAACCTGTAGCTTAAGACTCATTCATATTAAAACTGTGTGTTTGTGTAGCAGAGGGTAAAAAACCCTTACACCAGGGGTGGCCAACCAGTCAGAGACAAAGAGCCCAAATATATCTTTATGTATGTCAAAGAGCCAAGATCATGTGGGCACGAGCGCCAAAATGGGGCATGTGCTTGTGCCAGCTAGACCTCGCCCCTGGTCAGTGGCGTCCCTCCCCACAGTATCACCCGGCATCAGGGAGGGACGCTGTGAACATGGCACAGTCATGTGCTGTAGAAAAGGGGGCATGACCACACAGGAAGGGGGCATATCCATGTGGTAAGGGGGCGTGGCCTCACGACCCAAGCCGTGTGCCTACAACTTGGGGAGGAAAGGGGAGTGTAGGAGGTCCCTGCGTGGAGTGCCGGCCGGCTCCCTCAGTGTCAGGAGCCGAGTGCTGCACATAATGCTACAGTGCAGCACCCGGCTCCTTTCAGTGAGGGTGAGTCTGCTCCTTGGTGTCACCCGCCTTGTGACGCCACTGCCCCTGGTATAATGTTTGTAGGAGTGTGATTGTGTGATTTTTTTTTGAACAGTAGCAATTATGTGTGGGTATTAATATTTTCAATTGGGTATTAATAATTATATATGCCCTGGATAATTGAGATATAATCTTTCTGTACAGCACTGAAGTGACACCAGGCAGCACAGTCTTATATTTTAACACCTCTAGCCCTCTTCTGTCTCTCCTGCCCAGCCCCAGACAGCCATCCCCCCATTGCAGCTAAGGATAATGCAGAGTCAGTGTGATCACCACCGCAATAACAGTTAATTAACCCGGGAAACGCACTGTGGACTAACAGGATTAGTTAATAGACTAATACTTTCTGGGCAGAAGATTGGGTTATAAGTTAATTTAAGTAGACCATTAATTAGTATCTTTTCACTTAATGCTGTGATACTTCTGTATTAATTACTCTTGTAGAGGATAATTGATAAAAAGGTTGTTGATGTGACATGTTGATTATGCTAACCTTGCTTAGCCTACAGGGTACCGTGGAAGATCGACTATCGGAGTGTTGCTGAGTTCTGGTAAAATAAAATTGTAAAATTGTCAGAGATGTGTAACTTGTAAATTAATGGTAGTTAACATATAAATTGTTATTCTAAAGTGTGATTTACTCTTACTTGTATTGTAACCCTCATCATATAAATAAGTATTCAGTTTAGCACAGATCTATTCCAATTATTGCCAAATATACCGTAGCAGGCTAATTTTAAAGTTGATATTGTGATGTTATAAATATCCAAATGGCCCTTGGCAGAAAAAAAGTTCCCCACCCCTGTTTTAGACAAAGGCATAATGTCTCATTCAATATTGTAATGAAGGTGGCATGGTTATAATTCTAGAGAACTATTATAATGATGTCACATTTTAGCTATTATGTCTTATTTAGTTGCTGGAACTACCAGTACATTTTTTATTTGATAATAGGGTACAGATGGACACAAAACAGGTAAATTGGGATATACATCCAAATGATATTTTATTGTGGTTTTGGCCGTAGCAAATCGCCGGGTTGCAAATCTGCAGGGATTTAAAGCCCGCGCTTACTAATGTTAGACCAGTAAGTTTTTAACCCTTAACTATTGCTGTCAGGAATATAATATACCTTGTTGTAGAAAATAATTTAGATTTGCTTGAATCATATGAATGTTACTGCTTGTATAGTAATATTGACAAAATTGTTGTTATATTATAAAATCAGTCATTTTATCTTCCTTCATGCTATAATACTATGTTTGTTTATGTTACTAATGCACATTAATCAGATTGTTGGAGATGCCCATATTTCATTGATGTGCAGTAAGGTAATTGGCTGGGGAGGCACTGGCTAGTATCACACCAAGATTTACAGATACATACTGTATATGAACCCGAGGGTTCATGTGGGCATTATACAAAGGTGCAGCAGTATATAGTGCTGGGAATTTGTTGTGTTTTGATCAGGGATGAGCGGAAAAGGTAGACAGGGGAGGCAGTGCCTCACCTTCCATGCACTTTTTACTCCAGAGTTTTGATTATAAGAATGATTAGAACAATACAAAGTACAGTAGGTGATCTCGCATGTTTGCATGATGTCCTAAGCGCTCTCACTGCACACACCGCATCGACGAGACAGAAGATGACTGGTAATGAGAAGTAACTATAATGGGATGGGAGGCAGCAGAGCGGCTGAGGTGACCCAGCAGATGTAGGTTCATTTAGTTACTAGCGTATGATCATAGTAACATACAGAAACAGCTTTAAGTTTAAATGTTATAGTACTAGTAAAGTGACCCATCATATGCTGGGTTACCATGGTCCACCCACTCCTGGCAGTGTCCAGCCCCCCTACACCCCTTCACTGCTCTGTCCCCAGATCTGTACCACCCAGCTCCCTCTCTGCACACAACTGTGCTCCATCTCACTGTTCGCTGCTTTATCTCGCTCTGCACCCAAACCCAACCCTTTCCTCCCACAGCTTCATACTTATCTTCTGGTAAATCATCCTTTCTTACTAGGGTCTGTCCCGTCTCACTAGCTGTGGAACAGGACAGCCCTTAGTGGATAATTATATAGATGAGAGATGTTAATATGAGTTTTTCCTGATTGAATAATACTTTTGTCAACTATTAGACAACACTAATATTATTTGCTACATTGTTATACTGTAAACCAGTTTTAACTAGAGATGAGTGGTTCAGTTTTGCTGAAAACTGAACACACCCGAACTTTGGGGTTCTGTGTATAGTTCTGAGTATAAATGTATATGACTCAGGTCTTCTCACCAAGTTCGGAACTCGGATCTAAAAATTGGATCTTGTGTGTTTTGGATTACATTTATGCCCCTACCTCGGTACGTCAGGTGCTGTGATGTGGTCAAAATTGGCTGTAAATGACTGGAAATTAATGTTATTGATGTTAATAATACTATAGGAGCAAAAACAGGTCCAAGTTACATGATATTAGCTGTTTTTAATTTTATATTTAAAGAAATCCAAAACAGAACCAACACACTTGAGGGTGGTTTTGCCAAAGCTAAAATCAAAACATGACGATGATTTAGAACCAAAATCAAAACATAGGGGTCTGCGCACATCTCTATTTTTAACTAAAGTATAGTAGAAAGCTGTTACTGTTTACCTGATGGTGATATTTAGGGGACTTTTAAAACTTAGCACTAATAAAACTACAATATTGTTCACACTTTAAAAGATCAAGAAATGGAATGTTTTCCCAATGCCATCTTCTGTCCTAGAGCCAGGGGGCGTTTCTAGTGAGGAGGGGGCCCATGTGCAGTCTCTGTCACGGGCGCCCTTCTTTCCATCCGGCGGCTGGCAGCGCACTGAGCGGTGCGTGCCTAGCAACGCACTTATAGACTCAAATGACGAGAAAATGGCTGCGGCGGCCACTTTCCAACTGTTTTTTACAGCGCAGACACCGGTGCCGACATGCGACTCTGGAGAGGTAAGTATAATATGGGTGCAGAGTGTGCGGTGCGGGCCACCCTGGACCCAATATATATACGCACCTGCCTAGAGCGTCAACATCCTGCCAGTAGTCTGAGAGTGCTAGGCAGCATTGGTTTAAAGTAGGGGTGAGCGGGTTCGGATTTCTGAAATCCGAACCCCCCCGAGCCCCCCCGATCCGAGTCCGATCCGAATCAGGCTCGACTTTTCCCGCCTGACTCGGATCTGAAATCGAGGCAAAACGTCATCATCCCGCCTTCCGAGTCTCGCGGGTTTTGGATCCTATATAAGGTACCCACGTCGGCGCCATTTTCTCACTCGGCTGTGGACAGTGAAGAGGGAGGGTGGGAGTTAGGGCTGTGTAGTGTAGTGTAGTGTAGTGTAGTGCTGCTGTTGTCCACTACTTCAAAGTCCATAGGGGCTGGCTGTGTTGTGCTGTGCTGCTGTTGTTAATAGGGGCTGTGTCCACTACTTCAAAGTCCATAGGGGCTGGCTGGACTGTGTTGTGCAGTCAGTTCTCCATAGGGGCTGTGTCCACTCCAAAGTCCTGTGCAGTGTCCCAGTCCTAAAGGAGTGCTGCAGTGTTGTCCAGGGGGTGCTCTGTCCATCAGGGGTGCTCCCCCCAAGTGCTAAAAAAATAATATATTTTCTGTGTTTGTGAATTGTGTGCGCAGTAGCCGCACGTGCATCAACAAAGTAGTGCCAAGCGTGCGCCTGTGTCATAAGTAAAGGGCCGGCTGGCTTGACCGTTAAGGGTGCTGTAACCCCCAAAAGTACACTCCAGTCCAAACCAAAAAAAAAATTATTTTCTGTGTTTGTGAATTGTGTGCGCAGTAGCCGCACGTGCATCAACAAAGTAGTGCCAAGCGTGCGCCTGTGTCATAAGTAAAGGGCCGGCTGGCTTGACCGTTAAGGGTGCTGTAACCCCCGAAAGTACACTCCAGTCCAAACCAAAAAAAAAATTATTTTCTGTGTTTGTGAATTGTGTGCGCAGTAGCCGCACGTGCATCAACAAAGTAGTGCCAAGCGTGCGCCTGTGTCATAAGTAAAGGGCCGGCTGGCTTGACCGTTAAGGGTGCTGTAACCCCCGAAAGTACACTCCAGTCCAAACCAAAAAAAAAATTATTTTCTGTGTTTGTGAATTGTGTGCGCAGTAGCCGCACGTGCATCAACAAAGTAGTGCCAAGCGTGCGCCTGTGTCATAAGTAAAGGGCCAGCTGGCTTGACCGTTAAGGGTGCTGTAACCCCCGAAAGTACACTCCAGTCCAAACCAAAAAAAAAAATATTTTCTGTGTTTGTGAATTGTGTGCGCAGTAGCCGCACGTGCATCAACAAAGTAGTGCCAAGCGTGCGCCTGTGTCATAAGTAAAGGGCCGGCTGGCTTGACCGTTAAGGGTGCTGTAACCCCCGAAAGTACACTCCAGTCCAAACCAAAAAAAAAATTATTTTCTGTGTTTGTGAATTGTGTGCGCAGTAGCCGCACGTGCATCAACAAAGTAGTGCCAAGCGTGCGCCTGTGTCATAAGTAAAGGGCCGGCTGGCTTGACCGTTAAGGGTGCTGTAACCCCCGAAAGTACACTCCAGTCCAAACCAAAAAAAAAATTATTTTCTGTGTTTGTGAATTGTGTGCGCAGTAGCCGCACGTGCATCAACAAAGTAGTGCCAAGCGTGCGCCTGTGTCATAAGTAAAGGGCCGGCTGGCTTGACCGTTAAGGGTGCTGTAACCCCCGAAAGTACACTCCAGTCCAAACCAAAAAAAAAATTATTTTCTGTGTTTGTGAATTGTGTGCGCAGTAGCCGCACGTGCATCAACAAAGTAGTGCCAAGCGTGCGCCTGTGTCATAAGTAAAGGGCCGGCTGGCTTGACCGTTAAGGGTGCTGTAACCCCCGAAAGTACACTCCAGTCCAAACCAAAAAAAAAATTATTTTCTGTGTTTGTGAATTGTGTGCGCAGTAGCCGCACGTGCATCAACAAAGTAGTGCCAAGCGTGCGCCTGTGTCATAAGTAAAGGGCCGGCTGGCTTGACCGTTAAGGGTGCTGTAACCCCCGAAAGTACACTCCAGTCCAAACCAAAAAAAAATTATTTTCTGTGTTTGTGAATTGTGTGCGCAGTAGCCGCACGTGCATCAACAAAGTAGTGCCAAGCGTGCGCCTGTGTCATAAGTAAAGGGCCGGCTGGCTTGACCGTTAAAGGGTGCTGTAACCCCCGAAAGTACACTCCAGTCCAAACCAAAAAAAAATTATTTTCTGTGTTTGTGAATTGTGTGCGCAGTAGCCGCACATGCATCAACAAAGTAGTGCCAAGCGTGCGCCTGTGTCATAAGTAAAGGGCCGGCTGGCTTGACCGTTAAAGGGTGCTGTATCCCACAAAGTACACTCCAGTCCAAACCAAAAAAAAAATTATTTTCTGTGTTTAGCCGCACGTATATATCAAATCGATATAACATAAATGGAGGACCAAACTTTCTCCGATAAAAATAAAATAGAGAAAGATCAAGAACCACTTCCTCCTAGTGCTGAAGCTGCTGCCACTAGTCATGACATAGACGATAACATGCCATCAACGTCGTCTGCCAAGGCCGATGCCCAATGTCATAGTAGAGGGCACATACAATCCCAAATGGCAAAGTTCAGGAAAATGACCTTGAAAAAGACATTTAAATCAGCTGAAGAGAAACGTAAACTTGCCAATATGCCATTTACGACACGGAGTGGCAAGGAACGGCTAAGGTCGATCCCTAGTATGTTCATGACTAGTGGTTCAGCTTCACATGACGATGGAAGCCCTCCTCCCACTAAAAAAATCAAAAGAGTTAAGCTGGCAAAAGCAGAGCGAAGAACTGTGCTTTCTAAGAAGATATCACAAATCCCCAAGGAGAGTCCAAGTGTGGTGGTGGTTGCGATGCCTGACCTTCCCAGCACTGGACAGGAAGAGGTGGCTCTTTCCACCATTTGCACGCCCCCTGCAAGTGCTGAAAGGAGCACCCACAGTCCACTTGCTGATATGCAAATTGAAGATGTCACTGTTGAAGTACAACAGGATGAGGATACTGGTGTAGCTGGAGCTGAGGAGGAAGTTGGCGAGGAGGATTCTGATGGTGATGTGGTTTGTTTAAATCAGGCTCCGGGGGAGACAGTTGTTGTCCGTGGGATGAAAAAGCCCATCACGGTCATGCCTGGTCAGAAGACCAAACATTCCACCTCTTTGGTCTGGCAATATTTCTATCCAAATCCGGACAACAACTGTCTTGCCATATGTACCATATGTAAAGGTGAAATAAGTAGGGGTAGGGACGTCAACCACCTAGGAACATCCTCCCTTATACGGCACCTGCAGCGCGTTCATAAAAAGTTACTGTCAAGTTCAGAAACTTTGGCTAAGACCGTAAGCAGTCCAGGGACACCTAAATCCCGTTGTCCTGTTGTATCCAAGCGCCTGCAAACCACACCGTCAACTCCCTCCTCGTCAATTTCCTCCTTAGTCAGGATCGGAAGTAGTCCTGCAGGCCATGTCACTGGCATGACTGACTCTCCTATCCGGGATTCCTCTGGAGGATCCTGCATTGCTACGCCTACTGCTGCCGCTGCTGCTGTTGCTGCTGCTGGGAGTCGTTCATCATCCCAGAGAGGAAGTAGGAACACCACTACTTTTACTAAACAATTGACCCTCCAACAGTCCTTAGCGAGGAGGATGAAGTACGACAGCAGTCATCCTGAAGCAAAACGTATAACTGAGGCCTTGACTGCTATGTTGGTGTTAGACGTGCGTCCGGTATCCGCCATTAGTGCAGTGGGATTTAGACAATTGATGGAGGTAGTGTGTCCCCGGTTCCAAATCCCGTCTAGATTCCACTTCACTAGGCAGGCGATACCGAGACTGTACAGAAACGTCAGAAAAAGTGTCCTCAGTGTCCTGAAAAATGCCGTTGTACACAATGTCCACTTAACCACGGACATGTGGACAAGTGGAACAGGGCAGACTAAGGACTATATGACTGTGACAGCCCACTGGGTAGATGTATCACCTTACGCAGCAACAGCAGCAGCGTCACCAGTAGCAGCATCTCAGAAATGCCAGCTCGTTACAAGGCAGGCTACGCTGTGTATCACCGGTTTCAGTAAGAGGCACACCGCCGACAACCTCTTAGAGAAACTGAGGGAAATCATCGCCCAGTGGCTTACCCCACTTAGACTCTCCTGGGGATTTGTGATATCTGACAACGCCACCAATATTGTGCGGGCATTACATCTGGGCAAATTCCAGCACGTCCCATGTTTTGCTCACACAATAAACTTGGTGGTGCAGAATTTTCTGAAAAGCGACAGGGGCGTGCAGGAGACGCTTTGGGTGGCCCGAAAAATTTCTGGACACTTTCGCCATTCAGCGACTGCGTGCCGAAGACTGGAGCGCCAGCAAACACTCTTGAACCTGCCCCGCCATCACCTGAAGCAAGAGGTTGTGACGCGGTGGAACTCAACCCTCTATATGCTTCAGAGGATGGAGGAGCAGCAAAAGGCCATACAAGCCTATACATCCACCTATGACATAGGCAAAGGAGGGGGTATGCACCTGACTCAAGCGCAGTGGAGAATGATTTCCGTGTTGTGCAAGGTTCTCCAGCCCTTCGAACTTGCCACACGTGAAGTCAGTTCAGACACTGCCAGCTTGAGTCAGGTCATTCCCCTCATCAGGCTTTTGCAGAAGCAGCTGGAGAAAGTGAAGGAGGAGCTAAGACGGAGCGATTCCGCTCGGCATGTGGGACTTGTGGATGAAGCCCTTCATTCGCTTTGCCAGGATTCCAGGGTGGTCAATCTGTTGAAATCAGACCACTACGTTTTGGCCACCGTGCTCGATCCTAGGTTTAAAGCCTATGTAGTGTCTCTCTTTCCGGCCGACACAAGCCTGCAGAGGTGCAAAGACCTGCTGGTGAACACACTGTCAGCTGAAGCGGAACGTGACACGTCAGCGGCTCCTTCTTCATTTTCTCCCGCAACTGGGGCTGCCAGGAAAAAACTTAGGTATCCTAAGCAACCCGCTGGCGGTGATGCAGGGCAGGCAGGACCAAGTTTGGACATCTGGTCCGGACTGAAATACCTGGCAACAATTTCTGACATGTCTACTGTCACTGCATATGATACTGTCACCATTGACAGAATGGTGGAGGATTACATCGGTGACAGCATCCAAGTAGGCATGTCAGACAGTCCATACCTGTACTGGCAGGAAAAAGAGGCAATTTGGAGGCCCCTGTACAAACTGGCTCTATTTTACCTGAGTTGCCCCCCCTCCAGTGTGTACTCCGAAAGAGTGTTTAGTGCAGCCGGGAACCTTGTCAGCGAAAGGCGTAGGAGGTTGCTTCCACAGAATGTGGAGAAGATGATGTTCATCAAAATGAATTATCAGCTCTTCCAGGGAGACCAGCCTCCAGAAGGTACAGAGGGACCTGTGGTGGTGGATTCAAGTGGGGACGAGTTAATACTTTGTGAGGATGAGGATGTACACACTGAAGAGGGTGAGGAATCGGTGGATGAGGAGGATGAGGATGACATCTTGCCTCCGTAGAGCCAGTTTGTGCAGGGACAGATTAATTGCCAGCTTGTTTTGTGGGGGCCCAAACGAACCAATCATTTCAGCCACAGTTGTGTGGCAGACCCTGGCGCTGAAATGATTGATTTGTTAAAGTGTGCATGTCCTGTTTATACAACATAAGGGTGGGTGGGAGGGCCCAAGGACAATTCCATCTTGCACCTCTTTTTTTTCTTTGCATTATGTACAGTTTGGGGCCTAGTTTTTCTAACTGCCATCCTGTCTGCCACTGCAGTGTCACTCCTAGATGGGTCACGTGTTTGTGCCGCCCACTCGTGTCGCTTAGCATAGTCATCCAGCTACCTCGGTGCAACCTTTTGGACATAAAAACACTATTGTGAGGTGTGAGGTGTTCAGAATAGACTGGAAATGAGTGGAAATTAAGGTTATTGAGGTTAATAATAGCATAGGAGCAGAAAAACCTACAAATTCTGTGATTTTAGCTGTTTTTATGCTTTTTTTCAAAAAAATACAGATCCAAAACACAAAACCCAGAACCCAAAACACGGAAGGGTGGTTTTGGCAAAACCAATCCAGATCCAAAACACGAAGAAAGATCCAGATCCAAAACCAAAACACAAAACACGAAAAGTGGCCGGTGCACACCCCTAGTTTAAAGTGATCCATGGAATAAAAGTTTTTATTGATATGTTATTCTGTTGCTTCCGCCTATACAGAAAAGCCTAAGACTTTCATGTAAAGCAGAAAACTGAAGTACTGCTCCTAAATGGTTCCATGTCACAGCATGGAGCAGTGACCCACAGCAACTACCAACCAAAATTATCTTACACATCAGTGAGATGTGACATAAAATTAAATAATTAAATAGTTAGGAAGGAAAAAATAAGTGGGATAAGTGAAAATTAACAATATACCTATATACACACCACACAATCTTTTATATATCATATGACTCAACTGCAATCAAGCCCAGGGTACGGGCGTTAGCTCTTATCAATAAATAATAAGTATTGGTATATTACTAACAATATGAATGTTTGTACATAGATTTGACCTTAGAGCGACTGGCTAGTTGGTTAAAATTAATAAATTATACCTTGTAATAAGCTGTCTTTACAAAAATATTATATATATATATATATATATATATATATATATATATTATAAAAAAAACAGAAAGTGCAAATGCTGAAAGTGAAATTAAATAGTTAGGGTTTACATAAGTGCCTTAAATATGTATTGTTATTAACATTTTGCTATTATTTTAATTTTTAAGGAGCTTCAAAATGTTTTATAAATTTTTCCTTCTTAATTTACCTGACAATAGAAAACCTGCCGTAAAAAAACAGATTTTTTTTTTTTGGCAAGCGATGGATTATAATTATAGAACTCTTTGCATTTTGAGTGGCATGTGGAATATTTAAAGATGATCGAAATTACTCTTATACTGAAGCACTTGTCTTCCTTCGGTAGCACAAAAGCTCTCAGTGGGTAGCTCAGTCCAGTTAGCTTAGCAGCTGTGCTCAGATAGGACTCGGCTCCATGGAAAAGCTTGTTTTTAAAAAAAAAAAAAATCAGAGAACATTCAGTTTGGAGAGAGATGTACCTTGAGAAAATAAATACAAGTTCTCACGGTATTGTCAGATGGACTTGTGAAATCAATAGTGCAAACAGGATAACTTGTAAACCCTTACTGGTTCCTATTTGTTTTTTGTTGTTCTGTGTAAGAACACCTGCCTAGTCATCCAATGATCTAGTAAGAGCCCTTGTATATTGTGCCTGATGTCTAAAGATGTTAATGCTTGCTAGCTTCAGATCATATCAATCTGCATCCATTATTTTACCATGCAGGGACACCTGGACAGGATCCTCTTCTCATTCTTTCAGTACCCAGGACTTATAAAATAGAAATAGAAGAGATTAGAGATGACTAAAGCACCGTAAGAATGCTTGAAAGCAGACTATTAACTCTTCTGCAAATTAAAAATCACGTTTCTGAGCATGGAAGTCTTATTATATTGTATTAAATTAATGATAGAATCTTGATATTCAACAAATAGGTTTCACCTTCTCTTAAGTACTAAGACGATGGAGTTGATTTCTTAAAATTCATATATTAGTAGTGTAATAAATACTGGATACTTTAATTCAAGAAATTAAAAATTATCTATTTTTTTAATTACACTATTGAGTTGAGCTAATGAAGTTTGTCATGATAAGAAGAACACATGCTTATAAAGAAATGCTATTAAGTTCACACTAGGCAAAAGGGGGTATAATAGAAAAACCATAAGTAATGAGATCAACATGGCACCTGCCAATAAGGAAAATCAAGGTGGCAAGTACAAGGGCCAGAGTAGGATTTATGATGAACAGGTGCTATTAAGGTTAACTACTGGGCAGCATGGCTGATGTAATGGTCAGAATTACTGCCTTAAAGCACTGAGGTCTTGAGTTCAATTCCCACCATAGCCCTAACTGTGCGAAGTTTGTATATTCTCCTTTTGCTGTGTGGGTTTCCTCTGGGTACTTCAGTTTCCTCCCCCACTCCAAAAATATGCTGGTCGGTTATTTGCCACCCCCCCCCCATCAAAACAAAATAAATAAAACAAATTAACTTTAGTGTATACAGTATATGTGTACATGTGCTAGAGAATATAGATTGTAAGCTCCACTGAGATAGGGACTGATGTGATAATGTGAATGGCAAAATATTCTATGTAAAGTGCTGCAGAATATGTGTGTGCTGCATAACTGTTAATCATACTTTTTTTATTTATTTCTCTGTTTAAGCCATCTCAAAGTTAAACTGTCAGCTGTATTCTATTTATAAATCGAAAAAAATAATCAATTAATTCACTTTCACTTTCAGTGCTGGCAGCTACTTTACTAACAGCAGAAGTCAAACTGTAATTGATCCACAGATGAACAGTGATAGCGTAAATCATTTCTTGAACTACATATAAAACGTAGTAAACACTATTGGATAACGTGGGCACGTTGCCAATGCAATATAGGCTAGACTTTCATATGTTAACATTAAAATGAAAATAAGCCTTACTTAGCATAGATAGCAAGTTGGACAAAAGGCAAAAGTCTATAAAGTTCAAATGATTCTTATATGGACAGAGAGAGTTGATTCAATAAAAGGAAAACGAAATATCAGCGACACATCTGTACATTTTTCCTAAAAGTAGAAAAAAAGAGTTTCACAGTTAGTGTAAAAGAAAATGAAACAAACAACTACAGCTAGAAAAGTAGATGCATGTGTTTTTTTTTTCTTTCTTAGATTTGGAATATTTTTTGCGACCTGAACGTACGAATATAAATTGGATGCAAAATTGCAGCTTTGTTGGTGCAGTATCTTGAGTTGCATGTATTAATAATATGTGTCCAACTGAAAATATAGCAATATTTCTATGAATCTTGATAATCTTAGGGGTATATTTACTAAAATGAGAGATTTTAGAAGTGGAGATATTTCCCATAGAAACCAATCAGATTCTACTTAACATTTACTGGTAACTAACACCTGCTAGAATATAATAGCTAGAAGCTGATTGGATGCTATGAGCAACATCTCCACTTCTAAAAACTCTCACTTTAGTAAATTTACCCCTTATAATACCGAAAGTCGCATTACCCTACTTGTAAACAATATAATGCAAATAATTGTAATGTAATCTAGAAAGTGTATTGTCTTGACACTGTAATTAATTAATATCAATTGTATTTTGCATTATTATTATTTATATTATTTTTATTCTTTTATATATTTTTTATTTATATGAAGCCACCGTTTTTGCTGAGGGCATGCCTAGTTCCCCAGAAGCTGCTGGACATGTCGCCAGTCCATATCTCCTGTAAACAGATGCCAAGCGCATTCACACAGCATCTATCCATTGCTGCTCTGAAAAGCAGAGCAGCGGGTGAGAGGGAATCTCCCAACCTACCCCCCACCACAAGACACTGCGGCCCGAGAGTGGGAAGGCGTGACAGTGCCCGAAATGCAGGACAGTCTCACCAAAATTGGGATGGTTGGGAGGTATGATATTATTTAGAATGAACTCTAAGGGGTATATTTTCTAAAGTGCGGGTTTTTAGGTGGAGATGTTGCCCATAGCGGAAGTGGTTGGAATCCCGACACCAGCATCCCGCAGCAGTGGACATCCCGATCGTCCTCAGGTAAGTATTAGCTAACATATTTCTACCCCCTAACCCTAACCCTCCCTTAGGGGTGCCTAACCCTAACCTCCCCCCCAGTACCTAACCCTAATCCCCCTCTTAGTGCCTAAACCTAAATCCCCCTTCCCCACTGCCTAAACCTAAGTCCCCCGGGAGGTGCCTAACCCTAACCCCCCCTTCCCCAGCCTAACCCTAACCTCCCCGAGGGTGCCTAACCCTAAGTCCCCCTTGGGAGCCCTAAACTTAACCCTCCCCCCTGAGGCTATCTGCGCTTGGCACCCGGTGTCCCTTCGATCAGGATGCCGAGCGTCGGCCTCCCGGCATAAGTCTAATGACAGGCGTCGGCATATCGACACCTGTCTTTAGACCCTTGCCGGGATATGACAGTCGGGAAGCCGGCTGTCGGGATTAGGTCTGCCGGCTTCCTGACTGCATACCCCCATAATCAAATTCTACTTAAAATTTCTCTAGCACCATCTAGAAGATAATAGCTAGAATCTGATTGGTTGCTATGGACAACATCTCCACTTCTAAAAACCCGCACTTTAGTAAATATACCCCTAAAAGTGTAACTCCTTCCCTGTTTTCTAATAGGTGAGAATACATATACAAACTGATCTCAGAACATTACATTACTCTGTATAACATCACCAACCCGATCTGCAAAGCTATTGGGATGATTAAATGACATGAACTTCAGAAACAAAGATTAAGAAATAATTTCATATTATGGAATGTAATCTTTCATCTCCAGTAGTGTACAGTTCGGACATGTTCAATGTTGTCGGCTACTGTATGTCTCCTCTTAGTAGTGGTGCATGTAATTTGGCACAGCATGTGAAAGTAGTGCAGTGTGTAGTGTATGATTGGAAGTAAGTAACAGAACATTATAGAGAAACAGAAGGCTTTATCATCACTAAGGGGCCTGTTACACATGCAGAAATGGATGTTTTTAGTAACAGGTTTATTCATTATTAGAGGTCCTAATTTTCAACAAACTCTGGAAACTGAAAGCTCTCGGAGTTTGTTTGTGGGAACCTTCAACAGCTTCAGATGTTGTTGGTTACCAGAGTCCCACTCCTCCTTATTGGAAGAGGCGCAGGGTTGGGAATATGGTTCCGTATGGATACTACTCCGCACTGGGTGCCCTCCAGCAGTTGACATTTGTGTAAAGTTCCTCCACTAGCTGGCGCGAAACTAGGCATTTGAAGGCCCCATAACAAAAGTATGTAAAGGCCCCTATGTACCACGCAATGGTGAAAAATGCATATAACACATGTAACTTTGACAAGGAAGATGAGCCCCCTCAGCTCTGGGCCCCAAAGCAACTGCACCCCTTGCACCAATGGTAGTTACACCCATGACCACTAGAAATGAGCAGCAGAATAGGTAGTTTTAGAGATCGCGGGGACAGCTGCTATTCGGAGGAGCTGTCCCTGCACCAGAGCAAACTTCAATTACATGGTATCCAACACTGCCACTAGGGGTGAGTCAGATACCAAACTGTTGGTTTACTTTAGGGACATATTGATAAATATGCCCCACAGAGAGATAAAGCAAGAAAACACCATAATAGAGGTTTTAGGTATTGGTGAAACAATATGAGGTCTTTTTTATTGTCCAGTGTTAACAAAATATATAATATATTATGTTATAGTATCACATGCCATTAATCTGTGTGATACTTATGAAAAACTAAAATGCACGGTAAAGTTAATGACAATGATAGGCTTTCCATCTATGCAACGTTCAGATTAAGGTTAAGATACAAAAAGGCAAAAATGTTGATATATCTGACTAGATATAACTGGTTCATACAGCCCACTAAGCACTCTTATATGTAGCACTTAGGGGCTGATTCTGAGTACACCGTGCTATGACCACTTTAGCGGGCAGGATGCACTTACGTTTGTTTGCAGTCTCACTACATATGCACTAAGCCCTGGTGTGTGATACATTCCAGGACTTAAATGCGGTGGGCAACGCCATGTTCGGATGGTGTTGCCCAATAGAAGCCTATGGCCTTCTAATCTAAATTCCCCTTGGGAGGGATCCAATCAGATCCCTCACAGGGGGAGTCAGAATAGAAGCCACTGCAGAATGATGCAGAGCGCGCGTCATTCTGCGCATAGCGCAGGGATTTCTGGGTCATAAACTCGGAAGTTCCTCTATTGCAAATAACAACTGTTACCGGGAGAGCTGTCCTTAGTGATTTTATTCATGCTCGCCAGCGTTATTTACTATGCGATGAATGGAAGGATGCATCGCATGCAAATTGCAATGATTGATGCATCCCACCCAGCGTCTTTTACCATAGTTCCGAATGCGTCTTTGTGCTAATGCTAGTATCAGCCATTCCTCTGGTGTGCATCTGAATGTGGAAGTACTGAGACGCCCAATTTGTGCATCTTTAGACACATATTACAGCTTGGTGCGTCTTTAGATGCAACCATCAGTCACATCCATTGAAACTTGTACCAACCCCATGCTAGATGCAGATTCTCCATCAGAGTATGGCCTCCAATGTAAGCGAATTCACAACCAGTTCAACAATACGCTCGCAACACTCCCATAATACGCCCACAAGATGGCGCACCTCCATACATGTGAATATCCACCTCCCAGTCACCGAGCAGTACTTTTTCAAAAAATTTCTAATACTGTGCATCTCAATAGTTACTGTGCCTTGGAATGCATGCACTGTATGATTTTTTAGAGACACGCTGTAGCAAGAAATCACTGAACTCCGTAAACATGCACGTGGCTCAGAATCAGGGCCTTAACTTCATGCATCAGATTCCTATTTCCCTGGAGATTGTAAGCATCTCTTACCTCTCTGTCTGTCTGTTAACACTCAATATTGCTTTGTTCAAGGGGAGAGTTTATCAAGAGGCTACAAGGCAGCAAACTCCTCAGTTAAATCTGCCACCCCCAGTGAGTCCCAGGGAGTACAATGGCAGTGGCTACACATTGGAAGTGCTTTCCTTTGCTATTCGTATGACCAGGGCCAGATTTACTGCTAGCAACCTAGGCACCCGCCTACTCCCAGGGGTACATGGCCAGGGGCGTAGGGAGGGCTGCTCCAGATGTTAAAAATGTTAGCAGGTGCACCACATTGACTGGCTTAAGTCTGACTCCGGCAGCTGTCTAATCGCTGACAGTCTGCCGGGTGCTGGCTCCAGAGGGCAGTGTGCAGGCTTCCTTCTTCTGCCGTATTGTGCGTGTGACATGCTGGAACTGGCTTTTTCAATGTATTTTATTTGGATCTGGCCTATTTAATGTGTTTTATGTGGTCATGGGGTACCCTAACCTTACATAGGTAAACTTGTAATATTAACTACTGTAAGTAAAGTTTTATATACATATATATATATATATATATTTATATATATATATATACATACACAGTGTATATATATATATATATATATATATATATAGGCTACATTAGCTTTGAAAAAATGTCATAGTTTAGAATCCCTTATAGAGAGTATGGGCGCTGGTTTTGCCAGCAAAAATGGACAGACTGCAACAGATATTGTATTGGAGTTATTGGTCCCCCCTCCTTAAATCCTGCAGATAATGATTATGTGTATGCATTTCCACCAAAAACAGCCATTTTTGGGGGACTTTATGCAAAATTAATTTGATAAATAATATGCCTGTAAGTGTTATAAGAATATTAGAACATTGTCATTAAAAAAAACTTCTAGAAACAGATATAAAAGGAAATTCAACATATAGGGCCAAATGTAATAGGATGAGAGTTTAGAAACTATGAGAGTTTAGCAGGAACACTGTTTAAACTTGCCCAATGTAAAATAGAGTCAGAGAAAATGAAAACTCGCATGTTTTTAGACTCAAAAAACTCTCACGATTTTAACTCTCATCCAGATATTTTCCCATTTTGAAAATAAAACTCGACCAATGTGAGAGATTACTGCTAAACTCTCACATATTCTAAACTCTCACCATAATACATTTGGCCCATAGGCCCGGATTCAATTAGCTACTTTTATTACCGCAGACTTGTAGCAGTGCCCAGGGCTATTGAATTGCAGCCTGCAATAAGCCTGCAAGCTTCACTTAATATGGATTTCTTTTTGCCCCCTCCTGAGCCATGAACAGAAAGCCGTGGTAAGTAGGGCTTTCTGCCCTTACTGCGGCCACTACAAAAACGTTAACACGTATCTCTGGGCACTTAACCTGGAATCTATGGGATAATGGGCATTGGCCATTGACTTACCACACTAGGAAAAGGGCTTGCAATTGTATAGGCCCAGGAGTTGAAGTCCGATGCTACAAGCCCACAGTAAGTATTGGTTCTAATTGAATCTGGCCAATACAGGATACTGTATTTTTTTTATTCATATTCATGGCTTTCAATTGATAATAAGTTGATTTATAAGTTTGTGTTCCTAACTGCTTTTTGGTGAAAAGCCATGTATTACAGATATTATGGGGTATATTTACTAAAGTGCTGGTGTTTAGAAGTGGAAATATTGCACATAGCATCCAATTCAAATTTTCTTAACATTTATCTAGCACCTTCTAGAAGATAATAGCTAGAATCTGATTGGTTACTATGGGCAACATCTCTACTTCTATAAACCCGCACAGTATATTTGTGATTTTTGCAGAGCACAAAAATCACAGGGAAAATGTTGCGCGACCATTTACCCGGTGATTTACGTGTGCGCAGTAAAGCTGTCTATGGAAGTAAGGTGCAGATGCCATTTTCCCAGAGACCTGCACATGCAAAGTAAACTCTGACACCAAACCAGAGTTTACTGCGCTGCCAGAGATGAGGGGGCCATCACAGAGTCTGCACTCAGGCCCTATCCTCTCTTAAACTGCCCCTGCCTATCTACTTGTGATCTGGAAATTGTAGCTGACATACTTAACATGAGCTTTAAAAGACACTGTTGTCCAGTACATCCCTCTCATTCGGAAATTGGTATGATTTACCCCTGGCCGATGGTTCAAATCCCGACAGTGGCAGCCCGACAAGGATGAAAATCATGATCGTCCCCAGGTAAGTATTCACTAACCTATTTTACCCCTAACCCTCCCTTAGGGGTGCCTAACCCTAACCTTCCCCCCAGTTCCTAACCCTAACCCCCCCTTCCCTGCCGCCTAAACCTATATACCCCCCGGGGGTGCCTAACCCTAACCCTCCCTCCCCCTAGCCTAACCCTAACCTCCCGAGGGGTGCCTAGCCCTAAGTCCCCCCCGGGAGCCCTAAACCTATCCCCCCCACGGCTGTCTGCGCTCAGCAACGCTTCGATTGGGATGCCAGGCGCCGGTCTCCCAGCATCGGTAAAATGACAGGCGTCTAGACGCCTGTCATTTAACCCTCACCGTGATTAAGCAGTCGGGAAGCTGGCTGTCGGGATTAGGTCCGCCGGCTTCCCGACTGCATACCTCTCATTCAGTACAGTAAATCTTGGCAGGAGTCAGCTATATTATTACTTTTGTACTTTGTTACAATAATGTTGCAGCTTTCTGCAATACAGTGAATCCTAATTGCTGCTGAGATGCTGATAACTGTTCATTCAAATGTGGCCTTTTTTCATCCAAGACTCAGCAAAAAATAATATTTTCAAATGACCTTCTCACCATTTAAAGGTGAACGGACATGTCCTTTCTTTTTTAATTGGGATCCTCCCTGTCACTATTGCTAAAAACTCTGCAACAATGACACCTCACATTTGTCCTGATTCATATGTGGACAGAAGCGCCCGCAGCTGCATCTATTGGGGGTTGCCCAACTAGACATAATGCAAATTCCTTTACAAAGTCCTTCCCTTGTGACATCCGTGCATCTGAATGTGCAAGACTGAGACACCCACTGTCAGCGTCCATACACCGATGTAATACCGATTTACACGTCCCATCAAAACTTGCACCAGCCCTATGGCAGGGGAAGTTTCTCCATCTGAGTACAGCCTCCTAAGCGAGCGGTCGAGCTTCTTTAAACACTTTCACCCACACACTGTGTTCTGCAAACACTTTCACCGGTACGCCTGCTACTCTCCCATAACACACCCATAAGACAGACCATCTTTGTGCGTGCATTAAAACACCTCCTAGTAAACATCCAGGAATGCCCACTACATTTTCAATATGCTCCCTGCGTGCAACTGAAACTACAACTGTAACTCAGGGCCTGATTCAGCAAGGATCACTATTCTGCTAATATGCATGCAACACAGTTGCTAATATCAGTGGTGATATGTAAATGTTTGCATTCGCATTGCGATTGCAGCCTAATATAAGGACACCCATCAATATACTTTAGCAGCATAGCAAAATAATCGGTAACATCGGACCCATATGCACAGACCTCACATAGGAATTGCTTACTTCAGCGCACGCTATGAGGCCTCAGGCTGAATATGGTATTGCAGTCGATGATTTATGCATGCCCCTGCAATGCCTGGCACGCCTGCGTTTTGATGACCCCCCGCCCCCCCATCACAACTCCCAAACGGCACTTCCTGACAATCACTCTGCGATGGGTCTGCATCCCCACTGCGATTGCAGTTCCGATCACAGAGGCTGGTTCGCGCAATGCATAAGCATGCGCAGTGCGAATCAATCGGCTGATTGCGTGCGTATGAGAAACTATGATCCTTGCTGAATCAGGCCCTCAGTACGGATACAATTAGGGCACATGCGTGGCGCGACTTAGAATCAAGTGCAGTAGCTAAAAGTCGCTCCACTATGTCCGATATCGGCAGTGTGTACACCTCTGGTCAGGCCCATAAGGTGAATTTCAGATAAGGCCAGGCTAAAATGCAAATGATATTATATATAAATTAATTTCCATCAAATTAGAGTAACATGGCTGTTTTTCAGAGGACAATATACCTATTTTAAATGTAAGTTTTATTTTACAAATTTGCATGGTGTATCATTAGCATCTACGTATAACAAATGTTTCACATTTTAATGGTTGTGGTTTGTCAGAGGAGTGACAGCAGAGTGGGAAAAAGGGGAAGTTTTCCATTTTAAAAATGCCATGTTTTCAGTATTTATGTTATCTGCGACCACACTAGAGGTGCAATATCCTTTCTGCAATAAACAGTACAATGCCAGATCTTCCTTCCTTCCTTGAAGAAATGCATGGGAGACTAGTTAGCCTCAGGGTTTGACACTGAAACTTCTTGTTTAGCTTATGAGACAAATAGCCTTGTGAGGCAATCTTTCATTTGTAGAGAGGAACTGCAAAAGCTGGAAGTACAAACATCTATCATTTGATATTACAAGAACAGGTGCTTAAAGAAAATCTAATTAGTGAAATCCTCATTCAGTCGATGGATATTTTCACTGTAAGCGTGGTGTTTAAACTATTCATTCTTTTCAAGTATCCGAAAATAAAATTGAAAACTGCAATGCCTTTTGAATTTTTTGTATTCATTTTGTAGATGACTTAGTTTTTTTATTATACTGGCTCTGCTAGAGAATAGGTAATTCTACACAGTTCCTTAAACTTTCAATCTACTCGCTGCTAATTATCCTGAAATAAATCTCCATCTTACCTACATGCCAGCAGTTATGGGATGTGAGCTGCTCTTTGCCACTCTCGTCTGCCTGTCAGTCAAATGGGGCTCAGGTGCAGCTGAATGAGAAGTATTAGGCTCCCGCTAGGATTATTCTCCCAATCCCCCTTCTCCGAACATCATCTCCCAGTGATTCACCATATTTGTACCTGTTAGACTAATCTGGTGTGTTTTGTTGCTAATGTATTACAAAACGATAAAGTAATTTTCATATGGAGAATGTCTCCGAAGTGATGGGTAAATAAAAAGCCTTAAAATTCAACTACACACTGAGGAAGACTATATCCAACACTACATTGGAAAGAGCAAAATAAATGCACTTGTCACATACAGTATGTCCTGTACAGAAAATGTATAATAATGTATAGTAGAATGCCGATTATCTGGGGTTGTATTAAGCTATGGTGTGGATTAACCAGCAGCTACTGTAAAAACATTTTTTTCTAATCCTCTGTAATATAAAATGGCCTTGCGGCCGCCGGTCACATAACTACATTCCATATAGAATACTGGGCCTGATTCAAACCCGCTCGCAAGCGCTATGCGCTCGCAAGCGGGTTGATGGCCATGCTGTGCGCACGCACGGCATGCGCACTACGCATGCGCAAGTCACGGAGCGAGAGAGAAATCAGTCGCTCCGGGGCTCGCATCCAAAAGGGGCGGCTGTCGATGTTGATCGACAGCTCGCCCCGTTTGGTAGGCAGGTCTGGGGGGTGGCTTGTCAAACGGAGGCGTTCCCAAAGGAACGCCTGCCGTTTGGGGGGCCCCGCTGACATCACGAGTGATGTCAGTGGTGAGCTTCCGGCTCTATTAGAGCCAGAAGCTCACTGGGCTTGCGGGAACAGGACCCTACCACAAGGGTCTCATCGCAAGTCCGATAGTCGCGATTGTCGCGACCATTGCGACCATCACCTGGCCACTTGCAAAAGCTGTGGGTGGTCACCCACAGCTATGCGAGCGTCCAGGTGGCCGGTTTTAAGAAAACATGCGGCCGCCCTGATTCAGAGTGATCGCTCGCTTTTGAGAGTGGCTCTGAATCAGGCCCACTGTACAATTGTGAAAGCTTGTCTGCGTGTGCTATTTGTTTGTGTTACGCTTCCGGAGCTCACAACCACGTATTCTGATTTCCTTCTCTAAACAGATAATGTTTCTTTTAGTGATACATATGATATTTACAGAAATTATAATTGATTCTTACATTGCACATGCATATTCGGATTAAGAGTCATTTTGATTACTCATGGGACCACTCCCCTGGTTTACCCCCGAAAATTATGGTTCTTCTGTATAATAGTCAGTGTCGTAATGTCTGAGCTTGCAGGATATTTTCTTAAATACTTTCTTAAATACATTTAACTTTCCCTGAGTGATCAGTGATTGGATGTGTCAGTTTTTAAAAGTCATACTCTAGTACGATTAATCTTTTAACATTTTCACTCCACTTTGTTTCCTTTCTTGCAGATAGTGATGGGCTTGGCAGTTGAACAGTAATCGTGTATCAGCACTGAGTTTAGATGGAGCTGATCGGACTAAAAATTGCCGACATATGTGGTTGTACACTGCTGCCAGACTTATTACTTTATGCTAATGGCAGTATCCTTCTGTCTATGTGAGTATCCTTACGTCTTAATGCGTTTGAATCACTGCTCACTGTTTTTCTGGCCGCAGAACTCATCCTTAATTGCGGTACTTACACACACTCATACTGGGTGTAGAAGATCTGTATGAAATAAACATCCCACCTCTGTTCACATATGAGCACTTCAAATGAGCACAGATTGGCCTACGCACCAATGACACTCCCATAGCTATCCCAGGAGACGCATCAGTTTCACGCGTCTGCATGGTAATTGACCAGTTGATGCCACAAACACCCATTTCATTTCTGTTTGAGATAGATCTCACATGGAGCTCCTTGCCTCTGATGTTTTCATCGCATGTGGTGCTTTAGAGAATCTAGAGAAAACTTATGAATTTGTGTCCAACTCTGAATGAGACCCAAAGATGGCTGTCCTCTTACTAAAAGTTGATTTTTTTTCCTCTATCATATCTCTCTGCTGGTTGGTTCTCTTTGCTACTTTTGGTAGAGCAGTGGCACATGCAGGGGGGTAGAGGGTTTCTGAGTACCTAAAAACCCTCCCAGACTGACCACAATCGGAGCCCCTCTGCTTCCCAACGTAATGCCACCATTCAAGTGTGTCATTTTGGCTTTGTCCATGGGTGGGGCCTAATGACACGATTTACCTAGCCCCGCCTCCCAATAAGAGCTGCTGCATTTAAGTGTGAGAAGAGGAGGTGAACAACACACCACACAGTTAAAAAATGAATCATAAGTTTTAAAATTATATTTCTATTTTCCTCACAAAATGATGCAATTTTTCTAATTTTACATATTTAGTCAGACATTCAGGGGTTGAAAGTGCAGGAGATGTACATGCCATCATAGCACTGGCCACACCCACACAGCACTGGCCACACCCACACAGCACTGGTCACAGCTCCTCCCCTTCTCATATTCAGCGCCGGGCCCTTGCGGTCCTTAATCCGGCCCTGGGGCAATATTATTATTTAAAATATAATTGGACAATCACATATTAATTTTATCTGTAATGGAGCACTAATATTTATTTATTAATACAGATTAAGTATCGCAGGTTTTTTTAAGCAGTGCACAGAAGTTACTTTTACTGATAAGAAGGAACTCTTTTATTGATTCATAGGTGTGTGAGAACCTGAACAGATGTTTGGTTCCACCCACTAGAATTATGTCAGCTTTCAATAAACCACCAGCAGTTTGGGCTACACCACTGGTGATTTGGGGTGTTCAATCTCACCACAAATCACTGTAACTCAACAGCAAATTACATTATAACCCTCCAAATCACTGATTATTGCATCCAGCGATTTGGAGGACGAAATCGTTATTGATTCTCCACAATTTGCCTCACTGCAAAAACCGTTTTACATTTCAATTCTGAATATTTTCAGAAAGAAGTCCTATTTGAAGTAAAGATTAGCAGTTTGGTTTTGGCCGTCATTGTCATCTTTCATGGACTAAATGTCATCTTTCACAAACATATGTGACAAATGTCCTTGAAAGATGACATTTTGCCTTGTTCTGAGAACCTAACTTGGCAGAAAGATCCAAACCAAAACCGAACCGCCCATCTCTAATTTCAAATATTAGTACAAGCATTACAAATTTGCATTATCAAAGATAAACAGCATGTTCTCTAATGCAGTGAATGTATAGCTCAAACATAAAATGTGCCGGGTCATTTACTTACATGTGCTACTAAATGAAATTTCATGCTTGATTAACTCTTTTTTGGGGGGTTTTGAAATATAAACTGAAGATTTTTAGCTTTTCTGTTGCTATCATAAAATCAACACTTGCCGAGCTTCAAAAATAAGGCAACTTTCTTTATATTCAAAAACATGCAAAAAAACTGAAGAAAATAGCGCTTCCTAGGTGATCTGAAGTGTGAGAAGAGACTGCTGCCAAACAGAAGAATTTGTGTGGTTACTTCAAAGACTATTAAAAACAAAATATGGCTGCGCTCAATCAATCACACTTGATATGTATATTATAAACCTTACTTGAGTATGAAATATAAAAATATTTAATGAGTCAATCTTATACATAAATACAAAATGTTCAGAGCCTAAGTGGAACATATATGTGTTCCTACTGTATAAATACATACATACATATACACAACATATAATTAATATCAAAGAGAAAAAAATAAATAAAAATAAAATATTTATAAATGTAATCAATATTTCTGGTTGAATTGTTACCAGATAAAAGAAAAAAAGGGAAAGTTATATAAAATGTGTCTCTTAAATATAGACACGCTGTATCTGTGGCAATTTTGAGGCTAATGCAACAATTAGATATTATGTTGCTATATCATGCAACACGGAATGAGCTCACCCGATTTTTGGTTGATATGACAGCCTGTGATATGCAGATCAAAAGTCTCAGTGTTCCACGTATAGTGCTGTGTGTATCCCAATGGTTACAGCATATACCTTCATGTGTCCATCACTGGATAAAGGACTATCTCCCTTTCATCACGGGAACTCTCAGTGGTGTTGCTCCGCTCCGTAACAGGTAGTGTCTGGCTGCTGACGGAGCCGCCGGCTGGCTTGACTGTGTAGTCACTTGAGAGCGGGTGCCTGTGTCAGCATGCTCCTGACGAAGGTGTGTAGACACACGGAAACGCATTGAGCTTATACAGCTGAACCTGTGGCATTTGATTCTTTAAGCAACTTAATCTTTTCCTCCAAGCGGACTCATCATCTAAATCACCACACAGCCTATCACCCTCTCCAACAGAGAGATTTCAGTAACCCATAAAACCTGCATAAAGTCTCCATCGTGGGTCATATCCCTCATTGCGACTGCAAGCACCCGCTCTCATTACCCTTTCCTACAGGGAGATTCCGGCTAACCAACGAATTGGTATAAAGTCTCCATCGGGGGTCATTCCTTCCAATGAGACCGCAGGCACCCGCTCTCAAGTGACTACACAGTCAAGCCGGCCGGCGGCTCCGTCAGCAGCCATACACTACCTGACACGGAGCGGAGCAACACCACTGAGAGTTCCCGTGATGAATGGGAGATAGTCCTTTATCCAGTGATGGACACATGAAGGTATATGCTGTAACCATTGGGATACACACAGCACTATACGTGGAACACTGAGATTTTTGATCTGCATATCACAGGCTGTCATATCAACCAAAAATCGGGTGAGCTCATTCCATGTTGCATGATATAGCAACATAATATCTACTTGTTGCATTAGCCTCAAAATTGCCACAGATACAGCGCGTCTATATTTAAGAGACACATTTTATATAACTTTCCCTTTTTTTTTTTAATCTGGTAACAATTCAACCAGAATTATTGATTACATTTATAAATATATATTTTTTTTTTTTTTTCTCTTTGATATTAATTATATGTTGTGTATATGTATGTATGTATTTATACAGTAGGAACACATATATGTTCCACTTAGGCTCTGAACATTTTGTATTTATGTATAAGATTGACTCATTAAATATTTTTATATCTCATACTCAAGTAAGGTTTATAATATACATATCAAGTGTGATTGATTGAGCACCGCCATATTTTATTTTTAACTTTCTTTATGTATTATGAAAGCTCAGACAAAACAGGTAGTAAAGTAAATGTACAATAAATATTAAATTGCAACTAATTTTTCCACTTGATGACAAAATATACAGAAAATATAAAAAGTAAATTAATACTTATATGACTGATTATTGACTTAAGCACTGCAAACAAATTCTGGGGCAGGAAACATTTATGAAGCATGGATATAATGAAGGACAAACTTACAAAAAAATAATAAAAAGAAACATATAACAAAAACAGGACTAAGCCCCAACAACTCCCCAAAACGTTTTTGTAATCGCTTAAAATATTAAGATAACATTATATATATATATATATATATATATATATATATATACACTCTTAAATCTAATTACATTTTAGAACACCAAGATGGGTGAGTGAAGAGCAAAGAGAGAAAGGAATCAAGTACACTTCCACATGATGAATAAGGGCAATAACATGCAATGTCCTCCTGTTTATAAGTAGTTGAGTGCTGTAGGATTTCAGCTTTTTGCATGTTTTCAGGTATACCCTAGCACATATCTTGGAACTAATTAAGGTTATAGAATTGAGAAATACCATTTTGTAAATACAGTAAATGTAATAATTAGGGAGGTAAAGTTGACTTATTTATTAACAATAACATTTATTTAGTAAGATTTATTTATATAGCATACTTTGTTGTACTTTATATTTGTTTGCTTGTACTCCTCCCAACTCAACCAACACAGCCCAACTTCTGACATCTATGTGCAACATATACTCATATAGGTCATAATAATAATAACAAAATAGGATTATTATTAAAGGAAGATTAGTCTAATCTGATAGCCCTTCTTTCAAATACAGTATGATATTGGGGGTCTTTTACGATATGTAATAACATGAGCAATAGGAGTATTACTACAGGTTGAACGCTGTGCAATTTCTGCAGCATGAAATCTGAGTGGGAACACTTTGTATGCCCTATCTATTCACAAACCATGATCTCAAGGTCTAACACATGAATACTGGGCCACTTGTATGAAATGTAAGAGAATCTTCTCTCAGGTGGTACAATAGTAAGAGCAGAGATACTTAAATTCTGACCCATCCTTATGGCTTTCAGCTTCCTTCTGCTCCCTACCAGAGTAGAAGAGGTACAATAGCAGGATAATACTTCCTCTTTGCATTTCTGTGATGATGTGCCGGGCGTGGGATGGAGGAGGCCTGGAGGATTAAATAAACGTTTATCTGAAGTATGAAGATATTTCTGGAATGCCTGCTGAGGTGGGATCCATTGCTGCTGTAGCTACTGTATCTTGGAAGAAGAAGCTGTGTTATGGGAGTGGTGAGCCAATTAGAACTCACCACTGGCATTTTAAATTTTGGTGCCTTTGTGATCAGTGACTAGCTAGGCCCCCTCACTCTGGCTTTTGTTAGCCAGCTCAAGCACAGCAGGCTCAGTACTTTAGGTGGATCTCCCAAAGACTGAGGGCCTGATTCAGACCCACTCGCGAGCGCTGAGTGCTCGCAAGTGGGTCGATGGTGACCCAGTGCACATGCACACGACGGAGCCTGCTCCGTCGTGTGCATGCGCGAGACCTGCATAGCGATGGGCAAACCGTTGCTCCGGGTCTCGTACCAAAGGGGGCGTACTGTCGATGTTGAGTGGCAGTACGCCCCCTTTGGTGGGCATGCCGTGGGCATGGCTGCCCAGATGGAGGTGTACCCATGGAACCGCCTACTGTCTGGAGCTGGCCCCACTGACATCACAAGTGCAGGTGACATCACAAGTGACATCACAAGTGATGTCAGTGGGAGTGCTTTCGGCTCTGTTTGAGCCGAAAGCACTCCAGGGCTTGTGGCAATGAGACTCTACCACAAGGGTCTTGTCGCAAGCCCGATGGTCGCGATGGTCTTGACCATCGCGACCATCTTCCTGGCTGCTCGCTATAGATGTGGGTGGTCACCCACAGATATATGAGCGGCCAGGAGGCCGCTGTAAAAATCAAGAAGGATGGCCCTGATTCAGAGCGAGCGCTCTGTCAGAGCGTCTGGCTCTGAATCAGGCCCTGAGTTCAGAAAGAAGATGCCACACAGAACAGGAGAAGCAATGCCATCTGAAAGTCAGAAGATAGTAGTGAAGAAAAGAAGACTGTGAAATCATGGTGGCAAGGGTTATTTTTGAATAAAAGCTGACACTTGTCCCCTAGCTGTGCAAGTGAAAACTGTCAGAATCAAGAAAGGAAAGAGGGGAAAGTAGAGAGCTCTTTCAAAAAAGAGCCAACTTCTGTCATCTGCTCAGGGCCATAGTGAACCTTGCCAGGCCCTGGTAAGTTTGGCAAGGCATGGTCTGATGTCAGTAAGCATGGCCACGCCTCCTTACAAAAAAATTGTATTTGCTGCACTGCAGTTAGGTGCAGTTTGCTTCACATCTGCCCATCAGCCAGGGGCAAATCCAGGAAGGGGGTGGGGGGGCGCGAACAATGTTATAGCCCTTGCACAACCAGAGGAGACTGGTGCTCTGGTGCTACAGATAAGCAGTGGCAGACTCCATGGACCAACCGCAGCCTGAGGATACAGTGATACTGACGCTGACAGGTAATGGAGTTGAAGGCGGCAGGCCACCGAGCCCCTCCATCAAGCATGGTTAATTAGCACCTGCCCCACCTCAGCACCCCTGCCTCTGCTGCCAAGGTAAAGATCCAATGAGGCATGGAGACAGGATGCCCAGACATTGAGAAGGCAGTCTGATGATGGGAATAGAAAAGGCCTCAGTGGGGGCACCAGTTTATTCTCTTGAACTGCCACCAAAGTGTATTGGTTCCACCCTTTGAACATAAGGTCCAGCTGCCATTATTTGTGGGTAAGTGCTAAATCTACCTCCACCACATCCACTATCTCTATAACCAGACCCTAGACTCCCCAACTGCCCCTACAGTAAGGCATTATGTTCCAGGCTCTCCAGTGCCTTGCTTTGGGCAAAAGGTTTGTGTCCACATATATTAGCAATCCATGAAGTAGCTATGCAGTTCTCATGTGTATTACAAAGGCCACTACCTTACTAATGGGAGTAGCACTATACAGTTGATAGAAGTCCCACTGCACTGACAGGGCACTTAGACCTGAGGCAAGTCAGGAGGTTGGCCCATGGTTTTGTTTGACAACACAGAGATGGAAAAATTGTACATTAGTGGCCTTAAACACCTGGTCCATGCACAAAGACCAGTCTCCATGCATAAAGTAAATTTTTTATGTTAAAACCGGCATCTATAGTACTGTAATTCAAAGTAATTTAAAAGTATAGCTTAATTTCAAGCCCAAATTAGCAATATTGATGTAGTAATCTTTCTTGTCACCTTGTAATTAGGTCACATCTCTCCAGCTGCACATTAAAATTATGTTAATGGTGTCACTTTTTGTATGCCTTAATGGTTATGTAATATTTTATTGAATGGAAATACTGACTTAAGATAACTGCAGTAAAGTAATTGTATTGTATTATTGCATTGTCCAATTGATTATCACTGTATATTACAAGGTAAATATTTAGGTAACTCTGGCACTTAGGGCCTGATCCAGACCCGCTTGCTAGATGCATTTGCACGCAGCCATCAGCTGCCAAAGTATGCAGATCCCGCGATCGCATGGCAAGACATTAGCACGCCCACTATGTCTTGCCGTGCGATCGCGGTATGTATTGCCCACTTTCCCTTAGTAACACACTTCATCACCAGGAAGTGTATTAAACAATCGGTAACATCGAGTAACATTGGACCCATATGCAGCACTTGTGGCTGACCATACAATACTGCAAGCACTGCGAGTGCTGCAGTGTGTAATACAGCCATGTGACGTGTATCATTATGCTGCATCTTAATTATGCACACCCCTGAAATGGCATTAAGATGCACAGACATTCCTGCGTTCGCACCACCACACCCCCGTTTCCATCGCCCACCCCCTGTCACCACACACAAATGGCTCATCCTGTCACTCATTCTAGCGGGTTGTCTATGTACAGGGTGAGAACGCTTCCCGATCCCATGGACTAGTTTGCGCACATGCACTGCATCTTGTACGCATGCGCACATTGCAAACATCGGCAGGCTACGTGCGAACGCAGCCTAGTGAAAGGGTCTGAATTAGGCCCTTAGTCTAATAGGTTGTGTTGTTGATCAGAGTACCACTTAGTTTGTTGTAAGAGCTTCTACTGCTGTTGTGTAGCTACTGTAGATTAGTGTTACTGCACACATTATCAAGATTAGCCAGGTCAGACAGGTAATGCTGGTGGGCAGCCTATTTTCTCTCCTTCTGCAAATGGCAAGCCGTCCACTTGTTCTGATTGATCTTCAAAAACCTGGTGGTATATTGTCATGTTTGGGCACTATAGACAATGTTGTCTGATGGGTATGTGCGATATTGATGAAAATGGATGTCTGAACTACTTGCACCAGTGGTAAAATTGCATATAACCCAGTAGTTAGATTTAGCTGTCCCAGGTTTCTCTGCACGATTGAGTGAAAGTGTTGTGTACTCAGGGCCTGATTCACTGTTGAACGTAACTGTGAATGCAATAGCAATTCCGCACATAGTTCAACTGCGATAGCATGCTAATCTATTGCGATTGCAATGCCATTTGCAGCACTACATAAGGACGCCCACCTTATCTTATACATCCGTAATGTTTAGCAAGACTGCAAAACCATCGGTACAATTGAATACCATCACAGCCTCACGCACACTTGCTCAAGGGGTAGATACACTACTGGGCCTGTGATCTGTCATTAGGCACAGTGGCAAATGTAGTGCCAGGAAAAAGAAAATGCAGGTACACACTCTGAGCACTAAGAATACTGATAGTCAAAACAATTGTGATAAACTCTACAATAAAAATGGAGTATAATGTGAGGTTCTTAGCATGTTTGGTCAAAAATAAATAAAGTATCTACCACGTCAAGGTGAGCCCCATCAGATAGGTCCCTAACATCTCTAATACTAACACATTATATCAATAAATCCAGGACTTACCATAATAGTGCCCATTCTAATATGTACACAGCAATTCAAGGACCTGTACTAATTAAAATCACCTAAGGGCAGCTGGGCAGATGGGAGGGGTGCTAGTTCCAGGCAAAAAGAGTCTCTACCATCAAGTGTTCTTATACACACACGTACAAAGAAAATGGGAGAAGGGCTGGACTGCACAAACTAATTTTAAACATAATAAGAGGTGCACCATCTTGAAACTTGTAATGCCATAAAGGAAATAGATAATACAATATAATTTTAAGCACTAAGAATACTGATAGTCAAAAGAATTATGATAAACTATAAATAACATAGAGTATAAATAAGTTTCTTAGCACATATTTGGCCAAAAATACAAGCCCATTTACTACGTCAAGGTGAACCTCATCAGATGGGTCCCTAACATCCCTAATACTAACACATTATCTCAATTTACCTAGGACCTACCTATAATAGTGTCCATTCTAATATGTACACAGCAATGTAAGGATCTCTGCTAATTAAAGTCACCTAAGGGCAGATGGGAGGGTGTCAGGGATCAGGTAGAAGGTGTCTCAAGATTCATGAGCACTTTATATACACAAATACAGAGGAAAGGGGGAAAAAATCTGTGAGTTTGGTGGTCAAGAGCTGCTGGAAAAATAGTTGGAATACCGGCCACTCATGACCATCGCTCCAAACTGAATTGCTCCCTAAGAGGTTACAATGGCAATGATAAGATTCCAATCAGTTTGCAGAAGCACCAATGGCTAGATCTTGTTCAATTGGTCCAACTATATATGTCAACAAATTGATCAGCTTCAGAGTCCTGGTATACTGCCTAACTAATTTGGCCTGCAGCATGCAATTGAAAAAAAGAGTTGCATGGCTATGACATGTAGACTACTAATGCCACATCATTGCTCATTAGTTTGCAAATTACATACATCAGTTTTACAAAGCTTTATTAAAATAAATAAATAGGGTATTGGCTGAATTGATGGTAGAAGTGGGATGGTCATGTGACCAATACTGCTTCATTTGCCACCTTTCAATGAGACCAGTACAGTACCTATGACATGAAACTCTTTACAAATCTTACCATGTATTCAAATGTTTCAAACACTTGTAACTTCAGATAAAGCTGTACCCATGTCTCATGCACTTATTAGAATGTATGCTTCTATACAGAGTCTACAGATTAAAAATAGAAACAGGGTGGTTAGTCTGGAATGGCTTTTACAATGTTCAACTATGATTTTAGTACTTATTTTTCCTAGGCACCAAACTACAATCTGGTTTAGGCACTCCATTGTTCTTTTTTTTACAGAATAAAAAAAATACTGTATTAAATCAGTTCAAAATATATTCTTTGCCTCTTTAAATTTGCAAAGTATAATTTCCATCATCACTCTGACAAAAATTGAGTAATATATATTGTATATTAAAAATGATAATTAAAACATGTTACATTTATCTTACATTATTTCACTTCGGTCATTACATTATATTCTGTCAGATTCAAGTCTCTTTTGTTAGAGAGGAGTCCGCTCCAGTGCTATCCTGCTCCTGTATTGAAGCCAGGCAGTCACATTTACCAATATGGCTGCCGCAAACCCTTTCTGTGCTGCACCCCTGTGCCATTTTAGAGTGTGTCTCTTTGACTGCATGAAGTACTTTAGCATTTTGATTCTGTCATAAAACCATCACTGGTCATTCTGAGCTAATTAAATTGACACCAGGGTCTCCAATGGCTGATACAGTATAGACCAAACCTTCACTCTGCTATATCTAAAAGGAATTTTAAAGCACTTTAGGATTTTTAACTGCATGGTAACTTTATATACTAGAGTCAGGACCAATTTTACATTTCTCTACCTTACTCCAACCTCTGCTACCTTTGTTGTCCTCCCATCGTAACTATGGCCTCCACCCTTTTAAAACATATATAAATATAAGTTCAATAATAATTAAAAATGGACATTATGTTTTTATGTGCAGGCTGTCATGCAAGTAAATGGAAATATAAGTTGATGAGTCTGTCTCTTCTGTATCCACAAAGCCAGGCCTGATTATATATATTGCATCCCGAAAAATGGTTTTACGGGTGCTTCGGTTTCCTCCCACGCTCCAAAAACATACCAGTAGGTTAATTGACTTGAGACAAAAATTAACACTAATGTGTGTCCATGTGATAGGGAATATAGATTGTAAGCCCCACTGGGGCAGGGAGTGATGCAAATAACTACAAATGTCCTGTAAAGTGCTGTGTTATATGGGTGTGCTACATAAATAACTAATAAATTAATATTACTATTTGTATTCCAACTTAAAATATACTTTTAATAAAGGATCAGCTTTCATTTTACTGTAGGCTTAGATAGTCTTACAATTTGAAGAAATAAAAGCAATGTGCACACAATATAAAAATATGCATGAATACAAAATATTGTGACAATATAAAATTATTTAGTTTGTGATTAATGTCCTTTTTGTAGTAGATATTGGGTACTATACGGAATAAGAGTGGATGTTTTGTATTTGTCTTGTCTGTTTCTCCAACTGTCAGCTATGGTTGATGTCATTGACAACAAAGAGAATATGAGCAGCTAGAATAAATACAGTGGTCTCGCCCTTGACAAGTGTTATCTAGTGTGTCATTGGCTCTATCCCATTTAACACATTTCATTCCATTTCACAATACATATAGAAAGGGTAACGCTTGAAAACATATGTCACAAATTACACATTCTTTTTAGCTAAGATTGCATCTGAAAATGTTTATAACTGTGCAAGATTCACTTATAAAATACAAGAAGATGGTTAGAAAGTATCTTATGTCACTGATTATATCTTAAACATGGATTTCAAAGTGCAGTGTTTGAGTTGTCATAAATAGATCATGAGGCTTTCAGTTTTAAACGGGAAATTGGGAAAACTCTATAATGCTGGTAAAGCAGGGCCATGAATTCTAATAAAAATATAGGTACACATTCACAGTGGTAAAATATCTCTATCTAGGACATTTGGCATTAGTAACTGAGTATGTGATTCATGCAATCTGTAAAACTTAACGCCATATAGTCTGTGAAGTAGTGAATAATTAAAAGCTCATTACATTTTATTTCATATTGTTTTCCCTCTCTTATTGTAAGTACAGCTGTGGTTATCTCGATTTTACAAGGTAATCTGCCCAATCCCTGTGGACTGCCTACTGATCCTTTCACAATGGACAAGTTTGTGGCTAAACAATAGCATGGTGCCAGAGGCAGTCATTCCTCTAAAGTTAAAGACAAGCCTGCCCCTGTAGCTCACACTGCCATCCTTCCTCCTTCCCTGTCTAATGATGACATATTGGGCAGTGTTTCTGATTTATCTAAGTTCAGCTCACATTCTATGTCCAGGGTGCAGGAAATCTCTGAAATTGTCTCTGCTCTCCTGGACAACAAACTGGCACGTCTCAAAGAGAGAGCAGCGACAGAACTGATTCTGCTATAATACAGCTCACACAACATTTGTGCTACCTAGACAAAGCGGAGCAAGGTAACACGGTCTTTCAAATGTGGAGGATGAGCTAGCTGAGGCTCAAATTTTAATCCAGACACACAAGTCCACCATATCATCCATTCAAAATAAAATGGAGGATTTAAAAAACAGAAATAGGAGAAATAACTTATGCATAATTTGACTGCCTGTGACGGTGAAGATGAGGGAACTGGGGCAGCTTGTATCCACTTGGCTGCCTTCAGAGCTGGGCTGTCCATCTTTTATGACACCACTAGTGGTGGAACAAGTCTACTGGGTGGGAACAGACTGACAATCAGACCATTGTGGACCTTGACCCATCATTATGCTTATCATTGCTGGATGCCTATTGCAAACACCCCGGGCTCCATTACAAAGGTAACACACCTCCAAAAGGAAAGTATACTCCGCAGTCTGCAACTCACTTTTCTAAGTCATTATCCATTTTACGCTAGTTTGTGAATCTTTATGTCATACACAATAGCAATCCTTGTTTATTCGATTTGCCCTCTCAGTAAAGACTTTATTGGATTCTCTTCCTTTGACCTTTGCTTCAAATATGACCATGGTTGCCTGCATTGCTTAAGCCAAGTCTCTATTTGTGATGCCTCCCTCACCTGCTCTATTCACATCATCTTGTTTTCATGTGATTTGTTTGTCCTGTTGTCTGCACTACATTAGTTGGTCCTCGGGTTCTGCACTGGTTCTGTACTACAACACCCTTCATATATTTTTATTTCCCTGTCCCTACTCTTTTACCAATTAGCTTTCCAAAGCTTTATTTCATAGTTCTTTGGTCCATGCATTTGGGTTTGTAAAATGTTAAAATTAAGAAACATTCTCATTGCATTGTTCTTCATGTCTTTTCATTGTATAATTACATTGTTTTTTTATTTTCAAACAGTATCTCTTGCTAGCAGCTAGTAACTTGCTTCCCCTGTTCCCTGGGATGGATGAGGTCAGTTCTCATCCTTTTTATACCTGAACTAGGAATGCTAAAAGCAGGAGTGTTTTGATATGGGTTGGGTTGATATATAGGAATGATAAAAGTGGGAGTGGGTTGATATGGGGGATAATGTGATGTCCTCTCAACATATCAAAAAGTTAATAAAATTTGAGTCTTGGAATGTTGAGGGCCTGAATATGCCCATAAAGTGAAAAAAGGTATTGTCCCATTTAAAACATCTGAAGCTTGACGTGGCAGTACTTCAGGAAGCACACTGGAAAGAGGAAGGCCACAATATTTTAAAAGACAAGTGGATAGAAGAATGCAGGTCGGCATCCATCAATACTAAGCGACTGTATTGACGGATGCTGGGGATGGGAGGATAGTATTTATTGTCTTTAGTCAAAACACACATTATGCTATCCTAGATAGCCTAGTAGATCCTGATAGAAGTTTCCTGTTTATTAGGTTGGAGCTGGTCACTTTATATGCCTCTACAGGCCCTGACAATGTTTCTTTTCTTCATATGTTTATGTCTGTCTCCAAACTTGGCAGGTTGATTATTGGTGAGGACATCAACTTTAAAATTATATTGAATCAGGTTTAAATAGCTATCATTAACCTAATTTCATAATAAAAAAAAAAACAACAATTTTGGGGACATGTTTGGAAAAAACATTAGCCAGTTAAGTGGTTAATATGGAAAATGTGAAGCACTTTGATTAATAATAATAATAATAATAATAATAATAATAATAATAATAATAGTAATAATATTACCATTGTTATAATTGTAGATATGTGAGATTTAACATTTGAACATTCACTTTTTAGTATATTGAATACAAATACTGTACAAATTAACTGTACAAATGTAGCAATAAGATGTAATGTATCTATTTTATTAATTATATGCATAGTAGAGCAATTTTGTAGTCAAACTTCAGAATCTGAACCATAAACATTAACCTTAGTCATAACCTGCACTGACCATTACTTGTGGTTATTGTGTTGGATGTCTTTTTTATCTTCTTTCAAATGCACCACTAGAGAACAATCTTTTATCTTTAATTCTATGGCAATATTTACATTTATTTGCACCCCCAAAGTTCATAAAATATCAATCCTTCCTTAAAAAATGACTTCTTTTGTACTGCTTTGATATTTTTTTGTTTTATGTTCATGATTATATTAGCAGTAGAATATTTTACATATTCATTTTTTTAACACTGGCAAGAACACAAAGCACTTGATCAGTGCTCATTACCCTGCCTAGACAATTTGACCTTTGTATATTTTTAAGTGATTGTTATTTTATTTTGTGTGTTTTCTTCATACGGTTACTTCCCTCCTCTTGTTAGGTAATGTGTTCATCTTTGACTGCTGATCATCATTATACATTGTTGCTAATTTGCTTGTCATGTTGCTGACTGAGAGTAAATCTGCATCTAGAACCTTTTTCTGCATGTACTTATTAATCTCTCCCACCCATCTTTAAATCTGACATTTCAAATTTAAAGTGTGCTTCTTGATTTGTATGGGCAATTTAAAAGCCTCATAAATGCCTGTGCCTTTTAAAAGAATCACAAATGCGTGCAAAATTTTATAAAAATGTTACTGATCTGAATGCATACAATGTAATTTCCATTATAGTATTAATGTATACCTGCCAAATTTCTTTGTCATCCTTTTATTGTATTATGCTTGAATTATTTCTTTAAATCTTTTTTTTTTTGTAATATTTCTAGTATGTTTTTCTTTTCTAGTTCACATTTAAAGTTATTTATAATTTAATTAAACTCTGATGTCTTGGCATTAAAACTTAAACATGAACCAAATTTTCATTAATTATTAATTGTTCTAAGTAAGTAGAAATTATGGGGATCATGTATAAAAGGGATGTTTTGCTTTTATTTTGCATTTTCTCCAGTAAGTTAAAGTGATTTACTTTTAGTGTTTTTATATTGCAAGCAATATTACGTTCTATAACTAAATAGTGGTAATAATGACTTAACTAAACAGCACAGTCCATGCAATAGTTTGACATGATCCACAAGTTGAAACTCTAACAATAAGTACTGTTGAAATCTAAAATATATGGCTGATGATGTTTATTATTGTTTGTTGCATGTCCCGGTTGCTGAAGCTGGACAGGTTGATGGAAAAATACATGATACAATAGAGTTAAGCTCTTCAGTGATGTGAGAGGCTCTTGTATCAGTATGGTTACCTTAAACTATAATAGTTAGTGCAATACAGGGGCACCACAATGTTTTTTAGGGTGGGGGGACCAAGATATAATTTTGTTTTGCTTCGAGATATACAGTATATGTATATATATATATATATATATATATATATATATATATATATATATATATATAGTTTCAGATGGCTGCACTCTATATTCATACAGACATGTGTGGGATGCTCCACTACAGACAATGAAGTCCAGCACATAGAAGAAGATTGAATGGGCACTCACACCAGTCAGTAGAAAAAGCCAATTTATTTACTCACAAATCACATATTACCAGATGACGTTTCGATCCGCATTAGACCTTTGTCAAAACAGATCAATCACCACAAAGCTACCATCAGGGAGACCCATAAACCACTGTTCCAGCAGCTGACTTAAATAGCCATATCAATTAGTGGGGTACCACCCCTTACTGGAAAACCGGAAATTGAACCACAGTACACACACGAGCGCAGGATGGTAAATAAAAGCAAAAAAATAATCAATAATGCATAACATACCATCTGCACAATTGAATATGCTCCTAATGATCGGGAAGCCACACACTCGGCAACCAGTGGTCTGCACTTAGCAGCTCCATAGCAACCACCGGAACGCATCACCGGCGGAAGTGATGCTGTGGGCTCACTCTGTCCGAAAGCACAGAACACAGTTGTCTCTTTGACCGATGAAGACACAGATAAGGTCTTATTTGACCATACCGAATTCTCCAAACTACCTGATGAGTCCAGTATGGACTTGCATCATAAACTGCTGAGGCTTAAAAAACGTGAAATATATCTGGCCTTACATGGTCAATTCTTGTCCGACTACTAATAAATAATTACATAATAAAAAAATCCCTCGCGGGTTCACGGTGAACAATACACCCCCACCATTGGGCGTAATAATTTGCCAATTTTCCCAGATGCAGTGGAGGATTTACACAGTTTAGGTCCCCTATCCACTTCAAGACATCTTCCTTACAATCAAATTCTGAAAATGAGATCAATAGTCAGAGACCTCCAAGTGACTCTTCTTCATTTTTAGGCAGAGCTTAGGTGCCAGGCCCCAGACGCACCCCAGATACCCAAGCAGACATGGTGGTAAAGGTCAAAAAGTGAGGAAGGGGATGCCCCAGGAATAGAACTAATCTGTAACCTATCTAGTAGGCAATTCACTGCGGAATGTGAAGTTCTTTCATTAGGTCTCTTGTTTGTACCTATGGTGCAGTACAATAAATTAAATTGGTCTGTTATAAATTCGGTGGTAAACTGCATTTACGTGAGTTCTTTGCCAATTCCAAAGAGATGTCTAGTTCTAGTAAATTCTAAAACCCTAGTGTGTTTTACCCACAGTCGAGTAACGCCAGCATTAAGTCGTATTTACGTCTAGTTGAACAAGAGATGTCCTTTTCTCCAATCAACAAAAAATATGATAATTTGTCTATACCACAGAGGCAAGCATTGCAAGCCTTTATGAATGATGACAAGCTAGTGATAAGACAAGCTAATAAAGGTGGAGCTGTCGTCATACAAGACTGCCATGCCTATGACAGAGAGGTACGTCGCCAACTTGGCGATGCCCATACGTATGCCAAACTGGCTAACAACCCTGTGTTGCAAGTTAAACACAGGGTAGATGCAGCAGTCTACCAGGCAGTACAACAAATGTGGATCGACGAAGGGGTAGCATCCTACTTGAAAGTGCCACATCCTGTGTGCCCTATTATTTATCTACTACCCAAGATCAACAAGTCACTTGTTGACCTGCCTGGCCAACCCATTATCTCAGCTAGGGGCTCAGTGTTACAACCCATGGCCCTCTTTTTTGATGGGTTTTTACAACCACATGTCACAGTGATGGAGAGTTTTTTATGCGATACCACCGATTTCCTCGATTAGGTTTTGCCTCTAAATTCTCTCACTGATGAGATGTGGCTAGCCACAATGGATGTATTATCGCTCTACACCGTGATACCACACCATGCAGGTGTAGAAACGATAAGACCTGTTCTTAGCAGAGGGCCCATATTGAGCCTTCAATTTAGTTTCTGTGCAAACTGATCGAACTGGTGCTTGGGTCTAACTATTTTTGTTACTGTTGCAATTACTATGTTCAGTTGTCTGGCACAGCAATGGGGTCCAATTTGGCCCCATAGAATGCCAATCTATACATGTATCAATATGAACAACAGCATATATTGGGTCAATTTGGTGCTAAAATAGTGTGCTATAAGAGATATATAGATGACATGTTCCTAATTTGGAATGGGACTGATATTGAATTTTTTGAGATGATCACAGTCCTAAATGCCCTCGATAGTCCTATGTGCTTCACTGCTTGTTTAGACAAACAGTCCATCAATTTTTAGATGTGACCATCTCCCGTAAGGGTACTGGATTAAGTTCAACCTTATATCAGAAATCTACTGACCATAATACACTTCTCCATGCTACAAGTCATCATGCGAGTAGCCTCAAGGAATCGCTACCAATTTCGCAGTTTGTTCGTGTTTTATGTAATAATACCTCTCAGGACTTGGCAGAACTGCAGTTATTTGAGATGCGGGAGAGATTTCTATCAAGAGGGTACTCACAGTCAGTAGTTAATAGGTGCCTTACAAAAGCACGACAGAGACATCTACAAATCACTACCAAAAAAAACAGTTGATCCCTCTAGAATGATATAGCCAGTGACATATGATCTAGCTGCTAATTTAACAAACAAAGCCATTAGAAAACATTGGTCGATTATTACCTTAGACCCAACCCTTAAGGGTATCAGCAAACAACCACCTATGATGGCATATCGCCGTGGTCCCAACCTACGTCAACTGTTGATGTGTCCTATGTAGCAACCAAAAGAGGTGAAGACTCATTGGCTTTCTGGCCGCCGCCCTGGTTGTTATATTTATGCAGATTGTATCACCTGTCACTCTATGTTGACAGGAACCCACTTTGCACATCCACAGAGTGGGAAGAAGATAGAGATCCACCACCATTTACACTGCACTTTAGATTTTGTAGTGCACATATTGACATGCCCATGTGGTCTCTATTATGTTGGGATAACCACAAGATCATTCCGAGACCGCATGGCCAATCGCCGCTCTACGATTTGAAATGCATGCTGATTGATCATATTCCAAATCCCACCCGTGGTGGTGACAGAGAACTTTTATTGAAAAAATGTTAGGCTAAATGGATTTTTAGGCTGGATACTGTGGCGCCACGAGGCCTCAATGAATATCATCCGTATAATATTTTTTTGCTGTGAAGATAACATTTCTTCTGTGTGGTGAAGCTTGGAATGTTGGCACTCTATTTTATTTCAGTCAATTATTGTTTATTTTTTGGTTTAATTTTAATAATTATATTATTTAATGTATAGATTTAAGATTTTTTTTGCTTCATTTTTTTCTGTTTTTTCTTGTCTATATTTACATCTATCTCTATTTTATATCTATTTTATATTTCTTTGATGTATTTGAGTGCTGGGTACAGCACTTTATGGTTTCATGCTTTGATTCATTTAAATAGGTACTATCTTATGTGGATACAGTTATAATGTTATCTATAATGGAGTTTTTTCTACCCTGTAGCTGATTGTTTTAGCCATCTTTGTTGTTTAATTTCAACTCTGACACACAGAGCCATTGATTTATATGTATGCACAGTTTAGCCTTGACATATATGTAGCTCCTTGCACCCACGTGACGACGCTGGCAGTGTCATAGCAACAGCCTCTCTGCTTTCAGACAGAGTGAGCCCACAACGTCACTTCTGCCAGTGATGCGTTCCACTGTGTGGAATGCATTGTAGTTCCGGTGGTTGCTATGGGGCTGCTATGTGCAGTCCGCTGGTTGCCGTGTGTGTGGCTTCCCGGTCATTAGGAGCATGTTCAGTGGCGCAGATGGTATGTTATGCATTACTGATTATTTTTTTGTTTTTATTTACCATCCTGCGCTTGTGTGTGTCCTGTGGTTCAATTTCTGGTTTTCTAGTAAGGGGTGGTACCACACTAATTGATATGGCTATTTAAGTCGGCTGCTGGAACAGTGGTTTATGGGTCTTCCTGGTGGTAGCTTTGTGGCGATTGATCTGTCTTGACAAAGGTCCGATGCTGATCGAAATGTCGACTGGCAATACAGGTTGAGTCTCCCTTTTCCAAATATTCCGAAATACGGAATATTCCACAATATGGAATATTTTTAGCATGACTGAAATAGTGAAACCTTTGCTTTTTGATATTTCAATGTACACAAACTTTGTTTAAGGCACAAAATTATTAAAAATAAAGTATAAAATGACCTATAGGCTATGTGTATAATGTGTATTTGAAACATAAGTGAATTTCATATATGTATACAAACTTTGTTTGAGCCACAAAATTATTTAAAATATTGTTTAAAATTACCTTCAGACTGTGTGTATAAGGTGTATATAAATCATAAATGCATTCTGTATTTAGATTTGGGCCTTATTTCTAAGACATTTCAATATAGCATGCAAATATTCCAAAATACGGAATATTCCGATACCCAAAATACCCCTGGTCCCAAGCATTTTGGATATTGGAGACTCAACCTGTATGTGATTTGTGAGTAAATAAATTGGCTTTTTCTACTGACTGGTGAGTGCCCATTCAATCTTCTTCTACATATATATATGTATATATATATATATATATATATATGTATATATATATCTATATATATATAATATGAAGGATGTAGACAGTGCCACAGTATACCAGTCTTTATCACAATTTAGCAGAGTGTCATATTTGACAGTCCCAAAGGATATATTAGGCATCAGCTCAACCCCGAGTAAAATAGATGGTGGTAAGTAGCCTATATAAACAATTGACAAGACACAGAAGAAAAAAAGGGGGATTTTTTTTTTGTTTTAAAAAAAGATAAAAATTATAAGAAGCAAATGTTGGGAGTAAGATGCTTATCTTTCAGGATAGGTGCAGTCTGGTAAGGCTCAACGCGTTTCATCAGATAGACTTTATCAAGGGTGATAAAGTCTATCTGACGAAACGTGTTGGACCCTTCCCAGGCTGCGCCTCTCTCCAACAAAATGCAAAGTGAATGTACATAAATCAAATCAATATTTGGTGTGACCACCAGCAAACAGCATCAATTCTTTTAGGTACACATGCACAAAGTTTTTGAAGGAATTCGGCAGGGAGGTTGTACCAAACATCTTGGAGAACTAACCACAGATCTTCTGTGGTTGTAGGTTTGCTCAAATCCTTCTCTCTCTTCATGTAATCCCAGACAGACTCAATGATGCTGAGATCAGGGCTCTGTGGGGGCCATATTGTCACTTCCAGGACTCCTTGTTCTTCTTTACACTCAAGATAGTTCTTAATGACACTGGCTGTTTGTTTGGGGTCGCTGTCCTGCTGCAGAATAAATTTGGAGCCAATCAGACACCTCCCTGATAGTATTTCATGATAGATAAGTACCTGCCTGTATTCACATCATTAATTCTGACCATATCCCAACCCAAACTTGCAAGGAACCTCCACAATGCTTCACTGTTGCCTGCAGACACTCATTGTACCGCTCTCCTGCTCTTGGGCGAACAAACTGCCTTCTGTTACTGCCAAATATTTCAAATATTAACTCATCAGTCGAGAGCACCTGCTGCCATTTGTCTGCACCCCAGTTCCTATGTTTTTGTGCATAGTTGAGTTACTTGGCCTTGTTTCCACATCAAAGGTATGGCTTTTTGGCCACAATTCTTCCATGAAAACCACTTCTGGACAGACTTCTCTAAACAGTAGATGTGTGTACTTGGGTCCCACTGGTTTCTGCCAGTTCTGAGCTGATGGCACTGCTGGACATCTTCCAATTTCAAAGGGAAGTAAGCATGGTGTGTTTTTGATCTGTTGCACCAAGTATTCTTGGCCGTCCGTAGGACCGTAGACGCAGTGTCTATGGTTCTCAACGTTGCCCTTGTGCTTCTTCAAAAGAGCTTGAACAGCACAGCTTACAACCCTATTCTGCTTTGAAATCTTTGCCTGGGAGAGCCCTTGTTGATGCAGTTTAACTACCTTGTGTCTTGTTGCTGTGCTCAGTCTTTCCATGGTGTTTGACCTGTGAGATAAAACTGTCTTCCACAACCTCACCTTTGTAGCAGAGTTTGGCTGTTCCTCACCAAGTTTTCAGCCTCCAACATACATGTTTCTGTTTCAGTTAATGACTGTGTTTCAACCTACATATGAAAATGATGATCATTATCACCTGTTTGGTATGATTGGTTAATCATACACCTGACTATAATCCTACACAATCCCTGACTTTTAGCAAGTATACCTAGAAGAATTGATGCTGTATTGAAGGCAAAGGGTGGTCACACCAAATATTGATTCGATTTAGATTTCTCTACTGTTCATTCACTTTGCATTTTGTTAATTAATAAAAATCAAATATCAACGCTGTTATTTTTGAAAGCATTCTTACTTGCAGCATTTTTTTCCACACCTGCCTAAAACTTGTATATGTGCCACGGCTGGGAGTACCATTGGTTGTTGGGCATGCCGCAAATTGGGAGGGGGCATTTGGGTCCAAGGGGGAGAGAGAAAGTATGAAGGGGGAGCTGAGGGGGAGGAAGGGAGGAATATATAAAGTAGGAGGGGAGAAGAATGCAGGGCTGGTCCCAGAGGAGGAGCCAGCCCACAGTTTCTAGCCTCTGCAGGGGTCAGAGCTAGGTGGAGGGGAGAGGAGGAAGGATGCTGGCAGAGAAGGGTTGTATGGAGGGAGGAGGTAGAGCAGTAGGGAAGGGGATTATCTCTGTGCCCGCCATATAGTAACCCTACTCCCTATGACCCAGTACATATGTTGGTGCAGGGGAGGTGAATCACCTCCTTGCCCCCCCCTCCTGTTTTGGCAGCTATAGTGCAATGGGATCACAATTTTATAGGATACCTGAAATTCTACCTAACAACACTGCGCAGCTTACCCAGAATCTTACTGGCTCACTGGGGATTGGTGGGATCTGCTGCCAGTCTGTGACACTGAGTGTGTGGTAGCACACTGGGTACATGGATAGTGCTGGGTGAGAAACAAGTTAGTTGTGGGCCCTGCCCATAAGAACTTACAGTCTAGGGTTTGTGTGTATTGATTTGAACCAATTGTTTATACTTTGAGGTCCATATTAAACTTCTCGAATATAGTAAAGTATAAAAATATACAAATATACTTAAATTGAGTGTAAATATCTATAAGAATAATGCTACTGTACCTAATTTATCATTAATTTTAAATGTGTTTTCTCATGATCTCTTTATTATAACATCTATGTTGGTATGACAAATATTACAAATACAATTACAAATACATATATTTTTCTTACTGTTTCTTATGTTTCTGACTGATTGTGAACTTAAACCAATTGTCAGTGGTGTATTAAGGGTGTTGCAAGTAGGGCAGGTGCCCTGGGCACCAGGACCATGCACTCACTGTGTCACAGTAATGAGGATGTTCCATAAGTTAATGAAACTGACATAGACAGACTCACTACTGTACATCTGACTACTGCACAGACCAAATACTGATGGATGTTACCCACAGTACAATGTGAAGCTGGGGCAGTTATGCTGTCAGGATTCATGTTTTCCCAGAAGTAGTTCTTTTCTTATTTCTGTTTGCTAATAGCTGGCTGGCTGTGACCACACTGATGGCTGAGCCTGAGCCTGTTGGAGCAGATCTCAGCTCAGCTGATGGTATCGTAACTGAATGTGAGTTGGAGACCTGGCGGGCCAGGCTCAGTTATAACAGTCTGATCATGATTGTCTATTCAGATTCCCAGTCTCTGTCAGCACAGAATCATCAGCCTAGTGGTCGGGAAATATTGATGTCTGTTAGGGGCATCATGGAGAGCAGCTGTTTGTGTAGGAACAAATGCTGACTGACTCAGGGCGGTATCCAATTAGCCACAAACATAGTTTGGGCACTAATGGTTAGCTGCGATCGGCGAAAAATAGGGATGATCCCCATTTTTCACCAATTTTTTCTTCTCCCAATCCTATTATTTTGGTCGAAATAATAGGATAATTCTCCCAAAAACACATAGGACCTGTGATAAACTTGCGGACTTATGTGGTATCACCATTAACACATCAGATCCTGAAAAATATTCACGATAAGTGCCGGCGTCTGGATAACCCTGCTGCGATCAATTTGCAGCGCTACTTTAGCACTGCCAATTAGATACCCCTCTCAGAAGAAGATAAGTACCAGGTGTCCCTAGGATAAGCAATGTTCTCAATACACATCTACCTGCTGCAACCTGCTGTAACCTGTGTAATCTCACTGTAGCCTCATTGGGTTTTATTCCTAGCTGACGAAGGAAATTAGTAATTTCAAGTATATAGTATTCATCACTCTTGTATTGTTGTATTGATATTTTACCATACTCTTATGTTTCCATAATTTGTGCTTATGATTACTAATATAAGATTTTAGCCAGAATTTACAAAAAACAAAAATCAAAACACTTTTCAAGAGATGACATTTTTTTTTTGCCTATACTGGGGATTGGGTAGAGGCATTGTGACACCAGTGAAACGGACACCCCTAGGACCGTGAGGGGTTAATACCACCTTGGGCCAGGAAAATGTTAATGCATAACTCCCCAGCACGTGTGAAGCACGAGGACAGCGGGCGCTGATTAGATGAGCCTGTCCTGTCTCTCAAGCGGCGGGTGTGGCCAGATGCCCGCAAAGAAGGGAGTCAGTTGCAGAGTGCGCGCCAGGAGCTGAGGAGAAGTGTGGCGTGCAGCGCAAGGACAGTGGGCAGAGACCGCCAAGCTGCAAAGCTCTAGTGTAGTGTGGGGCAGCCGAGCCAGGAGCGAGGACTTTGGGGACCCGCGGAAGATAGACCAGGTCAACTGAGCCACAGCAGTGGGAAGCTGGGACCAAGGGCAGCAGACTATTAAGGCACCCACTGCAGCAGCAAGAGCCACTCGTGGAGGTACGCAGCCACAGTGGCAACACGCAGTACAGGGTAATCATCCTCCCTGCCCCATACCACAGCAGCAGCCATCGTAGTGTAACCCCAAAGCACCCTCATTTCAGTTATACTACTTGTAAGAGAAGGTGCTGTCCTATTGCGATTTATAACTTTTTCTGCCAACCACAAGATGGCCGCAAGCTAACAACAACACTTGCTTTGAGTTGCCATGCTGCCAACCACAAGATGGCCACTGATTAACTGCAGTATAGACATACAGCTCCAGCAGTGGAAAAGTTACATAGCCTTGCACCAGAGGTAACTACAGGAGTGGAGTGGTGAGTGGAAGACTGATTGCACCACAGGCAGAGCTGCACTGACACTCAGTATTAGTGGACTTTCTCATACCTTGTTGCAAATAGCAGAACCTCAGTGTTACTTTCACTTTCATTATATACGAGTTATCTGCTTCACTGACCAAACTTACCACTATTTACCCTGCATGCTTTCTGGATCACACCAAGACTGTCCTATTTCACAGCACAGTGATTCTTTGATACTTGAAAGCTGGAATACACTACTTAAAGGAGACAATATAGCCCATCAACCTGGGATAGAGCTGCGGGACACTTTACAGTAACAGTTGTCTAGGAATATTGAATAACCTTCTGATTGCCTGTGAGTTGAATGTGCCTATAGAGAGAGAAGTGGAATTAACATTCAGTGACTGAGTTGCTGTACTGCATACAGAACTTCCATATACACATTGGTGATTCTTCCCTCCCAGATTTAATACTAACAAACGTTACACTAAGTGGGACTAGTACCATGGTCATCTTAAACTGATCTATAAGAGCTCCACCAGCTGCAGCAGCGAAGACGGGTAGGAATACAGTGTTTTGTGTTTAAGGTCATGTGGACATTGATATTGTCAGTTAGTTTAGTACTGTCATCATTGCTGAATTGTTTTCTTGTAGTGTGCAACCGTTTCAATATTGTGTACTGCTGCTGGTGTCATCCCGGCAGCACTAAGCGCACCTCAGCGGCCAGTGTATGCAACCTTGTGTACTATCGCTGGTGTCATCCCGGCGGCACCAAGTGCACCTCAGCGTCCGGTGTATGCAATCTTGTGTACAACCGCTAGTGTGATCCCGGCGGCACAAAGCGCACCTCAGCATCTTCTTGCCTAGTCTTTCAGCCCTCAAGGCTGATACACAGCCCAGAGACTGCTTCACAGCCCAAAGGCTGCTACTCCACTCAGTGACTGATATTTTGGCCCAGAGGCGCATCAAGCCAAGGTTTTCCAGCCCTCAAGGCTACTACTCAGCCCAGAGTCTGCTACTGGCCCAAAGGTCGCATCTCATCTTACTGGCCCACAGGCCAACCAGATGCTGCATCTCAACTTATTCACCCTCAGCCCACAACCAGCCAGGGCTGCTACCGGCCCAAAGGCCGCATCTCATCTTACTGGCCCACAGGCCACAGCCAACCAAGTCACTCCCAGCTCTCAAGGCTGCTACCGGCCCAAAGGCCACATTTCATCTTACTGGCCCATAGGCCACAGCCAACCAAGTCACTTCCAGCCCTCAGGGCTGCTACTGGCCGAAGGCTGCATCTCACCTTACTTGCCCACTGGCTACAGTCATCCAAGGCATTTCAAGCTCTCAAGGCTGCTACACGGCCGCATCCAGCCAAGGTATACCAGCCCTCAAGGCTGTTGCGGAACTAATACCCTTTTGTCTTACCTGAACCTTAACAACTGCCCCCTGTTGCTAATAAAAGTAGAATATTACTGTTCGTGTTCTCTGGAGACACCTCTACTGATTTCAAGGGTATAAAAGGAATATTCATGTGACACATAGGTCAGCCCTCCTAACTTGCCTGACTTGGGACCGTGGTGAGTGATGGTGCTCATTTTACTCACGTCACAAACTGGTTATCTAACTCTGGCTCCCCAGGCCGGGACTCTTTGCTGAATGAATACAACTGATTAAGGGTGGAGTATAAACCTTATTTGCTTATATATATATATATATATATATATAGATATATACTTATCGGACGAATGCGGCAATTGGGGTCTTGTTTCAAAGTCTTTAATTACATCAGCATTGTTTCAGTGCCACCAACAGAAAGGACATTTGACATTCCAGTTCCTCACCAGTGTTGTAAAATATTTCCCTCCCTCACCTGTGTAGTAACACATTCTCCCCTCACCTGATTAGTAACACATTTTCCTCCGATACCTGTAGCACATTCCCTTCCCTCACCTCTACAGTAACTCATTTCCCACCCTTATCTGTGTTTTAACACATTCCTCTCCCTCACTGCTCTAGTAACACATTTTCCTCTCTCACCTCTATAGTAAGACATTCCCTTTCCTTACTATTCAAATAAGGGGGCCACACCAACTGCCAGTGATGTTTGGTAGCACTTGGGATGATAGTTGGTGTTTGAATTCTGAACTGTGCTGCAGCCATGATGAGATAGTCAGACAAGACATTGGACAGGGGAGGAAACATTTTACCCTTTTGACACCCTTAGGAGTAAAATTTAAAAAATGCATTCTTAGTGGGCACGTTCATCATGGAACATTTGATTTTATATACACAGTGCATCCGGAAAGTATTCACAACGCTTCACTTTTTCCACATTTTGTTATGTTGCAACCTTATTCCAAAATGGAATATACTGTATTCATTTTTGTCCTCAAAATTCTATACACAATACCCCATAATGACAACGTGTACAAAGTTTTTTTGAGATTTTTGCAAATATAATAAAAAAAAAACTAAGAAATCACATGTATATAAGTATTCACAACCTTTGCTCAATACTTTGTTGATGCACCTTTGGTAGCAATTACAGCCTCAAGTATTTTTGAATATGGTGCCACAAGCTTGGCACACCTATCTTTGGGCAGTTTCGCCCATTCCTCTTTGCAGCACCTCTCAAGCGTCATCAAGTTGGATGGGAAGCGTAGGTGCACAACCATTTTCAGCTCTCCAGAGATGTTCAATCAGATTCAAGTCTGGGCTCTGGCTGGGCTACTCAAGGACATTTACACAGTTGTCCTGAAGCTACTCCTTTGATATCTTGTGTGCTTATGGTCATTGTCCTGCTGAAAGATGAACCGTCGCCCCAGTCTGAGGTCAAGAGCACTCTGGAGCAGGTTTTCATCCAGGATGTCTCTGTACATTGCTGCATTCATCTTCCCTCTATCCTGACTAGTGTCTCAGTTCCTGCCACTGAAAAACATCCCCACAGCATGATGCTGTCACTGTAGGGATGGTATTGGCCTGGTGGGGAGCAGTGCCTGGTTTGCTCAAAACATAACGCCAGACATTCATGCCAAGGAGTTCAATCTTTGTCTCTTTAGACCAGAGAGTCCTTCAGGTGCATTTTGGCAAACTCCAGCTGGGCTGCCATGTGCTTTTTACTAAGGAGTGGCTTCCATCTGGCCACTCTAATATACAGGCCTGATTGGTGGATTGCTGCAGAGATGGTTTTTCTTCTGATGCACCTGAGCTAAATTTTGAGCTTCATGGCAAAGGCCGTGAATACTTATGTACATGTGATTTCTTAGTGTTTTTTTTAAATAAAATTTGCAAAAATCTCAAAAAAAACTTTTTACATGTTGTCATTAAGGGTATTGTGTGCAGAATTTTGAGGACAAAAATTAATTTCTTCCACTTTGGAATAAGGCTGTAACATAACAAAATGTGGAAAATCTGAAGCGTTGTGAATACTTTCAAGATGCCATGCATATATATATATATATATATATATATATATACATATACACATTTATATATATATATATATACTGTAGGGGTGTGCACCGGCCACTTTTCGTGTTTTGTGTTTTGGTTTTGGATCTGGATCTTTCTTCGTGTTTTGAATCTGGATTGGTTTTGCCAAAACCACCCTTCCGTGTTTTGGGTTCTGGGTTTTGTGTTTTGGATCTGTATTTTTTTGAAAAAAAGCATAAAAACAGCTAAAATCACAGAATTTGTAGGTTTTTCTGCTCCTATGCTATTATTAACCTCAATAACCTTAATTTCCACTCATTTCCAGTCTATTCTGAATACCTCACACCTCACAATAGTGTTTTTATGTCCAAAAGGTTGCACCGAGGTAGCTGGATGACTATGCTAAGCGACACGAGTGGGCGGCACAAACATGTGACCCATCTAGGCGTGAAACTGCAGTGGCAAACAGGATGGCATTGAAAAACTAGGCCCCAAACAGTACATAATGCAAAGAAAAAAAAGAGGTGCAAGATGGAATTGTCCTTGGGCCCTCCCACCCACCCTTATGTTGTATAAACAGGACATGCACACTTTAACAAACCAATCATTTCAGCGCCAGGGTCTGCCACACAACTGTGGCTGAAATGATTGGTTCGTTTGGGCCCCCACAAAACAAGCTGGCAATTAATCTGTCCCTGCACAAACTGGCTCTACGGAGGCAAGATGTCATCCTCATCCTCCTCATCCACCGATTCCTCACCCTCTTCAGTGTGTACATCCTCATCCTCACAGAGTATTAATTCGTCCCTGCTGGAACCACAGGTCCCTCTGTACGTTCTGGAGGCTGGTCTTCCTGGAAGAGTTGATAATTCATTTTATGAACATCATCTTCTCCACATTTTGTGGAAGCAACCTCCTACGCCTTTCGCTGACAAGGTTCCCGGCTGCACTAAACACTCTTTCGGAGTACACACTGGAGGGGGGGCAACTCAGGTAAAATAGAGCCAGTTTGTACAGGGACCTCCAAATTGCTTCTTTTTCCTGCCAGTACAGGTACGGACTGTCTGACATGCCTACTTGGATGCTGTCACCGATGTAATCCTTTAACAGACAGACGCACGCTTGTCGCTGCTGCTTTGAGGATTCAAGTGCGGCTACAGCCCACACAATTCACAAAGACAGAAAAAAAAAAAGAATATTTTTATTGTTTGTGGAGCACACTTTGAGGGTTACACCACCCTTTAACAGACAGACGCACGCTTGTCGCTGCTGCTTTGAGGATGCAAGTGCGGCTACAGCCCACACAATTCACAAAGACAGAAAAAAGAAGAAGAATATTTTTATTGTTTGTGTAGCACACTTTGAGGGTGTCACCACCCTTTAACAGACAGACGCACGCTTGTCGCTGCTGCTTTAAGGATGCAGGTGCGGCTACAGCCCACACATTTCACAAAGACCGAAAAAAAAAGAACAATATTTTAATTGTTTGTGTAGCACACTTTGAGGGTGTCACCACCCTTTAACAGACAGACGCATGCTTGTCGCTGCTGCTTTAAGGATGCAGGTGCGGCTACAGCCCACACAATTCACAAAGACAGAAAAAAGAAGAATATTTTTATTGTTTGTGTAGCACACTTTGAGGGTGTCACCACCCTTTAACAGACAGATGCACGCTTGTTGCTGCTGCTTTGAGGATGCAAGTGCGGCTACATCGCACACAAGTCACAAATACATTAAAAAAATAGTTTTTTATTTTTTGGAGCACTTTGAGAGTTACACCACCCTTTAACAGACAGACGCACGCTTGTCACTGCTGCTTTAAGGATGCAGGTGCGGCTACAGCCCACACATTTCACAAAGACCAAAAAAAAAAGAACAATATTTTAATTGTTTGTGTAGCACACTTTGAGGGTGTCACCACCCTTTAACAGACAGACGCACGCTTGTCGCTGCTGCTTTGAGGATGCAAGTGTGGCTACATCGCACACAAGTCACAAACACATTAAAAAATTTTTTTTCATTTTTTGGAGCACTTTGAGAGTTACAACACCCTTTAACAGACAGACGCACGCTTGTCGCTGCTGCTTTGAGGATGCAAGTGCGGCTACAGCCCACACAATTCACAAAGACAGAAAAAAAAGAACAATATTTTAATTGTTTGTGTAGCACACTTTGAGGGTGTCACCACCCTTTAACAGACAGACGCACGCTTGTCGCTGCTGCTTTGAGGATGCAAGTGTGGCTACATCGCACACAAGTCACAAACACATTAAAAATTTTTTTTTGATTTTTTGGAGCACTTTGAGAGTTACAACACCCTTTAACAGACAGACGCACGCTTGTCGCTGCTGCTTTGAGGATGCAAGTGCGGCTTCAGCCCACACAATTCACAAAGACAGAAAAAAAAGAACAATATTTTAATTGTTTGTGTAGCACACTTTGAGGGTGTCACCACCCTTTAACAGACAGACGCACGCTTGTCGCTGCTGCTTTGAGGATGCAAGTGTGGCTACATCGCACACAAGTCACAAACACATTAAAAAACATTTTTTGATTTTTTTTGGAGCACTTTGAGAGTTACAACACCCTTTAACAGACAGACGCACGCTTGTCGCTGCTGCTTTGAGGATGCAGGTGGAATCTAGAGGGGATTTGGAACCGAGGACACACTACCTCCATCAATTGTCTAAATCCCACTGCACTAATGTCGGATACCGGACGCACGTCTAACACCAACATAGCAGTCAAGGCCTCAGTTATACGTTTTGCTTCAGGATGACTGCTGTCGTACTTCATCCTCATCGCTAGGGACTGTTGGAGGGTCAATTGTTTAGTAAAAGTAGTGATGTTCCTACTTCCTCTCTGGGATGATGAACAACTCTCAGCAGCAGCAACAGCACTAGGAGGAAGTGGTTCTTGATCTTTCCCTATTTTATTTTTATCGGAGAAAGTTTGGTCCTCCATTTATGTTATATTGATATATAATATACGTGCGGCTAAAGCGGACACAAACACAGAAAATATTTTTTTATTTTTGCTGGAGAGTAGTGCACTTTGTGGGTTACACCACCCTTTAAGAAATGAGCCAGCCGGCTCTTCACTTATGGGACACAGGCGCACGCTTGGCGCTGCTCCTTTGTTGATGCACGTGCAGCCACAGTGCACACAAGTCACAAACACAGAAAATATATATTTTTTTGGTTTGGAGTGTACTTTGGGGGTTACAGAACCCTTTAACGGTCAAGCCAGCCGGCCCTTTACTTATGACACAGGCGCACGCTTGGCACTACTTTGTTGATGCACGTGCGGCTACTGCGCACACAATTCACAAACACAGAAAATAATTTTTTTTTTGTTTGGACTGGAGTGTACTTTCGGGGGTTACAGCACCCTTTAACGGTCAAGCCAGCTGGCCCTTTACTTATGACACAGGCGCACACTTGGCACTACTTTGTTGATGCACGTGCGGCTACTGCGCACACAATTCACAAACACAGAAAATAATTTTTTTTTGGTTTGGACTGGAGTGTACTTATGGGTTACAGCACCCTTTAACGGTCAAGCCAGCCGGCCCTTTACTTATGACACAGGCGCACGCTTGGCACTACTTTGTTGATGCACGTGCGGCTACTGCGCACACAATTCACAAACACAGAAAATAATTTTTTTTTGGTTTGGACTGGAGTGTACTTTTGGGGGTTACAGCACCCTTTAACGGTCAAGCCAGCCGGCCCTTTACTTATGACACAGGCGCACGCTTGGCACTACTTTGTTGATGCACGTGCGGCTACTGCGCACACAATTCACAAACACAGAAAATAATTTTTTTTTGGTTTGGACTGGAGTGTACTTTCGGGGGTTACAGCACCCTTTAATGGTCAACCCAGCCGGCCCTTTACTTATGACACAGGCGCACGCTTGGCACTACTTTGTTGATGCACGTGCGGCTACTGCGCACACAATTCACAAACACAGAAAATAATTTTTTTTTGGTTTGGACTGGAGTGTACTTTCGGGGGTTACAGCACCCTTTAACGGTCAAGCCAGCCGGCCCTTTACTTATGACACAGGCGCACGCTTGGCACTACTTTGTTGATGCACGTGCGGCTACTGCGCACACAATTCACAAACACAGAAAATAATTTTTTTTTGGTTTGGACTGGAGTGTACTTTCGGGGGTTACAGCACCCTTTAACGGTCAAGCCAGCCGGCCCTTTACTTATGACACAGGCGCACGCTTGGCACTACTTTGTTGATGCACGTGCGGCTACTGCGCACACAATTCACAAACACAGAAAATAATTTTTTTTTGGTTTGGACTGGAGTGTACTTTGGGGGTTACAGCACCCTTTAACGGTCAAGCCAGCCGGCCCTTTACTTATGACACAGGCGCACGCTTGGCACTACTTTGTTGATGCACGTGCGGCTACTGCGCACACAATTCACAAACACAGAAAATATATTTTTTTGGGTTTGGACTGGAGTGTACTTTCGGGGGTTACAGCACCCTTTAACGGTCAAGCCAGCCGGCCCTTTACTTATGACACAGGCGCACGCTTGGCACTACTTTGTTGATGCACGTGCGGCTACTGCGCACACAATTCACAAACACAGAAAATAATTTTTTTTTTGGTTTGGACTGGAGTGTACTTTCGGGGGTTACAGCACCCTTAACGGTCAAGCCAGCCGGCCCTTTACTTATGACACAGGCGCACGCTTGGCACTACTTTGTTGATGCACGTGCGGCTACTGCGCACACAATTCACAAACACAGAAAATAATTTTTTTTTTGTTTGGACTGGAGTGTACTTTCGGGGGTTACAGCACCCTTTAACGGTCAAGCCAGCCGGCCCTTTACTTATGACACAGGCGCACGCTTGGCACTACTTTGTTGATGCACGTGCGGCTACTGCGCACACAATTCACAAACACAGAAAATAATTTTTTTTTTGGTTTGGACTGGAGTGTACTTTGGGGGTTACAGCACCCTTTAATGGTCAAGCCAGCCGGCCCTTTACTTATGACACAGGCGCACGCTTGGCACTACTTTGTTGATGCACGTGCGGCTACTGCGCACACAATTCACAAACACAGAAAATATTTTTTTTTTGGTTTGGACTGGAGTGTACTTTCGGGGGTTACAGCACCCTTTAACGGTCAAGCCAGCCGGCCCTTTACTTATGACACAGGCGCACGCTTGGCACTACTTTGTTGATGCACGTGCGGCTACTGCGCACACAATTCACAAACACAGAAAATAATTTTTTTTTGGTTTGGACTGGAGTGTACTTTCGGGGGTTACAGCACCCTTTAATGGTCAACCCAGCCGGCCCTTTACTTATGACACAGGCGCACGCTTGGCACTACTTTGTTGATGCACGTGCGGCTACTGCGCACACAATTCACAAACACAGAAAATAATTTTTTTTTGGTTTGGACTGGAGTGTACTTTCGGGGGTTACAGCACCCTTTAACGGTCAAGCCAGCCGGCCCTTTACTTATGACACAGGCGCACGCTTGGCACTACTTTGTTGATGCACGTGCGGCTACTGCGCACACAATTCACAAACACAGAAAATAATTTTTTTTTGGTTTGGACTGGAGTGTACTTTCGGGGGTTACAGCACCCTTTAACGGTCAAGCCAGCCGGCCCTTTACTTATGACACAGGCGCACGCTTGGCACTACTTTGTTGATGCACGTGCGGCTACTGCGCACACAATTCACAAACACAGAAAATAATTTTTTTTTGGTTTGGACTGGAGTGTACTTTGGGGGTTACAGCACCCTTTAACGGTCAAGCCAGCCGGCCCTTTACTTATGACACAGGCGCACGCTTGGCACTACTTTGTTGATGCACGTGCGGCTACTGCGCACACAATTCACAAACACAGAAAATATATTTTTTTGGGTTTGGACTGGAGTGTACTTTCGGGGGTTACAGCACCCTTTAACGGTCAAGCCAGCCGGCCCTTTACTTATGACACAGGCGCACGCTTGGCACTACTTTGTTGATGCACGTGCGGCTACTGCGCACACAATTCACAAACACAGAAAATAATTTTTTTTTTGTTTGGACTGGAGTGTACTTTCGGGGGTTACAGCACCCTTTAACGGTCAAGCCAGCCGGCCCTTTACTTATGACACAGGCGCACGCTTGGCACTACTTTGTTGATGCACGTGCGGCTACTGCGCACACAATTCACAAACACAGAAAATAATTTTTTTTTTGGTTTGGACTGGAGTGTACTTTGGGGGTTACAGCACCCTTTAATGGTCAAGCCAGCCGGCCCTTTACTTATGACACAGGCGCACGCTTGGCACTACTTTGTTGATGCACGTGCGGCTACTGCGCACACAATTCACAAACACAGAAAATAATTTTTTTTTGGTTTGGACTGGAGTGTACTTTCGGGGGTTACAGCACCCTTTAACGGTCAAGCCAGCCGGCCCTTTACTTATGACACAGGCGCACGCTTGGCACTACTTTGTTGATGCACGTGCGGCTACTGCGCACACAATTCACAAACACAGAAAATTTTTTTTTTTTTTTTTTGGAGCACTTTGAGAGTTACAACACCCTTTAACAGACAGACGCATGCTTGTCGCTGCTGCTTTGAGGATTCAAGTGCGGCTACAGCCCACACAATTCACAAAGACAGAAAAAAAAAAAGAATATTTTTATTGTTTGTGGAGCACACTTTGAGGGTTACACCACCCTTTAACAGACAGACGCACGCTTGTCGCTGCTGCTTTGAGGATGCAAGTGCGGCTACAGCCCACACAATTCACAAAGATAGAAAAAAGAAGAAGAATATTTTTATTGTTTGTGTAGCACACTTTGAGGGTGTCACCACCCTTTAACAGACAGACGCACGCTTGTCGCTGCTGCTTTAAGGATGCAGGTGCGGCTACAGCCCACACATTTCACAAAGACCGAAAAAAAAGAACAATATTTTAATTGTTTGTGTAGCACACTTTGAGGGTGTCACCACCCTTTAACAGACAGACGCACGCTTGTCGCTGCTGCTTTAAGGATGCAGGTGCGGCTACAGCCCACACAATTCACAAAGACAGAAAAAAGAAGAATATTTTTATTGTTTGTGTAGCACACTTTGAGGGTTTCACCACCCTTTAACAGACAGACGCACGCTTGTTGCTGCTGCTTTGAGGATGCAAGTGCGGCTACATCGCACACAAGTCACAAACACATTAAAAAAATAGTTTTTTATTTTTTGGAGCACTTTGAGAGTTACACCACCCTTTAACATAAAGACGCACGCTTGTCACTGCTGCTTTAAGGATGCAGGTGCGGCTACAGCCCACACATTTCACAAAGACCAAAAAAAAAAGAACAATATTTTAATTGTTTGTGTAGCACACTTTGAGGGTGTCACCACCCTTTAACAGACAGACGCACACTTGTCGCTGCTGCTTTGAGGATGCAAGTGTGGCTACATCGCACACAAGTCACAAACACATTAAAAAATTTTTTTTCATTTTTTGGAGCACTTTGAGAGTTACAACACCCTTTAACAGACAGACGCACGCTTGTCGCTGCTGCTTTGAGGATGCAAGTGCGGCTTCAGCCCACACAATTCACAAAGACAGAAAAAAAAGAACAATATTTTAATTGTTTGTGTAGCACACTTTGAGGGTGTCACCACCCTTTAACAGACAGACGCACGCTTGTCGCTGCTGCTTTGAGGATGCAAGTGTGGCTACATCGCACACAAGTCACAAACACTTTAAAAAAAAAATTTTGATTTTTTTTGGAGCACTTTGAGAGTTACAACACCCTTTAACAGACAGACGCACGCTTGTTGCTGCTGCTTTGAGGATGCAGGTGGAATCTAGAGGGGATTTGGAACCGAGGACACACTACCTCCATCAATTGTCTAAATCCCACTGCACTAATGTCGGATAGCGGACGCACGTCTAACACCAACATAGCAGTCAAGGCCTCAGTTATACGTTTTGCTTCAGGATGACTGCTGTCGTACTTCATCCTCATCGCTAGGGACTGTTGGAGGGTCAATTGTTTAGTAAAAGTAGTGATGTTCCTACTTCCTCTCTGGGATGATGAACAACTCTCAGCAGCAGCAACAGCACTAGGAGGAAGTGGTTCTTGATCTTTCCCTATTTTATTTTTATCGGAGAAAGTTTGGTCCTCCATTTATGTTATATTGATATATAATATACGTGCGGCTAAAGCGCACACAAACACAGAAAATATTTTTTTATTTTTGCTGGAGAGTAGTGCACTTTGTGGGTTACACCACCCTTTAAGAAATGAGCCAGCCGGCTCTTCACTTATGGGACACAGGCGCACGCTTGGCGCTGCTCCTTTGTTGATGCACGTGCAGCCACAGTGCACACAAGTCACAAACACAGAAAATATATATTTTTTTGGTTTGGAGTGTACTTTGGGGGTTACAGAACCCTTTAACGGTCAAGCCAGCCGGCCCTTTACTTATGACACAGGCGCACGCTTGGCACTACTTTGTTGATGCACGTGCGGCTACTGCGCACACAATTCACAAACACAGAAAATAATTTTTTTTTGTTTGGACTGGAGTGTACTTTCGGGGGTTACAGCACCCTTAACGGTCAAGCCAGCCGGCCCTTTACTTATGACACAGGCGCACGCTTGGCACTACTTTGTTGATGCACGTGCGGCTACTGCGCACACAATTCACAAACACAGAAAATAATTTTTTTTTGGTTTGGACTGGAGTGTACTTTTGGGGGTTACAGCACCCTTTAACGGTCAAGCCAGCTGGCCCTTTACTTATGACACAGGCGCACGCTTGGCACTACTTTGTTGATGCACGTGCGGCTACTGCGCACACAATTCACAAACACAGAAAATAATTTTTTTTTGGATTGGACTGGAGTGTACTTTCGGGGGTTACAGCACCCTTTAACGGTCAAGCCAGCCGGCCCTTTACTTATGACACAGGCGCACGCTTGGCACTACTTTGTTGATTCACGTGCGGCTACTGCGCACACAATTCACAAACACAGAAAATAATTTTTTTTTTGGTTTGGACTGGAGTGTACTTCTGGGGGTTACAGCACCCTTTAACGGTCAAGCCAGCCGGCCCTTTACTTATGACACAGGCGCACGCTTGGCACTACTTTGTTGATGCACGTGCGGCTACTGCGCACACAATTCACAAACACAGAAAATAATTTTTTTTTGGATTGGACTGGAGTGTACTTTCGGGGGTTACAGCACCCTTTAACGGTCAAGCCAGCCGGCCCTTTACTTATGACACAGGCGCACGCTTGGCACTACTTTGTTGATTCACGTGCGGCTACTGCGCACACAATTCACAAACACAGAAAATAATTTTTTTTTTGGTTTGGACTGGAGTGTACTTTGGGGGTTACAGCACCCTTTAACGGTCAAGCCAGCCGGCCCTTTACTTATGACACAGGCGCACGCTTGGCACTACTTTGTTGATGCACGTGCGGCTACTGCGCACACAATTCACAAACACAGAAAATAATTTTTTTTTTGGTTTGGACTGGAGTGTACTTTGGGGGTTACAGCACCCTTTAACGGTCAAGCCAGCCGGCCCTTTACTTATGACACAGGCGCACGCTTGGCACTACTTTGTTGATGCACGTGCGGCTACTGCGCACACAATTCACAAACTCAGAAAATAATTTTTTTTTTGGTTTGGACTGGAGTGTACTTTGGGGGTTACAGCACCCTTTAACGGTCAAGCCAGCCGGCCCTTTACTTATGACACAGGCGCACGCTTGGCACTACTTTGTTGATGCACGTGCGGCTACTGCGCACACAATTCACAAACACAGAAAATAATTTTTTTTTGGTTTGGACTGGAGTGTACTTTCGGGGGTTACAGCACCCTTTATCGGTCAAGCCAGCCGGCCCTTTACTTATGACACAGGCGCACGCTTGGCACTACTTTGTTGATGCACGTGCGGCTACTGCGCACACAATTCACAAACACAGAAAATAATTTTTTTTTTGGTTTGGACTGGAGTGTACTTTCGGGGGTTACAGCACCCTTAACGGTCAAGCCAGCCGGCCCTTTACTTATGACACAGGCGCACGCTTGGCACTACTTTGTTGATGCACGTGCGGCTACTGCGCACACAATTCACAAACACAGAAAATAATTTTTTTTTGGTTTGGACTGGAGTGTACTTTCGGGGGTAACAGCACCCTTTAACGGTCAAGCCAGCCGGCCCTTTACTTATGACACAGGCGCACGCTTGGCACTACTTTGTTGATGCACGTGCGGCTACTGCGCACACAATTCACAAACACAGAAAATATATTATTTTTTTAGCACTTGGGGGGAGCACCCCTGATGGACAGAGCACCCCCTGGACAACACTACAGCACTCCTTTAGGACTGGGACACTGCACAGGACTTTGGAGTGGACACAGCCCCTATGGAGAACTGACTGCACAACACAGTCCAGCCAGCCCCTATGGACTTTGAAGTAGTGGACACAGCCCCTATTAACAACAGCAGCACAGCACAACACAGCCAGCCCCTATGGACTTTGAAGTAGTGGACAACAGCAGCACTACACTACACTACACTACACAGCCCTAACTCCCACCCTCCCTCTTCACTGTCCACAGCCGAGTGAGAAAATGGCGCCGACGCGGGTACCTTATATAGGATCCAAAACCCGCGAGACTCGGAAGGCGGGATGATGACGTTTTGCCTCGATTTCAGATCCGAGTCAGGCGGGAAAAGTCGAGCCTGACTCGGATCGGACTCGGATCGGGGGGGCTCGGGGGGGTTCGGATTTCAGAAATCCGAACCCGCTCACCCCTAATATACTGCATACAAGTCTTCACTCAATTACTTCTTATTTTCACAGATATGTGTAGCAACACAGAGTATATAAAAAAAACACTGACAACAACTGCAACTTCACTGAATTGGTGAAAGACAGCATAATATTGTTTGTAAATAAACTATGCAGTCCACCATAAAGTTATAATTTGTATAGTTTTATGGATAACGCTTTTGATATTATTTGTTATGAGCTGAAGTACTCGGCATTGCCCAGGTTTAAATCTTCAAATTATTAAGTTTAATTATGTGATGTCATTCAAATCCATCCAGTGGAAGGCCCAGAACTGGCTCCCTGGGTCAAAGTTCTGCCTAGTGCACTCCGCCATGAGGTCCGACCATGACCCCAACCAATCCATTAAGCATGCCAGACCAATTGCCACCCCTCTGTGAAGTGTTCATCCAAATCCATCCAGTGGAAGTCCCAGAACAGGCTCTCCTGGTCAAAGTTCTGCCCAGCGTCCACCAACGGGAGCTCTGACTGGGACCTCAACCCCTTAGTATGTCTTCTGGGATCCAATGTTACTGCTCTGTGATGTTATAAGTTGGGTGATGAGAGTTGTGGATTTGAGGCTAGGATTTGGTAGTTAAAATTTATTTATTAGCTTAGGGAAAGGGAATTGGGAACTGGTGACATTATATTAAGGGAATAAGGGCTTGGTATATTTGATTGAGGACACATCATTAAGGGGGAAATATTTACAAGGTGGTATACATTATTTGAAAAAGTGTTTATTGGTATATTTTAAGGTGACATTATCCAGTTTAATGATCAAGGAAAGTTAATAATTTTTATCTGTGTTATTGTTTTTTTTTATGTCCAAGGGACTGTCCTTTTTATCTCTGTGTACTAATGTGTTTTCATTTGGGTTAGAGAGGGAAAAAGGATCACTAAGGGTTCATAGGGGTATCCTGAGCTGAACTCTGGTGAACTCCCTTTTCTGGAAGAAGCCAAAGACTTAGGTGAAGTCACCACCAAGAAACAGAAGCTTCCCCTGCTAGTTAATGTGACCCTATCACCCATTTTAAAATCAAATGATTATTTAGTTTTTAGCCTCAAAGAACTCAGGCCCTGATTCAGAGCCGGACGCTCTGACAGAGCGCTCGCTCTGAATCAGGGCCGTCCTTCTTAATTTTTAGAGCGGCCTCCTGGCCTCTCGTATAGCTGTGGGTGACCACCAACAAGCTATAGCGAGCGGCCAGGAAGATGGTCGCGATGGTCAAGACCATCGCGACCATCGGGCTTGCGATGAGACCCTTGTGGTAGGGTCTCATTGCCACAAGCCCTGGAGTGCTTTCTGCTCTATCAGAGCCGAAGGCACTCCCACTGACATCACTTGTGATGTCAGTGGGGCCGGCCCCAGACGGTAGGCGTTCCCATGGGAATGCCTCCGTCTGGGCAGCCACACCTCTGGCATGCCCACCAAAGGGTGCGTGCTGTCACTCACCATCGACAGCACGCCCCCTTTCATAATAGACCCATAGCGACGGCTTGTCCGTCGCTATCCGGGTCTCGCGTATGCGCATGACGGAGCCGGGTCCGTCGTGCGCATGCGCACTGGGCCAACATCGACCTGCTTGCGAGCGCTCAGCGCTCGCGAGCGGGCCTGAATCAGGCCCTCAATACGGTAAGTCCTGCAATTTGGATCTGAAAAGTGAATGTGATAATTGCTGCTTTGCTAACTGCTTACTAAACCTCTGCTTAGTTAATCTACCACTTTATCTTTAGTTTTATCTCAATAACCCCCTAGTGATGGCATACTGCTGACATAACTGGGCAAAGGCTGGCAACTTCTTACTAGCTGCTGCCTGTACATGTTAGTAAAGGGCTGAGAGCATGGGTCTGGGTTATTTTTACAGGTCAACAACATTTTCCATTAAGAGAAGATGCCACTCCTACTCCACAAGATACAAATATTCCTCACAACGATCTTTCTGGCTCATCATACACATGGCTTGTTCATGACCCCATATTACAAGGTATCTAGCATACCACAAGCTACACAATAGATCTTTTATAGAACAATAGCTTGTGATACCTTATATCTTGCATCCTTCCATTCTGCTCTAATGGTTCAATCCATTTAGGTGCAAATTTGCAAAAGCAAGTTTGTTTTCTGAAACTTGCCAACCGCACGAATGCGCACGAATGCAAAAGTGGGGTAACCATCCTGGACCCCCAAAAAGGTGACAAATTCGTTAGCAGAATCATATAGAAGGCTGTTAGTGGGCACAATAAAAGTAGTGGAGGTTTTTAAACAGAGTCAAATGGCTGACTTGTGCATTTTTTTTTATAAAAAAATGATAAAAGCTAACTTTTTTCATTTAATCTCCAATGTAATAAACAAAAAATTCAAAAAATAGTTAAAAAAAAGTGATTTTGTATTAATTTGAGGCTACTTTAAAACTATATATTTTTTTTTAAATTATAAAAAGCAATTATTTTTCAGTTTAAAAAATGCTTTAATTAAATTTGGGGTGCCTAAACTGATAAAAAAAAGTTGTTTGGGGGGTAATTTGAGGCCATTTTTTTAACACCCAAAAATGACATGCATGGAGCCAATTAAGCTAATTGAGAATTCCCAAATACCTAATTAGGCATTAGGGGCGGAGGGGTCAGTGTCCAAGGGATTCTGTACTATGTCCTCATGATTTTACCTTCAAATACAGACAGTCCCTACCTTTTCACACCCTCAGGCACAAAAAAAAAATTCACTCTGAAAAAAAAATTGTGAGTTTGGAATTGGAATGCAACTGCAATTCGCTGTTCGACTTCCCCGTGAGAACTGTTTGCACAAACCAACTCACACCTAACTGGTTTGCTCCCTAAGAGTTACATTTGGCCAAAAGGATAGTTAAGTGAATACACCTCTGTAGTAAGCAGGGCACTGCCTATTAGAGGGTGTTGCGGGGGATATAGGAAGCATGCCTGGCTGTGTGGTATGCATTTCTATCAACTTATTACAGTTCATAAAAAGTGACAGTTTCTGTAGTCATTCAGGTACAGACAACATTTCTTAAGAGATTTACTTGCACCTACTTTAATTTGATCGCACAAGGTACAGTACTTGATAATACTTACTTAAAAACTGAAGTGATCAGACTTGCATTACATCTACAAATTTAAGTGTGATCCTCCAAAAACTGAAGATAATTTGTAACTGAAATATCTTTTGCTGTTATCTAGAAATGTATTTATTAGAGTTGATATTACAGATCCTGGCTCCCTATTCCTAATAGAAAAATATACTTACTTTTAGACTCAAAGAAATTATGGAAATAATGAGCAATAGGTTGCTAGAAGCATAGTCTGAACCGTTGCAAATATTTTAAACGATTGACCCAGTGCCCCCTGCATCTCTAATATTCTCTTTTTTACAGCTGTGCCTACCCTTCCCTAACAGAGTAAGAAAGCGAACATATTTAAACATTGAAAACACTGAGAAAAAAAACAAGGATACCATTTTATGTCTGGGCACACACAAATATATTTAAGATATATAAGGTTGATTGACAAAGAAATGTTGTTGAACACGACTAACCTGCTTGAGACAAGCGAAAGAAGCATTTACAAGAAAATGAATAAGTAAACAAATTGATGAAAGTTATTCAGGTTGAGAGACAGAGCATTTGGGATGTTGAATGGGCCCCAGTGGGAGTGGATTGAGGATATGGGGGCATGACCACACCCCATTGTGAATACTGGGTCCTCTGCAATATCCGTTGAAAGAGGGGTGGTTGTTAAATTTTAACTATGCCTCCTCAGCAGCCCAAGCCCTCAGAAAAGTCAGTCCTCAGAACTTTGTACCCGCTTTCCCCCCCTGTAGGTACCCCTGCTGCGAAATATGAGGCTCATTTTGAATTAGACGTCTTTGAGCCCCAAACATGTAAGAAAAGATGCACCCAAGAAAGAAATATACTTAAATGCAAATGTTGAGTTGGTTGTATCTCAATAACAGTAGTATTTGCACCAGCCATGCTATATAGGTTTTATACCTTATGCCCTATGATATGATAGTGTAGTGATGTGGCTTGATAGTGCTAGTAAATGCTGAAGTCATATTGTTCTGTATGTATACAATATAATAATGTAATTAAGTGTCACATACAAAAGAAACAATATAGTGGTGACATTTATTAATAAATGCAAAATATACATTTTACTCTATAAAGTTACATTTAAATACCTGTACATACAGTATGTTGTTTGTATTTTTAAAAATAGACTGGGAATCTTCTTTCCTGCAGTAACTCAAATGGAAATGTCAATTATGTAATGTGAAGAGACAGCCGCAACTTGAAATAATATAGTGGTGACCCAAACAGCCAAACGGATATGACTAAATAGTGCTGCTGCTGGTAGTCATGGTCATCATTGCATATTGGTGAATGGGTCCTCCAATACCACCCATATCTAATTATGTCACTGTTATGGGAACATGTCCTTACTGTATTTAGCCTGCACTTGGTTCATCTTCCCCTACCTCAGTTCTGTCTCTCCAGACGTAATGTTAAAATCTACAAATCAACTATGCGCATAAAAGCAGATACTGATCCATTTTATGTGCACTTGTGCAGTATGGAAATGCATATTTTATGCCACAATAAATAAACATATGTTTATCTCTAAGGCGGCAGATTTATTTAGCTGCTGTGTTTACCGCGCGCTAACGCCCAGAGTTATTCAATTATTAGACAATTTCACCAGGTGGCAAACCCTAGGCTAACGTGTATTAACCCATAGATTCTGGATTAAGGGCCTGATTCAGAGCCGGATGCTATTTGCGCTCGCTCGTTCAGAAAAAAGGGGTGGCTATTCAAATGAACCATTCGCTCTTTGCGGTCTGTTCACGCCTCTAGGTCTGAACGAGCGAACAAAACTTGCGGTCGTTTTTTGAAAAACTACGCCCCCTGGCCGCTCACATCCTACGTCATGTCCGCTATTTATTAGATTAATCGAGTACATCGACCAGCGTATGAACTGCTCGCTATTCTTGTGGTTGGTTCTTCCTACCACAATCTTGCGAGCAGTTCTGACTATAAAATAACCCAGTGACGTGGTCAATGACGCTGCTGTATTAATTATGCACACCCATAAAACGCCCGTTTTGACATTTTAAGCACGCCTGCGTTCTGATCTCCACTCCCCGTTTTTAAAAAAGCACCTTCCCCTGTTACCACCCACATACGCCTCCTCATGTCACTCAAAATAGCAGGCATTCGCTATTTAGCGAACAAACGATTTTCGGCCGCACTGACTGGTTCGCGCATGCGTATTATGATCCGTACACATGCGCAGTTGTGCAAACATCGCTCGGAACGAACGAGCGGCCGCTTACGAGCGGCTCTGAATCAGGCCCTAAGTGCTCTGAATCTGTGGGTCACCCCATGTGGTAAGCCCCAGAGGGTGCATGTTAAGTGCACCCTGTGGGGATTCAGCAACACTAATTAACTAGCTCAGAGCAAACCCCACGGCTATAGAAAATGCCCCTGAATCATCCATACACTGTGTCAGCCATTTAACTTCTTTTTAGATACCTTTGTCACCAACTATTGGCATACACCCTAAACAATAATTTAAATAACCTAAACTTGTTCTAGTCTGAGCATTTTAAATTTGAACTATGATTTTATGTTTTAGTAAAAAAAAATTGTTGTTCTTAAAAAACAGACTAGTGTTACTTACACAAAAGAAAACCTTTACCCTCTTCCCTCTGGTCAGACATCCCGTTAATTAAAGGCCTGATTCAGAGCCGCTCGTAAGCGGCCGCTCGTTCGTTCCTACCGATGTTCGCAGAACTGCGCATGCGTACGGATTTTAATACACATGCGCGAACCAGTCAGTGCGGCCGAAAATCGTGTGCTTGCTAAATAGCGAATGCCTGCTATTTTGAGTGACAGAATGAGGCGTTTGTGGGTGGTAACAGGGGAAGGTGCTTGAAAACGGGGAGTGGAGATCCGAACGCAGGCGTGCTTAAAGGTCAAAACAGGCGTTTTAAGGGTGTGCATAAATAACAAAGCAGCGTCATTGACCACATCACTTGGTTGTTCTATAGTCAGAACTGCTCGCATGATTGTGGTAGGAAAAACCAACCACAAGAATAGCGAGCAGTTCAGACGCCTTTCGATGTACTCTATTAATCTAATAAATAGCGGACATGACGTATGATGCGAGCGTCCAGGGGGCGTTTCTTTCAAAATTACATTTGCATGTTTTGTTCGCTCGTTCAGACATAGAGGCGTGAACAGACAGCAAAGAGCGAATGGTTAATTTAAATAGCCAGCCCCTTTTTCTGAACGAGCGCAAATAGCGTCCGGCTCTGAATCAGGCCCTAAGTGTATATCTGTATTTTCTTTGTAAACTTTATACATATGTTTATTAATGTTTCCACACTATGAAATGGTGGTGTTCATGACATAACAGAAGATATTAGCTTAATGTAAAAAATAAAAACTTTGTTAAAGATATTAAAAGTACATGAAAACATTCTGACAAACAGGCACTTATAGCTCTATTGATATAATTGTCTATGCATAAGTATTTGATATGTACAGTAAAACAAATGTATCTTCACTAACATTAATATCATTTGAAGTACATGCTATCAGGATTTCAACCCATTCTGATGGGTGTTCCCCCAGACCACACCAACAACCTTTTGAACATGTCTTTGCCTGAATCCCTCATTTCTTATACACTGACATCCCCAACATTGTTATGGGTTATTTCAACCTCTACATTGAAGGTTCTTATTCTCCTTGTGCCTCCAAATAACGTCACACAGGGGGCATGGCCTATGGTAATGAGGCCACGCCCCCAAATTGCAGCTGCGCGCGATGTAAGGGCGCATTATTAAGGGTCGGCACAGGGTGCTCCAACCCCTGGAGTCGGCCCTGCATATGGCGCAAGGTGCCTGGCCTGTCTGAGACGCTTCAATAGGAGTAATGTACTATGGTTTTCTTTAAAATTTGCATCTTATTCACATCACAGACGCAGAGAAAGGCCACTCAATGTGTACTATAGATGCTGGGGTGCGACTTTAACCACTCGGGAATTCCTTTTAATTACATACAAAGTTGCAGATAAAGCACAATGGAACTTGTTGTGGGCACTGCATAGCAGTACTTCGTATACAAATTCAGACCCCGTCGCACACAGATATACAAATATCACACATCAAATTGATCAGTGCAATCTAGCACAGTAGTTTTGTTGCTTCCAGGTGTTTTATTCATGCGAATAAGATGCAGATTTTGGTGCACTGAGAGGGGCTATTTGCCGCGGCTTGTGCAACAGTGTAAGGACACAGATAGTATGTTCACAACAAATTAAATAGCATTATACTGTCTTAAAGCTGAACTCAAATAGGATTAAAGTGCACATAGACAACAAATTAAATAGCATATTCTTTATCTAGACAATGCATCAAATATCATATTTTACACATACAAAACAAATATAATAGAATTATTATGATTATTATTATTAAAATATGAAGTTAAATATCATTATACTGCACATACAATAGCATTATTCTGCATGGAAAAAGGTAACTGATCAGGGTGTTCCTGTTGGATTCGAATATGTAAGTTACTTCATAGTTTCAAAATAATGTTGAGCATATAATTCAAGAACAGGATTATATAAAATCCAAATTTCTATTTTTATTTTATCATTTTAACACAGGTTCATCCCAAAGGCATCAGGTACCATCTAGAAGGGTACAGGCTCATGGGGATGATGAAGAAGTAGTCAGTGAGTTTATCTAAATTAAACATGTAAACATATTACAAACTTTTCTGAAACTAACATTATGTCCTACAGATGTCACTACTATCAAAACCATAAGGCAACAAATTCAAGGCAATAGCTTGTGAAAATGCACCATGCTTATAAATTAAAAATTGATTTCCCTCAGTTATATCATAGTGGTGGTCAAACTTTCAAGTGCAGTGTATTAACCTATTTATTTTATCTTGTGCATTGGCCAAGGCATAACCCCCAACATCTATAATTTTGGAATCATGATCCTGCGTGCACCAAAAGCGGGCCAGTATGACCAAGGCCATGATTGTGTGCAACTTGCAGTGGGGGCTGTGATATAATTAACAGAACAGTGATTTTTCTCCCCCCACCTGTTAAATTGTATTTGTGCTGATATTCATACAGAAATATTTGTTTTTTGTTTTTTTACTTGTTTTACAATCCTTAGTAATACAACAATATGCTATCATATGAGTTTCAGCCATCTGCACCCCCACAACAGGAACAATATTACCAGGAGCTCATCATTGTGATGTTGATTTCTGTTGACATTCACCAACACAACCACCAAACATACCACAAGAGGACACATAAGAGACATACATGGCCAATATGTATGGTACCATGGGCAACTTTAGTAAATTGCTATTTGAGTTATGACTGACCAAAAAGATACATGAATCCACATAAATAGTAATTTAAGCAAAATAAGTCACAAATTGGCAGCTTGTAACAGCATGTTTACCCGGCTTGCTAATGGTGTGCAAAAATTTGCTGATATAGACTAGTGGAAATAAGTCAAGGTAGACATGCATATTTACATTTTCACAGCTACAGTGCAGCCATAATGCAGCATTTACTTGGTGGAAGTACTAGTTGGGCATCAAGTATTCAAACAGGAGCACCCACATCATCAACAAACAGCACATCACCCAGGTGGAGTGTGCAGGCAAGAGGATAGTGCAGGAGAGGAAACTCTTTGGGGTATATTTACTAAAGTTTTTAGAAATGTTGCCCATAACAACAGATTCTACTTAACATATATCTAGCACCTTCTAGAACAGGGGTGGGGAGCCTTTTTTCTGCCGAGGGCCATTTTGATATATATATAACATTATGAGCAGGGCCGGTGCAGGCCATGCCCCCTCAGTGTGACGTCACATGGGAGCGGGGCCACAATCGCTAGTGATTACAGCAATGCCCGGAGCATCCTAAGGATGCTCCAGGGAGCTGTAAGGGTAGCGGTGTGACTGTTTGAAGTTCCCTAAGGTTGCTCCAGATGGCACTGCTGCATAGATTCTGGCTGCAGTGTGCCATTCTAGGCAGCCTGCTAGCTGGATGAAGCTAGCAGAAAAAAGCTTAGAGGGCCAGAACACATGATTCCGCGGTCCTTATATGGCCCCTTGGCCTGAGGTTCCCCATCCCTGTTCTAGAAGATAATAGCTAGATTCTCATTGGTAGCTATGGGCAATATCTCCATTTCTAAAAACCTGTACTTTAGTAAATATACCCGATCATGTTCCGAGCAGAAGGAGAGTTCTGTGAAAAAGCCAAAGTCATAACTTTATTGCATCTTTTATTATGTCCATTGTCATAGTCCTGCGGGCCGACCCTCCAGATACGCCACTATGAGAATCACCGCCCGTGACTTTACTGGTTACCTCAGCACATGTGGTTACTCAAACACGGTCACTGCCACCAGCAAAGGGGGAACTTTATTGCTAAAACACAAGGTAAGCCTTTGCCCTTACCTGCACACACAATTATGAACACTTATTAAAATAGGTAACATGGGCCACAGGAGGCCTTTGGTCTAAGAACACAGAACCAGATCTAAAATTTTAAGTATTTGATTCCAAGAATATCTTCAAAGCTTATGATACAAAACAGTTACAAAAGATGACAATAATTTTAAAAGGTCACACCAGTTACTCACAATTTCACAAAATAAAATAAAATAACAAAAAGGGAAGAAATACTGCTCTGATCACCTGGATAGGGCCAAATGATGGCTGGTGAGGTCTTTTCCTCAAGATATGGTCAAACCCTGGCATGTCTTCACACCATTTCATATCAAGCACACATTTTTATATCCACTTGCAGGCTGTTCTTGGTCACTCCCCCCCTTGGGATAGTTTTAACCCTTCCCAGATCAGAATTAATTGTTTAGGTGACTGTAACACAGGGTCTCCTGGTCACATGAGCAGGAGTTATTTAATGACTCACTCCATCCTGTTTGAAGTTTGGAGACCAGGCTTGTGTCAACTGGCTAGGAAGATTTGACACATGGCTGGCCTGGATTTCTCTCCTTGGCCTGTAAGCCTGACTCCCTGTGTTGTTATAAACAGACCCCAGTCTTTTGATCGGTGTTCCAAGCCGGAAAACCACAGATATTAACAACTTCTACATTGAAAGCCTAGTGGCTATAAGTAAACACTAGCCAGTCAATTACCTCCCAGCCATCTGCCATACAATTTGAAAAACATATTTTTCTATACAATATACAGGACTAGGTGCAGCCTATGAAGATGACATGATCAGCCCAGCTGATCAGTTCACTTACAAGTGGGCTGTCAGTAGAATCACCATCCTTAAAGTTATGGTAGGTAAGTTGTGGCTATCTTTTTTCTATGGTGAGCTTGAATGTGAAAGGATTCAAGGTCAGTCAATCTACAAGCCCCATTTTGAAATTGGCTCCACTGGTAGGCCAATCAGTGGTTGCTGTGTATCATCTATTTCAAGGCAGCTGCAGCAAACAATCACTCAGCAGTTTATATCAGCTTCTATGAGTGGAAAGATGATGGTTTATTGATGGAGGCAAAGGAGACACAAGAAGGAAGACCTACAGCAGGAGACAATGCCAGAAGATTGTGTGCTCAAGAGTGAAAATGACAAGGGCCTGAAGAGACTGGAAGACACTTGTATATAATATATAAGGTGTAAAGAGTCAAGCTGAGGATTGAAGCTGACTCACGGAGAGCAGCAGTGAAAGTAGGAGGCAAAAGAGCTGTACAAAGTCCCCTACCACAACCTTTCCCAGTTTAGGACAGTATACTTTATATATACATTGCTCCTGACGAAGGTGTGTAAGCACACGGAAATGCGTTGAGCACACTCCAAGAATTGTGGCAACATATAAGCCTACAGAGTATCCTGGGACGACCAATTGAAAATGAATTAAATGGCATACTCCAAGTGCACACCGGTCTCTCTGCCTCTGACCAATGCGCAGGTCAGTACGAGACACAACCTGATAAAAGGACAGTGCACTGAAAGCCGCCGCTTTTACAACCAAGTGGGTGAGCTCATTCCAACTATATTTATATAAACTGTTTAAACTTATGCCGGCAAGAGAAATAGAACTTTTCAGCTGCTGTATTGCCACTTTTATAGTGTTATCAAACACAGTTATTCTTTCAAATAACGGACACTACCTCTAAACAATAGGTTTCTTTTACCAAATAGTGAGGAGAAATCAAACTTTTTCCCATACAGGGAATTTTTATTCTATTTTTGTTTGTCTGAATTACAAACAATACATTTGCAAATGCTTGAACATTACAATTGCTTCTGTTCCAGATTTGTATGTATTTTTTATCTACTGTAACACTTATATCTCAATATTTCTTACTGTGCAACTGCCTATTTATATAAATTACAACTTTTCAGTATCTAATAAATTCTTCATAAACTATATTTTATTATTAGTTCTGAGAAATAGCGCAGCCGATTTTTCTCTTTTAATATCTATGCTTTTGAAGTTTTTACACATTCTTCTTTAGGCAAAAATCTCCAAGCTTCCCTAAAGGTAACAAATTCCCCACGTTATGGTGTATTTGGCATAAGGGACAAAGTTCCTGTATTAAGTTGTGTCATTAGACCCAAAGTCCACACAAGATCTATATACCTGCCTAGCGTGGGATTTGCACAGGCTCTGGTCTGGTGATGACTCTCAACCTGCCTAAGCCTTTCTCCAGTGCAAGGCAGCCCCTCCAAAAAAACAGGCTTCAAAAATGTCACTTAATGAAACCATGTCTTTGAAAAAAACAGTACCCCACCAACTGCCAGGACCTGTGTTCAGATTTTTATAGGCTTTAATTTACAGTAGTCAGAAACCTCCATATGTATTAAAAGGGTCCACTGCATTTGTGATAATAGGCACGATACATGTATTTAAAGGCCAGAGATGTATAATTTGAAACCTTCCTCTTTAGATTAACACCCCAAAAATATATTTTTGTCCATTCCCTTGAAACCTTTTTCTTTCCACAGTAAGATTTAGCACTGTCCACAACCACAGTGTAAACAAATACCCATCTCTTTTACAGCTATCAATAGAAACAAAATCCCTGGGGCTACAGTTAGTTGCCAAACTTTGTCTGACTCTTCATATTGGAGCATTCCATATGTAGACCATAAGGTTTTTGGTCATTTCTGCGGCAGTTAACCCAATTATTCTAGATCTAACTTTATTGCGGGTACACTCACCCATTCTTAACTGAAACACTGCTCAAATTCTTTCTTTTGGGACCCATTGTTACAGATGATGCCTAAACAAGGTGTTACTTGTATGTGCTTTCTGCCACCAAAAGATATTTTTTCCTCTTCAATACCATTCGTTCTTTGATGTATTTATCAAATAGTCTGCTGAGAAGCCTTTGCCAAATCGGTAATGATGTTTGCTTTATCCTTACTATGAACCAGCCCATGACAGAATATACTCTAGAAGAAAATCTTAAGTGAGGATTTATTTGGAAGTATTATTATCCTGCAGGGGCTAGATCTTTTTTTTCATTAAAAATAAAGATGGAGGGTTAAAACCCTGCATGGACTACCGTGGCCTAAATTCCTTTAGCATTATAGATCAATACCAATGCTACATAATTTAAAATTAATTTCACCAAATAAAGGATTGACAAATATTTACAAAATTAGATTTAAGAGGAGCATACAATCATATTCACAATTTTCAAGTTGACGACTGGAAGACCACTGTCAATAGCAGTGATGAATAGCTAGTCATATCATTTAGCCTCAATAATGCCCCAGCTGTACTTCAGAAGTTTATCAATTACTTTTTTTTGCTATCTCAGATTAAGGCTTGAAAATGGTTCCATGTAAGTTTTCAACCATTATCAACTGGCATCAACCATCGGGACTCAAAGCCACCCAAAGATTCCTGGGATTTTCTAATTATAATTACTTACTAATATTAAAATATATATAATATACAATAAATATAGTAATAATTATTACTGCCATTTTATCAAAGATCACTCCATCTCAGTAACTCTTTTCTCACTAGTGGTAAAAACTGGTCCCAAGAAGATGTAAGATATAAGATTAAGTCAATTTAAGCAAGCTTTTATAACTGCTCCCATACTTAGGCAAACATAAATGAACTTTCCATTCCTAGAACTAAAAGCATCCACTGTTGTCATTGGAGCTGTATTTTCCCAAAATGTTATTTCTGGATATTGGCATGCATGTGAGTTTTTTCACACAATTTTTTTACCTGCAGATGAGAATTATGCTGTAGGGGACAAAGCCATTACATTAGCACTAGAAGAATGGCATCATTTGTCAGAGAGAAGTTTCCAGTGACAGTCTATACAGACTACAAAAATTTACATCTTGTTGTCAATCATTTTTTCACAGTCAATACTACTCCTTCATCAGTTCCATGGACTCAAAAAAATCAGAAGAAAATTTGGGACTCTAAAATATTTAAAGGCTTTGATTAATTTTGGTGGATTGGAAGGGATTTGGTCTCATCTATCTATCCTCAGAAATTCATGCTCCTTGACTTCTTTGCATCTCTCATAAGCTTTCCACATAAACCTTATTTGTGACGTCCAGAGTCCACCTCTACAGAGGGTAAATGTGACATACTGTATGCCTCTGGAACCCAGAACATGATTATTGGTGTCAGCGGTGATGCTATCATTTTCCTCACTAGGGCTCATATAGTTTATTCTGCCAGTCATGTGACCTTACAAGTCATACCTAGCACCAAATTCAAATGGCCTATAAAAACCACACTGGCATTTACTGTTTACCAAAGTAATAGATTATCCTGAGCTCCAGCATACTAATATATATATATGCTCATGATACTTTGTCTGATTCCCTTGTGATTGACCCAGTTTCCTGTTGGCTATTCTATTTGTACCTGCTGAATTTGTACCACACTTGTGTCTTCCCTGAAACTTTACTTTCCCTGACTACTCTCCTGAATACCCCTGTGTCTGATCTACTACAATACTGTATGCCAGTCTCATCTAATCTGATCATTCTGTAAGAATAGCCTACTATACTAGGAGCCTGGGCAGGGGGACACAATCAGTGTACTATGTGCAACAAAGTCCAACCTCCTTTTGGGGGTCCCTGGAAAAAAACAACAATGATACCTTAAGCTGGGTACACACTGACAGATATATTGGCCAATCAATTGATCGGCTAATATATCTGGTGACCGTCTGCCAGTGTGTACCAGCGATATGTCTGTGAACGACATTGTTCACAGACATATCGCATTGGCTGTGCTGCACAGCTGATAACAGATATATCTGTCCATCGGCAAGTTTGTATGGGTGATCAAACAATCGCCCGTACACATGTAGCGGCAGCCATGGGGAGGGGGGCGGGACATTCCACCTGGCCAGTGGGACATGCGGCTGCCTGAAAGATGAGGGTTATTCAGTGTATATGAATGACCATCATCTACAGATATATCTGCAGATCACTCAATCTTTACCTTTAGACGTCACTCCTCTGTTCCAGGTAGTTGCATTAATAGTTAATAGAACAAAAAGTATTATCAGATAATTGTTACACAATGTATCTTATACTGTAATTAAGATCACTAAAAATACACTTGATGAAGAAACAAAAACCAATGAACAAAGACACATAACACCAATGAAAATAGTTTTATCCAACTATTGTTTGATTTGCCCACTTTCTCATAAATTGAATCAATCAATCAGTCAGTCAGTCAATCATTCCTCATCACCAAAGTCCAATTTGATCACTCTTATATATGTGGACATATTGACTACTAATATGGGCCTTATATGACCCTAAGAGATGAGACATACTGGAAGCAATGGATTAAGATTAGCATAACTTCAACCCATTTCAAAACCCAAAAACAGAGCTATAAATTCCTGTAATTTCACATACAAGTGGTACCTTACCACTACAAAACTAGCAAACAAGGGTAACATGTTTCACATCTGATGATCCTGCCTGATTACAATTGAGTTCTAGACAATGGTATTTAGGATCCTCTCACAGGTCATTAGCCTCAGGCTTGAAATACAACCACCAACTTTCCAACTGGTTATAAATCATGCACCATAATTCATCAGTAAAACTAACTAGATTAGATCCATGGAGACCATTCATCATGAACTGCTAAAACTTTAAACTTTAAATCAGTATGTGAAGCCATGATCAAAATTTATATTAGCACAGAATGCAACCGCACCCAATGATAATGCTTTATGTTATGTCTCTTGTGTATGTCCTGTCTGTTCAAGTCAATGAATATCCTAATAACTGCAAACTTGTTCATTAACTTGTTATTATAAAATGATAAGATGAGGTTTTGTTGCATTTTAACCTTAACAACGCCCTATAGTCTATTAATAATTAATGTACCATTCTTCTTCCGAATGTAATGAAACCCACAATTTATTTTTCTTTCTACATTTTTTTATTTGGATTGCTAAAAGGTCCACAAAATTAAAAAAAAGTCAAACTGGATTTCACTTTAGCAATGCTGAAATAAGCCTTAACTATTTTTGTCTGCACTAACTGTTAGAAATGGATCTTCTGCTTCTATGTTGAGAATAGAATTGTGCTCATATTTTAAAGCATATGAAAAACAACTGTTGTTTCGCTCCAACAATATCAATCTTGGCACATGGATTGCTTAATTGTATACCAACATTTTGCAAGCATAATTGCTTTCCGCTTTTGAATATGCTGTGAAGGCTCCAGAATTGGCAGCGCATCCAAAATTCAACTTAAAGCTGCTTTGGGATTTCAATTCAAAGTGATCTCAAACAACACTACAAACCATAACTGAAAAGAGTGTTACAAATACAATAATAAATAACAAGTGTTTGAATACATGGACAAGATATAATAAAAAGAAAACAGACATTAGTATGTCAAAACTTTACCTTGGAAAAATACTATATAAAAGAAGAAAGCTAGTGAAATAACTGTTGTAAAGTCAAATCAACATTATTGGATGAGCTGCAATAATGAATAATTATTTCATATCTAATAAATATCAATTGTGAATATTTTGATGCATAATATATAATACTGTAACTGTGGAAAAATACACAATGATGCAATGTCACTTAATGTAGCACTAATACATTAAGCTGATCACATTGAAGACATCACATAAAGATGTGCAGGGTAAATGAAATGGAACATGGATGAAACGACATGGTAGGATGAGAACCCTGCTCATAAGAGCTTAATGAATAATTGCAGCGTTTTCCCTAGTCAAGGCCAGTGCAAGGTTTCTTGCTGCCCCAGGCAAAGCCCCAGACTACTGTCCCTCCTTCCACCAATATACACTTCCCTGATCCTCTCTCACTTTTGTTTTGTAAAATTAAAATAATAACTCTAACGTGCTCCTGGCTGTCTGGATGGATGGCTGGCTGGCTAGCGAGGCTGCCGACCAGACGCAGTGATATCTGGTGCAAAACTCTGTTTAGGCTCCTCTGTTGCCCAGGTTCACATGCAAGATTTCTAGGTAAAGTCGAAATGTTATTGGAACAAAGTGATGCATTATCTTCCCTGCGATACTGACCACAGTGCAGGCCAGTCAGGGTCCCTTCCACGCATGTATGATGTAGATTTTCAGGTCACTCATGTGCACTGGTAGTACTGCATTTGGATTTATGTGTAAACGACAAAAGGCCTGATTCAGCAGGCATCGCAGTGTGCGTGCACGAACCAGATGCTGCGATCGGGACTGCGATCACAGTGACTACGCAGACCCATCGCAGAGTGATTGACAGGAAGTGCCTTTGTAGGTGGTGACGGGGTGTGGTGAGGCCAACACAGGCTTGTCAGTGCATTTCAACGGCATTGCATGGGCGTGCATAAATTAGCAACTGTGATAGTAGACGTGAATGAAGTCTGACCTGCCTTAACTGTGCGTATGGGTCCGATGTTATCGATGTTACTGATTCTTTTTGCTCAAGTATACAGATGTGAGTAAGGGGAAGTGGGCGTCCTTATGTTAGGCTGCAAACGTAATGCGAATGCAATTATTTACATATCGCCGCTGATATTAGCAACTGAGTTGAGTGCGTATAAGCAGAATAGCGATCCTTGCTGAATCAGGCCCAAAGACAGCAGCAGAGAAAGAAAATTTATAGTATAAGGAGTACATAAAGTATATAAGTAACCCTTATCCTCGTATCAGAATATGATATTTAATAGGATTAGGATAAGAGCTAAATATATCATTCATGTACTCCTTATACTACATATTAAAGGTATTCTCTATGGGCCTGATTCAGACCCGCTCGCGAGCGCTATGCGCTCGCAAGCGGGTCGATGGTGGCCCAGTGCGCATTTGCACGATGGAGCCGGCTCCATCGTGTGCAAGCGCGAGACCGGGATAGCGACGTGCAAACCGTCACTCCGGGTCTCGTACCAAAGGGGGCGTGCTGTCGATGTTGAGTGACAGCACTCCCCCTTTGGTGGGCGGGCCGGAGGCATGGCTGCCCAGACGGAGGCATTCCCATGGGAATGCCTGCTGTCTGGGGCCGGCCCCACTGACATCACAAGTGATGTCAGTGGGAGAGCTTTCGGCTCTGTTAGAGCCGAAAGCTCTCTGGGGCTTGCGGCAACGAGACCCAACCACAAGGGTCTCATCGCAAACCCGATGGTCGCGATGGTGTTGACCATCGCGACCATCTTCCTGGCCGCTCGCTATAGCTGTTGGTGGTCACCCACAGCTATACGAGCGACCAGGAGGCCGCTCTAAAAATTAAGAAGGACGGCCCTGATTCAGAGCGAGCGCTCTGTCAGATCGTCCGGCTCTGAATCAGGCCCTATGTCCAGTGATCTTCTGTCTTATACACAGAGACCTAAATGCAATGATCCCAATAAGCATTTATTTTTTTTAATTTAAAACATACTTCAAATAAAAAGACTGTTTGCTTTTATAGATAATGCGTTGCTTTGGGCTCCATGTAATGACATTACTTGTTGCAGGTGGCATATTTCAATTAGTATCACAATGATACTTATGGATATCCCCACGGTATTTGCTATACATTTGGTTAAACATGTTGACATCCACAATGTCCACAATAAGGCATCGTTGACATGACATAATGCTGACATTGTGTATGTAGACAACTGATTTTTGCCTCTGCTAGGGTTATGGTTAGGCTGCAGCTAGGGTTTGGTTTTATTATAACTAATGGAAACTGTATGGTCAACATGCTGAATGTTTCACAATGTCAATCACCATCACAAATGTGGGTTGTAGTGTCCTGGTGAGAGGGGGGAAGGTAGTCACCTACTGCTCTGCGGTGAATGGATGGCATGCACACACAATGCTGAGAGAGCCTGGGGTCAGCCCAGCAGGAAACACTGGACATGCCTCCACTTTGACAAAGAACGGGGACATGGCTGCAAAAATCACAAGCAACACGCCTAAGCTGAACCTATGGCGTCCTGTTCTTATACTCCCAAATGTTGGGAGGTACTGTACATTATGCTTAGTGTGTGGGGAATTGCTGGGATCATGAAAAAAATACAAATGTACTGCACCAGAATGAGAGACCTTGGTCTGCACTAATTAAAATATTAATACAAATTGCATATAATCTATGCATACACAAAAATATATTACTTACAGTTTTTCCCGGTCTCCAACAATCTTTTCTCTTCCTTCAGCTCTTTAGCTCCTCATCTGGGGGACAGAGCTTCACACTGAGGGCCTGATTCAGAGCCGCTCGTAAGCAGCCGTTCGTTCGCTATGAGCGATGTTCGCACAACTGCGCATGCGTATGGGTGGTAGTGCACATGCGCAAACCAGTCATTGCGGTCGGAAATTGTGCGCTCGCAAAACAGCGAGGGGCTGCTAATTTGATTGACAGAATGTACCATTTGTGGGTGGTAACAGGGGAAGGTGCTTGAAAACGGGGGAGTGGAGATCTGAACGCAGGCGTGCCAAACTGTAAAAAGGGCATTTATTGTGAGTGCATAATTGGTAAAGGAGCGTCATCGACCACGTCACTTGGTTGTCTTTTAGCCTGAACTGCTCGCAGTGATAGCGGTAGAAAAAACCTACCACAAGCACTGCGAGCAGTTCAGATGCCTTTTCGATGTACCCGATTAATCTAATAAATACCGGAGATGACGTGTGATGCGAACGGCAAAGGGGCGTCTTTACAAAATAGCGCACGCATTTTTCGTTCGCTCGCTCATACATAGAGGCTTCAAAAGCAAGTGCTCAATTTAAATAGCCGGCCACTTTTTTGGAACGACCGTCCGCAAATAGCGTCCGGCCCTGAATAAGGCCCTGAGTTACTCACTGGCTGGGAAGCAGGGATAACGGGGACTGGAGTCCTGTGGCTGACTTCCTGCATGCAGAAGCAGAACCCTATTGATGGCCATCAAAGGCTGCACTATCGATGGTTGATGGTTTTAAACCATCGGAATAAGACCATTGATGGCTTAGCATAGTACTGTTTATGCATAGACTTCATATGGATTGTTCTGATGTTAATCCGATGTTACCTCTCTCCAGGATATATGTATATATATATATAAATAAAGGAGAGAAAAAGTGCTATATAGTGTAGTAGGTTTTAATAACACATAAACAAGGAATATTGGGCCTGATTCAGAGCCGTTCGTTAACAGCAGTACGCTCGCTGCGTTCCAATGTTGACTAACCGCGCATGCGTCACTGTTACACTGCGCATGTGCGTACGGCAGATTGCAAATTTTTTTTGTCTCGTTCGTCAAATAGCGTACAGGGAGTGACATGTCAAATGTGATTGACAGAACAGGGCGTTTTTGGGTGTTGACGGGGGAGGAGATGGAAAAACGCAGGCGTGGCGAGGCGTTTTTGGGGCGTACATGCATTAACAAATGCGAACGTCAAATGTGTTCGTACCAACTCATACGTCACTGGATGATCCTCTTTCCCTTCAAAATGCTCGCACAGCTTAGGGTCTGGATTACTCGTCCACATTGGCGATGGCCTTCTCCTCCGTCCCGGCACTCCACGATGTAGCATCGATTAATCACGGCTTGTCAGAAAATCAATTAGTGTTGGATTGAAAACCGGCTTGGTATGTGTTTGGAAAGCAGTTTTTTGGGTTAGCACAAAACCGAACGCAGGTGGAAATCATAGCTGCTAATGTCAGGATTACACAATCAATTTGCGTGCATTTGTGGGGATTTATTTTGGGCTCAATTTGTGGTTTTTGGACTATTGTAACAATAATGTCATCATGTTTAGGTTTTTTTGGTCATTTTGTTTTTGCCAGGTGAATTTGCATCCTTAGGTAATTTTTTAAACGTTCCTTAAAGAGCCCTTTTTTTTTCAATGTAAAATGTTTTTGTTGAACGTTGTTGCCTTGTGGGCCCGGATTAAATGTAACCCATTTTGACAATAATGTCAGAATATAAAGTCGTACATTTTATGTAAATTTATTGCTATCCAAAAAAAATACATGCACAGATTTAACACAAACATTTTTTGCAGTGTTCATTCCACAATATTTAATAATTGTGCAAACATAAAATTTTTGGTAAACGTAAAGCAAAAAATTAAAAACAATTCACAAGAAAGGAGAGGGAAGTTTTGGCCAGAAAGGAATATGAGGCAAGCACAGAAGGAGTGTGGGAAAAGTAGCCAATGCTGCTAACGTTTTTTCCCCCATTTGGCTGGGGGAGGTAGGGCGCCAGACCGGGTCCGGGATGTCATCGGGCTTTCCCGTCCAGAGGCAGATGTTGTGGCCTCTGGACTAGGCACAGGGCTAGGCACATTTGGAGGATTGGCTGATGTTGTGCCAGAGGTGGAGGATCCTGATGTTCCGGCAGGAAGGGAGGTCGGCTCCACCATGTGCTGGCGAACGAGCTGCTCCAGGGCATTGGCGATGCGGATGTTGGCCCTGGTATTTTCCTCCAGGGCCTGACCAATGGTCACGTTGGCCGCGGCATTTTGCTCCAGGGCCTCAGCCACCCGTACCAGACTGGCATCCATCCTCTGCAGAATCTCCGTATGGAAATCCGATTTAAAATTGAGTTCTGTGAGGAGGGACACTGCCTGCGAGGGGGATTGCCCTGGACTGGCTTCTGCAGGGTCCTCAGCCGGATGTACTTGTTCCTCCCCTGCAGAGCCAGCAGAAATTCTGCGGCCAAGGCTCCCCTCTGGAGCAGACTCATCCGCCTGTGTCTCTGTCACATTAGAATCTACATATTGGCACAATAACATTTCAGAGTTGGTGACATCACAATATTTACCTGGGACAACATGAGGAGCCGCAAAGTCTGACATGTCCGTCTCCATGTTGGACACGTCAAACACCTCCACAGGCTGCACACACCCCTGTGCCAGCTCTTCTAAATCATTCAACTCCAATGACACAGGGGTGGGACCCCCACCTGTCCCCCTTGCATGCCTAGCCCTGTCCGCCAGTTTTTGCTTCAGGCAATATTTGAAGTCGGCCCATCTGTGGGTGAAATTGGAACCATTATCCTTTTGTTTAAAATGTGTTTTGGTTTTAGGGGGGGTCAAGTGTTTACTTACCGCCGTTTGACATCCCGGACTAGACGGACATAATCACCCACCCTATTGACAGCAACGGCTACCTCTTCCCACATTCTCCACTTCTGGCTTGCACTCATATTCCTGTCTGCCTGTGGCAGGATGTCCACACACTTCTGAATCAAAACCTCCATCTCCTTTCTTGTGAATTGTGGCTGCCTTTTCTTTTTGCCAGCTTTGCCCGGAATACTGGGCCCGGCAGCCTCTTCCATGTCATCCTCCTCACCTATTTGTGTAAATTTGGAGAATTGTCAACTTCACAACTTGCACAATATTATGTTTCTAATTAATCATTGAGTCAAAATGCCTGAAATACTTACCACCAGACTGTTGTCCATTGTTTCCCTGGTCTGTAGCCATGTCTGAGCTCAAAACAAGAAATACACCAGAATGTTTGGTTTGGCTCGTGACGTATTTATACATGCGTCCTTATTTTTCGGCCGCATCATTGATTGTGCGTTCCTATGATCCCTCCTTAATTTGTGCGGGAAACTAAACACTATTTATGGCTTGGGGCGTCTCGAGTCGAGGTGGCGTTTTTGGATTGTTGGAGGTTACGTTGGTTGGAGTTGATTGTTGGCGGGTTTTGGAGTTTGCGTTGGTGGAAGTAGTTTATTTTTGATATATTTGCATTTTTTATTTCCGTTTGCATTTTTTCTGTTGGATTTCTTTTTGGCGTTTCTTGTTTTGGTAAGTTTTTGGAAGTCTAACTTTGGTTCAATTTGTGTCTCCTTCTGTTTCTGAATTTTCTAACGTTTTTTTGGCATCATTTCATCTCTCTTAGGTTTTTTTTTGGCTCTGCCCTAAAGACCTTTTGATCCGGAATCTTATATATTATCTCTTGGTAAGTTCATTTGTTTAATTGTTTTGTAAATGTTCATGTTTGTCTTTACGCAACTTTGTGTGGCCTTACACTTGTAACCTTTGTTTTTCTTACTCAGAAATGTTTTAAAAATTTATTTTTTTTGTAGCTGCGTATTTTTTAACTTGTATTTGTGAACTAATTAGCGCATTTTTATCAGTTTCTATTGTAACTTGTATTTGCGAACTAATTAGCGCATTTTTATCAGTTTCTATTGTGACTTGTATTTGCGAACTAATTAGCGCATTTTTATCAGTTTCTATTGTGACTTGTATTTGAGAACTAATTAGCGCATTTTGAAATGCTTATTCATCCCGTTAAATTGTCTGTGTTTTCCCTTTAGCATTTGTTGCTTACATTCGGCCCCAATTTGACGTAGTGTGCGCAATGTCGTTTTGCTCTTTGGGCAAATGTGTGTTTCTCCCCTTTTATGTTTTGTCTTGCACAAAATTTTGAAACAGAAATGCCCAGCATAAAATGATGTATATTTATGTTGTGATTATTTCCAGTTTGCACATATCATGACAATACCCCGGCATGTAAGCATCAATGGATGGTATCATCAAGCTAAGTTATTTTTTTTATTTTTGGGGGGGTTAAAAAGCCTTACATTCAAATCTTGCCATTTCAGGTTGATCTGGGTCGGATTGTTCTGGCCATGCTCCCAGAAGCCGACCAACCTCAATCTCGTCCCAGGCATAGGCATCGTAGGCGTGCAAGGCCCCAGATATTTCGAACACGTGTCACCCTTTTTGGAATGTCCGATGATGAGGTTTTAAGATGCTACCGTCTTCCTCCCAAAATCATCATAGACACTCTCTCATTAATAGAGAGTGATCTTGAGCGGCAAATTGACAGTCCTACAGCAATACCACCACTTACGCAATTTATGGCGGTGTTACATTTCTGTGCCTCAGGATCGTTTCAAACAATGGTGGGAATAGTGGCGGGCATCTCCCAATCCTCCTTTTCCCGGATCCTGAGGGCAGTGATGGAGGCACTTTTCAAGCACCTCCATCATTTTATTCAAATGCCTTTGGATATGGGTGCCCTTAGTGTGGCCAAGGCCCATTTTTACCAAATAGCTGGCTTCCCACACATCATAGGGGTTGTGGATGGTACTCACATACCACTTCAGCCTCCAGCACGGCTGGAGGCCATATTTCGAAACCGGAAACACTATCACTCCCTGAATGTAATGGTGGTATGTGATGCCTCCCTCCAGATCCTGTCCCTGAATGCAACATTACCAGGAAGTGCACATGACTCCTTCGTCATCCGGCAATCAGGGATATGGCACAAATTAACCAACCTACAAGCTGGTGATGCGTGGCTTCCTGGTAAGTGGAGACCTTTAGTACATAACAATGTTAAGCTTCATACAGAGTGATCCTGATGTTGTCTATTCTTTTTCACAGGAGACAGTGGCTACCCTTGCACGCCCTGGCTGCTCACTCCTTAGTTGGCTCCCACACCAGGGCCACAAAGTGAGTTTAATGCCGCACTTACAGCCACCAGGCAAGTGGTGGAGCACTGTATCGGCCTTTTAAAAGGCCGATTCAGATGCCTCCACCGCTCTGGTGGCGAGCTCATGTATTTGCCGGATATGGTTTCGAAAATTGTGGTCCTGTGTGGGATATTTCACAACATCGCCATAAGGAGTAGTGTCCCAATGCAGCCAGAGGATGCCTTACCTGAGGATGGCCCCCCCGAGATTGGTCGGAGGTCAGTATGTGGGGGCGCCATACGCGATGATGTGGTGGCCAGATATTTTAGGTAATTATTGTCAAAACAACAGTGTTTATACCCAATGTGGTACGGTTTGTTTGAGAACATCTAATTTTTTTTTTTTTTTCTCCATCTTCTGTTTTTTTCCATAATCTTTGGCACTCCAATGATGACTACTTCCTGCTACCCTTAAAAAACCTGTATGTGGAAATTTTGGGGATATATTATGGAACCCATATTGCAACGCCATATTTGTGGAATCATGTTGGCATGGTCCTTCGTCAACCAGTTCTTGATTTGTTGTGTTTTTTTTTTTATTTTTTGGTATGTGTTGTATTTATGATTATCACTGTGTGTTTTGTTTGTGAGTGACCACTTTGATTTTGGAGTTATGTTGTGAATAAATGTCTTGAGAGTGTAATTTTGTACCTTTTTTTGAACGTTACAAGCAAGTGTAACCAGGTTCACACACGTTACATTTGCCTAAGGGGTAATCCAGTAATGACGCAAGTTGAGCTAAAATGTAATATGTTTTCAGGGTCCAAACCAACACCCAAAGGAATCCTGTACAATCAGTTGGCTTCGTAATATCGGCCTAAGCAGCTTGCACCCCAACTAGGAACCTGTAAAATGTAGTAATATCTAATTTTGACTACACCAAAAAAGGGAAATGAGATTGTTACTGTTAGGTGTTTCTTGTGCCTGTTTTCCATAAAAATACAACACACAATCTTAGTGACAAAAATTGCAAATCCTTGCAGGAAGAGTCTACTTATGTCAATGTAAACAATCTCTGATTTTGAAACAACGAATGAGACAGAACGTTAATTTGAAAATATTAATTTATTTACATTTAGCAAAAAAACAAAAAAAAACTAGTCCCTAAGGAGGACCGACATATGGTCAAGGACCACCAGCAGACCGACAATATTTTCCCGCATACGGGCCACACAGCCGGCTAATTCAGCCCTACGCCTCTGTTCCTCTGTGGGTTAGAAAAGTGTGGGGATTAATACAACAATAATGAAACCACATTAAAAAACAAGCCAAGACAAACAAACCAACAATAAAAATATTTTGAAACAAAGCATAATTACACCATTAAAACCCATCCCCCCAAAATGGTGTAGCCCAAAAATACAAGGCCAATGAAGAAAATTCCGACAGGTGTGATATGTGTATGGTGAAATCAGCAGTAACAGGTAAAGGCAACCCGAAAATTCACCAAAAGTCTACCAAAAAACTCAAAAAAAGGGAACGACACATGATTACATACAAACAGTTTGTGGCGAAAAATAAACAAAATCAAAAACATACAGTTAGAAAAAACGGCAGCTCCAGAAGGCACTCCCTCGTCCTCCTCGGAGGTGCCTCCATTCCCCAACGATCTGGGCGGGGTAATTTCAGAATCCGGGGAGGGGGTAGTTCGAAGAGGGGTGGTTGGAGGAGAGGGGGAATTGGGACGGAGGGGAAGGAGCCCCGAAATATCCACCAGAGGGTCTTGGCAGGCTGGGGAGGAGTGGGCAATAGGGGAATTTGGGGTTGTGGAGGGTTGGCTGGGGGTTGGGGAGAGTGGGCGTGAGCGCCGTCTGGGATGACGATGACGCCGTAGTCTTCGCTGTGCCCCTAAAAGATGAGAAACAAATTGTGGTTAGTTTCAACCCAAATCCGAGAAAAACACTATTTTATGACACAAAAAAACTAAAAACATGGCCATGCAGATATGAGTACAATGCATAAATATGACATACATGAAAACATGGCCATGCAGATATGAGTACAATGCATAAATATGACATACATGAAAACATGGCCATGCAGATATGAGTACAATGCATAAATATGACATACATGAAAACATGGCCATGCAGATATGAGTACAATGAATAAATATGACATAAATGAAAACATGGCCATGCAGTTAGGGTCACAAAGATAAACATGAAAACCACAGTCCCTAAAACTTACTTTCAGCGATCTGCATGCGAAAGCATGCCAGCAAGCGTGGCGTCCGCCGTTGCAGGTCCGACCACCTGCGCTCCAGCTGCCCGATCTTGCGGCGTGAGCCGAAGGAGCGCAGGCGGCCCCGTACCTCCGCATATGCGGAACGCTTTTCGCGATTGGTGATGGGTGGAGGCTGGCTGGTGATCCGCCTATCCATCACCTCCGTTAGCACCAGCAGCTCGCGCCTGGTGAATGCGGAGGCTCTCATGATGGCAATGGTGTATTTGTTAAAAATTATTTTTAATAAAGAGCCAAAAATAATTTTGATTGGCTAATGTATTTGGGTAATTAACAGGACCAATTCTATTGGTTAGTGTATGAGTCATGTGTTCGACAGGGCCAGAAATCTCTGGAGAGTTATGATAGGCTTGATGCAGTGACATGCGTAAGCAAATTTAAATAAAGAAATGAACCCCGGGAATAATGCGGGGAGAAAAACAAATAGAACAATTGTTTAATTGGGGCTAACATGTATTTTGACAAATAAAAGCGAATGTTTAAGCCGTACGTATTCTGCAGGTAAACACAAACACGGACAAGATTAAAGTTTTTTGCATTGTGTTAAAAAAAAAAAAAAAAAAACAATTAAGCTAATTGATATATTGATTGGCATGATACGATTGAGGGAGGTAGGCAGAATAAACGAGCAGTTAATCGAAATCTGACAGTCCCACTTCCGGGTTGTACTTGTGCGTGCGTTCCCTTCAAGCCATTTCGGGGATGTACGCTCGCTATTTGGCACGGTCGTTAGTTAGAGGAGGGGTCGGTTGAGTTTGGGGAGGATGTTTGGCTGCATTCGAAAATATGAGCGAGTGCTTGTATTTACATATTTTTTTACGTACGCCGAACGTACGAACGGCCACTTGCGTACGGGTCTGAATGAGGGCCATATTTTCCACAATAAAGAAAAGGGTTTTGTCACACATAGTATGCTCTGGGGTCAATCAGAGTCAAAAACATATATGAATTGGAACCGTACCGTGATTGGCACCAGGTTTGGTGCTTCAAGAGAGTGTGTCTGGGGAGTCTCTGGATAAACCACCCTGCTCCCTTGACCAGTTCATATATATTTTTGACTCTGATTGACCCCATAGCATACTATGTGTGATAAAAACCCTTTTCTTTATTGTGGAAATTATATTCCTTGTTTTTGTTATTAAAATTTTGAACCTACTACACTATATAGCACTTTTTCTCTCTTTTTTTATATATTATTATTATTATTATGATTGTTTATTTATATGGCGCCACAAGTGTTCTGCAGCGCCTTACAAAGTACATAAACAAATAGGTTGATTTACATTCACTTACAGTACAGTACAGTACAATACAATACAGGACATGGAAAATATATATTGCTACATTCGCGACCATAACACCCAGATAAGCAACAATGCAAAGCAACCAAGTGTTAGGTGCCCTGGTAGAGAGTAAGAAGTAGATGAAGGTAGAGTAAGGAGAAGCACAAGAGGGTAGATGGCCCTGCTCATAGGAGCTTACATTCTAAAGGGGAGGGACAGACAAACAGGGGTGACACAGAAGGGGTGGGGAGGGAGGAAGGAGTATGTAGCAGCAAGTTAAGATGAGAGCTGGAAGGCTTTGATGAAATAGTGGGTCTTGAGAGCCCGTTTGAAGGATTGAAGAGAGGTGGAGAGTCTGACGGGAAGCGGGAGAGAGTTCCAAAGGTGGGGAGCAGCGCAGGCAAAATCTTGGAGGCGGGAGTGGGAGGAAGTACTCAATTGGCATGAGAGGCGGCGTGCATTTGTTGTACGAAGAGGGTGGACAGGAGAGTGAAGGGAGGTGAGATCAGAGATGTAAATGGGAGAGTAATGGCTGAGGGCTTTGTAAGTGAGTGTGAGAACATTAAATTGGGTTCTAAAAGGGAAGGGGAGCTAGTGGAGAGCTTGTAGGAGAGGGGAAGCAGATGCAGAGCATTTTGAGAGGAAGATGAGCCAAGCAGCGGCATTGAGGACAGACTGGAGAGGGGAGAGAAGGGAGTTGGGGAGGCCAGATAGGAGGAGGTTACAGTAGTCCAATCTGGAGATAACCAATGAGTATATGAGGGTTTTAGTGGCATCCTGGGTGAGAAAGGGTCTAATCTTGGAAATATTTTTAAGATGAAAACAACAGGACTGTGAGAGATTCTGGATATGTGGTTTGAAGGAGAGAGAGGAGTCCAGAATAACTCCAAGACAGCGCACTTTGGGGCTAGAGGAGATAGTTGTGCCATCAATTGATAAATAAATGGTGGGAAGTGTGGTTATGTAGGGGGGTGGAAAAATAATTAGCTCAGTCTTAGACATATTATGTTTAAGAAATCACTGGGACATCCAGGAAGAGATAGCAGAGAGACAGTTTGAGACACGAGTGAGGAGAGAGGGAGAGAGGTCAGGGGAGGAAAGGTAGATATGAGTATCATCAGCATAGAGATGATATTGGAGGTCAAAAGAGCTCATAAGTTCACTTAGTGAGGATGTATAGAGTGAGAAAGGGAGAGGTCCAAGAACAGAACCTTGGGGAACACCTACTGCAAGAGGCTGTGGGGGAGAAGAGGAGTCATAAGAAGAGACAGAGAAGGATCGGTCAGAGAGGTAGGAGGATAGCCAGGAGAGGGCAGTGTCACATAGACGAAGGGAGTGAAGGATTTGCAGAAGGAGAGGGTGTTCCACAGTGTCAAAAGCAGCAGAGAGGTCAAGGAGAATGAGTAGTGAGCCCTTGGATTTAGCAGCAAGAGGTAATTGCTGACTTTTGTGAGGGAAGTTTCAGTGGAGTGAAGAGAACGGAAGCCAGACTGAAAAGGGTCAAGGAGGGTGTGGGAGGAAAGAAAGGTGGTAAGACAGTTGTAAACAACACACTCAAGGAGCTTGGAGGCAAAAGGGAGGAGAGAGATGGGACGGTAGTTGGAGAGAGTGTTAGAATCAAGGGTAGGTTTTTTTAGTATGGGGGAGACAAGGGCATGTTTGACTGGAGACGGGACAGTGCCTGATGATAGGGAGAGATTAAGGAGGTGGGCAAGATGAGAGCAGGCAGAAGGTGAAGGGATAGGGTCAAGGGGAGAGGTGGAAGGGGGGGAGGACTGGATGAGGGACATTACTTCCTCTCCAGATACAGGGGAAAAGAAAGTTAGAGTCAGTAAAATGGAAGGAGAGGAGTGATCTGGGAAAGGTGGAGGTGGATAGCAGGGGGACTGGTGGGATATGATGTCCTGACGTATGGAGTCAATTTTAGATGTAAAGTAGGTAGCAAAGTCAAGGGCAGAGAGCGAGGAGGGGAGGCGAGGGGGAGGTGGGCGGAGGAGGGAGTTGATGTTGGTAAAGAGACATTGGGGATTTGAGGACTGAGAGGAAATTAGGTTCTTGAAATATGACTGTTTAGAGAGGGAAAGGGCAGTACTGTATGATGAGAGCATAAATTTGAATTGGAGAAAATCAGCCTTAGAGCGTGATCTTCTCCACTGTCGCTCGGCAGTTCGTGATATATACATATATCCTGGAGAGAGGTAACATCGGATTAACATCAGAACAATCCATGTGAATAAGAATGATTAATGAGAAGACAGAGACATTATAAAGACTGTATATGTTTACAATTATATGTATGAATCTCCTGATTAGCGCTGTCTGTATGTGACTGACTTTACTGTATTTTATGAATTTTCTTAACTGTTCTTGGTGGGAACAGTAGGTCACATACATTGGCAGCAGATACTTCAGAGTACGCCGGTGTGTTTCCATATAATCGCCCATTATGCATAGACTTCAGTCATCGAACCGCTGCAAATGATATTTTTTTAACATCGGGCGCTGCCATTGATGGTGCAGCTTTGGTGCCACACTATTGATGCCAAAAGCACTTGCCATTGACAAATGATAGTTGCAATCCAATTTCAACCACTACAGTGGACTTTTACAAGTTATATACTTTTTTTTATGAATGCTATCACACCAGGAAAGTATACTGCAACAGAGCAATGTAAATGAAGGAGATAATAGCAGATGTTACACATCCACTCAGCAATGGATGAAACACGTAAAAATGTTATAGAACATGATACAAAATTATAGCAATAATAAAAAAAATTGATTTGAAAGCTCTACAGAAATGTTGAAGGGAGCTGGATTACATTTTATATGGTATACTGCCCAAGACCAATAATAAGAAGGCTATCAAATTCTTTCTGGGTTATAAAAGAAATAATCCAGAGTAAAATAAATATTTTGTTTATAAAGACAACAATTTGAACCCTTCTTATATTCAATGAGCGATGTAGTCAAAGCGAATGCCTGCCTTTTGTGAACACGCTAAATCAGTGGCGATTATTAGCAGCTTTAAATGGGTGTCTTTGGGGGGCAGCCCCAGGCATGTGAAAGCTTAGTTAGAAACTATATTATAGGATAAGGGGTGGAATGATTATCTAAGGGGTGGGGATGGCTCCACTTTCTTAGTTCCAGGTAGTGTGTAGTCTTTGAGGGGGATTAGTAAGTCTCTCCCCTGGGAGTTGTCCCCACCCTTAATTATCATGAGCACTACTGAGTGTACTCTGGGGGCAGGATAATGTGCAGACGAGTGACTGCATCCTTTCTAGGCTCCAGTTAAATTCTCTATTATGTCTTCTGATTGGTCATTGTTTATTGGTGATTGCAGCATGTTTACCTACTTGTAGTTATTTCTGTTATAGCATATCAGGGGCAAATGCAGGACTTTTACAGGGGGGCTTATACACACAAATATATACTGTGTATATATATATATATATATATACATATATATATAAATATATATATATACATACATAATACACACACAAAGATATGCACACACATACATATACATATGTCACACATTCAGTAAACACACATACATATATACATTACTCACACACCCTTACCTTGCATACCTGGCAGGATGTCATTGGGCCCCTCCCCCTAGCATGAATCTGGCACGATTCATGGGTCAATCGGTAGGGGGTGGAGCCAAATGATGCAATTCTAATGGAATTGCATCTTATTGGCTCCGTCTTCTCCCAGTTGACCCGCGAATCACAGCATTTTGCCGTGAGGGGGCAGGGCTTAAGAGCATGATGCCTGCTCTTGAGCCTGTCAGGGGGGTTTATGGGTACTCAGAAATCCACCCTGCGTGCGCTACTGCATATTTATTCTAAAAATGTATTGGCTAATTAAAGGCATCTAGTGTTAAACCTGATGCTCGCTTAGTGAAATAGTCATTATTTGTGATGCGTTCTAATGATAGCTATGGTTCACAGTGTAATTTAGAATCTCTGTTTCCTCCTGAGTCCCTCCATCAGAATTGCAAATTTGTTTGGTTCATTGTGCACTTTATACTCTTGGTTTACCCATTCTCTGTATGCAACCTGCTGTTCCATCTAGGATTACTAATGGGGGTATTAGAATATGGGAGAATTGCTGTGACTTCCTCCCCAGGTGATCAATGCCCAGCAGCTCCCTCTAAGAAGAAGAAGGTTTTCGGTGGTTGGCGAATGCTGTTAATATTTTAAATACACCATGTGCTCAGCGAGAACTCAAAATGGCAAAGATCTGTAACCGAACCATACTCTATTTATGCAACCCAGAGCCGTTGCTGGTAACAGTGTTGCAAATTTGCATGGGTAATACACAAATGGTTATTACAATAAATACCATTTAATGATAGGTATTGTAAAATACTTTGTGTCTGACCCTCCAATAAGTTTAATACAGTAGAAAAAAAATTATGCAGGAGCGGACGTAGACTATAAGTTCGGGTCTGGACCAGCCAAGGGGTAGTAGCCATGCCGCCAATATTGTGTGACCACATCACCCTCCAGAGTCGCACCACTACAAAGAATCATTTTGTCCCCCTGTCATTCTTTTCAGGGCTCACTACTGGTCTTAGTAACTTAATGTTGGGGGCAGTGGGGAAGTGATTTTGGCAGAGCATCTTATCATGGAAGCAGTTGCGATGGTGATCTCAGGCTGCGACCTCGGTGGCAGCACTGGGATCGCAGATGCAGCAAAGAGGTGTCTGTTTCTTACAAACACCTCCTGCTGCATTTGTATTTGAGATGGACGGAATTGCACAGGCACTTGTCTGCGGCTCTGCAATTCCGTCATGTCTGAATTCGTCCCATAATTACAGACCAAATCCAGATGATGCTTTAACCTTGCTCTGATATAAATTAGATACATGAGAGTGCAGTAAATCCTATTTTTCCTTCTGTGGTTTATTGAATAATAAATAACAAGTATGCATCCCTCCATTTACTATCATTTCCCCATATAAGCATCCTGCCATTTTAATCACATACATTTTTTCGGCATATACAGCAGAGTTCAGTTGAAGATGTTCTGTATTTGCTTAACAAACAATCATGTAGTAAATGTGTATAAACTGTACCTTTAATGGAGTCCGAAGGAAAACTACAGTCATCAACTCAGTAAGTAATAAATGAAAGCCCAGAGCTGTGGAGCTAATGTACAGACTTGTTTCTGTCCTCTATGGCTCCATCATTTATTCAGTAGGTAGAAGCAGAAGACGGGGACTTTGCATTTGCTTGATACTCAATTATACATTAGTGTACATCACTTGGCAATCTGTTCATATCAATTTAATTGGATTTTAATATTGCCTCTGATCTTGTTGTCCAATTAACAGTACTGGCTGGCAATAAAGCAGAACCACACACTATGTAACACCTTTGATCCCTGCCATATGGAGCTCTTTCATTGATTACCACATTTCCAAAAAAATTCTGTCTCTCAATATGGGCTGTTATAAATGGGAGAAAAAGCACATCCCCGATGTGATAAAAATTTCACTTCAACTAGCAGCTTCATTTATTTTGTTGACATTCGGCTCTGATTAAGAACAATAAAAAAATCATGCCCTGAATATCATATGCAAATAGAACCCCGGGCATGCATCTAATCATGCCAAGGGAGCAGTACTGTGACTGCTTGGCATCCACTCTGATTTTTTATTTTATTTTATTTTTTTAAAGTGACAGCAGCCTCTTCAGGGGCTCTGTATGAAAGCAACCATCAATATCGCTGGGGCTTTCTAAACAGCCAAGCTGATATCTTCTGTTGTAGAGAGAAAAATAAGTAACTTACCTAAAAACCAAAGACATTAAGCATTGTCCTATTAAACACTAGTTTTATGTACACCTATTGTTGTGCTGATAGAACATTATTTTTCAGTATATGAAATAATTCCTTCATTCTACTACACCACATATGTTCCTTGTTCACTGTCTATGTTGTTATGTATGTTTTGCTGGTAAATAGTTATTGTGTGTTATAAGGGTTTTATTGGTTCCACCAAAACAGCGGTTTGCCATCACTTCAATCACTTAGCCTGTATGCAGCTTCATCTTCTGCTGATAAGTACCATGCATGTATGGACTGCCGTTTGTGGGCGGCCCTACTGACATCACTTGTGATGTCAGTAGGTGGACTTCCTGCTCTATTAGAGCAGGAAGTCCACTGGGGCTTGCGGCCACGAGAACCTACCACAAGGGTCTTGTCGCAAGCCCGATGGTCGCAATGGTCTTGACCATCGCGACCATCACCTGGCCGCTCGCATAAGCTGTGCGTGGTCACCCACAGCTATGAGAGCGGCCAGGAGGCCGTCATTAAAAAAAAAAGGGATGCCCTGATTCAGAGGAATCTCATAGTTCCTTTTTTCTGCGATAGTGGTGTGCAGGCCTTTTTGGCTACTTAGCTGAAGTGGATTATATATATATATATATATATATATATATATATACTGTGTATATATGTATATATATATATATATATAATTAGATATACCACTCCTGGGAGTGTGGTCGCGCACTGATATATGCACGAGGCCTTTGGCCTTCTGTGTCACAATACACTTTGAAGAGATCATCACTGCACCAGTCATCTTTGGGGAGGATTGATGTAAGGTCCTTTAGGGTATGTGGTAATTCTGCTATTTCATTTCATTTTTCTGTCAGATATTTTACGTGCTGTTTTTCTTTAAATAGTCTCTCTGTGAGTGATGGTATTGTTTAAACTTGTGGAGTGATACTGTTGAGGCTTTGTAACAAGGTTTTGGTCACAGTGGGAAATAGTTCAGGCATGTGGTCGTGCTGGGAGGTGTGTGATCATTGGTAAATAATGCACTATGAGACCAATCATGCTAGTGGGATTTCTGTCATTTTAACACACCATTTTGCTATATATATATATATATATATATATATATATATATATATATATATATATATAATATATTAGGGGTGTGCACCGGCCACTTTTCGTGTTTTGGTTTTGGATCTGGATCTTTCTTTGTGTTTTGGATCTGGATTGGTTTTGCCAAAATCACCCTTCCGTGTTTTGGGTTCTGGGTTTTGTGTTTTGGATCTGTATTTAAAAAAAAAAGCATATAAACAGCTAAAATCACAGAATTTGTGGGTTTTTCTGCTCCTATGCTATTATTAACCTCAATAATCTTAACTTCCACTCATTTCCAGTCTATTCTGAACACCTCACACCTCACAATAGTATTTTTATGTCCAAAAGGTTGCACCGAGGTAGCTGGATGACTATGCTAAGAGATACGAGTGGGCGGCACAAACACGTGGCCCATCTAGGAGTGACACTGCAGTGGCAGACAGGATGGCAGTTTGAAAAACTAGGCCCCAAACAGTACATAATGCAAAGAAAAAAAAGAGGTGCAAGATGGAATTGTCCTTGGGCCCTCCCACCCACCCTTATGTTGTATAAACACGACATGCACACTTTAACAAACCAATCATTTCAGCGCCAGGGTCTGCCACACGACTGTGGCTGAAATGATTGGTTCATTTGGGCCCCCACAAAACAAGCTGGCAATTAATCTGTGCCTGCACAAACTGGCTCTACGGAGGCAAGATGTCATCCTCATCCTCCTCATCCACCGATTCTTCCCCCTCTTCAGTGTTGTGCACATCCTCATCCTCACAGAGCATTAACTCGTCCCTGCTGGAATCCACCACCACAGGTCCCTCTGTACGTTCTGGAGGCTGGTCTCCCTGGAAGAGTTGGTAATTCATTTTTATGAACATCATCTTCTCCACATTTTGTGGAAGCAACCTCCTACGCCTTTCGCTGACAAGGTTCCCGGCTGCACTAAACACTCTTTCGGAGTACACACTGGAGGGGGGGCAACTTAGGTAAAATAGAGCCAGTTTGTAAAGGGGCCTCCAAATTGCCTCTTTTTCCTGCCAGTACAGGTACGGACTGTCTGACATGCCTACTTGGACGCTGTCACCGATGTAATCCTCCACCATTCTGTCAATGGTGACAGTATCATATGCAGTGACAGTAGACATGTCAGAAATTGTTGCCAGGTCCTTCAGTCCAGACCAGATGTCCAAACTTGGTCCTGCCTGCCCTGCATCACCACCAGCTGGTTGCTTAGGATACCTAAGTTTTTACCTGGCAGCCCCAGTTGCGGGAGAAAATGAAGAAGGAGCTGTTGACGTGTCACGTTCCGCTTCAGCTGACAGTGTTTTCACCAACAGGTCTTTGCACCTCTGCAGGCTTGTGTTGGCCGGAAAGAGAGACACCACATAGGCTTTAAACCTAGGATCGAGCACGGTGGCCAAAATGTAGTGGTCTGATTTCAACAGATTGACCACCCTGGAATCCTGGGCTTCATCCACAAGTCCCACATGCCGAGCGGAATCACTCCATCTTAGATCCTCCTTCACTTTCTCCAGCTGCTTCTGCAAAAGCCTGATGAGGGGATTGACCTGACTCAAGCTGGCAGTGTCTGAACTGACTTCTCGTGTGGCAAGTTCGAAGAGCTGGAGAACCTTGCACAACACGGAAATCATTCTCCACTGCGCTTTAGTCAGGTGCATACCCCCTCCTTTGCCTATGTCATAGGTGGATGTATAGGCTTGAATGGCCTTTTGCTGCTCCTCCATCCTCTGAAGCATATAGAGGGTTGAGTTCCACCGCGTCACAACCTCTTGCTTCAGGTGATGGCGGGGCAGGTTCAAGAGTGTTTGCTGGCGCTCCAGTCTTCGGCACGCAGTCGCTGAATGGCGAAAGTGGCCCGAAATTTTTCGGGCCACCCAAAGCGTCTCCTGCACGCCCCTGTCGCTATTCAGAAAATTCTGCACCACCAAGTTTATTGTGTGAGCAAAACATGGGATGTGCTGGAATTTGCCCTGATGTAAATGCCCGCACAATATTGGTGGCGTTGTCAGATATCACAAATCCCCAGGAGAGTCTAAGTTTAGTAAGTCACTGGGCGATGATTTCCCTCAGTTTCTCTAAGAGGTTGTCGGCGGTGTGCCTCTTACTGAAACCGGTAATACACAGTGTAGCCTGCCTTGGAACGAGCTGGCATTTCTGAGATGTTGCTACTGGTGACGCTGCTGTTGTTGCTGCGTAAGGTGATACATCTACCCAGTGGGCTGTCACAGTCACATAGTCCTTAGTCTGCCCTGTTCCACTTGTCCACATGTCTGTGGTTAAGTGGACATTGGGTACAACCGCATTTTTCAGGACACTGAGGACACTTTTTCTGACGTTTCTGTACAGTCTCGGTATCGCCTGCCTAGTGGAATCTAGACGGGATTTGGAACCAGGGACTCACTACCTCCATCAATTGTCTAAATCACACTGCACTAATGGCAGATACTGGACGCACGTCTAACACCAACATAGCAGTCAAGGTCTCAGTTATACGTTTTGCTTCAGGATGACTGCTGTCGTACTTCATCCTCCTCGCTAAGGACTGATGGAGGGTCAATTGTTTAGTAAAAGTAGTGGTGTTCCTACTTCCTCTCTGGGATGATGAACGACTCCCAGCAGCAGCAACAGCAGCAGTGGCAGCAGGAGGTGTAGCAATGCCGAATCCTCCGGAGGAATCCCGGATAGGAGAGTCAGTCATGCCAGTGACATGGCCTGCAGGACTACTTCTGATCCTGGCTAAGGAGGAAATTGACAAGGAGGGAGTTGACGGTGTGGTTTGCAGGCGCTTGGATACAACAGGACAAAGGGATTTAGGTGTCCCTGGACTGCTTACGGTCTTAGCCAAAGTTTCTGAACTTGACAGTAACTTTTTATGAACGCGCTGCAGGTGACATATAAGGGAGGATGTTCCTAGATGGTTAACGTCCCTACCCCTACTTATTTCACTTTTACATATGGTACATATGGCAAGACAGTTGTTGTCTGGATTTGGATAGAAATATTGCCAGACCAAAGAGGTGAATTGTTTGGTCTTTTGCCAAGCAATGACCGTGATGGGCTTTTTCATCCCATGGACAACAACTGTCTCCCCCAGAGCCTGATTTAAACAAACCACATCACCATCAGAATCCTCCTCGCCAACTTCCTCCTCAGCGCCAGCTACACCAGTATCCTCATCCTGTTGTACTTCAACAGTGACATCTTCAATTTGCATATCAGCAAGTGGACTGTGGGTGCTCCTTTCAGCACGTGCAGAGGGCGTGCAAATGGTGGAAAGAGCCACCTCTTCCCCTCCAGTGCTGGGAAGGTCAGGCATCGCAACCGCCACCACACTTGGACTCTCCTTGGGGATTTGTGATATCTTCTTAGAATGCACAGTTCTTCACTGTGCTTTTGCCAACTTAACTCTGATTTTTTTAGCGGGATGAGGGCTTCCATCGTCATGTGAAGCTGAACCACTAGTCATGAACATAGGGATAGACCTTAGCCGTTCCTTGCCACTCCGTGTCGTAAATGTCATATTGGCAAGTTTATGTTTCTCCTGAGATGATTTAAATGTTTTTTTAAGGTCATTTTCCTGAACTTTGTCATTTGGGATTGTATGTGCCCCCTACTATGACATTGGGCGTCGGCCTTGGCAGACGACGTTGATGGCATATTATCATCTATGTCATGACTAGTGGCAGCAGCTTCAGCACTAGGAGGCAGTGGTTCTTGATCTTTCCCTATTTTATTTTTATCGGAGAAAGTTTAGTCCTCCATTTATGTTATATTGATATATACGTGCGGCTAAGGCGCACACAAACACAGAAAATTATTTTTTATGTTTGTTGGAGACTAATGCACTTTGTGGGTTACACCACCCTTTAAGAAATGAGCCAGCCGGCCCTTTACTTATGGGACACAGGCGCACGCTTGGCGCTGCTCCTTTGTTGATGCACGTGCAGCCACAGTGCACACAATTCACAAACACAGAAAATATTTTTTTATTTTGTTTGGACTGCCCTTTGGGGGTTACAGCACCCTTTAACGGACAAGCCAGCTGGCCCTTTACTTATGGGACACAGGCGCACGCTTGGCGCTGCTCCTTTGTTGATGCACGTGCAGCCACAGTGCACACAATTCACAAACACAGAAAATATTTTTTTATTTTGTTTGGAGTGCCCTTTGGGGGTTACAGCACCCTATAACAGACAAGCCAGCCGGCCCTTTACTTATGGGACACAGGCGCACGCTTGGCGCTGCTCCTTTGTTGATGCACGTGCAGCCACAGTGCACACAATTCACAAACACAGAAAATATTTTTTTATTTTGTTTGGAGTGCCCTTTGGGGGTTACAGCACCCTTTAATGGACAAGCCAGCCGGCCCTTTACTTATGGGACACAGGTGCACGCTTGGCGCTGCTACTTTGTTGATGTACGTGCGGCTACTGCGCACACAATTCACAAACACAAAAATAATATATTTTTATTTTTTTTGGAGTGCACTTTGGGGGTTACAGCACCCTTTATCGGTCAAGCCAGCCGGCCCTTTACCTATGACACAGGCGCACACTTGGCGCTACTTTGTTGATGCACGTGCGGCTACTGCGCACACAATTCACAAACACAAAAAAATATTTATTTTTTTGCACTTGTGGGGAGCACCCCTGATGGACAGAGCACCCCCTGGACAACACTACAGCACCCCTTTAGGACTGGGATACTGCACAGGCCTTTGGAGTGGACACAGCCCCTATGGACAACTGACTGCACAACACAGTACAGCCAGCCCCTATGGACTTTGGAGGAGTGGACACAGCCCCTATGGACAACAGCAGCACAGCACAACACAGCACAGCACAACACTACACTGCACTACACTGCACTACACTACACAGCCCAGCCAGCCCTATCTCCCACCCTCCCTCTTCACTGTCCACAGCAGAGTGAGAAAATGGCGCTGATGCGGGTACCTTATATAGAATCCAAAACCTGCGAGACCCGGAAGGCGGGATGATGACGTTTAGTCTCGATTTCAGATCCGAGTCAGGCGGGAAAAGTTGAGCCTGACTCCGATCGGCCTCGGATCGGGGGGGCTTGGGGGGGTCCGCTCACCCTTAATATATATATATATATATATATATAAATAAAACCTGTAGGGGTGAGGCACTCTCCAAAGGATATAAGTATTGCCCCGGTGCCACAACAAACCAAGAAGGTATAATACAGGGAAGCAAAACTGAAGGGCACTCAACAGGACTTTCACAACCTAGGTAAATGTGATCAAGAAACCAGGCAGAGCCAGATGTACTGTCAGACAGTACATCTGGCTCTGCCTGGTTTCTTGATCACATTTACCTAGGTTGTGAAAGTCCTTTTGAGTGCCCTTCAGTTTTGCTTCCCTATATATATATATATATATATATAGGCAGCAGTGGCAGCGGCACTCCTCAGTAGAAAATATCAGACTGGTTACAAAGATTATAGTTTACTTCTTCAACGTTTCAATCATTACAATGATTTTCATCAGGAAGACAATACAAAACACTGAAACACTTACCTAAATAACATGTAAGGAAACACCACGAGTGCGGCTGGCTCCATCCGTCTGGAGGGGGCGTCTGACATCATCGCGTAGCACTACGCAGCTGGCGCGACGTCGAGAGTCCCAGTTACTATGGAAACCAGAGAATACAAGTGATGTGATTACACCAACACCAATGCTAGACAACAACAAAGTGGATCTAGGCGGCAATATACAAAATAGGGATCAAGGGAAATAACATGACTGATAATAGCTGATTACATGTTGAAATCAATTAAGGGCTATGAAAAAAGGCTACCTACACAGCGCTCAGATGTATGAAAAAAAAATATGTCTGTATGAATATCAGGAATTAAAATTAATTAAAGCAAGATAAGGATAAGGTCTCATTCAGACCATATGGCTGTGTGGTATTGAGACAATGAATCCAAAATGCTTCTCTCTGCAATAGCTTACGGGCCCTGTCACCACCTCTATGATTGTCAGGAACCTGATCAATCATTTTATATCTTGGGGTAGACAGGTTATGTCTATGTAAACGGAAATGCCGAGCCACCCGCTGGTCGTTGTCCTTACCACAGAGGGCTAATCGAATGGAAGACCTATGTAGGGCCATTCTTTCACGAAACTGTCTAGTGGTTTTACCAATGTACAATAAACCGCAGGGGCAACGAATAAAATAAACTACATACTGACTCAGGCAAGTCAATACACTATTAATTTTATATCTATATCCTGTGTGCGGGTGGACAAAACTGTCTCCCGTTTCTAGGTATCCACAAGTCGTGCAGCCCAAACATTTATAATTACCTGGCTTTTTAGTCAAAAAGTGAATGGTGGGGGTACAATCAAAACCGGTGATGTCATTATGTACCAACCAGTCGTGAATGTTCTTACCCCTTTTGTAACAGGGCAGCAGCAAAGTATTTTTCAGACTTTTAAGACTATGATCTTTATTGATCATAGGCCAGAAACGTTTAGCTGCACTAATTATATGATCACTCGCTGTATTATAGCTATTGACCCACACCAATTTGTTATCTCTGCTTTTTTTTGGGGTATTGGGCAAGGTGTCCTTTGGAGTGGCTAAAGCTCTTGTTCTAGCTTTAAGTAACAGTTCTCTAGAATAGCCCCTGTCCTCAAATTTCTGTGTCATGATGTCAAGTTCTCTTGACTCATCATCGGGGTCACTACATATCCTGTGTATCCTCAAGATTATATATATATATATATATATATATATATATATATATATATGTATACACACAGTGCATCCGGAAAGTATTCACAACACTTCACTTTTTCCACATTTTGTTATGTTACAGCCTAATTCCAAAATGGGATAAATTCACTTGTGTCCTCAAAATTCTACACACAATGCCCTATAATGACAAGGTGTAAAAAGTTTTTTTGAGATATTTGTAAATTAAATTAAAAAAAAAACTGCATTTGCCACTGGTGGAGTCACTTGGCGCTGGGTCACACCTACACCCCAACATTAGCACAACGTGTGCGGCTGGTGTGCTTACGCAATTCATGTGTTTTTTCCTGGCGGATTTCACTAGGTGATGCTGCACCTGTAGTGCAGCAGGTTCCATTACATTCCTCCCACCCCGTACTCACGGGTTCCGCTCCTATGCTTGCTCCCCCCAGGTCGCAGCCTTCCCTATCTGCACCAATCACGGATCCTTACGTGGCCACTAATTCGTTGGTGGCATTGGCAGGTTCTTTGGCACCTTTGTTGGCAGCGCAGTTCACATGCCCCCCACCCCAGTGTCGGCTCAGTCATCTGCAGACTGGCAGTAAACTTGCCCCCCCCCACCCCGACGGGTTAGCTTTTGTGCGCTTACGGTTTGCAGGGTGTTTCAAGCCCTGGTTCTGCGCCTTTGGTTTCTCCTTCTATGTCTGGGAATGTGGCTATGGATTTTGTGCCTGTTATCCCTTCTTGCTCCTCTGCAGGTGTTGCTGCAGCTATGACCTCTGCTGACCAGATTGATGAGGTGGCTTTGTGCATTGCAGCACTACGGCCATATCGCACGTTTTGCCCAGGCGTGTACATGATCGTAGCAATAGAGGTAAGTACGAGGTTGTCTTCACGCTTGCCTAAAGGCACTCGTTCACTAGCAGACCTCAAAGCGACTACGGGATTGCGACATTGTGGTCATGCGGGTGTTTGTCAGTCTGTGGTGTGCCTGCGATGGACGAGCAGTCGTTCAGTGTGGGCACATCAATCATCTCCTAACATGCAAACATGATGATATCGTCGTGCTGTACGGCATGTCTGCATGATGATAGATGTCTAAACGACCAGCGGGAGCGTGCATTTTTGGACAAATTTGCAAAACTATTTGCAAGCAATTTGTGAGCGATAGAGCGATGGTGATATCATTGTCGTTCGGTTGCTCAAATTAATTGTCTGGTGGATGTGTGCCTTATGGTGTGTACCCTGCAGTGAGTCCAAGAAGGAGTTTAGAGCCACCAAGTGAACAGGGGGCTTTGGGGAGGAGGCTTTTCGGTCTGGTTCTGATTGGCTGGCGGAAATATATATACGTTTTTGCCTGCTGGTCAGACACTAGGCCAGCGGAGCATCCGAACGCGCTTCAATATGTGCATATGGTTCATGCCATGTCCTGCCTCAATAAAGGGTCCATGTGGCAAACATGTGATGTAGAGTTCTGAAAGAAACAATCGGGATTGTCCATCATTGATTTCGGGTGAAAGGATGTTGAGGTGTAGCTGGAGGTTACTCAGCCGTTTTTAGGATCCACGCAAGCAGTAACAGCGCATCTTCCCCCCAGCGAGCACTCGCTTTCTGGGCGGGGTGGGGGGCAGGGTCAATGTTTTGCCTTTAATAAGTCTTTCTGTAAATGCATGGTGTGGATTTTGACACGCTTGTCTCTGTTGTGGTAAGCTGTCTTGGGTTGGAGAAGGCTTGACCGGGGTTTTGCTTCTGCTCAAGCTTTTTTCAATTGTAGTGGCCGCGAAAATGTGGGAGGAGCGCTTGCGCAACTCTAAGCTTAGTATTCTGTTGCGATAATCTGGGGGTGGTTCAGGTTGTTAGCCATCGGCGATCATCCTCCCTGCCAGTTCTACGTTTGCTTGCTAGATTGATGTTGCATTGCTTAAATGTGTAAAATTAGCTTGGTGGAAATGATGGCTGATTGATCTTGATCTGTTGCCACATCTATTGACAGCAGTCGAAGATGTGCTTCTCGCAGTTTGAAATTCATTTGCTCAAATTGACATTTGCAATGGCGTTTTGCTGCGCATTTCGGGTTAGGGAGTTGGTGGTGCCTGCGCACGCTTCGGCATCTGAACTACTTTCTTCGGGACGTATTGTGAGGCGAGAATTATCTGTGGTGCAAGATGCTGTGCTTTAAAGCTGACCAAATTAGACGGGGTCGCTGGCTAGCTTTACAGAAGTGTCAGGACACTGGCATCTGCCCGGTGTTTTTGGCGCATGAATATTTGCGGCAGCATCCAGAGTGTGAGAAAGCGTGGTTGATGCATCAGGATGTGGTTCCAGTTAGTAAATAACAATTTGGTCAGTTTTGCAGCAGGGTATTGTAGCTCTCGGTCTCCCTTCGCACGCATATGGCACTCATTTGTTCTGAATTGGTGCTGCCACGTCCGCTACCGCTTCCGGTTTTTCACCATCAGAGATTCAGGTTCTGGGTAGGTGGAAATCCGGAGCATTCTGTCATTATGTGCATCCGATCAGGGGGCTTGCTAGCGCTTATTCGGCATGCTAACCAGGGGTTTAGACTACTCGCTTTCAGGGGTTTGGAGAGAATTTTTTTGTCCTATGGAGGCAACAAATAGTTTCACTATATAAGTAGAAAAGATCCTAGTAGGTTTTGTGTTTACCTCCAGCCTGGTTAGCATGCTTGTGTTTGTCACTAACATCGTTACTGTTGTTTTATGTTGTCCTGTCTGCGGATTGCAGGTGTGCATGGTGTGGTTTGAGAGTTGTGTTTTCTGCGATACCTTTCATAAATAAACTATATTATTTTCTTACTGCATTGTACAATGATAGGCCAGTCTGGATTATTGGCCATTCATTCATTTATTGGGCCGCTAAGTCAGCCGCTGCACATGACTTAAGCTATTTTGCTTCAGCCCATGGTTTAGGTGGTTGGGTTTTAGAGGAATGCTGTGGTGTGAATTGAAGAGGCGTCTGATGTCTACGGTGCGAATGTTTGGTCGGCCTAAGGTGATCGTGCACCTGGGTGGAAATGATGGCAGAGTTGTGGTGCATCGTGCACTCAGGATCAAAGACGTGTCATTTGTTTAGGTCTGATGTGGACCATTTGTCGGAGGCAGTTTTGCTTATGTTTGGGGAGGTGTTGTTTAAGGTGATGGTGGAGTTGGTTTAGTTTGTTTGGTGGTGGGCTGCTGCTTGAGTTGCCTTGCTTTGGCGCAATGAACGGTAGTCTGTTTTTAGTTATACAAATTAGATGGGTGCGCTCTCCTTGTTCAATGATAGGCCAGAAATGTCCCTACAGGGAAATGACACAGCCCATCTTGGCGTGCTTTTCGCTGGAGAGTTGAACACCAATGGTGATGTGTTTGGTCTGCGTTTGTTTTGTGGGAGTGTCCATTCTTTGTTGTCCGCCACCAGATTAACTTTAAGCTCACAATCAATTTCAATGGGCAACATCTAATTATCTAATTCGATAGCCCAAATTCAATATTTTATTAATTAATTATTAATAATCTGATGTCAAATAAACTTGACCTTTAATTTTAAATCCAACTCCTGTTGTCCGTGTGTTTATTTTTAGATACGTTTTTAGTTGTGTTAAGTCTGTAAGGTATAGTGCACATATCAACCATAGGGAGTTCAGCAGAGGGGCAGTGTACAGGGGCATCAGTGGGCGACAGAGGGGCTCACTGGTGCTGGGCATGCATCTGAGAAAATAAAATCAATAAGACACAGATGAATGGATGTATCAGTGAGATCCATCCATGCATCTGTGTTAAAAATTGAATATGTGCAAAATTAAAAATTAAAAAATGACGTGTCTCCCCCAAAGCACAATCATCCCTGGGCTTTTCAGAGCCAATCCTGGTTGTCAAAATACAGGGGACATAATATGTAGGGGTCCCCTGTATTTAGCACAACCAGCACTGGGCTCAGTTGAGCTGGTCCTGGTTTTGGAAATACAGGGGACAAAAAGAGTAGGGGTCCCCTGTATTATCCATAACCAGCAATGAGCTCTTTCTAGCAGGGGAGTAATACTGCAGCCAGGGGAACCTTTTTACTGGGTCCCTCAGCCATAGCTTTACCCCTGACTGCTATTCAGCCCAGGCCGGGGATCCATGGCAAGCTGGGAACTGCCCCAATGAAGGGGTTCCTCTCTCCAGGGCACCTCAGGCCTAGGCTGATAGCTTGGAGAATTCCCCAGCACCCCTGGACAGTGTGTGCTGGGTTGATTGTGTAAAGTGCTCCCCCCCTTAAAGCACAACCAGCCCCAGGCTTTTCACTTCCGGTCCTTTTTGTTAAAATACAGGGGACAAATGACATAAGAGTCCCCTGTAGTTAGCACAAGCACCAGGCTTTTCTGAGCCAGTCCTGGTTGTAAAAATACAGGGGAGTAAAGATATAGGGGTACCCTTTATTTAACATAACCAGAACTGGGCTCAGAAAGCCTGTCCTGGTTTTAAAAATACAGGGAACAAAAAAACTAAGGGTCCCATTTATTTTCCATAAACAGCACAGAGCTCTTTTTTGCGGGGGGGAAAATGCCAAAGACAGGCATCCCCGGATGCCCCGGTCAAAGCATTAACCCTGACCGCTTGTCAGCCCAGGCAAGGGATTCCTGGGGAGCTAGGAACCCCCCAATAATGGGGTCCCCCTCTCCAGGGCACCCCAGGCTGCTAGCCCGGAGTTATCCCCAGCACTCCTGTGTGGTGGGTGCCGATTTGATTATGTTAAAGTACAGTGCAAATAAAGAAGTAAAAAAATTGTCCTTTGCAGGTAAACTACAGGTCCCAGCAAGCCTCCCCCACATGCTGGTACTTGGAGAACCACAAGTACAAGCAAGTGGGGCATTAAGGGCCTGATGGTACCTACAGAACCCCTATAAAATAAATATTAAAATAAAAACATAACAACAAATGTTTTAATAATTTATTTTGCTGCACCTTCACCTGGGGGGCAGCAGCCTTTAAGCTCTTTTACATGGCTGCCACCTCCACCAGGACTTCCAAGGCATCTTCACCTGGTGGGCACCAACCCACCAGGGTTTCTGGTGTCTTCACCTGGTGGGCGCCAACCCACTAGGGCTTTTGGCATCTTCAACTGGCAATCGCCAACCCACCAGGTTATCTGGCGTCTTCACCTGGTGGGCTCCAACCCACCAGGGCTTATGGCGTTTTTGACTGGCAGATGCCAACCCACCAGGGCTTTTGGCGTCTTCACATGAAGGATGCCATCCCACCAGGGGTTCAAGTGCCTTACCCTGGGGAGTGGCAGCCAATTAGCTCTTTTTCGCTGCTTTGAACTCTTTTGCATGTTTGCTGCCCACTAGGACTTCGATCGTCTTCTTTCTTCAGGTGCTCTTCCATGCCGCTACCTCACGCTGGCTTATATAAGCCAGCTGAGGGGGCATGGCAATGATGTAACAAGCCGTGATTGGCTCGCAGTGGCCATCTTGAATTTCAAAAATGCAGCTGAGGTGCCATTTTTGAAATTGGCATTGATGCTGGACTCTACAGAATCGAATTGGCCTGCCACAATGGCAGCTACCTCCACCAGGTCATGCCGATGCCTGCACTGCCGCCGAGTCCTAATACAGTATTACAAATGAGCAGTTGGTTTTGACAAAAACCAAACATGCACCTGATCTTCGGGGTCCCAAGTGGAACCGAGTCTTGGGTACTTTTTGGGGATCTGAGTAGAACCAAGTACCGGCTCAGGTCTTCCCGCAAGTCAGATCTCAGATCTAAAAAACGTATCTTGCATGTTTTTGATTGCATATAAGTCCCTCCGTCATTATTTCAGGTGCCAAACTTAGTAAAATATTACTGGAAATTAAGTGTTATTGATGTTAATAATACTATGAGAACAAAAACAGGTCCAGGTTACATGATTGTAGGTGTTTTTATCAATTTTTAAAATAAATCCAAAACCAAAACCGAACCAAACATATCTGTGCAGACCCCTGTATTTTGGTTTTGGTGTTTTGGTTTGGTTTTGGCTTTGAAAACTAATGTCATTTGGACCTGTTTACGCGAACCCCAAAAGTGATCATAGTCGTGGCTCTGTTTGACTTAATATATAATTTGTATTTATGTGTGTGCGTGAAGTTTATACAGGTATGTGCCAAACTATGTAACTGCTTTGGGGATAGTTTGCAGTTGGACATAAATAAATATTGGATGACTCTTCTCAGATGGATTTATGGCCATGGTGTTGCTTTCACAATCTCCTTGAAATGCTTTCTGAAAAGTAGGCAGTTCATTCATCTCAAATCCATATTAAATAACTTGATTAATCTCCAAAACTTTAATCAAAATGTGATAAATATACATAACTCTTAAAATATACGTACCAAAACAAAATACTGTTAACATATACTGTATAGGTACACACACCTTAGTGATGTAAGTATACACATTTTTGCATGTACACTGTATACATACAGATGTGTACGCAGCAAACCGTGCCACACATGGATACATGCACTGCGTTTGCACCCGTGCAGCGATAGGATTGCAATCGCAGTGCATGACATAGCGTATACTGCTGCCGTTAATCTATGGCGCGATGCGTGTGCACATTTGTAGCGCGATCGGCACAGATGTAGCAGGACACATCTGTACACACCCTTCACAGCAGGCAGTTTATTTGTCTGTCTTATAGGAAGCCAGAGCTTTGACCTCACCATTACGGAAACTTAAGTTTAAAAGTTATTTGAACAGTTAATGATCACAGCTTGGCAGAAATCCCAAATGAGAGTTATTCACCTGGGATCGTCAAGCTTTGTTGCAGAACATTACAACAACATTTTAAAAACCCTGCATTTGTTACCACAACACGGCTGTTAGTATTGGGAAAATGTTTAAAAAAACAACACTTTTAATATTCATCAGGCGCCATTAGGTTACTCTAGTAAATACACACATAAACAGAAGAAGCTCTAATACACTTAAGAAAGAAACTTCAAATTTGTTTCTTATTTTAATCAAATTAATAATTAATTATTTTATTGAAGAATAATACATTTTGATTATTTTTAATTACCGGCTACTTCCCAACTAGTTGGAGTTTTGTCACGATCATACATACAGGAAAATTCCATGTGAAAACAACACAAATTTTAAATCATCTAAAACTAGCCACAGTAATAGTAGGAAAAATCATCCAACAGTTAAAAAGAACATGACGCTGTCACATTGTAAGCCACTGTAAACCAAACTAATCTTTAGCATCAGGAAGAGTACAGAATCCGGTAGTATATGTCCATATATTGCAACATACAGGTATAATGCATACAGGGGTCTATTTACTAAACCTTGGATGGAGATAAAGTGAATGGAGATCAGTGGCAAACGCAGGATTTCTAGAGGGGGGTTTCCAAATGCTTGATTTTAGAGTGAGTGTGGCCAGTCCATGAAGAAGGCAGAATTAGGACTCAACCAGTTTTAATATGCATCATACAAAGTGTATTGTGTATCATAATTCCAGCATATACAGGACCAGCGATCACAATAAGCCAATAGATGCAGCAGTAGGGCCATCCTGCCTGAGCTGGATGTATTTATTTTAGATGTGGGCACCAGAAGGACCGAGCACTGCCATGGACATATATGTACATATTGGGCTCTATAGCAGTGCATCCCTAATAGTGCATTATTTCCAGATCTCCTAGTTGGTGCACAGGTTATTTATTACTCTCTGATTCATGTTAAAAGATCCACAGGTGGTGCTAATTATTTCATTTGTGATACTGAGAAGAACATGCAACACTAGCAAAATTCTATTATATTACTATTTCTACTGTGGTCGTGTGTGTGCTGGGGAGGGGGGTTTCCAGGCAGACGGAACCCCCCCTGCGTTTGCCTATGGAGATAAGGTACCAGCCAATCAGCTCCTAACTGCCATGCCACAGGCTGTGTTTGGTAAATGACAGTTAGGAGCTGATTGGCTGGCACCTTATCTCCATTCACTTTATCTCCATCCAAGGCTTAGTAAATAGACTCCACAGTATGAAGTGTGCCAAATTTTTGAAACGTGTGATCACTCGTAGACAAAACATTTTGTTTTATTTATACAATAGTATAAATACATCCATATTATTTTTTAGCTTTAAAGTTAAAGGTGTTGTCTCATTTCATGTTGTATATATTTAACATACTCTCTGTAATTTTACATTTTGCATGCTCAATTTTTGTGCCCCAGTCAACATGCTTTTAATGTACAGTACTGCCAACTATAAAATAGCTGACACCTCAAAACGACAGTTCAAGAGCAATATTTCTTCTGAGTAGTTCATGAAAAATTTTGCCCAAAACAAATACTGTGGGGTCTATGTACTAAACCTTTGAGAGAGATAAAGTGGACGGAAATAAAGTACCAACCAATCAGCTCCTAACAGTTATTTTTCAAACACAGCCTGTAAAGTGACAGGAGCTGATTGTTTGTCACTTCATGTCCGTCCACTTTATCTCTCGCCAAGGCTTAATACATAGACCCCTGTGAGAAAACTTGGGATCCATCTGAATGTTCGGATTAACCTATTTGTGCCTAGTGGATCATAGGGCAGCTAAAGCAGCCTACTGGTTAGAAAGTGTAATTTTCCAAACAGTACTTTATTTATGTGCATATTAAAAAATATATATTTTTTCTTTTCACTGAGATTATCGCGGAGTTAAACTTGGAAAACCCAAACTCTTCTCCCTCATTGTCCATGCTTAAAATATTCATTCCTAAATTTGACAGCTGTCAAATCAGTATTATAGATACATTTGCGCTGACTACTGTATTTATTCTAAGTTCTCAAAAATGTTGAGAGCTGTAAGTCAGACTATTGCTAGCAGAAGTATGAGTGAGTATATTGAGAACTGTGGGAGTCTCAGATATGGGAAACCTGTAATTTTTACATTTTGGGTTAGAAAAACAGAATTTATTTATTGAAAGATAGTACTTTAAGTGTAACATTTGCCAGTCAACTAGATTTTCCTTGTGTTTTTCTTCATGTAGTTATATATTTAGGTTTTAGGTGAGGTGGTAACTTGTTTGCCACCCAATAAGGAACCATACATCATTAGGGTAGCTTATTTCTTGCCCTCACCAATAGCAACAGCTCTTGAAACTGTGGGCCTGATTCAGACCCGGTCACTTGATGCGGACGCTCGCTCCCAGCGTATGCAAATTCAGCTAAGTGATGTCAAGGCAGGCGATCGCACGGCAAGGCATAAGCATGCCAACTATGTCTTGGCGTGTGATCACTTTGTGTATGCAGACGCCCACCAGCCTTTCTTTAGCCGCCCACTAGTGAACATCATCTCCAGGAAGTATATACAACCATCGGTACATCGGGTTCCATCGGAACTGACCGCAGCGCTTGCGGTTGACTGTACTCTACAGTGTAAAATTCAACCAGGTGACGTGTACTATGACGCTGCCTGTTAATTATGCACGCCTCTGAAATGGCATTAAGATGCTCAGGTACGCCTGCGTTCGCACCTCCACTCCCGCATACGCACTTTGCAAAACATTGTTCGCTCCAAGCTGTTGCTTGCTAGCGAATTGGTGTGAATCAGGCCCAGTGTCTGATACCTTTGTGATCATTGGTGTTAATAGACTACTGACATCACAATACAGTAGGTGGCATGAACAATGTTAGATATGGAGATAGATATATTGCACTCTACATTAACCACATCTGACTTTTTTAAGATTTTGGCCTCAAAAATGATTGATCTTTTAAAAACTGTAATTATGTAAAAAACATTTTTTAAAATGAATGAAAATATGTTATTGAAAATATATATATATATATATATATATATATATATGATCAGGGGTTGTCTAGCACCACCCTGTGTCCAAAGGCCCCCTTTGTAAAATTACCTTGCACCCATATTGGCAATAGACGACCCCAATGGCAATGGAGTAAGTTTTTACCTATTTTAAATCCCTTCATACCCCACTGTCAATTTGTATTGGGTATAACACTGCCACTCACAGTTAATAGAGACCCCTATCAGATGCTGCTCTGTAGTTACACACTCTGACCATCAATAGATGGATTTAATGGATTTACACACTCTGACCATCAATAAATTGCGATAGTTTTGAAATAAGTAAAACTAGTTACATGGGTTACAATTTGCATACCAAACATTGATAGCAGGGGTGTTTTAACAGATGAGGGGTCCGTGATCAATACAGTTAAACTGGACTATGTTTTTTCTATCAAATCAGAGTTCACATCATGGAGCAAAAGTGTAAGTAAAAGTGAGGCACATGTATTCTTCTATTATCTTTTTTTTAACTTGTGCAATGGGAAAGTAGAGCTTGAGGTGCTGGTCTTGAAGGCTCCGACTTTACCAGAACTGACCCTGGTCTATAGTGAGTGAGTCCTTCCTGGTAATCCTTCAACTTATTAAATGAAATGTTCTGCTTCTTACAGTGGAGATCAGTCCCCAGCTCTTACTAGCTCAGGACCGAATTCAGATGTGCACGCTATTCCCATATTTATGCAGTCGACCAATTATCAATTGACTGTGCATGCGTCACAGTTGCACTGTGCATGTGCCAAGGTAACTTTTTGTTATTCCACTCGCAGTCATTACTTCGCAAAGTGATTGACAGTCAATGACCATTTGGAGGAGGTAACGGGGAGTTGCAGCAAAAAACATCCACTGTCACAGATAATTCGATAATTGGTCATCTGCTGGCAGGAATTAGAGATCGTGGAAGGACTTAGAGTGCTGAATTGCACTACACAGCTAATGCTTCTTCCTCATGATGTCGGCCCACTTAGTTGATGAAAAGCCCCAGGTTGGCACAATCCTTTATTTATTCACATAAACTAATTCTATTAAAAAATAAAATCCAGTACATTGTTGCAATAATGTTGCAGCTCCTTGAAAAACAGTTTCCTTAGTGTTTTAGAGAAAAAAGGAAGTAGGAAAAGAAAAAGAATGATTGCATAACATATTTTGATGTGGAGGATTTAAGTTTCAGCAAAAAACTGAAGTTGTCTTTCCTAGGGGAGACATAATGAATACAATTTTTTTTTCTCTAGCGTTCAAACATCCAAACTACACATGAATCAAGTACAGCCATTCACAAGCACTAACAAGAACAACAAAAGAATCATTAATTGCTCATTGTTACAGTCTATGCTCCACCAAAAATGAATTTTAAACACTCAGGGTACCATAATATGAAATAAAATAGATTTATAAATACACAAAGGCTTCATTTTTGAAACTGTTGCAAAACTCAAAGATACTAAAAAAATTGTCAAGCACAATGAACATACTTAAAGATGTTTATAAATATTTTCCCGGGAGCCATCTAAAGATCAGTTTAGTCATGGTACACAGCAGAGGGCCTTCGTCCTTAGTGTTAAATCCAATGCCAAGAAATGCTGTTGTTATGGTTTGGCAATTTACCCAGCAGCGGGGAACACAAGGATAATTACAAAGAAATATTTTTTTCTTAGATAATTTAAACATCAATATTTAACCCTTACAACAGATCAGTACATTGGATTTAGACATAATTGTAGTTTTACACTGAAACATCTTGCAATGGCAAAATCCTCCTAATGCATACTGTGATATAGTATGTTCTTGACCATTAGCAGTTATTCTGCATCTGAATCTTTATATAGGAATATTAAGTCAGGAAGGAGGATGTGCACACCAGGACATCTGGGGCTGCCAGATAATTCAGTTAATTTCTATTCCCTTGAACCTGGAGGTGTTAATTTGCAAGCACAACAGCAAAGCCTGAAGAATGCTAATACGTCATTTGAATGATTAATGCAATCAGGGGAATTGGGGGACCTTTGTTTACTCTTTTATTTTGACATTGCACAGTAAGTCTGAGTGTTGTGAATGCAGTAAATAAAAGTTGAGTTTATGCGCCTTTTATTCAAAGCACACGTACCTGGTCGGCCTTGGGCAGCTTGGGAGAGAAAGAATAAAAGGGTCAGGTTCAAATAAAGTTTTTTGGTTGACAACTTAAAAAAAATTAAACATGTTTGTTAGCTAAACTGTGGCCACCTGGGTCTTCAGTCTTTAAAAGTTTCACTTTGCATTGTATGACTAGAATGAATATAATTTTTCACCTCATTACATTGCCTGTATCTAAATTATTCTTAAATATATTCATACATTCCTGCAGCATTTGCTATCTGGCCATTTTAAAAATAATTTTACATGTAATTATACAATTGTAACCTAGACTGAAATCATTGCTTTTCAGGTGTGAAACGTATTGTCCGCTAGTGAATAGTTTTGAAGTTGGAAAACCGTCCATCCGTTGTAAATGTATATTTAATGCTATTATAGTAAACGTGTAAGGAACCAAAATATAGTTTCTGAAAACTAACTTTTAGCAAATTGGACAAAGTCAATAACCCTGGAATCAGAAACCGTTAAACATGATTAAAGATCTTCAGCTCAATGACCTATTTGCTATATTTTGCAGAAAGTTCTATCTTCATTAAATTAATCTGCAAAGAGTATTTCTTGTTCAAACCTAATAACATCAGCATTATTGTGGTTTATAGGTAGACAGGACACAAACCAGGTCTTTTAGACGTAATCAGGTGTACAGGTTCAATATAAACATGGCAGAGAATAGAATAACAACTGACCTTCTCCACTATAGTTACATCTATCAGTGTACAAATGACATGTGGTTATGCAGCAGTCACAAGCTGCAGGTGGATTATTATTATTATTATCATTTATTTATATGACGCAACAAATGTTCCGCAGCACCTTACAAAGTACATAAACAAGTTGTAGACAAGCGACTTACAGAACAATACAATACAGGACCAGGACATGGATAATATATATTGCTACATTAGAGACAATAACCACACGTACACGCAGGGGGGGTTTCCGAGTACCTAGAAACCCCCCCTGCCCGTTGCTCCACTTGCCGCAGGCCCGAGCGGCTGAGCAATTTTGCTTTTTTTTTTTTCAAGAGTCCCGACTGCCTGGGCTGGCTGTAGGGGGAGCTCAGGGTGCAAGCCCCTCCCAGTCAGTTCCTGCACAGGGGCACCATCGTGACCGGCATCTGAGGATCGGGACCGGCATCTGAGGACGAGCGCGCCTGCTGCCGGGTGACACAGTGTAATCCACTGTTGCCAGCGTTGTCGAGTCCCGTAGCCGCACGCTGTGGGTGGAGGTGCGTGGGTAGGGAGGGTTGAGTGGGCGGGCAGGCGGTGGAGGTGCCAGACAGTATTTATTTGGCTAAGTCTGTATTCATGTTCTTAGGTAAGCGCTGGCTGCGCTGCAGTGTGTGTCTGTGTTAGTGTATGTGTTTGTGTGTATGAGTGTGTCTATCAGTGTGTGTATTTGTGTCTGTGTGTGTGTATGTGTGTATGTATCTGTCTGTGTGTGTGTGTGTAGGCTAAGGGAGGGGAGTGAGAAAAGCATGGCAAGAGATTCAGATCAGGACTTGTAGGAGTATACAGTATACACTGTAGAGCAATTTATTATAAAAGTGTTAGTATTAGGGACTACTACAGGGCGCATTATATAAGGGGCACTACTGGGGGCACTGCATAGGGGGGACTATATAAGGGGCACTGCATAAGGGCACCACTACTGCGGGCACTACACAGGGAGGTACTATATAAGGGGCACTACTGGAGGGCACTGTATAATGGGCACTACTGGGAGCACTGCATAGGTGGGACTACTACTAGGGGCACTGTATAAGGGGCACTACTGGGGCACTGCATAGGGGCATCACTACTGCGGGCACTACATAGGGGGCACTGTATAAGGGGAATTACTGGGGGCATCTATATATTTATTTGTGGCTAGATGTTTTTTCAGTAACCAAGTATTTGGAAACCCCCCTTTGAAAATCCTGCGTTTGCCACTGATAACACCCAGATAAGCAACAGAGTATAAGCAACCAAGTGTTAGGTGCCCTAGTGGTGAGTACGAAGTAGATGAAACTAAAGTAGGGAGAAGCACAAGAGGGTAGAGGGCCTTGCTCGTAAGAGCTTACATTCTAAAATAACAGTTATGTACTCCAGAATTACATACCGTGTACTGTCAGCCATATTAGAAAATCCACTGATGGAGAAATGGAGCTGCATATAAAGGAGAAAACTTATTTATTCAAATAATAATAATGTTTAAGTGCAGATAGAGTATTGATATAGACTTCTAAGTCCAAACTGATAATAATCAAATAAATCCAATTGTACATGTCAAAGTCAAAGGCTGGAGAAAGTCATAGTAATGTTAAACAAGCCGGGCTAAGTGCTGGCAGCAAAAAAACATGGTCATAAGAATACCTAAGTATAGCAAAACAATATATTGCACTGAATAAGCACCGAATCAGCACAATGAGTATATTTCTGAAGTACAAATCACAGCACAGAAGTACAGTAGGTAATATAACCAGTATGAGTGAACCACCAGGCAAGCTATTTAAATTTAGAAAAAAAGAGAGACCATATAACCAATAATAATTATACATAATATGCGAGGCTTTGGCATAAATTTGGCCAAAATTATGAGCTTACCCACCAGCGTCAAGGTAACCTCATTGGGTAAGTCCCTAACACTATGGGGGTTCATGTCTGGGGCATGGAGCACCCCCAATCCATCCCAGCCAAACCACCCCAGGGCATCACACAAAATAAAATAAAAAATAGCAGTGAAGTGTTGAGGTGTTAGGTAAGTAAAAGTGGCTACTTAGTGTTGAAAGTGTTAGAAAAATTAAAAACAAATGTGTGAAATGTAACACAGAGTTATATAAAGTGTTAAAAATAAGTGTTAAGTGGTTATACCCCAAAGAGGTCCAGCCAGAGCAGTTTAAAGGGACCCATATCCCAAAATTCACCCCACAGCTAACTTGCGACATAGTACTGACTTACTACTACTACTACTACGGAATCGGTTCAATTCCCAGCAGTGATAGCCCGACAAATGCAGAGATCCCGACTGCAGAAGCCCGACAGCTCTGGAAATCCCGATTGTGGATAGGTAAGTACTAACTAACCTAACCTAATCCCCTAACCCTAACCCTCCTTAGGGGTGCCTAACCCTAACCTCCCCCCCAAGTGCCTAACCCTAATCCCCCCTCTAAGTGCCTAACCCTAACCCCCCCTTCCTCGCTGCCTAAACCTAAGTCCCCCGAGGGGGTGCCTAACCCTAAGTCCCCCCAGGGGTGCCTAACCCTAACCCTCCCTCCCCCTAACCTAACCCTAACCCTCCAGAGGGGGGTACCTAACCCTAAGTCCCCCCCAGGTGCCCTAAACCTAACCCTCCCTCCCGTGGCTGTCCGCTCACGGCACCCGGCATCCCTTCAATTGGGATGCCGGGTGCCTGTCTCCTGGCATTGGGGCAATGTCAGGCATCTACATCTAGACACCTGGCATTTCATCCCTCACCGGGATGTGACAGTTGGGAAGCTGGCTGCTGGTATTAAGGCAGCCGGCTTCCCAATTGTATACCACTACTACTTACTACCTGGCACTACCGATGCCAGGTTGTATACTCATACTACCCGGCAGCGATTGGAGTTATATATCTATGAGGTCCCTCTCTATACCCCTATATTTGAAGTGTGGTTAAGATCTTGAGGCTGTGCAAATAATAAATAAATATGCAGTGTGTTTGTTTAGGCAGCCAATGAGAGTCAGACAGACTCTCATTGGCTGCTGCACCCACAGCCGGAGCCGGGCTGGAGCTCACTCATGAGCTCCACTTTCTGGCTCCCGCAGTGGTGATGGGAGAGACTTGAAAACTGTGCACTAAGGGTCTGATTCAGACCCGCTCGCAAGTGCTATGCGCTCGTGAGTGGGTCGATGTTAGGCCACTGTGCATGCGCATGCCGGAGCCGGCTCCCACGTGCGCATGCACGAGACCCTGCTAGCGACGGGTGCTCCGTCACTCCGGGTCTCGCACCAAAAGGGGGCGGCTGTCGATTTTGATCGACAGCTCGCACCGTTTTGGAGGCGTGGCGTGGGGGTGGCTTTACAAATGAAAGCGTTCCCATGCGAACGCCTGCCATTTCTGGGCGGCCCCACTGACATCACCGGTGATGTCAGTGGCAGAGTTTCAGGCTCTTTTAGAGCCAGAAGCTTTCTGGGTCTTGCAGCTACGAGATCCTACCACAAGGGTCTCGTCACAAGTCCGATGGTCGCGATGGTCTTGACCATTGCGACCATCATCCTGGCCGCTCGCAATAGCTGTGGGTGGTCACCCACAGCTATGCGAGCAGCCAGGAGGCTGCTACAAAAATAAAAATAAAAAAGCCCTGATTCAGAGCGAGCGCGCTTTCAGAGTGTCCGGCTCTGAATCAGGGCCTAAGTGCCAATGAGTATTATGTGGAGTGTCTTGCATGTAAAGAAAGGTTGTCCTCCTTAATTGCAAATAAATATTAAATCAAGATATTACTGTGCACTACTCCTTTACTGACTAAGTGTGATCTGTCTTAATGTATTGGAGTTATATATCTACAAGGTCCCTCTCTATACACCTATTTTTGAAGTATGGGTAAGATCTTGTACAATCCTGAGACTGTGCAAATAATAAATAAATAAATATACAATAATCTTATTGTGAGGTTCTGACTTTGTTGTGGACCCGGGGTGGTGATAGGAGCAGACACAGAAGCATAATTAGATGAAAAAGTGGAATTTTTAATTAGTGACTTAGAAGACATGGGAATGGCAAATGAAAAAGTCCAGGTATAGCACTAAAGTGCACTTGATAACTGTAGTGAGGGTAAATGGGAGAATGTCCAGATAGTGACAGGCAGGAACAGTCCAGTATACAGGTATGGTGAGCTGTTACAGAATGCAGGTATGGTGAGCTGTAACAGAATGCAGGCAGAGGTAATGAAGTCCAGCTGGGTGTGAGTGGAGGAAAGGAGCAGGGACAGCAGGTTCAGGTACTCAGGCAGGTGAAAAGGTATATGGAGGGTGCAGGGTAAGTCGAGCAGGTTGGAGCAGGCAAGGTTCAGGCTAGTAGTGCTTCCAAGGAGGCAAGTAAGGCACAGGTACTCTCTCTTAGCCGCAGCTGAGAAACACGTTGCACTGGCAAGGAAGGAAGGCTCTGGACTTTCCTAAATAGCCAGTGCTGAGCTGTGACTGGCTGGAAAGAACACAATTACCTCACAGGTAATACCCGGTGACCACCATGCCGAGAAACCCTGGCTGTGACACTTATAATAAAATGATCATAATGTTACCAAAATCCTTTCTGGATAATAAAGATGCCACTAAAACCCTCATCCACTCACTGGTCATATCCAGATTGGACTACTGTAACTTTCTCCTAGCTGGCCAACCAAGTCTCTCACCTCTCTCCACTACAATCGGTTCTCAGTGCTGCTGCTTGGCTCATCTTCCTCTCCAGACATTCTGCATTTGCTTCCCTTCTCCTTCAAGCCCTACACTGGCTCCCCTTCCCCTTCAGATGCCAATTCAAGGTTCTTACATTCGCCTACAAAGCCCTCATCAAATCCTCTCCCACATACATTTCTGACCTTCTCTCCCTTCACACTCCCACCCATCCACTTTGCTCAACAAATGTATGCCGCCTCTCTTGCCAACTGATTACTTCCTCCCACTCCCGCATCCGAGATTTTGCCCGTGCTGCTCCCTACCTTTGGAATGCTCTCCCTCTCCCTATCAGACTCTCCACCTCTCTACAAATCTTCAAACTGGCTCTCAAGACCCACTACTTCATGAAAAATTAAGGCCTTTCAGCACTCATCCTAACCCACCTCATGCTCTTTCCTTCCTATCTTCCCCTTCTGTGCCACACCTGTCTGTCTGCCCCTCCCCTTATAATGTAAGCTCTCATGAGTAGGGACCTCTTCCCTCATGTGCTTCTCTTTACATTTTCTTCTACTCTCTACTCCCCATTACAGCACCTAACACGGGACTGCCAACTCCCGTCAGCTTATTATGAGTGTTTTAATCACTATTTCTGCAATGTATATAAGTCATGTCCTTGTCCTGCACTGTAATGTACTGTAAGTTACTTGTTTCTTGTTCACCTATTAGTTCTATGTACTATGTAAGGCGTTGCAGAACACTTGTGGCGCCATATGAATAAAGGATAATAATAATAATAATAATAGTAAACATGTAATATACAAACTAGAATGGTATCCAGAACCAATCTGTGGTCTAATAACATATAAATCTAATGAATAAAAAACTCACTAACATGCAAAAAGCCCAAAATAATAAAAAAAAGTAGATGGTATAGTTGTTGATAGTTGCTGTATGTTTCAAAGGTCAAAATGTTCCTTACTCCAACGCAGTGGAGAACACTTTCATTGATGTGCAAGATGCTGAAACTCTTTTTAAGTAGTCACCTGTGAAGTGAGTTCAGACACAGCCAGATTGAGTCAGGTGATTCCCCTAATTAGACTTTTGGAAAAGCAGCTCAAGAAACTGAAGAAGGAGATGAAACAAAGCGATTCCTATAAGTATGTCATGAGAACACCTCTACAGCAATTATGTCAAGAGGCCCCTGTAATGGTGGATCCAGTGGGGACAAATTAATATTGTGTGAAGATGATGTACATACTGATGAGAGTTAGGATGATAATGGCGATGACCGCCGGTCTAAATTCCAATGGCTGAAGCCCGACAAGGGAAATACTGACGCCTGTCTTAATACCGGCTCTGGAACACAGGCTTAGTGTTAGCCGTGTGGGGGGGGAGGGTCAGTTTTGGGTTACATAGCAGGGTTAGCGTTAGGTTTCGGGGTGGGAGGTTAGGGTTAGGCACCCCTAGCTGGGAGGGTTAGGGTTAGGCACCACTGGGGTGGTTAGGTTTAGGCACTAATGGGGAGTGTTAGGGTTCGGGTGTGGGGTAGGGAGGGTTAGGGTTATGCTAAAATAAGGGGGTTAGGGGAGAAGGGGGGGGTAATTATAATTACCCGACCCCTGTCGGGACACCAACCATCTGGATGCCGCTGTCGGTATCGATAGCTGTACTGTGACATTTCTGGATGTTGAAATCCACAAATGTGATGGCAAAAATCAACACCTTGCTATACCGCAAGCCCACTGACCGCAACTCCTTTCTACACGCTAATAGCTTCCACCCTAAGTCCTCCAAGTATGGCCTGCCATACTCCCAGTTTTTACGGGCTAGACGCATTTGCAGTGACAACATGACAGCCTCTGACAATATCGATCTGATGATCTCTAATTTTGTATCTAGGGGCTATGATAAAGCAGCTTTATTGAAAGCAAAAGCTAAGGCTATGTGCTTGTCTTGCGAAAGTTTATTGAGTAGGAAAAATCCAACAGCCACACAGAACCGATTTCCATGGGTCAATCATTACAACACTCTGAAAATTAATTCTATCTCTAAAAAATTTTGGCCAATTATGCAAAATGACCGTGACCTCAATCTGTCTGACACCTCTATTATGCCCTGCTATACTCGGGGGAAAAACATCCAGGACTGGGTAGTGCAACCTGATATAAGCAAACTTGGTATTAGTGGCAGTGATACGTTTTTGAGTTTAAAGAAGGGATGCTATAAGTGTCTAAACTGCCTTACCTGCAGATACATGACAGCAGGGGATTCATTCTATCATCCCCACAGTGGCATGCGGTTTTATATCCGCCATAGGGTAACTTGTACAACAAAATTCATCATCTACATGATGACGTGTCCATGTGGCCTTAGCTACATTGGCAAGACTGACAGGACACTTCGCGAACGAATGTCGCTACATAGATCGGCCATTCGAGTGCCCATCAATTGTGGCTCTAGTGATCAACCGGTGGCCAGGCATTTTGCCGAGGCTGGCCATAATTTATCCACCCATAGATATATTATCATTGACCACATTCCGGCTTCCAATCGTGGGGGCAACAGATCGCAAAAACTACTTCAATGTGAGTCACAGTGGATATACAGACTGGGGACAATCTGCCCTGGTGGTCTGAATGATAGTTTAGGACTACACAGTTTTTTATGAAGGGTGATCTTGGATGTCTGTCCGGATCCCCCCACTCATAACTCTCTGTGGAGTATCTATGTGGTATACCTGTTCGTCATTTAAGTACACTCAGTGTTGGTTATATATCAATCATCAAGTACAATTGTTATGGTTGACATGTAGGATCTAAATCATATTATCACCATCTAATGTGTGCATGCATTGGATGTCAGTTGACCCATGTATTAGTGTTACAATACATGTGGCGACTAAGTGATTTATACTGCTCCTTCAATCTTTTGTTATTTGTTTTTAGACACATTGATTGTTGCCTCGGCAACGGGTCGCGCTTGTGACGTCACATCGTGGCGCCTTGAGTCGGAACCCGGATGCGGAGGCTGTACACGTGGTGTGGTGCTGGGTCTATGTAAGTAACTGTCTTTGCATTTGTCTTTTAATCTTGAAAACGATGCATTAAAGCATCGAAACGTTGATTATACCTGCACACTTGTCAGTGTTTCATTTGGAGTGCCGCTGAACTGCTCTGGTTATATATATATATATATATATATATATATAAAGAAATCCATTTATTTAGATGCAGCCTTAATATAAACTTGTCACTCCATTATTGTGCTACGTTTCAGATGCATTTATTACATCTTTTGTCAAGGTATTGTACACATAGAAACTGTCTTACCTTAAATACTGTAGCAATAAAGCCAAGTGAGACAAATGCGGGACAGGCATCCCTCCACTTCCGGGTGTCACATTCCTCCCGGGTGTTAGGTAATGCATGCAGAGTCTGGCAATAATATGCATAATTATAGTTAAACACTTAATCAGCCGCTACTAGAATATATGTACAGTACAGTATGTCAACATCATTATATCAGCTTAATAAACAGCAATGGAAAAAAAGTTCATTATCCAATTCTAGCAAATAATAAATAGGCAAATAAAACCTGTATATCTAAATCAGCAAACAATGGGCCTGATTCAGCAGTGATCGCAACTGCGATTATGCACGCAATTGGCTGATTGTTGCGTTCTGCGTATGCATCGGAGTACGCATGTGCAAACACTCCACTGCTGTATGGACTGCAATTGAAGTGACTACGCAGACCCATTGCAGAGTTATTCACAGGAAGTACCGTTTGGGGGTGGTGACAGGGGGGTGGTTGGCGAAACACAAGAGTGCCAGTGTGTTTGAGCACTGTTGCAGGGACGTGCATAAATTAGCATCTGCGATGCCATACGCTGCTTGGGATTTCACTGCGTGCGATGAGGTTAGCAATTCCTGAGTAAGGTCAGACCTTGTGCAAGTGTGCGTGTGGCTACGATTGTACTCGATGTTACCAATGGTTTCACAGACTTGCTAAGTATTACAGGTATGTGTAAGTTAAAGGGGGCATTTCTCATTAAACATTAGACTAAATGAACTGCTGATAACATTCTAATAACATCCATCAATAAATAGTCAAAAATAAAAAAGGTAATAGGAGCACAACAGGTGAATAAAGAGTGCCAAATGTAAAAAATAATGTGCTATGTATATGGACGAATCCAAAACAGCATCTCTCAATATGAATTACAGTCTGAAGTGTAGATAAAGCAGCAATCACAGCCAAGTAACTCTGACTCTGATGGATAATAATATGGTTGCCCTGCCAGGATCACAATCATGTAGCCAAACAGACCGGGCACTACATATAGAAAGCTCAATTGCCAGGGTGCAAATCCTAAAAACAAAGCAGGACATTTATCTTGAACATAGAATCAGATACAGGCAGCACTCCTTGGACACTCAATAATCCAAAATTGTCAGGTGATGGCATCTCGGCAGTTGGAGTACAGTCCTGCATGATGACAAGGCAGCCTCTCAGAGAATCCAATCTGTGTCTGTTGGTGTGGTAATCTCGTTGAAGATTAGACATGTGACGCTGTTTCAGCCAATAGGATGGAGTCTCCTATGTCATGGAATCAGGGGTGTATTAAGAGAGGAGAGGGCCCATGTGCTGTCTCCGTCCAGGACCCCCTACTCTCTCTCTGGCAGCCAGCAGCGCACTGAGGGCCTGATTCAGACCCGCTCACTAGCGCATAACGCTTGCAAGTGGGTCGATGGCCGGGCAGTGTGCATGCCACTACGCATGCGCGAGCCCCGTAGTGAGTGAATTTTCACTCGCTACGGGACTCACTACAAGACGGGGCGGCTGTCGATTGTGATTGACAGCTCGCCCCGTTTTGTAGGCATGCAGGGAGAGTGGCTAGACAAACGGAGACGTTCCTGAAGGAACGCCTGCCGTTTGTGGGCAGCCCAACTGACATCACCAGTGATGTCAGTAGTGAACTTCCTGCTCTATTAGACCCTCGCGAGCACAGGACGCTCGCAATCGGGTCGATGGTACCCAAATGCGCATGCGCACAATGGAGGCTGCTCCGTCGTGCGCATGCGCGAGACCCGGCGAGCGACGGGGAAGCCGTTGCTCAGGGTCTTGCACCAAAGGGGGCGTGCTGTCAATGGTGAGTGACAAAACGCCCCCTTTGGTGGGCGTGCCATGGCGTGGCTGCCCAGACGGAGGCGTTCCCATGGGAACGCCTACCATCTGGGTCCGGCCCCACTGACATCACTAGTGATGTCAGTGGGAATGATTTTGGCTCTGATAGAGCCCAAATCACTCCAGGGCTAGCGGCAGCGTGACCCTACCGCAGGGTCTCATCGCAAGCCCGATGGTCGTGATGGTCTTGACCATCGCGACCATCATCATGGACGCTCGCATAAGCTGTGGATGGTAACCCACAGCTATGCGAGCGTCCAGGAGGACGCACCAAAAAAAAAACAAAAAAACGCCCAGATTCAGTGCGGGCGCTCGTTCAAAGCGTCCGGCTCTGAATCAGGCCCACTGTGTAGTACTTGGGTCTATTAGTAGGTGCAGTATGTACGGGATGTCCCTCCACAAAATGTGTAGATTACACAATTAGCCTCTCTTACTGTGTATATACACTATACTATTTCAGTCTTGATGAGTTTTATATTGTGTAGTGCAGACAGACCTGCGGCCCATTCTCCTATGTGGTGATAATGTAGCAGAGACCACCTTCAGAATTACCCCTGATGACTCCTACTCTAGGATGAGAGAGAAAGATACAATTAAATGTGAAACTGAATGCTTAATCTTCAAGCTGAACATGAAGTCATGTTACATAAGTGAAAGCTACAGTGAGACTATTGTATCCCTGTTATAGTAATTAAGAAGCTCCTAGGAGGCCCCATACTCCTGTTATAGTCATGTGTGAATTCTAAAGGGTCAACATTGTGTATATATACAGTATCATTTACTGTATATGGCTTTCTACATAACAACTGACTCTTACTTAATCTGTACAGTGCATTAAATCAAACCCTTATGTAACCATTTTGTATTAAGCATTATTTTGTAGCCAGCATACTGTAGGAAGACTCTCTTAAACTGAAACACAGCTGCTTGCTTTTGAGTATTCTCGTACGTAAGATGCATACACACGTACAGATTTTCTGTCCAACCATCCAACTACTTGATTGGTCGGAATAAAAATCTGGTAAGGTATGAAAGCAAATGTCAATCAGCAATTTACTCCCAAGTGCTGGAAAATGGACAAAAACTGTTGTCTGAACAAATTGTTTATATCAAACATTTAACAAACTTGTCTAATGACCATTTTCATCTGTTTTCTGGCATTTAGGAGCAAATTGCTGATCATCATTTACTCTCATACGTTACCAGATTTTCATTCCAACCAATCAACTAGTTGGATGATTGGGCAGAAAATCTTTACCTGTGTAAAAGTTACGAATTCCGATGCCTACCCCATGTGACACCACAAGAACCCAGCTAGCAAGATCTTCTGCCAATAACAACCGCCCATTGTTCCCTTAGAACTAGGATACGTTCTCCGGTACTTAGGCGGCTGCCTGGACTTATGCTCGAGGTAGTGGCGGCTCACATGGAGATACAGGGGAATTCAATAGGTAAAGAATGTACAGTTAGGACTGACACAGTTGATGATTATAAGGATATCCATGGTACGAATGTTGTGAGAGTACAGTTTGCTTTTTTTGGGCAATAGCTTGGGAGCCGATGGTGTGGCAGCTGTGCTGATGGTGCAGCAATGGTGCTGATGGTGCGGACAATATGCAGATGGTGCCGATGGTGCGGCAATAGCCGTAGATAAATAGTCTAGGGTTATCAAATGGCTCTGAGAGCCGATGGTGTGGCAACTGTGCTGATGTTGCAGCGATGGTGCGGATGCAGGGGCAATTGCCGTAGATAAACAGTGTTTGGTTTGATAATGGCTTTGAGAGCCGATGGTGTGGCAAGTGTGCCGATGTTGCAGCGATGGTGCCGATGTTGGGGCAAATGCCGTAGATAAGCAGTCTATGGTTTAATAATGGCTTTGAGAGTCGATGGTGCAGCAATTGTGACGATATTGCAGCGATGGTGCCGATGTTGGGGCAATTGCCGTAGATAAACAGTCTATGGTTTGATAATGGCTTTGAGAGCCGATGGTGTGGCAAGTGCACTGATGTTGCAGCGATGGTGACGATGTTGGGGTAATTGCCGTAGGATGAACGTTGGCAGCATGGGAGCTACTAGATGCGGCTAGGAAGCCGTTTGGAGTTTGGTGGTAACACGGAAGCTACTTGGAACAGCTAGAAAGCCGTATGGTGAATGTTGGCAGCATGGAAGCTGCTGGATGCGGCCAGGAAGCCGTTTGGAAATTGTTGGTAGCACGGAAGCTACTTGGAGCAGCTAGGAAGCCGTTAGAAGATAGCTGAGCAGATGGCAGCACGGGGTCTGCTGGATGCAGTTAGGAAGCCATGTGGGAGTTCAGTGAACAGGAGAACAGGAACAACCTGACTCTGCAGCCAGGCTGAGGGAACTAACAGACACTCTATAGTCGGCACAGGTGCAATAGATCAGTGAGTATAAATAGGCTGAAGTCCCAATCAGGTTTGCACTTGTGGAAAACACATCACTTCCTGAGACGTGCCGATCTCCTAGCAACAGGAAGAACTGGAGTAACCCCGTCCTGTCTGGGCATACTGTCCGAAAGTGTCAAGTCGTGACCGCGACTTGTAACAGTATGCAGCTTAAGTCTATAAAACCTTGTGTGTAACTTTTGTTAGTTATCTCTGCTCATGATAAGCCAGATGATCCATGCTGCAATAAAGTGCTCTGCTGTCTCATCTGATCTGCGATTGAGAACTTCATTACCACTATGACAAAGGGCTCAAGGTTATTTATTATTCACACACACACAATCTCTCTCTCTCTCTCCTCAGGTAGCACCTACAGGTGTATTTGTACAAACTAGATGGTTGATGTTTGCATTCTGGCAATATACTGACAAAGATTTGTAAGGCAATTTATACAGGGTAGTCTTTATATGTGAATGGCACTTCACTTTACTGTGTACTGGGTGTCTGCTGCTGCTGAGTCCCAGGTGGCAATATATTAAGGCAAGCCATATGTTGCTCTTGTCATTGGAGGTGGGAAGAAAGTCCTGGAGCGAAAGTAGGTGTCCATGACACTGGTGGTGGAAAAAGGCACAGCTGGGTGCTGTTTAATGTAGGACCACCTTCCTTTGACTTCACTGAAGCAGGAAACTGGCAAATCAGTGTGGTGGCCGGTATAGGGTCGGTGGCTTTTAGGAGCCCAGCAGTAGGGTAGTGAACAATCAGTCCTGTATTGCGGAACTTGGAGAAACACTATCCAACCTTTCCTTTGTGTCTTAGGTCAAGCTTCTGGAATTACATTTCTGCTGAAGCAGCAGTGTTGAGCCTTTTGTGATGTGTGATTCATAATGAACTAGAAACCTGGTTTGGCTGCCAATGAGTTGATCAGGCAATACTTATAATGTATTGGCAATGGGATTGGAGAATCGCTTTCCTCCCATGCCTAGATGGCAAGTAGGCCTAGCCACCTACACTTCTGCACTGAGATTTCTATATGCACAGCATAATAACATTTCCAGTATCAGCTTCATAATGGTAACTTACTAGTTGCTAACTTAGGGCCTGATTCAGAGCCGCTCGTAAGCGGCCGCTCGTTCGTTCCGAGCGATGTTTGCCCAACTGTCATGTGTACGGATCATAATACGCATGCGCGAACCAGTCAGTGCGGCCGAAAATCGTTTGTTTGCTAAATAACGAATGTCTGCTAATATGAGTGACAGGAGAGGCGTATGTGGGTGGTAACAGGGGAAGGTGCTTGTAAACAGGTAGTGTAGATCCGAACGCAGGCATGCTTAAAGGTCAAAACGGGCGTTTTATGGGTGTGCATAATTAATACAGCAGCGACATTGACCACGTCACTGGGTTATTTTATAGTCAGAACTGCTCGCAAGATTGTGGTAGGAAAAACCAACCACAAGAATAGCAAGCAGTTCATACGCTGGTCGATGTACTCGATTAATCTAATAAATAGCGGACATGACATAGGATGCGAGCGGCCAGGGGGCATAGTTATCCAAAAAACGACCGCAAGTTTTGTTCGCTCGTTCAGACATGGAGGCGTCAACAGACCGCAAAGAGCGAACGGTTCATTTGAATAGCCACCCCCTTTTCCTGAACGACCTTCCGCAAATAGCGTCCGGCTCTGAATCAGGCCCTTAGTGAAGTAGCACATTAAGCTTTGTACAATAAACCTCACCAACTCACATGTAGATGCTAGTTTTAAATATTTATTTCCCTTTTGCCTCTGTCCAGATATTATGTGACATTGTGCTTTTTAGTCTTCTACGATTTTGGCCACTGGATTTAAAGGGGCAATTATATTCAATACACTGCCTGCTTTTGAATGTAGCACACAAATACTGGGCAGCTTTATTTTGAAATTGTGATTTAGACTTGAGCTAGGACACTGCCCCCTCCCAACTCTTAATCTAGCCAGGCATTTCAAATATGGTCACCACACACAAAGCGCAACATGCAAAATTGCACCTTCCAAATATATTTGCTCCTAACTCTAAATTAGGTCCATTATCAATTACTTTTTTATGAGGAAACTACTATAAATCAGGTCAATAGTGAAGTAGCTCATTTGAAGTCAGTGGATCAATTTAATATACAGTAGAATGAAAAATAACTTCTATCCAGAGGGTTCTTGACTAATTTATGACTGACTCATCATAATGAAGCCAATTTCCAGGGTTGGGGTACATACAATTCACCAAATTGTGTATTATTTTTATAAAGCAAGATGGGGATTTCTTTTGGTAGCATAGTAAAATAAATAGGGTTATTTGATGTCCAATTTTTGCTACTTTTTAGCAGAATTTCAACACAAAACTTATGAGTCACATTTAATTTTGCTTACAGTTAAATGAAAAAAAAAAAAAAGCACCGGCTGTCATTTCACATGGGCTACACTCTTCAAAGACAAAAAACAGAATTGAACAGTGTATAATTTAAACTGGAAAAAAACAGTCCGACAGTTACAAGGGTAATCCAGACTGTAAAAAAAATAAACATTTTTTTCTTATTTATTTCTTAAACAAAGATTACCTTTGTCTATTTCTCTACATAATCACCTCCTTCATTTAAACATGTATCAAATCTGACCACAAGCTTTAGAATCTCCTTGTTGTAATTGGCTGCCTTCATCTCATTTAACCAGTTCCTAACGGCAAGCTTCAACTCAGAAGCGGATAGGGCAGCTGGATTGCCGGGCCAGTTCCCCTCTGGGCTGGTCCAGTTGTCCCCTCAGTGGCAGCCCTTCACTCACCCCTCTGTCGGCTGCCAGGCCTGCTGCCGTGATTGTAGCTCAGCTCCGATCATGCAGCATTACAGCTATGGGGGAGTTATTGTGAATGCCCAGCCACAGCAACTCCTTCCATAAACCTTTACAGACCCATCAGTCACCACTGATGGCTCTGCCTCCAACCAATCCATGGCCTGCCTCAAGGACCAGCTCCAGCTGACTGCAACAACAAGCAGGCAAAAAGAGGAGCCGGCACCTGGTGGCCTGCCAATTTTGACTGCGGCCTGCAAAGAAGAAGAGCAGCCAGCCCAAAACAGAAGATTAATAGAAGGTAAGTGCAGTCTGCAGGGGACCTAGAGAAACTCAGGAGGCCACAGGAGGCACTGAAGCTTGAGAGACACAGGTGGGCCTGGAGAGATGCAGGGGAGCCTGCAGAGACACAGGGGGGCTTGGAGATGGAGAGATGCAGAGGGTCATTAGAGACACAGGGGCCCTGGAAAGATGCAGGGGGCCTGGAGATGAAGAGACATGGGGTTTGGAGAGATGCAGCGGGGCCTGGATATGTAGAGAAGAATGGGGGCCAGGAAAGACACAAGGGGAGTTGGAGATGGAGAGACACATAGGGGCTGGAGATAGAGAGACACAAGGGGGCCTGGAGAGACAAGGGGGCCTGAAGAGATGCAGGGGAGCTTGGAGAGACACAGGTGGGCTAGGAGATGGAGAGATGCAGGGGGCCCTGGAGAGATGCAGGAGAGACACAAGGGACCTGGGGAAGAAGAGATGCAGGGAGGGCTGGAGAGACACAAAGGGGCCTAGAGATGTAGAGGTGCAGGGGACCAATGACTGATGCAAGAGAGACACAGGGGGACTGGAGATGAAGAAATGCAGGGGGGCCTGTAGCGATACAGGGGAGGCTGGAAATATGCAGTGGGGCTAGAGATGGAAAGACACAGCAGGGCCTGGAGAGACACTAAGAAGCCTGAGGATGGAGATACTTAAAGATGCCTGGAAAGATGGAGGGAGATGCAGGAGGGGCTGGAGATGGAGAGATGCAGGGGGTCCTGGAGATGGAGAGATGCAGGGAGTCCTGAAGAGAAAGGGGTACAATAGGAGAGATGCAGGGGTTGGCCTGAAGAGAGACACTGGGCCTGGACCTGTGGAGACACAGTGGTGCTGGAGAGACACAGGCAGACAATAGCCAGAGACTGAGACAGGGGGCATATGGCTGGAGAGGGGGAGGGGGATAGTACTGGAGAGGTACTGTGAGATTAATGCTGGAAAGGCATAGGGAAAGGGGTAAGGCTGGGGGACAGTAATATTCATTAAGACACCAATTCAATTACATTGGTTATATTTCTACATAAACATACATCGCCCAGACAATGCAGCCTCCTACATGAATAGTAAAAACCAGCTAAAAAATGCATTCTGCTCAGTGAGGCTCAAATTCTTCATAGGTTCCCCATTGCAGAGAAACCACCACATAGGTAAGAAAAGACTTTTGAGCCAACTGGCCTGTACCTAGGGCCTGATTCAGACCCGGTCGCTAGCAAGCGATCGCTCATTGCTGGTGATGTTTGCTAATGTGCGCATGCATGTACTTCGCAGTGCAAATGCGCACACTAGTACAAGCAATCGAGATGCGCTCGCTCGCCCTGCAAAGACAGCCCAGTGGAATGAGTGACAGGAGAGGCCATTTGTGGCTGGTAACAGGGGCAAGCCACTGGAAATGCGGGAGTGGTGTTGCGAACGCAGGCGTGCCTGAGCATCTTAACGCCATTTCAGAGGCGTGCATAAGTAACAGGAAGCGTCATAGTACACGTCACCTGGTTGAATTATACACTGAAGTGCTCTCAGTGCTTGCGGTATTGTACAGTCAACCGCTGTGATCAGTTCCGATGGACCCCGATGTGCCAATGGTTGCATACACTTCCTGGAGATGACGTGTGCAAGTGGGCGTATTAAGTCAGTCTGGTGGGCATCTGCATACACAAAACGATTGCTCGCCACAGGATAGTGGGCATTCTTATGCTTTGCCATGCGATCGCTTGCCTTGACATCACTTAGCTGAATTTGCATACGCTAGAAGCGAGCGTCCACATCCAGTGAGCGGGTCTGAATCAGGGCCTTAGTACGGAGGGATTTTAATTGCCGGCCATTATCATAGGATTGATTTGAACAATGAACAACATCGCCAAAAACAACCATAACAGCTGACCACTGACAGAGCACTTAGAAAACAGGTTATGGACACCGGCTGACCCTGAATTGGGGAGGGTGAATAACCTGCATAGTGGGAATGCACAAATGGTCTATATTTTCTGAAATACCCTCGTATAATCCATGGACCATTATAAAACAATAAGGGGTAAATTTACTAAAGTGAGAGTTTTTAGAAGTGAGTTTTAGAAGTGATGTTGCCCATAGCAACCAATCAGATTCTTTCTATTATCTTCTAGAAGGTTCTAGTTAAATGTTAAGTAGAATCTGATTGGTTGCTATGGGCAACATCATTTTTAAAACTCACTTCTAAAACTCTCACTTTAGTAAATTTACCCCTAAGTATAAACTCTATGCATCCTTATAATGGACTATATGACCATCCAGAAAGATTGAGACTACAGTGCAAGACACTTGCTATGGAAATGCTGATTGACATTTCTCAATACAGTTTGGGACTAAGAACAGACAATAATAAGGTACTGATGCAAATTACTGATTTCACTGTTCCATGTATTGTTTTTCTCCATCACTTTAGATATATCTTTTTTTAATGGTATTCAATCAGGAAACCGGCTGCGTAAGCCCAACAGCCGGCTTCCCGATTGCTTTTTCCCAGCGAGTGTTAAATGACAAGCATCTAAATATAGACGGCTGTCATTTTTACGACGCCGGGAGACTGGTGCCCGACATCCCGATCGAAGGGATGCCGGGCGCCGCGTCTGGACAGCCGCGGGGGGGGAGGGTTAGGTTTAGGGCACCCGGGGTGGACTTAGGGTTAGGTACCCCCCTGGGAGGGTTAGGGATAGGCTAGGGGAAAGGGGGGTTAGGGTTAGGCACCACTAGGGGGGTTTTTAGGGTTAGGTACTCCCCGGGGTACTAAGGTTTAGGCAGCGGGGAACGGGGGGTTAGGTTTAGACACTTAGAGGGGGGATTAGGGTTAGGCACTTGGGGGGGAGGTTAGGGTTAGGCACCCTTAAGGGAGGGTTAGGGGAGTAGATTAGGTTAGTTCATACTTACCTGGGGACGATCGGGATTTCCAGCGCTATCAGGCTGCTGCTGCCGAGATCTGTTCCACTGTAGGGTTAGGCACCCCCCGGGGGACTTAGGTTTAGGCAGCGGGGAAGGGGGGGTTAGGTTTAGACACTTAGAGGGGGGATTAGGGTTAGGCACCACTAGGGGGGTTTTTAGGGTTAGGCACTCCCCAGGGGACTTAGGTTTAGGCAGCGGGCAAGGGGGGGGGTTAGGTTTAGACACTTAGAGGGGGGATTAGGGTTAGGCACTTGGGGGGGAGGTTAGGGTTAGGCACCCCTAAGGGAGGGTTAGGGTTAGGGGAGTAGGTCAGGTTACTTCATACTTACCTGGGGACGATCGGGATTTCCAGCGCTATCAGGCGGCTGCTGCCGAGATCTGTTCCACTGTAGGCCTGACGCTGCTGGGAATCGATTCCCAGCAGAGTATGATGTTGCAGGGGGGAGGGTTAGGGTTAGGGGGGTTAGGTTTGGTTAGTTTGTACTTACCTATGGACGATCGGAATTTCCAGTGCTGTCGGGCTGCCGCTGCCGGGATCTCTGCATCTGTCGGACTGACGCTGCCGGGAATCGAATTGCCGGCCATGCGTCAGCCGGTATTTCATACCGATTCCTTTTTTAATACCTTATTTTTATTGAATGAATACACATGTTGTTTTAGTGTGCTGCTTTTTATTCCTTTACAAGTTTACTTACATTTCAAATATTAAAATACTTTATAATTGTTTACAAGTCTTTTTTAAATAGTGTTTAAAAATAAAAAAATATTTAAAAACAATAACTGTAATGTGAATGATGAACCTGAAATGAATGGGGAACATGAACTGTGAATACCAAATGCAAACATTGAACACAAGCCTCAATTTTTGAACCACAAATTCGAATAGGAGTCAATTGGTTACTGTTGGTCACTGTACAGCAAACAGTCATGGACATAAAACTGCAATTTGATCATGTTTTGAAATGATAAAAAAATTTCTGCATCTATATTCTTTTGAACCTATAATAAGACATCTCGTATGTAAGAATTATCTGTGTAAAATATTATTTTTTAAGTGCACTCCCCCAAATCTTCAACCAGTCGTCTTCAGATAATTAGTTGCTTTACGAGAGAAGGGAGCCCTGCTCCTAGTGGTTACCAGCCCTATGATAAAAAGATTTACAGAAGGGCTTAAATGTCACACTCTGGGCTATGGGACAGGGTAATTAACTAGGCTTGGACCCCTAAAAGGTGGCTGCAGTATAATGGACAGGAGCACCTAGGAAACTGTTATAAAACAAATATACAGTACAAATTTGCAAATAAACTTTAATTGAATACAAAACTCTCCAAAAACTTTATATACCTCTTAATAATAAAAAAAATATCCAAGTACAATACTGTATGCACAATTCTTAAATAAACATTAATACATAACTCCCCAAATATTTACCACTTAATAATAAAAATAATCCAGGTACTCCTCTATGACAAAACACATTCATAGTGACCATCAGAATGGGGAATGCCTGCGATTGGCCTATAATGAAGGGGAAACCCAAAGAGTCACCATTTAGCAACTATCAGTAGTGTGTGAGTATGGGTTTTCTGGCTTTTTTTCGCTATCTGTACTATAACAGATACAGAACAGAAGATTTTATGGGTAGTCTTCAAGCCAATAAAGTTTATTTTGAAGAGTGTGAGTGAGTGGTTTGGTATAAAGAGCAGAGGTCTGTCTATTGTACTGGCATCACTAAAAGTGGTAAAGTTGTTTTTCTGGGGATTCCAATCTTGAAAACACTCTGAAGCCCACAATCCAAGGGTGTTGAAAATAATACCAAGACTATTTAGAATGGGGCTATAAACTTCAGAGAGGGGGTCATGCTGATTTTTGTGGTCCTATCTCCCCCTATAGGGGCAACAGCACTGCACTGACCAAAAAATATATATTTCTCAAAGAGAGTGCTTAATTATAATATTTATTTAAAGATTTAAAAATAACACATAATAAAAATTAGAGATGAGCGGGTCTGGTTCTCCACGGGAACCAGACCCACCTGAACTTTGTGTATCTGAGCCGAGATCTGAGACCGGCTCGGATTTTCCCCGCCTTACTCAGATCCAAAGATTAGGCAAAACACGTCATCCTCCCGTTGTCGGATTCTCCCAGGTTTTGGATTGTATAAAGGTCCCGGGATCGGCGCCACTTTCACTCCGGCTGTGGAGAGTGTACAGAACAGATGTGATGCTCTGTCTGTGCATGTGCTGCTGTGTCACTGTGTTGTCCTATTGGGGGCTGGGGCTGCAGGCTACTGCTGTGTTGTACATTAAAGGGCTGGACCTGCAGTACATAAAGGGGGGCTTCAGTAATCAGTAGATAAAGAGGTGCTGCTGTGTCACTGTTGTCCAGTCAATCAAGGGGCTGGGGCTTCAGTACATAAAGGGCTGCTGCTGTGTTGTTCATGAATGGGCAAGGGCTGCAGTACATAAAGGGGACTTCAGTAATCAGTACATAAAGGGGTGCTGCTGTGTCACTGTTGTCCTGTCAATCAAGGGGCTGGGGCAGCAGTACATAAGGGGGTACTGCTGTGTTGTCCTGTCCATCAAGGGGCTAAGGCTGCAGTTAATAAATGGGTGCTGTGTTGTCCTGGGGGTGCTCTGTCAATCCAGGAGTGCTCTTCACCAGTGTAAAAAAATAAAAGTAAATTGAAATTATCATTCCACAAAAAATAAAAAAGAACGATCTTTTTTAAAGTTTTTTTGTGTGTGTTAGCTATGCTATTATTGTTCGGTGACACTGCCAGCCAGACCGCAGTTTAGCATCCATGTATTTGTGACTCTGCAGGTGGTCTGTCCACACTCCGCAGGGGTGCTTGTTGTTCATCAAGGGTCTGCTGCCAGGTTACAAATTGCTTTTCTAGTGAAGTACAATCTAGATGGGATTTGGTAGCAGGGATACAGGACTTCAATTAACTGTCTAAAACCCACTGCATTATTGGTGGATATTGGACGCACATCTAATACCAGCATAGATGTTTTGGCGTTAGTTATCTGCTGTGCAACTGGCTGACTGCTGTCATACTTGCTCCCCCTTGCAAAGGATTATTTAACAGTCAATTGTTTTTTAAAGTACTACTAGTAGTCTTCCTGGTGCCCTTCTGGGATGAAAATCCACTCCCAGCAGCAGCAGGCATAGCACTCAAGGATTCTTCTGGGGCAAGGACTGATGTGAATGATTTATATATTTTTTGTAAATGCCTTCTCTCCTCTCCTCCCTCATAAATTTGCTTTGATACTACTAATCAAATCTTCCTTTCCCCACCTTCAACTCCATACATACTCCAAGTCTCTCAGGCCTCTTGAATAATAAAATAATTTGTTTTCTGATGTGCCATGTTGGAAGTTGAACTGCCACAGCTGCTGCAATCTTTGACATGCAGTTGCTGAATGCCAAAAATGTCCAGAAATGTTTATGGTCACAGACAGCATCTCCTGCATGCCCCTTTAATTTTAACAAATATTCTCAACAACCAAGTTGATTTTGTGGGCAAAACATGGAACATATTGTTCACCCATGCTCTCCCCTCCTCCCTCATAAATTTGCTTCGGAATCAAAAAATGTAATTAAATTTACTACCAATCAACCCTTCATTTCCCTGCCTTCAACTACATACATACTCCATCTTCCTCAGGCCTCTTGATTAATGAAAACATATGTTTCCTTATGTGACATGTTGTAAGTTAAATTGCCATGTGTTTGTGCCGCCCACTGCTGCCGCTTAGCTTAGTCACCCAGCTAGCTTGATGCAAATTTTGGGGCTAAACCAAATGAAAACAATATTGTGAGCTGTGAGGTGGTCAAAATTGACTGGAAATTAGTGGAAATTAATGTTATTGAGGTTAATAATAATGTAGGAACAAAAAAAAGCCCAAATTATGTGACTTTAGCAGTTTTTATAAATGTAAAAAAAAATACAGATCCAAAACCAAAACCAAAACACACAAGGGCGGTTTTGGCAAAACTAAATCCAGATCCAAAACACGAAGGAGCTACAGATCCAAAACCAAAACACAGGGGTCAGTGCACATACCCTCCCCCACTGCCAAATATAAAGGAATACCTTGTAGATGTCGGTCCCCATCTGGGGTTATATCTTGGCACTATGCCTACCATCCGGAATCAGCTTGGTGAAAGAACAGTGGCACAGGGTGGGGAAGGTAAAGGTAAGCACTGGCCACTGATATGAACTGAGACTGTGCAGGCATCTTAATTACAAAGTTTACTTACCCAAGGAGCAACTTTACTAATCGCATTATTATATTATCAGGAGTACGGATTCTTCTTTTTTCAACTATATTGGAATTTTCCTATGCTTTTTTTCAGCCGCTGATTACAGCCGCTGCAAGTGATGTGATGAATTGATACAGTACTGATACATTATTTCTCTGTACTCCTAATAACACTACTAAGGGAGTTTGTCTTATTTATGTATTGGAAATTGTTTTAACATTAATGTTTTCCAATGATGGTATTTTTATTATGTGTTATTTTGAAATCTTTAAATAAATATTATAATTAAGTGCTCTCTTTCAGAAATATATATCTTTTAGTGCGTGTTTAAGTAAACCAGTGCTTTAATTGGGAGATGCTGTTTTTGACTAGTGATCATTGAGATTTTAAAAAATTAAGTTTTTATATCTGTGCGCCTGAATTCACATTTGTATATTTTGACTGCTCTGACCAGTTTGCAATAGCAGGTAGGCAAAACACTGAAAGTCTTCCTCATGTAGCGGAAACAATTCCAGGCTTTCTAGTACTGGCGTTGTTTGCAAATTATGGGATGGATATTGCCGTTATTAACTAATCATTTTTTTATATAGTGCATGACCTATAATTTCCCTAAAAATATCAGCTAGATCTCCCGACTATATCAATAACTAATGTGTATTTTTTTTTACTTCTTTACATTTGCTGTTATTATTATTATTATTATTATTATTATTATTATTATTATTATTATCACACTACACTTCTAACTAGAGGATTCAGTGTAAACTACTGTAGATCAACAGTAATTATGCTACTTCCATTCTATTGCATTCAGTTTACATGGTTCTAATAGTGTTAGCATCAGGTGTCTCCTTCACTGTCCTAAGACTGCCCTCTACTGGGAAAAGTCCTTGTGACATTTCTGTAGCATAATATCACATGATTTCTTGTTCACTATGAGGGTAATGCGCTCTGATTGGAAGAAACTGGATTATATATCCCTGGAACCCGCTCTTGATTTCAGAAGAGCTTGGACACCATTTTCATCCTGCCATTTTAAAACAGTAGCACATATTTAACGATTTCTGCAATACTATTTCAAAACAAAGCTTAACTGGGAAAATTGTTAATCTTGATATTACATTTTTTTCCAGCAGCCATTTCATTTTCTATTTTTAATATATTAGCACATAGGTGCTACTTTACATAGTGTAACAAATCAGATTGTAGAGCTTGCCTACAGTGTAACCTCTAGGTGGCAGGGCCCTCTCTCCTCTGCATCCTCTAGGTGATTAAGTATAGTGCTTCTGAATCCTTGTGGTGCTATATCTATCTATCTATCTATCTATCTCTATATACTGTATATAAAGATAATAACATTCATCATCATCTTTACAATCATTAATACAAGACATAACAATGTGCAGAAATAAATTACAAATGATCAATTCTTACTCAATATTTCCTTCCATGCACAACAAATGGGGAATGGGGGTATTGTAGCCTTTTATCAGAACTGGAGATCCCAAACTACGGCACTCTGTGCTGGCTGACTCAATCCGGGGGGGGGGGGGGAGGGGGGAGAGGTGTGTCAGGATAAGAAGGAACTGAATAAAGAGTGAACTACCATACTAACAAATAGGCCTCTATCACCCTTTGAGTCTATTTGTTGGAGGCATAATTTCCAGGATCTATACTTTGCTCAGCGAGGACGGAACTCATACACAGGACTCCTGCGAGTTGGCATGGGATTCGGATCTTGGAATCAACCTAGATCGCGAAGAGTGGTCAGAAATTTGGAACAATGCCATCTCCAGTTCCATTTGCGGTAAAATTAAAGAAAATGTATTCCGTTGGTACTATGGGCCTTCCTGGCTGAAGGCCATATTTCCTGACACTTTGGACAGGTGCTGGAGGGGATGCTCTGAAGAGGGTATCTTCTTACACATATAGTGGGCTTGCCCATGGATCTCTGCACTATGTCAAGAAGTAATTGCCTCCTCTTACATCTGATCAATGTTGCCATTACTCTAGACTCAACATTTTTCCTTCTCCCTCTAAGCCGTCTCAACCTCTCTAGACACCAAAATAAGCTACTGTGACAAATCGCCTCGGACGTGACATGCCAAATTGCTGCCGACTGGAAAAAACCTTCACCACTACTGATGCAATCTATCCTGTCATGTATCTGGTATGTTTACAAGATGGAATACATCAGGGCTGTAACTAGGGTAGTGCCATGGCACAGGGCACTGCAGGACAGGGGGCACTGTTTAGGCCTGTCAATTGTCCTGTATATTATCATTCTCACTTGTAACTTCCTCTTCTTGTATCCCCAGCATCTCCTGGCATCCCCTATCTCTTCCCTGGACCTTCCGCACGAAGCTATGGTCCTTTTTCTTATGTCCCTATTTAAAAAATGAGGGGGGGCGCCAATGCTCTCTCTGGCACAGGGCACCAAAAAGTCTAGTTACGGCTCTGAAGTAGTACGTATAATAAATCACTCATCTAAATCATGTGATACAATTTGGGGACCTTGGCATACCACTCAAAATGCTTCTTCCCCATTTCATAACTGAGCCCCCAAATTGGTTCTATTGATGGCATCATGTTCATAGGTCCCCCCAAACTACTCTTCACTCTTTTGCTTTCTAATTTATTTTTCTTATCTTTCGCTGCTTTTTCTTTTTTTTTCTTTTCTCTCCTCAGATGGCTAGCTTTGCCGTTGCCATGGAGAAGGTTTTTTCTTTTCTTATTTTTTCTATTTTACAAAATTGGATCACTTGTATGTTATTATATGTTTATAGCAGATATTTACCTGTGTGTATACACTTTGTAACCAAGATGTTATCACTATTTGCCTCCCGAAAAAAGTGGGCAAGTCTCCTAGCCGGCACCACCCACTTGCACCCCCCCACCATTTTCCGCTCCCCTCGCGCTGGCATCTGCTCCCCCTTGTAAGAGGGCGATGGGTGGAGCCGATGACATGATTCACCCTGAATCATGTCATCGTGGCCCCGGCTGCACAGTGCCGGAAATCTCGCCATTGTATAGCAGAAGGGCAGCGGTGATGAGGCAATCGCGCAGTCATGCCCCCGTCCCAACCCCAAATTTGCATCACACTCCCCTGCTGTGCTGATCCCGGAGAAGGCACCAAGATTGTCAGCAACTCTGATTTAGTGGTAATTTATAATGGAGAAAATAAGGAAATGTACTCTGTAATCAGGGATGGATTGGGAATATTGCAGCAATACACCTACCACACACAAAAGCACTGTACTGCCACCACCATTAACCACACACTACAGCACCACCAACAACAGTGCACTACAGTAATACCACCAATAGATCACCAAGGCATTAAGACCATCACCTACAGTACCGCACACTACAGCAATACCATCACCACCAATTGCACACTACAGCAATATGACCTCACTCAGGCTCAGACTGGGCTGCCGGGGTTTTGGTAAAATCCGCGGTGGGCCCCACTGACTTGAAACCATGCCCTCATTAATTTGTATTGCACGCAGTGCAGCTGCTTGCCAGGCAGTCATCAAGACTGTGACTGACCTTGCCGGCAGCTACACGTAAATAACCGGGGGCTGGGCACACTGCAGTCAGACTCAGCACTGCAGGGCACTACTGGGTAAAAAATCTCAGTAGTCACTGCAAAGGGGTCAGACCCCTCCTTACCAAACACTATCTCTCTGCATTACCTCCCTGACCCCTGCACACTACCTATCTGCACTACCCTCCTGACTCCTTACCAAACACTATCTCTCTGCACTACCTCCCTGACCCCTGCACATTACCTATCTGCACTACCCTCCTGACTCCTCCTTACCAAACACTATCACCCCGCACTACCTCCCTGACCCCTGCACACTACCTATCTGCACTACCCTCCTGACTCCTCCTTACCAAACACTATCGCTCTGCACTACCTCCGTGACCCCTGCACACTACCTATCTGCACTACCCTCCTGACTCCTCCTTACCAAACACTATCTCTCTGCACTACCTCCCTGACCCCTCCATACTCACCACTACCTATATGCACTATTCCCTTGACCCTTCCATACCAAACACTACCTCTCTGCTGTTAGTACTATCCCCCTGGCCCCTCCATACCAAATACTACCCTGGCTACATGACCACTCTGTGCCGACCACAATCTCCCTTGCCTAAATAACTGACTGCCATGCACAGGAATATATCACTAATATATATGTGTGTGTGAGAGAGAGTTTTATAGTATTCTTTTTTTAGTATATAAAAGGGTCATAAATTATACTAATACTTTTTTCCATTATAGTTGGCCACATCCCCTCCAGTAACTGAGCACACCCCTTTGTGACCTCTATTATTACGTTCCCCTGTGGGCCCTTCATGCTCTAGTCTGCTGCTGACCTCACCAGCCATGCACTACAGCAATACCCTCACCACCAATTGCACAAAACACCAATACTACCACCAACTGCATACTACATAAATATGACCACCAACTGCACACTATAGCAATACCACCACCACCAACTACATACTACAGCAAAACCACGACCACCAACTCCGTACTGCAGCAATACCATCACCACCACCAACTAAGCACTACAATAATACTGCAATAATACTACCAACACTCCTAACCAAGCTGTCTTCCATTTTATACGTTGAATGGTACCTTGTCCAATATAGTATATCTATGCTTATAAATGGGGACATACAGTAATATCCATGACTCAATGGATGCTCTCTTAAAAATGTCATCAGTTTGTTCCTATTCCATGGGGGAGATTTAAATAGCAGAACCTCAAGCGATAATGTAACTTGGGTCATCCAGCAGGAAAATGTATCTATATTTTGCTTGCATTATATGGATGATGGATATGTCAGCAAACATGGATGAGGTTTTCTTACTTTGATATAGCATTTTATGTGTGCAACTGCAAAACATGAAACCTTACACTTAACTGAATCCATCCCCAGGTGTCCTTGTGGTTTAGTCTCTTTATTTTACTGACAACAAAACTTTGTGAATTGATAAAAATTAGCATGAAAGCTGCTCTACACTACCATGGGATTGTATCATGTTAATACTCTTTCGGTCCTGGACACAGAATCATGTATGCTAAAAACCATTAATATCAACATACTATAGGGGGCTCTCCCCTGAGCCTCTGTCTCCATTGGTGTAATAGCTGGAATTAGGCATGTCTTATCTACTGAGTCCAAGGTTCCTGGTGGATGGACTGTTGAAGCTGGTGCTTGCTCAAGTGTGGATCCTTGCCAGTGTCTCCATGACTGACCAGCATACTGGTTAAAACTTCTAGGGAACCTATGGCCAATACGCACCTGGCTGCAGGGCAATAACTGAATTTGCATAATTTTAATAACACCAAACTCAATAGGACAGCCCCCTTCCCTATTAATTTCCCTTTTATGCCTAAATTGTTTCTTTCTGTAGCCTTGCCAGGCAGGACCTGTTCATCCTTTTTGTCTGTACACAGTGCTTTTCCTGTTTAAAAAGGTAACGATACTATGAATTTTGTTTTACTGTACTCACCTAAATTGTTAAAGGTGTTGTGGCCAGATGAAAAGTATGTGTGTATATAATACTTACACGCACACACACATGTATAAATATATATACATACATGAAACATTATTTAGAATTTATTACAGTTGTCAAAAGAAGAGGGACTAGAAGTTGTAGCTCTTTTTGGTGTTCATTTGAAGGCCATCCAAGGAGGATAAACAAATGTTTTGACTGTTGCAGCCTGCAAGCTGGTTGTTGGCATTATTTCCATATCTAGAGCATGTACTGTAGGTTTTGTTAAATAATAGTTAGCAATTCTTACAGGATGAGGTAGAGAGCAATAAATCTGTCATGCAGAATAGAACATTTCAGTTTCTGATGTCTGTTTCTGTAGACTTTCAGCCAGTTGCATTTTCATATTGATATAAGCTAGAAGAGGCCTATTGTTCAGAAATTAGGGTGTGGATCCTAATTTCAAGCATAATTTGTGTTTTGTTTCGTATAACAGTTCATGTAACTTTGACAAGAACTGTACTAACAATTGTTACAATTGTTATAGATAAAGACCACGAGAAAGGTTGTCACAGATATAAAGGTCAAGAAAATTAAAGGTGAAGCCTTTGCAGCACCTTTGTGGACAGAACTTATTTTTTGGATTGGAAACCAAATAAAGCAAATAAACTGGGCAGAGAAAGTACATGATATATGTATCTGTAAAGAACCCATACTTCCTTGGTCCAAAGAACATCAGGAGGTTCAGCAGCTTGAGTTACCAAAAGGAACTTTAATTCCTTGGCTGTCGAGACTTTATCTGTGAAGATAAGTCCTTCAAATTTCTTCAGGTTTGGGAAATTACCAACAGAGAGATCAGAGTAACTCCATCTCTCAATTCCTTGAGTAACTTTAACACACCCTAACAAAAAGACTTATGTAAAAAAGGATATTGTACAAATAGGATAACAATTCAGTTATGCAGGATGAGAAAGAAAGAAAGAAAGAAAGAAAGAAAGAAAGAAAGAAAGAAAGAAAGAAAGAAAGAAAGAAAGAAAGACAGCGAGCAGTTACAACTCTATATATTAGCTTTGTGGTTTTTGAATGTGTGAAACATCGGTTTGTAAAATAAAAAAAGCAAACTGGTTTACTCCCCTTCCTTTAATTGAATACAAAAGCTTTTGATGTTCAGATTAGTATGGGGTTAACTAAGGTACTTATGTGTTTGAGTTAAAGTGAGACTGTAATATGATAAATTAGATCAGATTCCTGTTAGTGTAAGTATGTGGCAATACTGTTAAGTTTTTCTTTCTTTTTTTTTTTTTTACACCATTTCTGTTGAAACAGACAAATCATTTTATACTTCTATAATAGAATGTACGAGTCACAGGAAAAACAAATGTTGACGTACAGTACAGCATGTATTTGTGTGTTAAATCATTTCTTGGGTCGTGTGAGGATTGCATGAACACATCACAGGGCAAAACCTAGACACAAATACCTACATGGAGCTTTTCTAGAAAAGCCGAGGCCAAGACAAGAATTTGTAAGTGGATATACCATAAGACACAAAAGAGGTGTCAGGACATTTTGAGTGTGCCTTAGGCAGTGAAATAATTAAAGGGTGATAATCTAAAAAAATTAAAGGGTTCAGGCAAATTGCAGTATCACATTTTCCTAGATTGTAAACAAATCTATTTACAGTAGTTCAGACAGAGTCATATACAGATTTTACATCACCACAAAGTTCACACAATCCTCTTATAATAAGTAGTGACAGCTTTCCCTCAGGACAAGGCAGTTAAAAAATATTGCAATGATCAGTTATGAGATACTGTACATTTTGGGGACATTTCTGACTCCCATATTTTTCATGGCAATTGCAATCCTATAGGAGCCATTGGCCCAGGTAGCCCTATTACTGCTTTGTTTCTGCTACCTGAGCATCAAGGATTCCCACTACCGAAACAGGATTCCTGCACTTTATTGCTGTCTGTGTGCACCAACCGGTACTGGTGACTCTAGATACAATTGTGATTTTTATAGTACATTGTAAGCAGTTCATTCTATGTTTCATAAATAATATTACTTTGTTTTACAATCAGAAAGCAAGTACAACTGGTGTTATTGGTACTGTAGTCGTGGTTCTGTACAGCAGTGCTTGCTAGGTTGGTGTAATGGGTGACAGCAGTAATACAACCAAGTGACAGTTGCTTTCAGCATATCAAAAGCCGGCTCTGGCTTCATTAACTGTGCTGCCCCTACTTTGCTTTTTCATTGGAAACAGATTGCAGGCTGCAGGCAAAACAGTTCTTACAGTGGAAGTCTTTCTGGGCAAATACTGGGGTTACACATGCTCAAACAATACATTCTTCAAACTCTTTGCTATTCACAGCCCTGGTTCAGACACTTGTCATGGTACCCCTCCCTTCTCTGAGGGTTCATATTCTGCTGGCTGGTGCTCTATATATCACTCTTACTGTCACTCAACAGCACTCTCCCCTCTCTGTGTCACTTCTATCCACTGACTCTGACCTTCACTTTACTATTCCTGCTTACACTATTCACCTCTCCAGACTATTGACACCAACTGCTACCACACTTCTTCACCTTACACTTCCCTCAGACTAGCTGCATCTCACCAACTGCCTCTTCTCTTTTAAAACTGTGCCCAGCCTCCCAACTGACCTCTCACAAGACCCCTCTCAGCCTGTTCATGCACAGTAAGGTGCAATGCTGTATGATGGCTGCAACACCCTACATATCCGGGGGTATAACTAACAAGTAGGATACACCACAGTGTAAGGCAGTGTCTACTCTTACCAAGACATAAGACATAAGTACATAAGTACACTATCTTTATGTGTTTCTTTTTAAGGCTTATGGCTTTATGCATTTGTGGCCAACACAGCATCAGCCCTGGAGTACACTGCTGCATCATTTATGTGAGGGTGCCTCAAGGAATGGTGTGGAGCTTAATGTTATGTGGGAACTGGTGTGTGTGGGCTTAATATTATGTGGGAACTGGAGTGGGAAGATTATTGTTAAATGGGGACATTAGCATCACGTGTGTGCTATAAATGTATTGTGGGGCTGGTGGGAACTATGACATACTTTAGTAACTAACTATTAATGAAATGTTCTCTGTATTAAATGTTATTACAGTTGATTTAATGTTGGGATGTTTTGGTGGCAAGTAGGATAATTTATTAAATGTGAATTCGAGGGAGGGGTAGGGTATTTATTAAAACAAAATACTGCAGCTGATTGTGGATAAGGAGGCCTAATTTAAAGCCTGGGTGCTACTTGATACAATAACAAAGCTTTTGGGGGGTGGGAGGTGTAACATGTTCATTAGTTGTTTGGATTTCAGGATGTGAATAGTATCTGTCCATTTTCAAAACCGAGCCCCAGCTTTCATTATCAAGAAAAGCACCAACAGATTTTTAGACACTAGCAGCAAAGAGAGCCATATCATCACAGCAACAGACTAACCCTCATAGGTACTGGGGAAAAACTCGGTGGGCCCCACTCTGGGGGTCAGATTCCAGACTGTGAAGTCAAGTTTTAAGTTGTTACTCTATTAGAGGATCAGTTATTTGGAGGAGCAGGTCTACTGATGATCATGAATGCTTGGTTCGCTGCTATAGAAACTACATCAAGAATCTTCCTCCTGGCAATCAAAGTGGATGGTTACAACACAACCCTGTCCACTCCTCTTGTGTCTATATGCTAAAACATAATGAGCACAGGGCCTGATTTAGAGGTGGATGCTATTCATGCAAGGATGTGATTTCTTATGGATTTGAATGTGCGAAAATATAGAAATGCCAGTTTATGCAGTCCCCTTGGGCAGTAACTTCCAATGGACTGAGTAAACCCTGCAATGCCCACTTTGCATAATTGAGCAATGCTCAAGTCTGCTGGTGGATCCGACCACTACACCCATCAATGCACTATCCGTGGGACCATTGTCTCCTCAAGCAACCCTTAGCTAATGCAGGGTCTTCATTTTAACTTTCTCAAAATATGGCCAATGTGATCGCAGTGCTGCTAAAGAGAAAGCAGCTGCATGCATGTAAAACCCCGCCAATGGCCTCTATTTGCATTCACTTCAGGCCACCTCCCAGTCTGCATCCTGAATTTCCCAGGGGTCACAAATGCCATCTCTAATCATAGAGATTTTGCACGCAACTGTCTCTGCCATCACAAACCTAGTTTCACGGTTGGAGTAGGGGTTACCAAAATTTTTCGAGCATGTGCATTGCACTGTGTCCACCTCAGAAGCAGGCCCATAGTTCCTGCCAGTGATTGGAATGACATTGTAGCTCTGCATTCATTCACTAACTTGTAATTGTCATCCCAGTGGTAAGGTGTCCCTATTCCATTGCTTGGTCATTCATACTCTCGCAGTGGCACTCCAAAGAGTAAGCTGAATCCTTTTAAAAGTGTCTGTCTTGGAGCAGCATGATATAGGCAGCATAATGCCAACTCTCTCATGAACATCCTGTTGTAACTCCCATTGCTCCAACAGTTCCTAAGTCAGAGTTATTGTGTCAATTGGGTAAGCTCTCCTGAAAATTCTGTTTGCAGCAGTATTCTCTCTGTGCTACTGCTCTCTATTTCCCACCAGAGGTCATTGTAGCCAGGTCCAATTACACTCCATGTGCCTATCCTCTCAGCTCCCTCCTTGGTGTGCATGGCTGACTGGGTAGGTGCTGTTGGCCATCTGCTCATCTGTGGACCCTGTATTGCCTGCACCAGTTGATTGGGTGTATGGGGCACTGATTGCTTCCATCTTTGACCTCCATCAACTTGCGGCTGCCTTTTGTGAATGCCGGCTTCCCTTTGATCCTGAAGCTGTTCTATTGATTGGTCTCCTGCTCCAATGGTGCCTGTGGCTATCTGCCCTGTTGTAATCATCCTGTGAGAGATATTTTCTCCTGGTGTGGCATGAGCTGGCAGTGGCCAGCTTGGATCGGAGGGTCCTGCTGTCTGAATCCTTGGTTTCTGCTGGTTACTGCTGGCTGCAGGATATTGGAATTGCTTCTGCATCAGTAGTCCTGCCTGTTTTCTCCTTGTAGCTGTGGGCTTCCTCCAGCTCTTCAGTTGTCCCCCAGTGTGCTGATGGTATCTCTGGTGCCCTCTCACCCGTCTGGGCTCAGTATGGTGCCCTCCTTCTACCTTCCACACTAGACAGCTGTGACTGTTACTTCTAGCTTTTCCCAGTGTTGCTCATTTCTTTGCCTGCTCTCTCATTTTGTACTGGTCACTAACATGCCTCTGTCACCTGTTCTTGGTGAGTGTCCAGCAATTCTATGATCTGTGCCACTTCAATATGGGTAAATTAGGGCACGCTATGGGTGCTGCAGCTAGATTGGGGAAATTGCAAATTTGTTTCAAGTCCCCCTGCAGATTGACTCTATCTCGGCTGGACAGGCTTCTCCTCCTCATAACCCTTCTACTGGTCCTGACAGTGACCCTCCTCCATCTCTGCAACATCTTCTCCAAGCCATTATCACTTACAAGATAGCAGAATTGCAGATGGATATCTCTCAGCTCTGTCAAAATTGGCCAAGGGTTGGATAGGTCTTGCATAGAATATCTGCTCTTGAAAATCTTACTTCTCTTATCAAGGATAAGCTGTCAGACTTGTCCTCTCAAATGGTTGCTGTTAAGTCCAAGTTGTCTGACATGGGGGGCAGACTTGGAAGGAATAACTTACGATTTGTGGGTCTCCCGGAGGGAACTACTCTGAAGAAATTCCTTGAAAAATGGCTTGTTCAAATCCTTACCAAAGATACCTTTACCCCCTTGTTTGCTGTGGAGCATGTTCATCATCTTTCCCAGTTGCCTCCTCCATGGGCCCCCTCTCAGACATTAATAGCTTGCCTTCTGCACCTCAAGGATCGGGACGCTATCCTGCAACTTGCTCATCTCCATGGTCCTCTCAAATATGAAAACCACTATTACTGTGTACTCTGATTTTGCTCTGGGTGCTCAAAAAAAATGTTAACAAATTTTGCATGTTAAGAGAAAGCTATGGGATATGCAAATACATTACTGCATGCTTTTCCCAGCATGTGTGAGAGTGGTCTGTGACGGGACTACTTATTTCTTCAAAACTCTGCAGGAATCTGAGGCTTAGCTTGACCACTGTCCGAGGGTCCATTGCTGAGTGTGACTGCTTAGGGTTCTGCAAGCCACTTTATTAGCCTCACTAATGTGCTTCTGTATATTCTGGTTTGTACAGTTTGCCATATTTCTGTATTTTGATTGATCCTTGAGGTATTTTCTTTGGGAACTCCACTATGCAGGAGGGGAGTAGCTTTAGACGTTTTGTTATCTTTGTTTTTCTGATCTATCTGGGTGGTGTTGTGGGCCCTCATGCTTTCCATTTATTGCTGTGTGCAGTAATCCTTGATGTTAGTTAAGAGTTTTAGGTATACTATCATTTTAAATGGCTATACAGGGTGGGATTGGGTTGGGCAGTTTTAATATACTCAGTTTAGCTGTCTTGTGTTTTACATCTTATTCTTTGATATTGACTGTATATTTTTTATTTCCATGATAATTGTGTACTGGTGGGTTGGGCCGGCTGCATGGAGCACCTCTCTGCTGTTTTTATCCTACTTTCTATACTGTTCTTGGTAGATGGGGTTGAATTCTGATAGGTTAGGGCTCCATCTGCTCGGTGGAATGTCCATGGCCTCAATGTTAGAATTAAAAGATCCCTAGTTATGATCCAAATAAAGAGGTATGGTGCTTATATTCTTGGAGGCCAATCCGATTGGAGGTAATGTACGGGCTTTGAGGAAACAGTAGGTTGGCTGGATGTATCATTCTACTTTTTTCCTTAATTCCAGGGGCATTTCAGTTTTTGTTAAGAAACATCTCAATTTCCATTTGTATCACATCCTCATGGCTGTTTTTTTATGCGTGCCTTGTTACCTCTACTATTTTTCCAATTTTAGCTGTTCACATACCTGCTCCATGTAATAATGAGGCACTGCAGAAGACTACTGCATTTACTGCTCTCCCACTCCCCCTGTAATTTTGTTGGGGACTTTAAAAATGTAATGAGCCAATCTCTTAATCGATGGAGGAAGCTGCCAATTCCCCCCCCCAGACCACTTCCCCTGCCCCTTTCTCCAAATTTATTTTTGAATTAGGCTTAGTGGATATCGCTTATTGGATATTTGGAGGAGTTGCTTCTGCTGAAAACTGATCTGCTTATTAGGAACATACTGTATAACACAGGTTCTATGAGAAATAACATTCTTTGGGACCATCACTAGATTAATCTATGTTAATACATATTGCTACAGTATATGTTTCATGCATATTATATTTGGTGCTGTTTTTGAGGTATATTCCTGAAAATTGCTTTATCCTCCATTGAATTTTATCTTCAATATCTATCTGTTTATAAGGAATATACCACATTATACAGATCTAGGGACTGGAGAAATATCATAATAACTTTCATTGCATGGTATATTCCTTGGTGATTGCCTACAAACTATAAGCCTTTTCGAAAGTATATAACCCCCTGTCTAAAAACCACACATCACATAACCAAACAGATCACCTGAGTTATTTGAGAAATTAGGCTTTGTGTCTTGATTTACCAGCCCTGGAAATTAAAACAGCTGGGTTGAATATAATTCTTCTGTCCTGTAATTTATGTGCCTCATGAAAGAAACATTAATTAATTATTTATATGTAAAATACTAACCATTAGATTATGCTTATGGAGGTAACCAATTTTTAATGTTCTATTTTAAAGATATCATTTTTGTGAACCAATATCTCGCCTAAAAAACACTGACCTATAATATATTGCTACTAAATTGAAAATCTCTTTGTAAATTTTTGTTTGTAAATTTGTAAATTTTCATTGGATTTTGTTGGTATAAAAAAACTGTTTTGTGTTTTTAAGTTAGGGGCATCTCCATTCGCTCACATTGCAGTAAATATCCCCCCTGTATATTAAATGGAAGCTTACTAATAAATATATTTATACTTTTAATACTTTAATATAACAAAAACATATTACTATTATTATTTCTTTAACGTGTGTCCCAATAAAAAAAAAATGTTTCTTGCTCTTTAACAAAATAATCCTGTCCTTTTTGTGTACATTGTATGCCAAATACCTTGGGGAGCACCTCCAACACAAATATTAATACTCTTTAATGGTTTCCTAAAAATTATAAATTATTGGTATTCCATTTACTGACCATTAGCTTATTCTTTAAATAAATCTCTATCTTATCCAGTGCTAATCCCCACTATCCTCCCTGCTACTGGATATTTGGAGGGCCTGCTATTCTACAGTACCACATTCTCCTGTAAGTCCTCTATTTTTCACACATTCTCTCGCATAGATCTAGTGTTTATTCCCCCTGGATTATTTCCCAGTTTATATGTGGTAAACTATTTGCCCAGAGGTATATCCGATCACTCACCCGTCAGTCTATCCTTCAGCACATCTCTGCCCCACAGGGTTCATTTTTGGAAACTCAATCCCTATTGGCTTAATTTGATAGGGGCAAGATTTGAGCTCATTGCTGCCTGGGAGGCATTTCTCCTTCATAACTCCTCATGTAGAGAACCTTCTATTTTGTGGGGCACCTTCAAAGCATATTAAAGAGGGTAATTTATTAAGAGAGTGGCAGAAATCCAATTTCACAATTGTGTGATGATTTTGGCCTCCCTCAGTTGGCTTTTTACACAAACTCGCAACTCCACCATGCTGTCCAAGCCCAATTTGGTGTTGCTAACCCCAGTAAAGTCACTGCTTCATCAACTTGGTTCTAGGAAGCAGATCTCTTTCCTCTACATTGATCTCAATGCTCACTTTCTGCCTGATATTCTTCCTCCATTAAAATTAAAGTTGGAGGCAGATCCTCTTTCTGATGAACAGTGGGAGCAGATGCTAGCTTCTGCTAAGGAAACTACTCCATGTGTGAGATATCTGCAGGTTCACTATTATGTATTACATAGAGTGTATCACACCCCTCTCTCCTTAATTAAAATAGGTACACGTGCTGACATTAATTGGGCTTGATTTAAACGTGTAAGCAAACCTTCCAATTGTTAGAGATCTGCGTATGCACAGGATTTGCACTGCACATGTGCAGGTCCCTATCTGTGAGTACTGTACATTTGCCCCTATGATTGACATCCTGAGGTCATTTGGGTCTTCTGATGCTGATTTCATGGCTCTGGCTGAGCAGTTCCGGTCATTCTGAGTAAACTTAGGCACACTCTGATGGCCAATGGCCACAACCATATCGATGTTTGGGACGGTAATTCAATGCTGCGTCTTCTTACGCAGCACTTGGATCTGCAATGCTGTAAGGGGGCATCTTTTTTCCTCAGATGCCTCCTGCAGCATTAACATATTTTCTCATCATTGCTGTATTGAAAGATGCAGCAGCAATGAGAACAGTGTATAATTCTGCATCAGGCCCATTGTCCTAAAGTGGTTTCTCCCGGACTGATTTCTGGCATCTCATGTGGGAATGCTCTCGTATTTATGAATTTTGGAATAATGTCTGGGCTAATTAGGCTGACTGCCCCTTCACCCCCCTCCTTGGACCCTAAGATTTGCTTGTTTGTTCTTGACCTGGAAGAAGCACACAATAGTATGGTTTGCCCAGGAGTACCCTGGCATATTTAAGTGGAGGGGCCTCATTATCTAGGTGTCCAAACATGAATGTTACATGTATAGTAGAAATGCTTTCTCTAAGGGGTATATTTACTAAAGTGTGGGGTTTAGATGTGGAGATGTTACCCATAGCAACCAATCAGATTCTAGCTATTATTTTCTATACAGTGTTAGATAAATGTTAAGTATTGTAGAATCTGATTGATTGATCTCTACTTCTAAAAACCCACAATTTAGTAAATCTAATCCTAAATGTAAAAAATTCTGGCATAGAAGGTGCCATTCTCAGTTTTGGCATTTCAATGGCGTCTGCCACTGGCTCATAGCTCCATTTGGTTCTGCTTCTGTGCTATGCCATGCGTTACATGTGTTGATCTCTTAAAATGTACTCTTATTGGTCTTTTGTGGTCTTTCACTGTTCCAATTGCCAATGTGCCTTTTAAAATGTTACTTTCATTCTGAAACAATGTAACCTTTGACTAATTTCTATTTGTATGGTATTTACAGCTTTTTTCTTGATATATTTTATCTATTTTGTGAATTAAGGATTTTTGTAAAAAAAATCAATAAATATGACATGATTTTAAAAATAAGGAAAACACCAACTGTTGCAAAAGATCAAGTCCTTTTATCAACTGTAAATTACACTGCTCCTCACTGCACAGCAAGGAATCCTGCTAAATTGGACTCTCTACATCTTGTTTAATCTTCAAAATAAAATATTATTTCTGCAATATTCTACAAAATACAAAATAAGGATTATCAGCCTGCCCTGTACTAAGAAGTGGTTTCCCTCTTCCTAGCTGTTCCCCTCAGTGTGTACAAAATTCTACTTCTAAACAAGCACCGTCACCTTGTAATGCAAACATATGCATTTTGATGGAAATATACAGTAGCTACACCTGTGCAAATCAAGACTTAAGGCAAATATATCAGCAATGTATAGGGCCAATTACCTGATCCCCAGATGCCGGGGTCAGTGCATTGGTGAAATCCAACATGTTGGATTTCACTAATTTGGTGATTATGATCAAAATACAGTATGATCATGATCAGCAAATTGGGGAATTTGTACATGAAAAGTTTCACCAATTCCCTGATGGACCATCGATCATTGATGCCGATTATCTGCATTTCTGTTTGGCGGATCGGTGATTCCGGTTGGATTGGGGAATCGGTGAAATAGCCGGCTGATATATGGGGCCCTTAATGATAAGACTAAAACTCTGCTGTGCCTCACTCTTTTGCACTTCCTAAATGACCTGCAATAATGTGTAACAACAATGTATAAACATCAATTGTTTAAAAAGACAAAAATGTGTTTTACCTTGGGGATCTTTATTTTCAAAACAAAAGGGAATACCTGCACCAAGCTTAGTCATATCATCAGTATTGATTATTCTTGATATAATATACCAACATAAGTAAAGTTAAGGTAAAACTATACCAAAAAATCTTGATTGTTGGTGGTGCTCCTCAGGGCTTATATTCATAGAACATACAGTACAGTCAGATGCATAAATTGTCATGTTAGGATCAGTGGTGCACTGGCTGGAGTGTTTTTTTTATGTGTTTTCTTATTATGATTTTTCTTTTTCTCTTTTCTTCAAAGATGAAAAAAGGAGAAATAAAGAAAAGGGAATAATATAGACTCAATATTTTGTATGTTTGTGCTAGGTATTAGAAACTGAGGGACCTCAGCATATCAGAATACTCAAAACAAAAGGGAATACCTGCACCAAACTTAGTCATATCATCAGTATTGATTATTCTTGGTATAATAAACCAACATAACTAAAGTTAAGGTAAAACTATACCAAAAAATCTTGATTGTTGGTGGTGCTCCCCAGGGCTTATATTCATAGAGTATATGGGTAGGTTTTGGCAAGCAAGCAAAACAAAAAAGAGAAAACCTCTTTTTGGGGGCACTCTTATAATGTTTGAATTAAAATAATTATATTTAATAGATATGCATTAAAAATTTATACATACACATATAGAAGACACACATAGAGAAAACACAAAAAAAAACACAGAGAAAATTATTTATGAGAAAGAACTTCTCATCCTTTGAAAGGAACAATAAGATGAGATTGCTTTTTATATAGTAATAATGAGAAAATATTTCAAAAAAGCAATCCTTGGTATTTGGGCGAAAATATTAATTAGCCACACTGCTTAAATGCAGGTGTAGATATATTAATTAGGCACAAATAATAAAGTTATTGTGTATAAAATACAACACAGTACTCACAGGTAACCAAAAAGAAAATATATGCTTACAATGCAGGTTTCTGGTTTCAGCAATTGCAGTGGTTGCTCAATCTTTAAATGCAGATTCCAAACATATTAACAACACTCTTGATGATTATCAGAGCATTGGTCTATGGTAGCACACTGTATCAAAGATATAAAGTACTGAGTCTTACAACGTACAACACAGTACTCACGGATAACCACAAAAAACATATATGCTTGCAATGTCAGGTTTTCAGGTTTCAGCAATTTCTGTGGTCGCTATATCTTTAAATGCAGAGTCCAAACATATTAACCACACTCTTGATGGTCATCTAAGCATTTGTCTATGGTAGCACACTGTATCACAGATTTGATAAGTCTGCATTTTTTAGCAGTACCAGGTATTCTGGTCTTGATAAATAATTGCTGTACCTTTAAATGCAGATTTTGTATATATATATATATATATAATAATAAAAACCCTAATGGTCTTTCAAGCATCTATCTGTGGTAACAGGCTGTGTTTCAGATTTTTGCAGTTTGAAGCAGTGCCAGGTTTTCTGGTCTTCATGTTGTCATAATCACTGTGCCTTAAATGCAAAATCTATACATGTAATAAACCTCCAAATATTTTCCTGGGTATTAAGGTATATAATAAGTGTTGGTAAGCACTTGAATTGGAGAAGGAATGTCTGGCACCTATAACCCAACTACTTCTTCTGCTATCCCGTGTGGATACTAGTCCAGGGAATGGGAGGTGAGAGAGCAGCTAGTAGGGCAGACAGAGGTAAAGTATAGAGACACTTCTGCTGTCAGGACCCACTACCAAACACCACCCTGTTGTTAAAAAACATTGCAGGGAGGTAAAGGAGGTGCGCAACCCGATGAGAGAGTGTTGAAAGAAGATTGTGTACCTGCACAGAAATGTAATGCTGCAGTGAGCTGATCTCTGGTCTGGTTCCTGTGTTGATGAGTGCCTGATGCGGGGACTCATGTGCGCACCACGAGTACCCGGAAGTGATGTATGATGCGCTTTTCGCCCCATGCTGGGCTTGATCACATACAGCCTCCTGTGCATTGCCTAGATCCCTGACTATATTCTCATGTGCAACCAATCGCGGGCTGCACTAGACTGATTGACAGCTCATGATTCCAATCATATGGTCTAGCTGTCCTGAGCCTATCATATAATCGATCTCATGACTGGCAGTTTCAATCTCTAATTAGGAAATATCATAGTTTTCTAATGAATAAAATCCTGATTCATATATTTTGTGAATATTCAACTTTTCATGCATGCTACTAAATTAAAGGAGACATTTAATACAGGGCATATCTGTATGCATACCTATATATATGTGTATACACACATATACATCCTCACATATACCATGATTATTATACTGTATACCGCAAATAGATCATATCATCTGGTTAATGGAAAAATAAAGATAATAAGAATAAAAATGAAAATAAATATAAAAATTAATAATAAATAATTAGAAAATGGATATAGAAATAGAATATAATTGAAGATAAATAAATATAGAGCAATGGTGGCCATCTTAAATTGCCACTATGTATTGCTATATATCATTTGAGAAATATCTTGTATTGTCAATGGTGAACACATATGTCACATAAGTGATAAAAATATACTATTATATAGATATGTATATATACTCATAAAAATGTGAAATAATTAAATATAGAAAATAAATATATATATATATGTATACAAATCTGAATTTTATATGTGCATAGTTTGTGATAATGTGATCTATAGAGTTTAAGAGTGCAATGCAGATGTGATACAAATTGTAAATGAAAATATAGAGTGAGTGTATGATGAAATTATAAATTCTACAGTGTTGGTTAGATTGCTATAAAGATTAAGAAAAAATATAACACAAAATGTGTGTCCTATAAGTGTGTATTGAAAATGTAAGGTGCTCAGTTAGTAAGTGAAAAGATGTATATATGAACATACGCGTGTCTACGTGAAATTACCGTGTACACAGACATATATGTGTACATATACATTGAAAAAACTTTAATAATATATAGATCCCAACAGAATAATATCTGATAACATAAAATAGATTTGGATAGGTTACAGGAGTTCTTAATAATGAAAACGTTTTTTAAGGTTAAATAAAATTAATTTGGTAAAAAAAACACTGCAGTTTATGTGTTCATTAAGTCCTCCTGGGGATAGTGCTCCTAATTTGAAAGTCCACATACTTTCTTTTTTCAGGAGTTCCTTCATGATATCCCCACCTCTTGTTCCCAGATGTATTCTTTCCAAGCCAAATATACGTAGATCTTCATAGCTATCTTTGTGTTTGAAATGGAAGTGTCTAGCAACTGTTGTTAGTTGCTTAAACTTTAGGAGATCCCTGGCTGCATTGCGAATTGAGCCGATATGTTCCAGAGCTCTTTGTTTGAACATTCTCCATGTCACACTGATATATTTGATGTTACATGAACATGTTATGCAATATACTACATTAATTGCCTTGCAATTAATAAATTCTTTGATTTTAATTGAATTTCCATATTTATCCATGACCACATTTGTCTTAAGAATATGTTTACAAGCTTTACATTCTTCACAGGGATATGTCCCTGTTCTCACTGGTTTCTTTGGTAATGTCCTAGTAAAGTGACTCTGTACTAATTCATCTCATAAATTAGGGGACCTTCTCCAGCTCATTGAGACTGTTTCTTTTAATTTTTCAGAGAGGTCCGGATCCGTTAATAATATGGGCCAGTGTCTTTGTATAATCGATCTAATCTGTCTCCACTCTGTGCAGAAATCTCCCACAAATCGAATCTCGTTTATTATATTCTTATTCTCTTCTTTATCTTTTTTAAAAATTGAGCAATCTCGTGTTTTTTTTGTCTACTTCTGATCTTGCTTTTTTAATTAGCCTGCCACTATATCCTCGATCTTTTAATCTCCTGAGGAGTTCATCACCCATTTTTCTGTAGGTGTTATCATCAGAACAGTTTCTCCTAAGTCTGAGGTATTCCCCTTTTGGTATATTTATCACTGTATGTGGAAAGTGGGAGCTAGATCGGTGTAACAAACTGTTGGTGGCAGTTTCTTTTCTGAATAGTTCTTTTCCAAGCATATTTTTTTCATTTTTGTAGATCTTCAAGTCCAGAAATGAGATCTTATCTTTACTGGCCTCATATGTGAATCTTAAATTAAGAAAATTCCTATGAAGATCATCAATGAAGTGTTTAAGGGATTCCACATCTCCTTCCCATATCATAAAAACATCATAAATGTATCTGAGCAACATTGAAATATTTTTAGTCTGGTGATCATTGCATTCATGAAAAACATGTTCCAGCTCCCACCATCCTACAAAAGAGGTTGGCATATGTGGGGACACATGCTGCCCCCATAGCTGTTCCTCTGACTTGTATGTAACATGCATCATCAAATGTAAAGTAGTTGTTGTAAATAATAAACTCTAAGAATTCTATGAGAAATTTATGGAGTTCATTGTATTCTTCAATCATAAGGAAGTATTTTATGGCTTTTAAGCCATCAGAATGCCTTATCGATGTATACAATGATTCGACATCTAGGCTTACGAAGAGTTGATTATCTTCCAGCTTAACATCATTGATCTTTTTAAGCACATCCGTTGTATCTTGGTTATATGATGGTAATCCCAGCACGTGATGGTATAGATGTATGTCAATGAAAGTACTGGCTTTCTCTGAGAGTCCTCCTATGCCAGATATTATAGGTCATCCTGGAGGTTCTCTCAAATTTTTGTGTGTTTTAGGAAGTAGATTAAAGGTTGGGACCTTAGGATTTGTAACCGTCAAATATTGGTATTCCTGATTAGTAATAACACCAACTTTATGAGCTTTCTTGATAATCATAGAATATATGATAACTTTGTTGTCATTAGGATTGAAAATGGATTTTTTATAACAGTCAGTGTCATCTAGTTGGCGATGTGCTTCTTTCATATATAGAATTTTTGGCCATACTACAATGTTTCCGCCTTTATCAGATGGTTTAATAACCACATCGTTCCATGCTTTGATGTCATGGATGGCCTCCCTTTCTTTCCTGGTTAGGTTGTCATACTTGGGACTGAATCTTTTCTTTCTTTGTTGCATGGTATCCAAATCTTGGGATACTAGATTCAGGAACACCCTCACCTCCAGGCATTGTCTTGTGGAAAGAATGTTGATGGTTTTTTACATATAGGATGTTTTTTCTGTCCGCTTCTTTCCTCTCTGGTGTCATCAAGTTCTTCTAGGATAGAGAGTGCCTGGAGTTCTTCTTCAGTTAGCGTATCTGTATTCCCAGATGAGGGTGCCATTTCGGATTGGGCTATTTCTTTTTCCATCTGTGAAAGAGTATCATGGTGGGTTATTTTAATATTGGCATGATATTTAGCCAATAATAATTTCCTCCCAAATAGATGGACTTTGTTATGTTCCTCTGTCAATGTGCGATCCAAAAGGTTGATGACTCTGTTTCATGTCTGAGTCAATCAGGTTTTTATCCTCCAGGTTTGATACCTGGATGGTGAGGGGGAGTCCCATCTTAGGTCTCTTCCCCTTCTTTCTACCCCTCCTCATCCTCTTTTTGTAGGGCGACCTCTGGTTCCCCTCCTTTCTCCTAAAAAAGAGAGGCGATTGTTGTTATCCCTTATATGTCCAGTTCTGGGCTCAAAGATATTATGGTCTGATCCTTCCTCAGTTTCTGAGGACTCTATTTCCGATGAGGTATATTGTTGTGTACGGGTTTTGGCATTGACTCTTGTAGTTCTATTCCATTTAAAAATCCTGTTACTGGTGAAGTCCTTTTTATCGCTGACAAATTTTGATTTCTTTCGTTCAATTATAATTTTTTCATAAGCTTCCAATTCTTTTTTATTTTGTTCAAAGTATTTCTGGATGTGTGCGTCCTTCCCGAAGATTTCCAATTTCTTACCTAGGATATCAATTTCTGTTTCTACTTCCTCCAATACAAGATTATTATGTTTGGTTAATATGTTGATTAGTTCATATGAACATTTAAGCAGACATGTCTCCCATTCTTCTTTCAAGGTTTCAGTTGCTAATTCAAATGTTTTCCAACATCTTGGTCTTAAGCCTCGAGGAGCTATCTTGTGTTTATTATAATTTTCAAGACTGATAACATCCCAATTGGCTCTGGATTGTTTATGCAAAAGTTTACTTAATTTCAGGAATTCCTCTTCCCAGTTGTTATCTGGTTTCTCAGCCAAAGAAAAATTGGTGAAAATTTCATCAAGTTTTTCTGTTTTGCATTTATTAAGTAGTTCTTATTTAAGATTGAAACTTGTCATGTTAGGATAAGTGGTGCACTGGCTGGAGTGTTTTTTTATGTGTTTTTTTATTATGATTTTTCTTTTTCTCTTTTCTTCAAAGATGAAAAATGGAGAAATAAAGAAAAGGGAATAATATAGACTCAATATTTTCTATGTTTGTGCTAGGTATTAGAACTGGGAGACCTCAGCATATCAGAATACTCAAAACAAAAGGGAATTCCTGCACCAAACTTAGTCATATCATCAGTATTGATTATTCTTCATATTATATACCAACATAACTAAAGTTAAGGTAAAACTATACCAAAAAATCTTGATTGTTGGTGGTGCTCCCCAGGGCTTATATTCATAGAGTATATGGGTAGGTTTTGGCAAGCGAGCAAAGCAAAAAAGAGAAAACCTCTTTTTGGGGGCACTCATAACATTTGAATTAAAATAATTATATTTAATAGATATGCATTAAAAATTTATACATACACATATAGAAGACACACATAGAGAAAACACAGAAAAAAAACACAGAGAAAATTATTTATGTGAAAGAACTTCTCATCCTTTCAAAGGAACAGTAAGATGTGATTGCTTTTTATATAGTAATAATGAGAAAATATTTCAAAAAAGCAATCCTTGGTATTTGGGCGAAAATATTAATTAGCCACACTGCTTAAATGCAGGTGTAGATATATTAATTAGGCACAAATAATAAAGTTATTGTTTATAGAATACAACACAGTACTCACAGGTAACCAAAAAGAACATACGGTATATGCTTACAATGCCAGGTTTCTGGTTTCAGCAATTGCAGTGGTTGCTCAATCTTTAAATGCAGATTCCAAACATATTAACATATTATCTTGATGATTATCTAAGCATTGGTCTATGGTAGCACACTGTATCAAAGATATAAAGTACTAAGTCTTACAACGTACAACACAGTACTCACGGATAACCACAAAAAACATATATGCTTGCATTGTCAGGTTTTCTGGTTTCAGCAATTTTTAGTGATCGCTATACATTTAAGTGCAGATTCCAAACATGTTAACAACATTCTTGATGGTCATCTAAGCATTGGTCTATGATAGGTCACTGTATCACAGATTTAAAGTACAACACAGTATTCACAGGTGACCAAAGTAACATATATGTTTGTAGTGCCAGGTTTTCTGGTTTCATCAATTTCAACAGTCGCTAAACCTTTAAATGCTGATTCCAAGCATATTGACATTTGTCTATGGTAGCACACTGTATCACAGATTCAAAGTACAAAATCTTTCCACATACATATGTTTGGAATCTGCATTTAAAGATTGAGCAACCACTGCAATTGCTGAAACCAGAAACCTGCATTGTAAGCATATATGTTCTTTTTGGTTACCTGTGAGTACTGTGTTGTATTTTATACACAATAACTTTATTATTTGTGCCTAATTAATATATCTGCACCTGCATTTAAGCAGTGTGGCTAATTAATATTTTCACCCAAATACCAAGGATTGCTTTTTTGAAATATTTTCTCATTATTACTATATAAAAAGCAATCTCATCTTATTGTTCCTTTCAAAGGATGAGACGTTCTTTCTCATAAATAATAATTTTCTCTGTGTGTTTCTTCTGTGTTTTCTCTATGTGTGTCTTCTATATGTGTATGTATACATTTTTAATGCATATCTATTAAATATAATTATTTTAATTCAAACGTTATAAGAGTGCCCCCAAAAAGAGGTTTTCTCTTTTTTGTTTTGCTCGCTTGCCAAAACCTACCCATAGTATCTTTATTTTCAGCAGTTACTATGTGAGAGTTAGATAGATAGCAACCCCTTCCTCCGCAGAGGGAGAGGTTGCTATCTATCTTTTGTCAGTGGTAAAACTATAGCATGGTGGTGAGGCAGAGAAGGGGAAATGTATGCAACCATCGAAAGAGATAAAAGTGAAGAAGTTGCCCATAGCAACCAAACAACTTCAGTTTTTTCATAGACTATGCTAGTTAAATGGTAGCTAGAAGCTGATTGGTCACTTGCTCTGTGCAACTTCACCAGTTTATTTCTCTTGAAGGTTTGATACACCTCCCATTCACTCACTGATATTGGGGAGAACGCCCCAGTGGAGAATGACCCCAGCCTGACACTGCATGCAAAGAATGTCTCATAGTTACATTTGTGGTAAAACATAAACAGAATATCTATTTTTCAGATGCCTCCACAGTGGGGTGTGTTTATATCCCAGTATGCTGTAATTTATCATGTCAATCACCACCAAACCAAAAGGCATATTTTTAATTGGAAAACCACATACCACAGATATTATAACACAGTATATTCTGTTAATAGCAATATAATGCTTCCTACATTGTACAATTATTCTGTTATTAACATTGTCCAATTCCTTCCCAGCCTAACAGTTTTGCAGTGCTGTTCTGATGATTGTGGATAATTTAAGAGTTGAAAATAATGAGGTTCGTGCTGTGCAAATCAAAAGAATTTTACAAAGGGAGGGTGAAATAAAATGCTCTGAGACAGGACAAGAAATAGCAAGTAATAGTATGGGATGCAATTTAATCATAGAAGGTACATTTTCTCTATACTTTAAGCACTTTAATCTATTTTATATACTGTAGTGCACATACTTTAATTAAGTTTCTATCTATTATCTATTATTATTATTATTATTATTATTATTATTATTATTATTATTATTATTATTATTATTATCATTTATTTATTTGTTGCCATCAAGTGTCTGTAGCCATGTACAAGGAAAATTACAATGACATTAACAAACAATCCAATCCAAAGGCCTCTGCACACGTTATGATTTTTTAAATGATATTGCCATTTTTGACCAGTTGGAACGACAGATCGTTTAAAAAGTGCAGTGTGTAAGCACGATAACAATACAAATGCACATTCCCACTGGTTGTTGGTTGTGGTCGTTGATCTCTTCAACATGCAGAAAGATCTCAACCTGTCTTTCACAATTTGACACACATCATGTCGTGTGTATACACAATGAACGATTTCATGGACGACAAACGATTTATCATCACTTTTCACGGCCACTCCCCTCCACCATTTTGTGACAGACAACAGAGAGAGACAAGCAGCGTGGATCAAGTAGCGTGGATCGTCTTGGCTTCCTCTTATTTGTGTGACTACAAAGCATCTATGTGTTACATTGGGCCACCAAAGCCAATGCCCACCAATGTGATTATTTTCCAATGACTACTGGCCACCAGTTTTTCACTGCCCCAATGTTATGACACTGCTCCCTAATGTTATGCCACTGTTCCCCATCATTGTAATGACACTTCCACCCAATGTTATGCCACTGCCCCCAAGTTATGCCACTGCCCAACCAAAGTTATGCCACTGTTTCCCATCATTGTAAAGACACTCCCCCCAATGTTATTCCACTGACCCCCAATGTTATGCCACTGCCCCACCAATGTTATGCCACTACTCCTCATCACTGTAATTTCACTGCCCCCCAATGTTATGCCACTGACCCCCTAATGTTATGCCACTTCCCTCCAATGTTATGCCATTGCCCCACCAATGTTATTCCACTGCTCTATATCATTGTAATGACACTGCCCCACCAATGTTATGCCACTTCCCCCCAATGTTTTTATTTCTAAATGCCGACCAATGCTGGCTAAAAATTTGGTATTAAAATGCAATGCAAAAAGTTAACCACAAATAAATGGATTTTAATATATAAAAAAAACATAACAAACAATAAACAGGTCAACATTTAAAATTTTTAAAACATTCAAACAATAAAACTTGAAACCAGTAAAAACATTAAACTAACAAATGTATCTAACAGTTTTTTCCTTTTTTTTTCTACAGAGTCATGGGAAGTGAAAGAGAGTGCAAATTCCTTACAGGGTTCCTTAACATTTACCACGACCACGAGTGTTTGGGGAAGGTCAAGCCAAAAGACTACAGCAACAAGCAAAAGAAGGCAGCAGCCATTGAGGAGCTTGTTCAATGTAGCACGCCATACCACAAGGAAGCGTGCCCTAAAAGGGTCAAGGACAAAGATCCAGAATTTCCGCACTGTCTACTTTAAAGAATATAAAAAGATCCAGGACTCGCAGGCTTCTACAGCAGGGGCAGAGGACATATACAAGACATCGTTATGGTACTACAATCTGCTCCGGTTTATTCACGAACAGGACCCTCTAAGACCATCGCAAAGTCTGATGGTGGAGAACGTGGCAGGAGAGGCAGGAGAGAACACAAAAGAAGTGGGTGAACTGTCTTCTTTGGATGTGATAAGTACAGACACAGGGCCTGATTCAGAGGTGCACGCCATTTGCGTGCGCTCGCTCTGAATCAGGGCATCCCTTTTTTTAAATTCCAGCCTCCAGGCCACTCACACAGCTGTGGGTGACCACCCACACCTTGTTTGTGTGGCCTGGTGATGTTCGCAATTATTGCGACCATCGGCATTGCGAGGAGACCCTTGTGGTAGGGTCTCAGCACTAACAATGCCAAGTTCACTTCCTGCTCTAATAGATGGCAGTAGGGCCACCCACAAATGGCAGTAGGGCCGCCCACAAATGGCAGGCATTCTTTCGGGAACACCTCCATTTGTACAGCCACCCCCCCTCCCCGCCTACAAAATGGGGCGAGCTGTCGATCAACATCGACAGCCGCCCCATTTTGTTGTAAGCCCTGGAGCGAGTGATTTCTCACTTGCTATGGGGATTGCGCACACGCATGTCCATTGGCCCACCATTGACCCACTTGTGAGCGCACTGTGCTCGCGAGCGGGTCTGAATCAGGCCCACAGTGCATACACACCATGCCAAATGTTTTTAAGTAACAAAGTCCATTTAACAGTCCCCAATAATCCACAATGATTCATTGAAGTCAGTCCTCCTGCCATGGCACTGCCCCCTCCATTAAAATAGGCCAGGTATTGCTCCCTGACCTCTTTAGCCCGCACAGTCCCCGTTGTTTCCAGATTTCCAGGTGCTGACACAAAGCGCAATTGGACTATCTCCTCTGGCTGGCCAGGGTCGTCTGGCATAGCTGTGCCTGATGTCCTTTGTTGGGTAGTGTTGTGCCTGGAAGTTGTGCAGGACACAGCATGCCAAGACGACCCAATCAATTTTGTCCATGTGCAGGTTAATGGTGGTGTGGAAGATGCCAAAGCAGTTGCTGAGAATTATAAAGGCCTTCTCCACAATACAGCATGCCCTGGAAAGCCTGTAAGTGGTCAGGCCGCTTTGTGCGTATGGCTTCATTATGTGTTTGTGCAGAGCAGACGCCTCATCAGCCACAAACACAAAATTGAGCCCGTGCCTCGTTCCCTCTACAGTCGGCAATTTTAGGGTATTGAAGGTAGAATAGGGATTTTTCAAGGACCCTCAATCCGAAGCATGGCCATTCTTTCCAAAATCAGCAAAGATTAACTGATAGTTGGCATTCACCACCACCATCAGATTAGTACTATAAAAAAAATTATAATTGTAGTTATAAGATCCGCTGTTGGCAGGTGGGGTTATGCGGATTTACTGTACTTTCCATCAATGGCTCCCCAACAGTTTGGGAAATTCCAATGCCTGTCGAATTCATCAGCGATGGCTTTCCACTCCTCCACCGTTGATGGGAACTAGAATAAAAAAAGAAAAAAAACTAATTTGGAACATGATACTTATGCAAATGTTTTCTCACCTCCAGCAGTCTTCTACACCACCCCTGGACCTCAGCCCTACACCCCAAATGGCTATTGTGACTGAAAGTGAGGGTGAATCAAGTCAACCACTTAGCAAGAGGAGATATTGCTGCAAGGCACCGTGCTACCAGACACAATCATATCCACTACTTAAGCAGGTGAAACAGGTGCTACAAAAACCGCTGGATCATTAAGACCACTTAGGCACCCATATTGCAAGCTCAATTAGGATAATGGATCCTGATCAGCAGATCCTCTTTGAGCGCCTCCTGTATGACATGGTAGTACGGGGGAAAACCAAACAGCTGGCCTGTACCACATGGCTTACTGATGAGCCTCTACCCCAAGCAACTGTCCAGCCCATTCAGGCGACTGGTCTCTCCAATCACTCTACAACCTCCCAGCCACCTACCAGCCCACTACAGTGATGGGTCCAGTAGTGGGTCCAACCCTTTCCCACCCTACTCCTCAAGCCACTTACCCTACTCCCCAACCCACATACCATCCCACAGCCTCATGACCCATAGTCAGGGCCATGCTGTAGACAAATGAGGAGCCGACTCAATTTTAAAATTTTTGAAAAGCAACCCAAAATGGATATTTTCTCCCCCTATTATCAACAAGTCTTATCTCTCCCAATAGCTACTCTATGGTATATGATTGGACACGGTCACTAAACACATGGGATAAGGACAGATGGTTGGAAGCCAGGGCCACAATCTGGACTTGCGCCATGTGTTTCTTGGCCTATTCAAATCAGTGTCAGACCCACCATATATCACAGAGCAGCATAGCTATTGGGACAGATAAAACTTTTTGATAATTAAGTTTTAATATTGTTATTACATTATGATATTTTATGTAGCTATACACAGTAAGCAGCCATGTTGGTTGCCTAATTTAAAAAATGCAGCCATGTTGGTTGCCTCATTTAAAAAATGCAGCCATGTTGGTTGCCTTGTTTAAACAATGCAGCCATGTTGGTTGTAAAGTTTTTACATTATGTGTGAAAAAATAAAAAACATTTTCTTGCACAAGTATAACATGTGTAGTGTTTTTACTTACCTTACAATACTGGTACTTGAGCACATTCACAATGGCTTTGCAGGTCTCAGGAATGATGTTCCCCAAAGCCTGATGGTAGATGAGGGTCCCAAACTTCAGATCTTCAAGTGACCTTACTTTAGCCAGGAACCTCAGGGTAGCCACTAGCCTCTCCTCAGCAGGGATGGCCCTTCGCATATTAGTATTCTGCCTGCGGATGTAGAGAGTCACCAGGCCAAGCAACTCCTGGAAGGTGTTGTCATCCATGACAAGTTGCGGCAGTCATCCAGAATGTTCTCCCTAATCTCCATCAGCAGTGGCATATGGAAGCAAGTGTCCCTCCTCATCAGCCACTTCTTCATCCAGCAAGACCTCACCCTCCAGCTTTTCTGATCGATCTCAGCTTTCAGCTTCATATAACCATAGGCTAGCAGAAGTGTATAGCGATAGGAATCCATCACCACAGAATGCAGGATAGAATACAGGATATAATGCAGGATAAAAACACTTTGTTAAGCCAGGCAAAACAAAGCAGAGCACAATAGCAATGTACAGTGTTCGGCAGGTATACACCAAGCCTCACTAGTTACAGAGCAAAAGTGCACAGACTTAAAATGGTGCCTGCTTTATATATCCCCTATTTAAGCCCGCCCAATATTTAAATTCCAGTAGATCCATCGTGAGGTTGTTTGCTGCCCAACGATATATCATTAATGATTTGCAGATATTATTGACTATCTATATCGTTTGATCATTTTTACAATCATTCCATGTGTATGCACATTATCATTTATATGGGGGTGTTCAGGAGTTCAAGGAAAATTGTTAACTAGATGCTATCATTACCTACATCGTACAGTGTGTACCCACTTTACAGTTCAAACAGTACTTGGGAAAGATAAAATAGTAAGATAATTATACAACTTATACCCCTTTTACACCAGGTTATTGAAGGGTTAACCCGGGTAGCTCCCTGGTGTAAAAGGGGAGAGGGTTGGATCGCCGGGTCGAATGACCCGGCAATCCAACCCAGGTAAATAGCAGGGTTTAACACGGACGTAGCCCGTGAAACCCAGCTGTGAGAACAGCACACTCCGGGTCACGATGACCTGGAGTGCGCTGCAAGCCGGCCGATTGGTCCGGCTTCAGTGGCACTTGGAGATGACGTCATCTCCAAGCGACCACTTACATGCCGGAAAAGCCGGGTCTATGCAGACCTGACTCCGGTGTGAGCGGCGCCAACTCGGGAATATCCCGAGTCGGCGCCGGCAAAATTCTGGGTCTGATCCGGATAGGAACCCTGTTCCAACTCTTGGTTAGACCCGGAATTTTGGTTGAAAAGTGGTATTAGTGAGTGACAGTTAATAACAGTGGGCCTCATTCAGACCCACTCGCAAGCGGCTGTCCGCTCGCAAGTGGGTCGATGGTGTGCACTGCGCATGCGCACGACGGTGGGAGCTCCATCATGCGCATGCGCCAGACGCGACGAGTGAAGGACTTTCTTTCGCTCATTGTGTCTGATCAAAGGGGGCGTGCTGTCGATGTTGATTGACAGCACGCCCCCTTTGGTGGGCGTGCCGGGGGTGTGCCTCCCAGACGGAGGCGTTCCCAAGGGAACGCCTACCGTCAGAAGCCAGCCCCACTGACATCACTAGTGATGTCAGTGGGAGTGATTTTGGCTCTGATAGAGCCAAAATCACTCCAGGGCTTGTGGTCGAAAAACCCGACCACAGGCTTCTGGTCGCACTGGCGATGGTCGCGATGGTCAAGACCATCGCGACCATCATCCTGCACGCTCGTATGTGCTGTGGGTGGTGACCCACAGCTATATGAGCGTCCAGGAGGACGCTCCATTTTTATGGAGGACGGCCCTCATTCAGAGCGTGCGCTCTGCTCAGAGCGTCCCGCTCTGAATGAGGGCCAGTATCACTGAATGACCCGGACAGAAAGGATCAGATTTCTAACTCTGACTGGCAGTGCACTGGAGGCAAGAATAGTGCAGGATGAGAAACAAGAGGATAGTGGGCCCTGCCGATTAGAGCTTACAGTCTAGGGCAGTGATACAGTCTAGTTTATCTATCTATCTATCTATCTATCTATCTAGAAAAGTAATTATTTTGCTATCTTTGTTTAACACTACTGTGGCACAACTTTTATCTGCACTTTTAAATTATATCATGAGAATGAGGGAACTACAAGAATGTTTTTATTACAAATCTAACTTTTGTGTGTGTGAAGGTTTTTATTACATTGCTTGGAGTGTGTTTAGAAGTACACTTGTCTCCCAAAGGCCGGCTTGAAGGAGAAACATTTGTAGAAATACAGTACCTGCGACCTGTAATAAAACAGTACCAATGTACACTGCATCACTTTACAAAGATATAAAAAAAATCAAAATAAGAACTATGCCCACCAATATTCAAACAGGTGCTACAATCGTGTTATGGGAGATAACATGGCCGGTTAGAGAGCTGTTTGACCAGAGTGGGTGAACAAGGGCACCATCCTATAGGAGTGCACCCACTGGGAGTCGGGACCAATGACTGCACACCCCTTAGGCACCACCTGACTAGTGCAGCCTGCCAGATCACTCTCAAATGATCCTGGCAGGACAGTGTGGGATAAATGGTAAGAAGGGGGAGTGGTGAGAGCCCCGGTGCTCCCACATTATCCTAGACTTTCTGACAACATTTGCCCGGCACTACCTGTTCCCAGATGTGGAGTGCAGGAGACCCTGTTACTGCTGGAAGTAGAGTGCCAAAGCTCCAGCTCCCAAGTCCCATAAGTGTGACTTCACTTAAGACAATTGAAGGTTGGGCAGCCACTGCCTGCACCTACAGCAGTATGTCTGTCATCAGGAGGTTGAAGCCCGACTCAACGGATGTAAACTTAATGAGGCATTGTGTGGCATAATAATGGGGCTCTGTGTGGGATATTTGGGGCATTGTGTGTCATAACAATGGGGCTCTGTGTTGCATATTAATGGGGTGCTGTTACATAATAATGGGGAACTATGTGGCAAAATAATGGGGCATGTGAGGCATAATTATAGGGTGTTGTTACATAATAATATGGCACTATCACATAATAATGGGATACTGTGTGGCATAGTAAAGGGGCACTGTGAGACATACAGTAAAAATGGGACACTACATGGCATAATAATGGGGCAATGTGGCAAAATAATGGGTCACTGTGTGGCATAATAATTGGCAATGAGGCATAATAATTGGCACTGTTACATAATAATTGGACACTGTGTGGCATAATAATGGGGCACTATGTGGCACTATGTTGCATAATATTGGGGCAATGTGTGGCATAATAATTGGGCACTGAGTGGTGTAATAAGAGGGCATGATATGACATAATAATGGGGCACTGTGTGGCACAGAAATGGATCACTGTGTGGCATAAAAATGGGACACAATTGCATAATTGCTGCCGGGGTCAATGTGTGTTTAGGAGCGGAATTTAGCAAGATGGGGAGGGTGATCCAAAAATTGTCATGCAGGGTGCTAGTAGACCTGGGGATAGTCCTGGGAGCTAGGTGCTATTAATATTTCATTGTGGCCCTGCTCCCTGCTGTTCAAAGTCAATATTAGTGGCATTTTTCATTGTAGAAATGGGTCTACACATGATTGTTAACAGGACTTGAAACTTTTGATTGTCAGCTTTGTGACCCCAGTGGTATCAGTAGAACTTATATTTGCCTACTCTCCCAGAAGGTGCCTGAATCTCCTGATTTTCGGGTAGTCCCCTGCACCCCAAGAAGAGTGGTTGGGCTCCCGCATTCTGCCCACTTCCTAGTGAAGTGGGCAGGATGAGGAGTTAATTCATGGGAATCGCGGGTCCATAGGGAGGAGGTGGATCTAAAATTCAGCAAATGGTGGTCTTTCATTCACTGAAGCTTAATTTAAAAATGAAATCTTTTTTTTATCTCTTTGGGTATAATGGACAGGGGTCTGGAGCACCTGCTGCACTTAATCCATTCATGATTTGGCCCTCCATAGGAGTTCAAATGAGCTGCTCCAAAAAAAGTTAATTATAGTCACACAGTACATTTAGGGGAAAGTCTTCTACATACATCCAATTTTTTTTTAATGTAATTCAAACCAGTACAAATTTGGGCCATATTCCATTAGATGTGAAAAGTCCGTTGCCAGACTTTTCTGAGGTTTTGGGTGCAAAAGAATATCACACTCGTCCCCGCCTATCCCTGTATTCAATTCCAAATCAGCGAAAACGGGACCAGGTGAAAATTAACTGAGCAAAAAGTGCTGTCATTTTTGGGGAAATCAGCCTGACACCCCCCTAAAGATGCTGGGACATGGGGGTTCACTATGGGTACACCCGAATAGCCCTGCTGAAGGTACTTTGGGACTTTAAATGGTCTAAATAGTTGCTGTTTAGCGTCTTTGAAAAAGTGATGAAGAATAGCATTTAGCAAGTTTTTGGGGGAAAATTTGGGGTACATGAAAATGGGTGCAAGTATATTTTAAGTTGGCTAATGTGAACTTTTAAAAATCATGAAAAATCCACCTGCCACAACCACCTGCAATAAAAAAAACCCTGTGGCATACTTGGGGACCCCCCCCCCCTGAGTGTATTTTGCTAGTTTAGAAGTTTGTCACCAACTTTGTTTTTTTTCACCCCCAAAATGAAAGTCCTTTTTTGGGGTGTCCTGGGTAAATTTTGTAAACATTTTTTGACACAGTTTACCTTTGAGGGACAGTCCAAGAGGTGCTGGGTGGTTTCTGGAAGTACATTATGTATCCCAAAACCCCAATTCTGCACTTTTTTCCGACACCTATTCATATTTTCGCAGGGTTGGAAACATTGACTTTCCGCACTGGCAAAAAGTCGGAAGAATTGAATACGGGGATAAGTACAGATTGGCAAAAATGACTCATCAGCGAAAAAGTATCGTCAATAACAGCTTTTCGCCGGCAATTGAATATGGCCCTTAATTGCAATTTATTTATACTAAATAGAATGCTTTTTTATCTTAAGATCTTTTTCACACTATCATCTATAAGTCAGATTATCTTTGTATTAAAAAGAAAAAAATACCTAAAGGAAATAAGAGGCAACAGACTTAAATTAGAAGTAAAATAAATATTAACTGAAACAAGAACATTGCAATCCACCTGTCTGTTCAAGCGTGCCTTTTTTTTTACCTTTAGTCTGTGAACTTGCATTTAGAAGGTCTTGATATTGGTTGATTTCAGAAAAATTGGTTTGTGTGAATGAACCTCTTTATTTTAGGGTGATATGTTTTGACTTATGAAAATGTGAAATACCTGGTATGGAGCAGTTCTCACTTAGCAGGGATTGCAATTGTCAGTTGTTGATTGAAGCTGTAAATCAGTATCCTCTGATCTGGAATATCCTGTTGGAAGGCAATAGCGTCACAAATATGAGATTTAGAATAAAATAAATGGAAACAAGTAGTAATAAAAAAAAACTTGACAGGCAAATTTGCTGTTGCGTATAATGCATTTCATCTCAGTCCTTCAAACTTTCTGAACACCATAATTTGTTTCTAGTGCAGCATAACTATCATCAAACATGGACTATTTTAGCTGCACTTTCTATGGTTACATTTTTTTTGTATATATAATTTTTTTTTTATATATATAAACTGAGATAATGGAGCAGCAGATTAATCACTTTTGTTAGCAAATTGCACAATCTCCTTAGCTTAGCAGGAAATTCAAATTTCTCAGATAAAAGGAATGAACATATATGTGGACAAGGTAGAAATATCAAGCTGCAAAAATGTCATACTCACAAGCCAAACAAAATAATTTTTGCTTTAAATGTTGCAATTTTTGTTGTTAATGACTGTGATGATTAATATTGCCTTCTTGCCTACTAAGGACCTGATTCCGATTTGGGAATAGAGTAAAGGCCCCCATACACCTATGATCGGATCGGAAACGCCTGTCAGAAATGCCGACCGGTGGCCATCGATGTTCTGCGTTCCGTCAGAAGATCGGTGAAATTCTCCATGTTAAATTTCACTGATGTGCAAATCATGATCATATCTTGATCGTGATCGGCAAATCAGTGAAATTCAACATGTTGGATTTTACCGATCCTGCCATGCCAGGTTGCAGGATCGCAGGAACGCTGCGATCCGTCAGTAGTGTATACCTGTATGGACTCCTTAAGAAAGAGCAGGTAACTGTGCATCTTGGTAAAAACCATGCTGCACTGCATGTGGGGAAGATTTACATTGTGCAGAGAAATTTATATTAGTGAGGGGTATGTACAAACTGAAATTTAATATGCAGTATAAAATAAAGCTGTCTAGCATTTGTGGGCTACATGCAAAAGCAACTAGTATTTACCCCACATGCAAATAAAATGTATGTATTTGCACCCCTAGCAGTGCCAGATGGGTTGTCCAGGTACACAGTTACTTGCTCTATGTTATTCTATTCCCAAATCTGAATCAGGCCCTAAGTTTGAAAGGCTTGCTGTTATTGCTTCCAGGTAATACTGGTCCATAAATGATATGAGTAAATGGTTTGGTATATAAACATTTTTAAATACTAGTGTGCATTAGTTGACTTTCAAAAATAATGTATTTTACAGTAGGCAAAACTTGCCCTGGGCATAAGGCTTATACATGCAAATGCACTGAATTACACATGAGGAGTTTCTTGTAATTACAATACAAATGCACACATGCTCCTTAATAGTATATATACATACACACTTCCTATTAAAGTTAAACTGGTTCTTTAGAAGAATGGATTGCATGTCCTGTCTTAGAAAATCTGTGGAAAATTGGAAGAAGTACAAGTGCCTGATAGTGTATTTTTTTATAAGTTTAAAAATAAAGGTTCCAAAACTGTGCATGCACAATATGCGTATATATATATATATATATATATATATATATATATATATATATAAAATGGGTGCAGGAAGTCCAGTGTGGCTCATGATGTCCATAACCCATTACCTATACTTCACTGACATCACTGATGTAATTACTGGACATGGGGCATATTTATAATGGGTGCAAGGTGTGCGGTGCACATGGGCCCCTGGGTCCAGGGGGGCCTACACGCCACACACCCTGCACCCAATTAACTATAGTAACCTCTCCATCGGCCCGGTGCTGGCTGCAGCACTGCAGAAATCACCAGGAAGATGGCCACCGCAGCCATTTCCCCAGTGATTTGCGCATGTGCAGCAGAAATGTCCTGGCAACGCCATATTCCCAGAGACTTGAGCATGCGCAGCAGACTCTGGCACAATGCCACAGTCTACTGCACCGCCGGAGAAGAGGGAGCTTGATTGGAGCATGCACACATGCTCCCTCCTCTCTTAAAGCACCATTTTACCAAAATTACAGGGTAAATGGCCTCCTCACAATTTTCTCAGAGTCCTGTGCATGTGCAGTTGACTGTGGCATGATGTTAGAGTCTACTTTCCAAGTGATAAAGGGACCATGCCAGCACAAAGAATACATAAGGGCCCCCTCCTCTCTTAAACAGTTAGAGAAGAGGGGGTTATGGGATGGGGCGGAATGTTGCTTTTTAAAGGCAATACATGGTGTATATTGCGCTACAAAAATTGGTGCTTTGCAAAATTTACCTAAAATTGGTGCTTTGTAATAACACTTTTTAGACATTAATGGGGATGACGTATTAATTTATTCAGCTTGGATTGATGGATGAGTTCCTTATTAAACTAACTGCACCATTTTGGAGAGAGATAAAGTGGAAAGAGATAAAGAATTTCTTTACAAACGGTATGTACTAATGGGAAAATATGCCCGAAAATAAAAAAACTAAAATTTTCGGAGTTTATGGCTGCATTTCCCATATGTACCAAGCTCTGAAATGTGTTACTTTATACTTTTACTTTATAGAGCTTGGCCCTATGCACTGTCTCTCCTACAGTAGAATGTCCTATGACACATGCGCAAAAGAACTCTTGGGTCATAAACCCGGAAGACCAATCATACCAAGCTCTGGAATGCGTTACTTTCCAGAACTTGGCCTTATGCATCGACAGGAATCCAATCGGGTCCCTCCCAGCATCCCCTGCGACGTGCTCATCATATGACGTAAGCGCAGAAGAACTCTCTGGTCATAAAGCCGGAATACCAGAAGAGCTGACCTATGCAATTTAATCACACTTCTAGGTACATACCGGTGTTATTAACACCGGTATGTAACTGATAACTTGTGGGATGTACCGCATCCAATATGCAGTGCGCAGTACATCCCACCCTGTGTTTGAAAAATGACAGTTAGGAGCTGATTGGTTGGTACTTCATCTTTCTCCAAAGCTTAGTACATCTACCCCTATGTATTTAAACTGTGGTGTGCACATACATTTCTTATTATTATTTTTATTTTATCTAATCATGCAAGTCCACCATCAATTATATGGTTTTCATATAGACATACCATCAATATGTATTTTATAGATATTTTTTGTATGTTAATTAACTGTTCACCTACAGTAGCGTCAATCCTTTTTTACATTTTTTGACAAATTACACCTTGTAGCTTGATCCAGCTGACAGCAGGTAGATGGCACAATGGGGGTGGGGAACGAGCATATATGTGGAGTGCACATGCTTGCACCCAGAAGAGTGAAAATGTTTACATTTCAGGTAATGTTAGATACACTATGCTAGACTGTGTATATATGAAAAGAAAAGAACATCTAAACAGATGGTATAATTTACATTTGTGACATTTTCAGTCTGTAATATTAGGACCCAAAGCACTTTACATTTGCAGAATAAAAACACATGATACAAAATAAACAAAATATTAACAGATTACGCAAAGAAGAGCTATGCATTTGGTATTGTGAGAGTAGAGGTGAATTAATGAAATGTTTGAGTAAACAGATAAGTCTTAAGTTGTTTTTTTCAAGATTAGTAGTGTGGACTTTGGAGGTCTCTCAGAGTGTGTGAGGCAGCAAGATCCAAAGAGTAGGAGCAGCAAAGCCCCTGTACATAAGATTCTAGGTATGGTTAGTAGTGTGTCATCTGCTTATCTAAGTAAGTAAGTAAGTGATAAGCAAATAAAGTTGCTTCATATACAGTACCTAGGACAAAATTGTACAGCAAACCTCCGATTAATTTTCAGTGCAGGATTATCAATAGGGCATCTGGTGTGGTCTCCCATGGTCGGTCGCCCAGGGACCCCCACACACAGGAGGACCCCCTACATAGCAGGGCCGGCTCCAGGGGTCGGAGCACCCTGTGCCAGCCCTCTCCAGTGCGCCTTATCTTCGCGCGTGGCCAAAAATGAGGGCGTGGCCTAATTACCATAGGCTACCCCCCCTACATGACGTTATTAGGAGGTGTGCCTGCCTCAAAATAACGTAAGGATGGGAAGCCTCACTAGCTGTGCTTTCTCCAGACCCTCTCCTGTCACTGAATGGATGTCGCGTGCATGCGCGCGGGTTCCATTCAGAGTCTCCGGTGTCCGGCACCGGTGCACAGCTGCGGCGGTGGGGGTCCCCAACCTCCCGATTTGACCACCCGCGGGCCACTTCAGTCCATGGGTGGAACAGTGGGACAGTACAGTCCAGTTGAAATCGGGATGTTGGAGAGGGGAGCACCCTCTATGGGTGGTGCCCATGTGCGACCGCAGTAGTCGAACACCCCTAGAGCCAGCCCTGCTACATAACTACATCATCAGTATCAGAATGGCTCCATGGGGGCAAGGCACATACTACAACAAATGATGCTGCAACATATGACGTCTGAATGCGAGGAGCTGAGAGGGCGGGGCAATCATCAAACAAGCTATAAGCATAAGCAGGATGTTTGTTTAAATTATATTTTGGAACTCTATAAAGTGCTGAACTTGAGCTTCTCTTTTTCAGTTTATTCACCAGGCAGTCATTCAGAGCTGCACTCAGAGGTGAAAGTTGTCCCGATTTGGTCGCTAGTGGCTGATGCTTTTGTGGTGTGCACATAAGCAAGAGCCGTAATGCGCATGTGTGGAGATGGTGCAGCGATGCCGTTCGCAGTTTGGCTGCAGATGCAGATTGATTGACAGTCTGCAGTCATTGGGGACGGTGACAGGGAGGGGCGATTAAAGTGCAGGTGTGTCACTGGTGCTTTGGGGGTGTGCAAAAGAAAATGACTGCGTCCACAGGCGCAGATTCACTAGCCTCTGCAGGTAGTTGTGGTGGACATTCTGAACAACCATATTGTTGCTCGATGGTAGCGATGTTTCTCCGATATTGTGCCTTCAGACAAATGCTGCAGATTTGAGAAGCCGCCGGGAATGTCTCTGCTAAAGATGACACATGCGGTATTTGCATACATTCTCAGATCAGCTGCAGACAAACACGCAGCACTGACACGACTTGTGGCCCTCTCATTACCTCCATCAATCATTAGGTTGTTGCATAAGCTGGAAAGCTGGACTTTATCTCATAAATTAGCCCCAAAATTTATCTGATACTTCAGTTTCTATTTGTCTGTAATAACTTTTCAATCACACAATATGCCAAATTCCACAAGTAATACATTATTCTGTGCTGCTTTTATTCAGATGGGCTATTAAATACATATTGTATGCACTAGAAATGATAGCTCTAAAGAAATACTGTATATAATCATCTGATTATAACTGCAATTATTGATAGAAAGCACTGTAGATAAAATAGTTTCCCAACAAAATCAGTAGATACTGAAACGTATTTCCCCTGTTAATGAGGTGCCAATGATATATGTTAAGAATCTATATGAAAATCCAGCATAAAAATCAGATCATATATAAATTGTGAAAAAACACAGTAAAGTTCTAATTAGAGTGACTTTGATATAAATGTCACAGGTACTGTAAATACCAAATTTTACCAAGATAAAAAAATGCAATTCAAACCAAAGAGAATAACATTTCATTTAAAAGACTTAATGAATTATATTTTAGCCCTTAATACATTGAGTCCACATCAACTGCTCTGTCTCTGGATGTAGTATACATTAAAAAAGAAGAATGGGAAAACATGAAAACTGTTATTCAAGATACAATTTAAAACAAACACAACACAATAACAAACCGTGGGCACCTTGTAATTAAGTCCAAAATGTAAATGATAGAATTGAAAAAAAATACATTAAGGTCCTGAATCTGAGATGGATCTCTTAGCACAGACACAGACAATGAGTTTTTGCATACAGCACATGTGCACAAGCAAATTTACACAATTTGTGCACGTCCGTCCTATTCTCAGGAACTTGGCCGGATCTGTCTTTCTATGAAATGGGACTTTTTGGGGCAGGAACTGGGTGATGACAAAACGATAGCTGGAAGACAAAAAATAATCTATTCATCAACAGGGATCAAAAACTTGACTGCAATTTGTCATACCCTTAATTGATATTAATACGATGATATCTAGGGGTATTTTTATCATAGCTCGAGCATAAGCTTAAAAAACCACCGGTGTTCCACTTTTCTCAAAGATGATAGACTTTTTTGCTCACTGACTTATCATTCTCCCCCCTGTCAAGACAGCTCCTGCAATAGTCTGCTGTTTTGGCTAAAATGTTCTCAGTGAAATGAAGGTGTCTGCCATAGTCCTTCCCACCTGCAGAAGACTTTACCTTTTGATGCTGAATTTGTTAATGGACCAAATGTAGTCCTTGCATGTGCAAAACAGGCTCTGTACTAATATAAAGGTAACTTTATATAAAGCAAAAAGACAGGGGGCCCCAAAGATAGTGCATTAAAGTATATATAAAAAAGAGAAAACCCCTCAAAACAATATTATATGCTTATACCATAGTAGATATTAATGCATTCTTTAAAATATTCTCTGCTGTTTCTTGTGTCCAATTATACCTCCAACACTGTGCAATATGAAAAATAAAATAAAAAATGCAAACAATAGTGTATTATGTTCTAGAGCCATAACTAGGGGTGTGTGAAAGTTGCGGCTGCAAAGAGTGCAGGGCTCTGTAGGTGGCATTGTCGCCTCCCCACAGCCCTTGTTTCTGCCAGCAAGTATCGCTGCGGCACCACTGCCTGTAGCATCCATTGGATGTTACAGACAGGCGCCCTGAAATAACTACAGCAGCTGGAGTGTCTTGAAGATGCTCCAGGCACTGCAATAGTTTCGGGTGCTGGCGGCCCTGTCTCCTTATGTGCGACATCATGACATAATGCACAAAGGGGGCAGGGTTGGCACAGGGTGCTCAGAGCCCTTGTTTTAGCTCTGTTACATTCCACAAGTTACATAAAGACCAGTAATTACCTTTTTAAAAGATAATGCCTTGATAATGTCTTAATGTTCCTCAAACGTCCTTGAAAATGAGAACCACCTCCAGCTCCAATTTGGGATACCATACACCTCAAATGCAAAAAATATGCAATAGTATACTGTAATACTGCAACACATTTTATTCACACTCACAAGATAAAGAAATGCCTACACATGGTAAAAATATGACAATAGCTTATCTGAGATCCCAGAAACACATGGGAAATCCTATGGCCTGAAAAGTTCTCCAATAGTAAAATAGGGAATCCAATGGTAGGCGTTGCCAGACAATAAATCTCAACGCGTTTCATGTGTATAGCAGACTTCCTCAGGATGTCTGGGATTATAATCTGGGAATACCTACCATAAATGTTGGGGGTATATTTGGACACAAGAAACAGCAGAGAATATTTTGAAGAGCACATTGATATCCACTTTTTGGTAAGCACATAAAATATTGTTTTGAGGGATTTTCTCTTTCTTATATACTTTAGTGCACTATGTGTGGCACCTCATATCTTTTTGCTTTTATACCGATTTTGCACAGAACAGGTGTACTATTTTTTTATTTGTACAATTTATTATTTAGTATTTAGGAATTGTTCAGTGCTAGTTGGATTTTTAGGGTGTAAAGGTAACTTTATTCATTAAAATGTTTTGGGAAATAAAACAGATTCTCACTGTGAGGGAAGGAGGGAGAAAGACAGAGGTAGAGACTGAAAGACACATAATAGTATGTTATGAACATACATATTATATTTAAAAGTCAAACTGATAACATTGTGTTAAATCTATTTTTAGAACTGGCCATGAATAAATATATTCTGTCCGTTTTCTTATTAACTGCAGCCATTTGGAGAGTTTACATATGATCCCTCCAGCAAGTCCAAATTTGATAAATAATGGTGATATCACATTTGGTATCTCTGTGAAAAGTTGTGTAACAGAAAGTATTTTAGAGCACAAAAAAAGGACAGATTATTTGCGCACCTGTCACTGGGTGCGTCAATCTCTCCATTTACATTTAACTGCACTGTGCTGCCTCTCTTAACCAAAGAAGAGCACCTGGTCAACAAAAAAAATTGATCATGGCATATTGCAGGATGAGGTTCTCCAATGTGAGGGCCCCTTGCAGTCTTCCCAAGGAAACATGATCCATCTGCACATATGAATAAAATAAATTGTATTTCCTTTCAAGATGGTAACATGTGCCAGGAGTCTTAACCCTAAATGTTTTATTGAGCTGGTAACCTAAAGTAAGAACATCTAGTCACTACTGCAAGAAAATTGTGTCCAGTCATTCATTAGTAGTCACACATTAGAGCTGCATGGCTGTAATAAGCTGAAAGCTCCATGAAAGCATCTTGATGCATTATCATTCTCAAGAGATTCTTCTCCCATTTCTCAAAAGTATCGCCCCAATTCTGCCCTCCTATTATCCAGGTGTATGTAGTGATGATTACTGGGTGTTATCCCTGCTACGTTCTGTTCTGTGTCAGACCTGTTCTAAAATGTTGGGTTAAAAATATTCTTGCTTATGGAGAGAACAGGGTGTAGGGTACAAACCATAGATGTGCGGTTCAGTTCTCCAGAAATCCGAATCCACCTGAATTTCGTGAATCCAGACAGATCCGAGTTGCGGCTCTGATCTCCTCAGGAGATCTGCACAGATTCGAGTGTTGGTTCTGGTCTTCCCACAGTTTGGAATTCGGATTTTAAAATGGATTCCAAAAATTCCATGATTTTAGATGTTTTTTAAAACTTTTTATAATTTAAAAAAAAACCCAGTTACAAAACCAAAACACAAAGATGAATCCAGATCTAAAACCAAAACACGGGGGCCATTGCACATCTCTAATACCAATGACTGTGTGCCTACAACCTCCTATAATGTAACTACAGCCCTGATTTTAAGCATAACAGACTCAACCTATTATTCAACTTCTCTCTCATTTGCTCATTGCTCTTTTAAACCTTAGCTGCATTCATTCTAGCATAATACCTTGTATCCAAATCACAAGCACTTCCATTCATGTCAATAAAAGCACCATTACACGATTACAACTTAATGAATTGCCCTCAGGGTTAAAATACGTTGTCATATATGTATAAGCAAGCTATACTACAATTCCATTGAAATGTAAAGGAAAGCTAGACATAGAGGAGGAATCGTGTCCTGTCATCTTAAAACATTTACATGAATGTTCTTAGGTAGTAATGGTTAGCTCAATGGGTCATTAAGTGCAAAGTGAAATATACATTTTCCTATTAACTATACAATTATGCTTAAAATCATAATGCCATTCTATACAAAATGTCACAGGAAATGTCCTCAGGGGATGAATATATAGATCACAGCCTCTGATTGCAAAAAGAATGAATATACTGTTCAGCTATAATTTCCGAGTATTGCAATTACCATACCTGAGTTGTGTCAATTGGTTCCTTTCTGGAAACCTAAACTTCAAGCAGGTTTAGACTCAGTGCCAAACTAATTTCTTTACATCAATTTTGTGGATTGTAATTAGTAAAAAATGGCCTTAATGTATTTTATCAAGTAGAAAGCATATTGCTGCTCAGATAACAACAAGCAAATATTCATATTACGGTTGCATGCAACATCTGTTTTAGTTCAACTATATTCAGAAGCAGAGAAATGCAAATGAGCCAATGTCATTTGGCAGAACAGAGATTAGTTGATCCACAATTTAGTTTAAATGGCTCAACAAATCAAGAGGCTGCTGCGGATGTTACACTGATTCTTGGGTTGACCGGTCAGTTGCAAAATTACCCATTTACCTAAAACTCTTATGGGATAAATAAAAAGGAAAGGGGCTGGCAACCATCCAAAGAAATTAATGTGATTCACAAGTGCGTTCAGTTTGGCAAAAGTTATTTAGCTAACAATTACTTCTTTTTTTTTGTCTATCTTAGGAAATCTGAACGATGTTTGAGAGTTAGGATACAAGAACATACATGATCTATTGCTAATTGGAGTGATGTTACTAGATTGATCTTGTATTATGCTAGATTTCCTGCAGGCAATAATAGTTTCATCTCCTTTATGGGTCTAGAGCGGAGAAGTGCAAAATTTCTAAACTGCCGAGTTTTCACCACATATTACATTTAGCCATGGAGTTTTGTGCAATTTGGAATCTGAGACATTCAACAACCACAAAACAGAGTATGATGAATTTACTGTCATAAACACTCTATTTGTAGTCTATATGGTGACCTCATGTTGTAAGCGGGACCAAACTTTCAGAAGCTACTATATCACTTTAGGCAGTATTAGGCTAACCTTCAACAAATCTGACAATGGTATGCATACCACTGTTAGTGCATTTGGCTTCCCACAATGAGAAAAGCAGTGTAAAGCAGGACATTATCTGGATAGAATATGGACAATGTAAAGGTCAACAGTCAATAGGTCGATGCCGGATGGTCGACAAGAGCAAAAGATCAACGGGTACAAAAGGTCAACAAATAAAAGGTCAACAGTGAAGAAAGTAGACAGGGTTAAAAGGTTGAAAGGTTCAAATGGTCGACCCTATTTTGTATGGGTTTTCAGCATTTTTAAGATAAGGGGTTAGGGTTAGGCACTTGGAGGATTAGGGTTAGGCTGCAGGAGGGGACATTTAGGGTTAGGCAATAGGGGGTGTTAGGGTTAGGCATGGGTTAGTTTTAGGCACTTAGGGAGGGTTAGGCAACAAGGGGATTGTGATAGTGTTAACAACTAGGGGGAGGGTTAGGGCTAAATTAGAAAAATAATGTGTTGACCATTTTTGTGTCGGCTATTTGCATGTCAACCATTTGATACTCTCAACCTTTTGTCCCTGCCAACCTTCTGCACTGTCAAAACTTTGTACCTGTTGACCTTTTGTCCCTATCAATCTATTGCATGTTGACCATCTGGTGTCTACCCATTGACTGTTGACCTTTACATTGTCAATATTTTGTATCACACCCAAGCAGAACATACATCTCAGTTGTTAGTTAAAGGACTAGTTAGAGTGCCAATTAGTTATAAGTAGAGATGTGCCGACACGGATTAGGTCTGATTTTTCCAGCCAAATTGGGATTAATCCCGCCAAAAATCGGGTCTCAGAAAGAGGCAACATGTCATCTTTCAAGGACAAACATTATCTTTAGTGTCCGAACTAATCCGAGCCTGCACATCTCTAGTTATAAGGCTGGTTTGGCTTTATAACTGATTGCCACTTCAAATTAAGCAGCAAATTCGCTGAAATCACACCATTTCCATAGTCTCTAAACCTATGACATAAACCCGCTTAGTGTTTAATCACCAGTGGCGTACCAGCCTAACTAAAAGAATAAATATCAAAATTTAAGGTCCCTCCCAAACACACTAATAGAATTATAAGTGGCTGTAAGGAAATGGAATGGCTCCATCTGAGCCATTTAAATGCGATTTGAACAGAAAAACAGAAAGAATGTTTGATGTATGAATTTTATACTAAACTATCTCCAAATTCCAGCAAACTCTATTCTGTGGCTTTGAACAACTATAGGGGACAAAAAAAGAGAATGGAGCTTTCTTTGTACAACTAGTCGGAACAAAGCCATTTTTTAAGCTTAACATAACTTTTTTCTTACTGAGGGGTAGAAATTTTGTTTATCTACAGTATGGCTAATAGTAAATTGCTTCACATGACCAGTTCACAATAGAATCCTTTTGCTGCCATTTTCAGCCCAGAATGTCCCTTCCCTGGTTTCCCATCTGGCCACTTAAACATACAGGTAGCATTGGGCTTTTTATTGAGAGGTTGGTGGGCCAACTTTTTCTTGAAACTGAACAATTGTCGGCTGAAAATGGAATTAAAATATTCTTTTAAAAATATGTCTTATTTTTCAGATATTACATTGGAGCTAAAAAAGAGTATAAACCAAACAATACTCTTCAGCATATTTTTTAATCCCAATCAAGGAAGGTGTGTAACACCCAATTTCCAAACCCCACAGGAACAATTATGGGCATTAATCACTCTGCTGTTCTGGGAATGTGTAGCCAGTGCATACTGTATATAGTGAAACACCATTTGGACTGAATCTTAAATCCTATATGGGACCAAGGCTGATGGACCAGCAATGCAGAGTCCCCTCCCACCACTGGACCCCATAGCTGCTTAATCAGTAGATATGAATGAATAGGGATTAGAGATACAAGACACTGGAATACCTACTGTAACTGGAAACCAACTACAAATCTAAGAAGCAATGACCTAACAAAAATATGAAATAGCCAAGAATTTTAAGTTCTAACATACAACTACTGTCTTAATCATAAAATACCAGATAATCCATAATTAAATGTCATTGGTAAATTGAATATACCCAACCAAGACCTATGTATGTATGTATCTAACATGCAAGTAGTTTTACAATTATATACTATTTTTTGATCAATGTTTTGCAGGGTTTCCGAAACCGTTGTATTTTAAATCAAGTAAGCAATGTTTTGGCTTTTGATTAAAAGGGATCTCTCACTTTCTCATCCAATCCTTGACAAGTGGAACCCTGTGGATTCTACTTAAGGTCTTCCATCTATATTGTGCTATAGACCTTTTACATCCATGTTCTAAAGATAGTGAAAGACAATTTACTATTTAGTGAAACAACTTCACCTCCAAGGATAGTGTCACCATTAATGGTTCCCTATTGGCCGAGCTGCATCAACTGTTTTATGCATTGAGCTTTAACATTTTGATTAAATAGACTTGTGAATGTGAAAAAAGGTAAGTGAATGAGGAGGCTTTTACTGTAATTATTTTTTTAAAGAAAATAGTTTGCAATAGAGAAACCTGGGAAGCCTTTCAAATAAGACATTAAACAATTAGACCCCATTGTTCATTAAACAATTAGACCCCATATATTCCGGAATAACATTTATTAGATAATTGCTTGTTTTTAATGAGATCTTTATTTTCCTTCATTGTTTAAATCTCCAAAACAGCAAACAATGGAGGTGCAGTAGACTTCAATAGCAGGTGATTGCAATCTAGGTCACACCAAAGAGTTAATATAATGATTTCCAGTATTTGGGTATAGGAATGATAAGGGATACTATACTGATTTTCTTTTTAACATAAAGGTTATTTAAACAATATATAAATGGTATATAAATGGTATACAAACAGTATATTATGTCTGTTTCATTCAACAATGAATAACATATACCTTTAGCAATTTCAAATACTGGCATCATGATTCAATATATTATATATACGGTATGCTAGCATAGACCAGCTATTTCTACACATTCCAAGTGAAGTGCGATAGAGATACATATGGGGAGCTGTACGTGTAAAATAATATTCCTGTATCATCATACTCTGCTGGGAATCGGTATGTAATACCGCCGGCTGTATGGCTGGCAGTTCGATTCCTGGCAGCGTCAGGCTGACAGTGGAACAGATCCCAGCAGCAGCAGCCTGACAGCGCTGGAAATCCTGATTGTCCCCAGATAAGTATGAACTAACCTAACCTACCCCCTTAATCCTAACCCTCCCTTAGGGGTGCCTAACCCTAATCTCCCCCCAAGTGCCTAACCCTAATCCCCCCTCTAAGTGCCTAAACCTAAACCCACCCTTCCCCACTGCCTAAACCTAAGTCCCCCGGGGGGTGCCTAACCCTAACCTCCCCCCGGGGGTGCCTAACCCTAACCCTCCCTCCCCCAGCCTAACCATAACCTCCCGGGGGGGTGCCTATCCCTAAGTCCCCCCCAGGAGCCCTAAACCTAACCTTCCCCCCCACAGCTGTCCACTAGCGGCGCCCGGGATCCCTTCGATCGGGATGCCGGGCGCCAGTCTCCCGGCGTCTGTGAAATGAGCGGCGTCTACATCTAGATGCCGGTCAATTCACCCTCACCAGGATATGACAGTCGGGAAGCTGGCTGTCGGTATAATGTCAGCCAGCTTCCTGATTGCATCCCCTCTGCTGCAACAAACACTTACTACTCATAAATCAGAATAATTAAGGTACAGTACAGTATCTGAGGTAATGTAACAACTTTTACACAAGTAATACTATGCTAGGTCTGAACATTAGTGTCAAACCTCTCTCTCTCCTGGTCAGGCTCACAGTACATATGGTACTGTACATATGTGCTATGGCTGAGAGGTGGCATAAAGCATGCACATGACATTACACATAGACACTCATTCCATGGACATCTAATGAAAATTCAGAATCCCCAATAGGAACTTTCATTAATTTCTACACATAAGATAATTCTACAGTACAATCAAAGGCCATATTAGCCCTAGTCCGTTAATTACTTTTGAATTGTTGAGCTAATGGCAGGCCTCAACATAGGACCTACTGTGTTCTCCACGCTGTATGCATAACAAAAAGGACCATGGCCTATTCCTAAATGAATTGGGATGGGATGCCTAGATAACACAGCAGTAAGATCAATTGGCATAGGAGTAAAAGAAAATGACTGCAAAATGCTCTATTGACGGTACTATGCTCCACTGTGGTTCAATTAGATTAACTTGGATAATTATTAAAGAAGCTTCTGTAGATGGGCTGTTCAGCAACAGGCTCATTCCTGTATATTTGGTCGAATTTCCCTAAGCTCTCATTTGAAACCTCACAACATTTCTCTAGGTAGATGCTTATCTCTCCTAATGCTTCAGTCCTCAGCTGATGACTCTCCCACTGCCCCAGAAAGCCAATCTGTGTTCAACATATCACATGTAATTTATGATAAGCATTTTGTGTATGAATATTTTGCCTACTTTTAGCTTTGTTTGCTTATCATGCATGCGTACGAGAGCCCCGACGTCCGGCGGAAGGAGCCAGACAGAGATCCCAAAGGATCCCTCTTTGCAACCAAGAATTCCTTCCCATAGGGAAGGAGCGAGTTGTGAGTGGGAGCAAATGCCATCTGAAGATGGTGAGTGTTCCTGCAGTCAAGCTCCAAAAATATTGTATTTTCGGAGCTTGATGATTTTTGTCCCCATACTAGTGTATGGGGACAGTGGGCCATCCCAGGGGCTGAATTTAATAAAGTCAGAGTTTTTAGAAGTGGAGATGTTGCCCATAGCAACCAATCAGATTCTAGCTATTGTCTTCTAGACGGTGCTAGATAAATGTTAAGTAGAATCTGATTGGCTGCTATGGGCAACATCTCCACTTCTAAAAACTCTCAGTTTAGTAAATATACCCCTGGGAAAGAAAGGTAAGCAGGAAATATCTGTGATATCTCCTACTTTACCTTCTTGATGAATGGCCCGGACACTTCATTTCTACAATTGCAGGTGAAAATGTGATGATGAATAGACCTCTTAATGTTGCATTAACAGCCCCTCTCGGCATGCCAGGTCCCATGTGACTTGGTCGGTCAGAGCATCTGTGCATCTAATTTGCATAAATAAAACAACTGCAAGTGACAAAACTACATTTCTCGCACTTACTTACTTGCATTGATCAATTAAAGGTTTGGCATCTGTACATCTGTGATCCTAAGGGGTCTATTTACTAAGCAGTGTTAGGAGACAGAGTGAAAAGTGATAAGAAAGTGATAAGGTGCCAGCCAATCAGCTCCCAACTGTCATCTCACAGGCTGTGTTTGAAAAATGACAGTTGGGAGCTGATTGACTGGCACCTTATCACTGTCTTATCACTTTTCACTCTGTCTCCTAACACTGCTTAGTAAATAGACCCCGAAATATTTGTAAAAAGTGTTCTGATCCAAGCTGCCATGGCTTTTTCTCATGTTGAGTTACATCTACTTTAGGACTTTGTATGTATGTAAAACCAATTCCTTTGCCATTAAAGTCACAACTTAGGGTCTCTGGTACACTGTCAGATGCTTTTTGTTGCATCTGCAATGTAACTAAGATGCAAAGTTTAAAGGAAATTACGTACACTACTCCTCTCGGAGCATCTCAGTCATGCTGGGCGCCTCATTCCAAGCGATACTGAGCGTACACACTGTGAAATCTTGCTATAACTGATAAAACAATATATTGCATCATTTCTTTGTACACGATTCAAACAAATTTATACATCAGGGCACCCGGTTGACTGTACACACTAGACGATGTGCACCACATCACTGGCGCTATCATCAGGTTTGACGTGCAGCATGACGGGCAGCCACATATTGATCATAAGCACTGAGTGATGTAGGTGATTTGTCGTTACAAAATGGCAAATCGGCCCGACATCGCTCCAGTCTGTTCCCAGCTTTAGGCATCTGCCTTAGATTGCAAAGTAATAGTTTCTGCCCTATTTAAAGGGCACCTCAAAGCTACTCTGCATTATAGCATATTCCTAGGGCCATAACTAGGCATGTGCGAGAGCTGTCATGGCCCAGGGTGTAGGGCCCTGGGGACACCATCAGTGCTGCTCCTAAGCACCTGCATCTGGAATAGCACCCTGTAGCCTATAGCCAAGGGAACTACGGGTACATACCCTGCCACCTGTACAGCAGCCCAGAGTTTCCATAGGAGGAAATGCTGAACACTACTTCTTGGTGTTGGTGGCGCCATCACCTTGGCATGATATTATATGTTTGGGGGGTGAGGGTGGCACAGGGCACAAAATCGATGTGCACTGGCATTGCATATACCTATAGAGATTCAAACAGAAATACATTGTCTTTGCCAAATGTTAATGCTTTTGAATGCTGTAGTCAAATTTAAAACTGAGGGAAACTTTTGTCCCAAAGTGTATGTATAGAAAAATATTGCTAAACATTACTTTCTTGCATCAAAGCACATTTAATAGACTTTAGAACATGCAATACACTCTTTAAAAATACATTTGCCTCTTCCAACTTCTTCGAGTAGTTGCCCTTTTTTTTTGTCTCCCTGGCCTTTGTTCAAAATTCCTCCATCACTTGGCTTCCTGGCTCTTAATCTTCAAATGGGCTCTCAAGACCCATTTCTTCCTCAATGCTTTCAGCGCTCATCCTAATCCACTACTCTATGCTCCTTCCTCACTATCTAGCCCATCTGTGTCACCCCTGTTTGTCTGACCCTCTCCTTTAGAATGTAAGCTCTCTTCCCTCACGTGCTTCTAATTGCCTTACTTTTACTTTCATTTACAATAGCACCTAAAACTTGCTTACTGACACCCTGCTGCTTATTTAGGTGTTATGCAGCATTGTTTATAAATCATGTACTTGTCCTGCATTGTCTGTACTGTTAATAACTTTTGTCTTGTGCGCTCATTTGTTTCTGTACTTTGTAAGGTGCTGCGGAACCCTTGTGGCACCATATAAATAAAGGATAATAATAATAATAATAATAATAATAATAATAATAATAAAATAATACATGTGTACTAAGCCCTCCAAATGATGGAGGGACTTTAGATGATAACCTGTAACAGATTCACTTCTGAATAAATAAAATAGATTCAATAGAATATGTGGAATGGGTCTGTTGGACTACTCTTTCAGTTAACCAATGTACATTGAGATTTAGCCTTGTATTACTAGCACTTATGAGTACCGATTTATCTGTGTAGCACTCATAGTTTTGTTTTCCTGCTGTATTGACCTTTAGTGTTTACTATATTACCAGCTATCAGATGCTAAGGTTGATATCTCTTAAACAAATAGGTATCCTTACTGTAGAGCACTCAATGAAACATTTGTAGAGGTAATATTGAAGTGACAAATAAATATAAGCGGCTTTCAAAAGTGTAAAATGGATCAGACGTTGACCTAAAGTGTAGTTTTGAAAGTAGACTGTTCTGTTTCAAAAATACCTCAGAATCATTTACTGTACTGTACATTCTGTAACCCTTTTAAGTGTTATGTCACTGTCAACCCCCGAAGGTTAAAGATAAAGATTTAAAATGTCAAAACAAATTCAGCCTTCTTACATGGGAATTATGTTTGTCTATAAATGTTTCTATCAATAGCAATTTATTTGGGAAAAGAAAACCTTTTGAACCCTGCAAATCCATTTGTTCCTGTGTTATCTTTCTATTTGAGGTTGAGACAAGAAACATATATTTTTGCCCTTATAATTTGTAGGGGTACCCAAACCATTTTAATTGGTGTGAGGTCTAATCACATATTAAAATCATGTATGATGAAGTGCATGGCTGGGTTCTAGAGATGAGTAAACTTGTCACAGCACAATATGTAAGTTTTCAGAGGTACAAAGACTTGGCAATACAATCTCTTTGTTTTACTTCTGTTTCTCCATCCTGGGGAATGCCATTCTACTGTTCTGAGCAAATTTAGTAAATTTGCATTATACATGGATGAATGACAATGGTCAATTTATTTTTGTTTGTGTCGTGATTCTGGAAATCCTCAGTAAACATAAGACTAGTGGGTATATTTACCAGAGATGTATGAAGAACCCGTGTTTCTGGTTCTAAATCCTCATCTAGTTTTGTTTTTTGTTTTTGGCAAAATCAGCCTCAAATGTTTTGGTTTTCTTTAAAAATTGCTAAAACAGCTAAAATTCTGTCATTTGGACCTGTTTTTTCCTAAGTTATTATTAACATCAATAACATTAATTTCCAGTCATGTTCAGTCAAATTTGACCACCTCAAAGCTCACAATATTGTTTTCACTGCTCAAACACATGGCAGTTTAAAAAAATAAGGAACATCTATGAAACATAGTGGCACACCAGTGGCAGAGAGAATGGCAGTTTAATAAACTAAATGACCCTAAAGAATGTTTTCATTAATCAAATACTATTGGCCTAAAAGTAAAAGCTTACAAGAAATTATAACATACTGTATTACCAAAATATTTACTGTAGTTGTAATTTTAAAGAAAATTACAATGGAGACATGGAAAAAAGTATTAAAAATCAAGCATCTAAATGTGAGTTTACAAACACACTGAATCAAATCAGAAAATAACAAGCCTCAGAACAATAGAAACTTATCATTTTAGAAAATAGAAACAAAATACAAGGAAGAAATTGATAATTAATGAATAAGTTAATAACAACTAATCCAAGCAGCAAATCACAGACCTCAGGTCAGTATAGATGATTTCTGCCAAGGAAATGTCTATTAGAAAACTAGATAACCATCAAACTTACTCCAAACAGCAAATAGTAGCCTGTACAGGTGATTGGAGATGGGATACTATTTACTCAAAGGAAAAACAATGTTTGATTATTATTAGTTGTAACTATAAAGAATAGTAGATTGGAGAAATAAAGAAATATAAAAAAAACAAGTATCTAAATGTGAGTTTACAATATACCCTGAATCCAACAAACAAATCACAGGCCTCAGAACAAAATAAACTGATCATTTTAAAAAGTCAAAAGAAGTACAGATTATTGTTTATATGGATACTTTTGGTCAATAACATTGATTCTTTCTATTAGATAAGAGTAATATTTAGCACAGCAAACATTTTTATATGTATTTCAACTTATGATACAACATTGTCTGCCTCTGCTAGCAGTAAATTAGCATCTAATCTGCAGGTAACTAAAATTAGGCTAAGCTACTGAAATGGATGATTTAGTGTTTGTGGATACTAAATAGGGATTTTTTGCACTGTTACCTCTAATATAAGTGACCTGAAAATTATAGTTACTAATGTAATTTTCTATTAAGTAACCTGCAAGTTGTGAGCACAATGATTATTAAACCTTTAATTATTTAGTCTATCAAGTTCCCATACAATTGTTCATGTTTGATCCTTTGCATCTACCTTTTGGAAGTGTGTACACCGCTGTACTGTACATTGTTTCTCTTATAAGTCTCTATATTTATACCAAATTGTCTTTGCAATGTTACAGTTTATATTGAAAAGGGAAGAGTAACAATGTTAAGTACACTATTCTGTTTTATTTGTTTATTTCTTTTTGATCAGGGGAGAAAAGCTTAAATTGTATTGGAATTGATGGGGATTTTTTTTAAATTGTCTACATTATTTGAAATGAACTATTCAGAGACAAAAATGATGGTCCTGCAATATACAGAACATCAACGCCCTAGTATACAGTACAGTAATATGGAATTGTCCTTGGGCACTCTCACCCACCATTATGTTTTATATTAAAAAGGACATGCATGGATTAACACAGCAAGCACTTTGGTAACAGGGACTTCCACATTTGTGGCTGAAGGGCTTGGTTTTTTTTGGTCCCAACAAACCAAGATACCATTGGGTTTAAGGTAGCTAACAGTGTTTTAATCATCACAGTTGGAAGATGTCATTATCATTCTCATCATCACCTTCATCAATGATGCCAATAAAATCATCACACAATATTAGCTCATATCATCTAAAATCCACCATTACAGAAGTCTCTATAAGTTGCAATTGGCGGCAAAGGTCTTACTTATAGAATTTTTTTTTTTTTTTTGATTAACATCAGTTTTTCCACATTTATGGAGGTAGCCTTCTACACCGATCAATCACAAGGCTGTGCTGAAAACTCTTTTCGAGTAAACACTGAAGGGTGGGCAGTTAAAATACACCGCAGCTAGTTTGGACAAGGGGCTTCAATTTGCCTTTTTTTCCTTATGGTATTCAAAGGGACTGTGTGAGATGCTGATTTGCACATTATCATTAAAGTAATCCTCCACCATTCTATTGATGCTCACTATGTCAGACTGAGTCATAGTGAAGGTGTGAATAAATATGGGCAATTCTTTTGAGCCAGAACAGAAGTCATAATGTTTCATAATGTTTCCCTCTAATGCACTGAGTTGACTCATCATCAACACCAAAAGGTCCCTTGGAAAAGGTGAGTTTATAATTGGCAGGAGCATTTGCAGGAGAAACTGAAGCAGATGACATTGTCATGTCATGTGCCACTTGAGCTGACAACTTTCTCGCAATAAAGTGAATAAAGAACTTGAGCTACAAGTCTAACATGCAGATCTGTCCTTTCTCATCTACCCTCAATATGCCAGGCAGTGCGATATGCCTGGCATGAGTGACCTGCCAGGTCCTGTGCAACTTTGCTAACATCAGGCATTTTTTTTGCTGAGAATGCATCTAAGTCACAATGCGATGTGACTAGGACACACAAGGAGACTGTTTTTATTAATTTGTTAGGTGACACTTGTATATCTGTGTACAACTGAGACTGAAAATGGAACTGGTGTGAAAAAAAGCTGCATCTGTTGCATCATAACACTTCATATGCTGATTGAGAGACTAAGTCATACAGATATATTCAAACTTCACATATTAAATTAATCAGCACACTCTCCTGGTGCGTCCTAGTCACATCACATTGTGACTTAGATGCATTTTCGGTGCTAGCAGTCTCAAAGGACCAAGCACAGCAAGAGGGGCTGTTTGGCATGGCTGCAGCAAAGATGAGTGAGCATCCATCTGTAAATAGTGAAATCACTTAGTTAACTCTTCTCCTTCAGCTCCTCTAGCTGATTTTCCAGTAGTTTTATGACCTGACTCAGGCTGGTAGTGTCTGAATTCACTTCATTAGTTGCTACTTCAAATGGTTTCAGTAGATTGTATAAAATAGAGAGTATTTTCCAGTGTGCCTTAAGGTGCCTACACACATAACGACATTTTACACGATTTGGCCGATTCCAATGAATCGTGACGACGAATCGGGTAAAAAAATTACAAATCATGAGTTTATACTCACGAGCATGATGCTGATGCGCGTCCCCGCTCATCGTACATTGCATCTTCTGATCTGCTGTACCAATCTGGGATACAATGCATTGGCTGCAAGATAGATCTTTAGTAAGATTGGACATTTTTAACTCCAAATCATGATCACGATGGCAAGGGAGCTCCCATGAAAGTTCATGAGGAAATTGGCCATAAAATCGTATCGTGAGGACATCAGTATGTGTCTGGGCACCTTTAGTAAGGTGTTAACTTGTCCTCTTCCCTAGGTCATGATTTGATGTGTATGATTAGATGGCTTGTTGCTATTCATCCAGTCACTGAAGCATATAAAGAGTGGAATTCCACCTGCTTACTACCTCTTACTTCGGTTGGTGGCATGGCAAATGATACTGTTCTTGCAACTGCTGCAATCTTCTACATGCATTTTCTAAATGCCCAAAATGCCCAGAAATGTTATGGACCACACTAAGGATGCCCTGGACATACCTGTAATTTTAAAAGAAATTCTGAACAACCAATTTTATTGTGTGCACAAAATATTGTATGTGTTGAAATTTGACCCAGTTGCAATTCTAGTACAATGTTACTTGCATTATCACATATGACAAATACTGTGGAGAGTCTTAGAGGTTTAAGCCATTTTACTATCACATTCTTGAGTCTTTCCCACAGATTGACACCGTTATGCTTCTTATTAAAGCCAGTGATACAGAGAGTAGCCTGTCTGTGAATGAGCTGGGTTGTGTGTTAAATACTGCTGCAGCTGAAGGTGAAACACCCACCCAGTGGGCTGTCACAGTCTTGTAATCTTGACCAGTATCACATATCTGTAGTTAAGTGGATACACAATTATCCCCTCATCCTGTAGCACTTCTAAGGTAGCAACCTCAATGTATATGTGTAAACCATCATCAAAAGTACTTTTACTACTAGCCTTCCTCACATTTGCAGAGGGTTCAGAAATGGTGGAAGGAGACTACTCTACAATTATAGTGTCAGAATTGTGAGACTCACACATAGCACTTGTGGACACCCTTAGACTCTCCTTAGGAATCTGTGAAGTTTGTGAACACAGAGTTTGTTGTAAAGTCTTAGGGCTCTATTTACTACAATCCGCATATTGAATGCAGATAGTAGTGTGATATTATCGATTGAATTTGCATTGCGAATTCAGGCAATATCACAGGGATTTACTACAGATAACTTGCAGGGACAGAGCTTGCGATAAAGCACTGTCCCTGCGAATCCCCTCCGCACACTAGTCACGGTAATTTAGCAGAAAATACCGTGACAAAGTGCCCGCGCATGTGCCGACCGGCCACCGCTGTTACCCCCCATCTAGACTATGAGCAAGAAGGTGGTGCATGCATGGTTAGTGAAGATGCATGACTGTGTATGGCTCTGGTTTTTGCAGTAGGCATTCTAGTATATACAAAGCAGTAATAGGACCATCCATTCACAAAGAAAGTCAATTGTCTGAGTCTTTTCTTGCCACTAAGTGTGGTGTATGGCATGTTGACAATTTTAAATTTCTCATTACAGTAACTTTTCCCTTCCTATTTAGAGGTATTGTTTTAGATAAGATTGTAAAATACTGTTTAGATGTGAGCAGTGTTAGTTTTGACAAAGATTTTCAATTTAGTTTTAGTCTTAATCGCTTTCTTAAAATTGGACTAAATTTAATGTCACATTTTAGTCTTTTTATTTTTTGCTTTGTTTTAGTCAAGATTTAGACAGTGGATCTCAGTTAACATTTTAGTTTAATTTTAGTCAATGTTTTAGACATAACTGCCTGTGCATGCCCCCACATAATATGCCACACTGTAATATATGCCACACAGACTGTATATGCTCCCAGTTCACATTATATACCACTCTGTATAAATATGCCACACTGTCTGTGCATGCCCCCAGTTCACATTATGCAATAATAATGGTGTGTGTGAGCCAAGTTGCATGCCATTACAAACAAATAGGGAACAGCATATCTTTTGAGTCCTTACCCTGAAATGGAGGTAAAAGAGTGTCCCGTACCCATTCACTGCCTCCAGTCCTGCTGGCATGCTCCTCCAGGTCACAGCTCTGTTGGCGCACTGTGCACTGCTTGCTCAGTGTTACTGAACTGAAAGCTCTCATCTCCAGTGACCCCTGACTACTAGTTTCACTCTTGTTAGGAAAGTGAGGGTAATTAAGTCTGGATAGGAGTCTGGTGATGGCCTTGAGGGCTGATTCACTTGGACTAGTGGTGGCCTGTGGGGTAAGTTTTAGATGTAGCCTTTGGGCTGTGTAGCAGCCTTGAGGGCTGGAATGCCTTGGCTTGCTGTGGCCTGAGAGCCGAGGATGAGATGCAGCCTTTGGGCTGTGTGGCAACCTTGAGGGCTGGTTTGCTGTGGCCTGAGGGCCGAGGAAGACATGTAGCCTTTGGCTGGTGAAGCAGCCTTGAGGGCTGATTGGCCTTGGCTAGTTGTGGCCTGGGGACCAAAGGTGAGATGCAGCCTTTGAGCTGGTAAAGCAGCCTTGAGGGCTGGTTAGTTTCCGATGGAGTGTGCACACTGACTTGACAAGATTTACCAGTGTTGCTGGGTTGACACTGGCAGTGGTGTGCAGGTTGATGCACTTTGGGTGCTGAGCTGCTACCAATGCCACTGGATTGACACTGGCGTTGGTGTGCCGTATGGTGCACTTTGGACGCTGAGTTGCTACTATTGCTGCCGGGTTGCCACTGGCATTGGTGCGCCGAATGATGCACTTTGGACGCTGAGTTATTACCAGTGCTGCCGGGTTGACACTGGCGTAGTTGGGCTGGATTGCACAGTAGGGATACGACCAGTGTCGCCGGGTTGACACAAGCCGCCTGATGCTGACCTGCGCCCAGGATGGTAGTTGTCACAACTCTCAGGTGGATTATGGATGCGGTCTGCATTTAGGGAGTTGGCTAGACCTATGCCTGAGGCATGGAGTCTAATGTGCTGGCGGTATTCACCAGGGACCCTCGCAAGAAGGTATGGACTTGGCTGGGTCCGACACACAGGTCACGGCCCTCAGGATAAGTTCCGTTATATAGGTGCTGGTAAACTCAGGATGCAGTGGAGGACAAGTATTGCTTAGTCAACAGGCCGGATCAGAACCAAACGGACTAGATGGTACCAGGGAGCAGGAGTAAACAGGTCACAGGGGATAGCCGAGGTCAAAACCAGATGTCAGATGCAGTACCAGCGGTCAGGCGAAATCAAGGTCACAAAACAAATCCAAGGACAGAAACAGGTAATGGAACAACACAGGAACGCTGGAGTATGGTAAGTGAGCCTATACTCTGGCACCTATGTGCTGCCAGATATTCCCTCTTATAGGGAGGACTTGAAATCTCGTGCCAAACACTAATCGCGTTTGGCGCACCTGCCCCTTTAAATCTTGGACAGGACGGCGCGCGTGCTCCTAGGAGAGCCATGGCTGCCTGTCACAGCTGCTGGGGGGAGCTGGAAGCATTGGCAGTGGGTGCCCTGGACTCCTCGCCCACTGCCTAACAGACCAATGTCGCCAGACCCGGTAAGTGCACCCCGGAATCCGGCACATTGTGACATTACCCCCTTCTCTAGGGGTGGGCACCAAACACCTCAGAAATGGCTTGCCAGGGAACTTTTGATGGAATTTCTGTAGAAGTCAGGGAGCATGAATATACAAGGACTTAATCCAATAACGCTCTTCCGGACCATATCCCTTCCAGTCTACCAAGAATTGGACTATGCCACGGGACATCCTGGAGTCTAAAATCTGCTTCACCTAGTACTCCTCCTGATGATCTACTGGAATAGCTGATGGAGGATCACAGGATTTCGAAAATCTATTCAGCACCAGTGGTTTCAAAAGGGAGACGTGAAAAACATTTGGAACCTTAAGCGTGCCAGGAAGTTTTAAACGAGAAGCCATAAGATTTATCGCTTGGAGAATCTGAAATGGCCCAATAAACCTGGGAGCAAACTTCATTGTAGGTACCATCAAACATAAATTGTTGGCTGACAGCCAAACTCTGTCACCTGCACACAATAAAGGAACCTTCCTACTCTTTCTGTGTGACACCATCTTGTATCGTGAAGTTGCTTTGCACAAGTTCTTCTTAATGTCCCTCCAGATATTGAGGAATCATTTAACTGTATCACGGACAACTGGAAGATCTATCGACCCAAAGACTGGTAATTCTGGTAATGCAGGATGTAACCCATACTGTATGAAGAATGGAGAATGATCCGCTGACTCATGAAACAAGTTGTTATGAGCAAATTCAGCCCAAGGAAGTAAAGAAACCCAATCATTCTGATTAGCCGACACATACATGCAAATTAATTTTCCCAAATCTTGATTTACTCGTTCCTTCTGACCATTACTCTGAGGATGATATGCCGATGAAAAGCTTAGTTTGACCCCAAAACTTTTAAATAATGCTTTCCAAAATTTGGAAGTAAATTGCACCCCACGATCTGACACAATGTCCTTTGGAAATCCATGCAACCGAAAAATCTCCCTTATTAAAGTCTTTGCTAACTTGGGAGCCGAAGGTAGTCCTTTGGAACAAAATGTGCAGCTTTGGAAAACCTGTCCACAACTACCCAGATGGTAGTAAATCCTTGACAAGAAGGCAACTCTGTCACAAAGTCCATCGAAATGTGGATCCAAGGATGATCAGTCACTGGTAGTGGAAGCAGGGGTCCTGATGGCGCATGCTGAAGAACTTTATGCTGAGCACAAATGTGACAAGCTGCCATAAAGTCCTTCACATCCTGCCAGATAGTCGGCCACCACTAATTCTTGAGAATTAGCTCCAACGTTTTCCTTACACCTGCATGGCCTGTGAAGCGTGATGAGTGCGCCCACTGAAGTAACCTAGACCGGAACTCAGAAGCTATAAAAGTCTTTCCCCTTGGTATTTTGACCTGGTTGGTAGCCGCCACAAAACATGCAGGATCCAGAATTGGTTTGTCTTTTTTCACCTCCTCTACCTCAGCAGCGTTGAATGCTCGGGATAGTGCATCAGCCTTGACGTTCTTATTACCCGGTTGGTAGGTAATCACTAAATTAAACCGATCAAAAAACAATGACCACCTGGATTGACAGTAATTTAGGCAGTGAGCTGTTTTAAGATATGTAAAATTTTTATGGTCGGTATAGACTGTCACCGGAAACTTCGCTCCTTCTAGCAAGTAATGCCACTCTTGAAGGGCCAACTTGATTGCTAATAATTCTTTATCCCACAACAGCATAATTCCTTTCTGATGCAGAGAACTTCCTGGAGAAGAACCCACAAGAATACCACTTGCCCGCATCATCCTTCTTTGACAGTACTGCTCCAACACCAACCGTGGAGGCATCCACCTCCTGGAAAAAAGTTTGTGTACAATTTGGCTGCCTATGAATGAGTGCTGAATGGAAACACTGCTTTAAACTGAGGAAAGCATCTTCTGCCTCAGGAGGCCACACACAAATATCTTGACGCTTTTTGGTAAGAGCGGTGATGGAAGCTGGTATGGACGAGTAGTTCCTAATGAATTGGCGGTAAAAATTGCAAAAACCCAAAAAGCATTGAATTGCTTTCAATCCGACTGGACAGCACCAGTTGTTGATTGTGGTAAGCTTTTCTAGGTCCATCTAAAGGCAGGAGCATGAGATGATATATCCTAGGAATGTTAGCTCCTTTTGTTCAAAGGAGCATTTCTCAAGCTTGCAAAAAAGCTGGTTGGCCCGAAGTTGGGACAGTACCTCACATACATGTTGATGATGACTCTTTTCATCTTCAGAGAATATCAGGATGTCATCCAAGTATACCACTACACATTTGTATAGTAAGTCCCGTAATATATGATTCATATATTTCTGAAAGACAGCTGGGGCATTACTTAGACCAAAAGGCATGACTAAATATTCATAGTGGCCATCATGAGTGTTAAAGGCAGTTTTCCACTCGTCCCCGGGTTGGATTCTGATCAGAATGTAGGCCCCACGAAGATCTAGTTTAGAGAAAATCCTCGCTCCTTTCATTCAGTCAAAGAGCTCAGAAATCAAGGGCAGAGGATATCGGTCTTTAATGGTAATGGTGTTCAGGCCCCGGTAGTCAATGCATGGTCTCAACCCCCTGTCCTTCTTTTTGACAAAGATCAGACCGGCTCCAGCGGGTGATTTGGACTCCCTGATAAAATCTCGTTCCAAATTCTACTTGACATATTCTGATACTGCTTGGGACTCAGGAAGAGAAGAGGAAAGACCCTTCCACAAGGAGGCATCTTCTCAGGAAGAGAATGAGGAAAGACCCTTCCACAAGGAGGCATCTTCCCGGGTAACAAGTCTATAGCACAATCCCACTCTCTGTGTGCAGGAAGTGTTTCAGCCTTCTTACAGAATACATCCCCAAGGGACCTGTATGGAACAGGAAGAGGATCTCCAGAAGAAGTTACCAAATTCAGGATAACATGATGTGGGGGTTTGACTGATGACAAACATAACCCATGGCATTGAGGTCCCCATGACAGGATTTGAGGCCCTTTCCAGTCCAGAATGGGAGAATGCTTGTGGAGCCAAGGTAGACCCAAAATGACCAGATACTCGGCTGACGGAAGTATGTAGAATGCAATCTGCTCTCAATGGAGTGCACCCACCTGCATTGAGATCTCTATCATTTGAGAGTGGATGGTAGCTGTGGGAAGTTTATTCCCATCCACTCCAATGATACATAAGGGTGTTTTTCAGAGGTACACTCGGAATTCCCAGTTCTTGCACCTTCTTAGCGGAAATGAAGTTACCATTGGCACCTGAATCTAAGAAAGCCTTAGAGATCTCGGAGGAAATCTCATATACCAAAGTTACATCAATGGTAAACCGAGGAATAGTACAGTCTTTTGGGATGTGTTGAAACGTACCAAATCTGACCACCCCTTGATCAGTTAGGCGTTCTCGTTTCCCGGATGCTTTGGGCAGCCAGAAAGAAGATGACCAGGTTCACCACAGTACAGACAGAGCTTATTTTTAAACCTCCTTTCTCTTTCTGCAGCAAGGAGGCGAGATTTCCCAATCTACATGGGTTCTTCTGGAGACTCAGTAGGTGCCGTGAATCGTGGAGCCAGCTTAAAAGTAAAGCGATGAGATTGTTCCCTTTCTCGTGCCCTTTCTCTATGGTGCAGGTCTACTGGGATACACAAGGAAATCAAGTTGTCCAAAGAAGTTGGCAACTCTCTAGATGCAAGGACATCTTTAATTTGATCCGACAGTATGCAAGGACATCTTTAATTTGATCCGACAGTCCCTGCATAAATGTGGCAAAAAAAGCTTCATTGTTCCATCCCAACTCTGAAGCAAGGGTTCGAAACTGCACAGCATACTGTCCCGCAGATTGATTTCCCTGCTTCAGCTGCAAGATGGCTGAACCTGCGGAGGATACTCGCCCCAAGCTCATCGAAGACCTTCTGGAAGGCTCTCAGGAACTCAGCACTGTTGTTGACGAGTGGATCATTCCTTTCCCACAATGGAGATGCCCAAGCCAATGCTTGACGTGACAACAGCGAGATCATATAAGCCACTTTTGTACTATCTGAAGGGAAACTTGCTGTATGGACTTCAAGCTGGATCGAGCACTGGTTCAGGAATCCATGACAGCCAGACGGATCCCCATCATACTTTGTTGGATTCGGAATCTGTATTGGTGCAGAAGCCCCTGCGGCTGGTGCCAGAGAAGATGTACCTGATTGTACAGGAGGTACTTGAGCGACACCGACTTGCTGCATCAGGGTCTGCAAACACTGCACAATCTGAGCCTGGTCTTGTTCTTGCTTCTCGACTCTAGCAAGTACATTCTCATCCAGGTCTCGTGGTGATGGATTACCAGTAGCAGCCATTTTTTGGGCCAGAGTATTCTGTCACAACTCTCGGATGGATTATGGATGCGGCCCATAATTAGGGAGTTGGCTAGACCTATGCCTGAGGTGCAGAGTCTAATGTGCTGGCGGTATTCACCAGGGACCCTCGCAAGAAGGTATGGACTTGGCTGCGTCCGACACACAGGTCGCGGCCCTCAGGATAGGTTCCCTTATACAGGTGCTGGTAAACTCAGGATGCAGTGGAGGACACGTATTGCTTAGTCGACAGGCCAGATCAGAACCAAACGGACTAGACGGTAACAGGGAGCAGGCATAAACAGGTCACAGAGGATAGCCGAGGTCAAAACCAGATGTCAGATGCAGTACCAGTGGTCAGGCAAAATCAGGGTCACAAAACAAAGCCAAGGACAGAAGCAGACAATGGAACAACACAGTTGAGTTGCTACTAATGCTGCCGGGTTGACACTGGCATCGGTGCACCGAATGATGCACTTTGGACACTGAGTTACTACCAGTGCTGCCGGATTAAAACTGGCATAGATGGGCTGGACTGTGCAGTAGGGATGCATAGATGCAACCAGTGTCGCCGGGTTGACACAAGCCGTCTGACGCTGACCTGCGCCCAGGATGGTAGTTGTCACAACTCTCAGATGGATTATGGATGCCGCCCACATTTAGGGAGTTGGCTAGACCTATGCCTGAGGTGCGGAGTCTAATCTGCTGGTGGTATTCACCAGGGACCCTCGCAAGAAGGTATGGACTTGGCTGCATCCGACACACAGGTCGCAGCCCTCAGGAGAAGTTCCCTTATACAGGTGCTGGTAAACTCAGGACACAGTGGAGGACAAGTATTGCTTAGTCAACAGGCCGAGTCAGAACCATACGGACTAGATGGTACCAGGGAGCAGGCGTAAACAGGTCACAGGGGATAGCCAAGGTCAAAACCAGATGTCAGATGCAGTACCAGGGGTCAGGCGAAATCAGGGTCACAAAATGAAGCCAAGGTCAGAAACAGGTAATGGAACAACACAGGAATGCTGGAGTATGGTAAGTGAGCCTATACTCTGGCACCTATGTGCTACCAGAGACTCCCTCTTATAGGGAGGACTTGAAATCTCACGCCAAATGCTAATCGCGTTTGACACACCTGCCCCTTTAAATCTTGGACAGGATGGCGCACATGCTCCTAGGAGAGCCATGGCTGCCTGTTACAGCCGCTGGGGGGAGCTGGAAGGCCTCATGCTTAACAGACCAGTGTCGCCGGACCCGGTAAATGCACCCCAGAGTCTGGAGCACTGTGTGAGCAGTGCACTCTTAACCACTGAGATGACACATGTGACTTTGGCTGGGGTGCACACCATGCTGCCTCGATGACACAAGCAGCACAGGGCAGATGAAATGAAAAGAATGCTGCCTGGATGGAGCAAACAGCAGAGAAATAAAACAACAGACTGGACTCTGGAACTCAACTGTAGAACAGGATACTGACACAACTTTAAGTACAAGTAACTCTATCACCAGCATGGAGTGAAGGGCTGGCTGGAATTTAATAGAAACAAGGCTTAACCAGAGCAAACCTCTCTCAAAGACAGAAGAGTGCACCTGGGCTGTGCATATACAGGAGAATCAATAGTGTGCACCTGATACTGCACACGGACAGGCAGTAATTAGTGCAGTGTCTCAGTAGCAACCAAGGCAGAAGACTGCAAACCATATGATCTGCTTAACTGCAGATCATAACAACTTTCCACTCTCCACAACTACAAGTCCACAACACGAATCACAACCCGTATCCCGCAGTGCTTCCTGGGCACATTATCCAACTATCACGAGATCCTGCACATGCACGCTAAACTCACCAGGTGATGGGATGCTAGCTGTGTCCAAACGCAATAGATACAGCTATTTCATCTTGTTGTTATTCGTCAGGACATCATGAACACATTTCATCATAATTTCCGTTATTAAGAATTTCCTATTTTCGTTATCATCACAGTCACGTTAATAGGCAAGAAAAAAACCTTTATCGGCGAATACTGTTAGTAGTTAACACCGAAGGTGAGTAGTCCTTTAGTAGTTGTTGAAGAAGTACTATGACTGCCAGCACTATTCTTGGGTTGCTTCTGCTATTCTCTTGACTGATTCATGATTGATTTTATTTTTTTACATCAGTGTAGGAGTTGAACTGCCACCATACCAAGTAAACATACAATGAGATAGGGAAAAGAGGGACTGTTACCTTTACCATAGGAACATTGTTGATGCTTTTAAATTATGGTGCTGGAGATAAACATTATGCATGGGCACTGAGAGGGGGGCCAGTATTTACCTGAGCCCGGGCCTGTTGAAGGGGCCCGGCAGAGGCCAAGGTTCTGCAGATCGCCCTCCACCCTGCCCCAGCCCCGCCGCTGTCATCATCGTTGTTAAGTTTTGCAGCAGGGAGAGAGGACTGACTGCTGCTCCAGCAGCCTCTCTCCCCAGCCCAGCACACACGCTGCTTTCACTCTGTCTGCTGGGCTAGGGAGAGAGGGTGCTGCACCTGCAGTCAGTTATCTGTCCCAGCATTATATGCGGGAGGGGGGAGTGATTGTGCCCCACCCCTGGACACCTGCATCCCATGTTTTTTTTTTTTTTAAGGAGTGGGTCTGGCCACACCTCCCCATTTGACCACGCCCCCTCCTAGTACTTGGGCCCGGCAGAGCTGATGACAGCCCTGATATTATCTATACCATGGCCTGACCGTAGAACAAATCAATCTGTATTAGACAAGATTAAAACCTAAGCTCTCCTTAGAAGCACAAATGACAAGACTTACTTTGGACACATAATGTGAAGAGCAGGATCCCTAGAGTCCACTGAAGAAGGGGGAAGATCAGCATCAAAATGGCTTGATACACTCACAATAAGTACGGCTACCACACTATGGCCAGGGGCAGTTTACCCAGGCCCGGGCTTCCAGAGGGGCCCAGCGGGGGCCCGGGTCTGGCGCCGCCCCCCCTCACTTCCTCCCTCCCTCTGCAGCAGCCCAACACACAGCATGTGCTGGGCTGCAGCAGGAGATTGCTTGCGGCTGCTAAGTAGCAGCCACAGCAATCTCCTATGCCTGAAGGGGGGAGCGATGACACTGATCGTGCCCCCCACTGGCTTTGCGCCAGGCTGAGGGGCTCACAGCAGCCCTCTCCCCTGCGCGAAGCGCCACTCTGTGGCGCTGCAAAACATTTTTTTCCAAAGGGGCGTGGCCACGCCTTCTGAAATTAGGCCATGCCCCCTCTTTACCGGGGCCCCGCGTGGCTCTCTATGCCCCTGACTATGGCTACCACACTATCAACACTGAGTCGCTTGACTGAAGTTCAACATTTGTTCATGGCAGCTATCTATATGGTCACCATAAGTCGATGTCGACTTATATAATATATGGCATGATATTTGACAATATAGTATATACTGCAGTGTAGATAGATATTAATAAAACAAGTTCACCGAGTTTTAAAATGGCAAAACTAATCGCTGCTAAATCAGGCTTGTTTAGCATTGATTCATGTTGCCGTTTTAAAACTATAGGTAAAAGTCAATGATGATTGGTGGTTTTGACAAACCACCCAATAGTAAATATATTTCTAAGTGTGGAATGAGGTTAATATTCCTCGGAACAGTTTTGAAAATATAGATAATCTTATTTATATTTTTTTAAAAGTTGCCTCTAGTCTTTACTAGTAGTGGGAAATTATTGTTATTTGGTACATGTATTAATGCATGGCAACATTATACTGTATGTGCTTTAATAATAAATGTAATGTCCTTTAATTTGTACAGCATGGACAACTGGATTGCATATAACATAACAGAAAAATAGAGATGCTTTAAGTCAATTTACATAGTAATGTATAATTAACCAAGAAACTCAGGCAATCCCATCTAACCTCCTCAGCTGATCACATACCATTCCATGCTTAGTAGAATACTGATGAGTTATATTGCATGGGGGCTGAATACTAATGAGCTGTATTGGATTGGCGCTGTATACCACTGGCTGTATTAGATGAGGGTTATATCTATATATACCCACAGTCTGAACTGGATGAGGGATGAATACTAATTAGTTATATTGGATAGGGGCTGTATACCACTGTACTGTATTGGATGGGACTGATACTAATGCACTGTACTGGATGGGGGCTTTATCAATGGCTGTGTTAGATGGGGGCTGTGAACCAACTGGCTGTATTGGATGGGGTATAAATAGAGATGTTCTGTGTTGGATAGGCCAGATAAAGCAATGACTAACTTGTTAAAAATATATAAGGTACTGTAGACATGGATTTGGAAGATATTTGTACTATAAATTATTAAAATACTTTAGTACTGTAGTCAAAGTTTCATTACCTTGTTCGAGTCCTGATTACTTCCTAAAATAAAAGGTTGAATTATTTGCTGAAAAGTAGTATTATATATTAATATACTTAATATGTAGATAAGACTAAAATATTTTAAAGATAATACTTTAAAAAAACAAACAAAACCTGAACAATGGATTGAAGACATACAGTCGTTGGGATTATGGTAAAAACTATTAAGAACCACTTTTCTATACCTATATATACAATATCTACAGAGGAATAAGCAGCAGTGGAAAGTTCCCATGTATAATCTTGCTGACAAAAGCCATGCACTGTGACTATATTACTGCCTGCAAAAGGCTACACGCACATACAGTACACAATATGTGTGTCTATTTATAAATGTTCAGTCATTCGTAACTTTTTAACTTCTATATTCTAGCTTAAAAAAGGCAATTTACTTATCTAAAATACAAACTATGATCAAAATAAAAAAGAATAAAGAGAGATTTAAATTAAATATACTTATTTAACATTAATGTTATAACTAATTTGAAAATGTATGCCAAGGCATTGTTTTTATATGATCAATATAGAAACTGCCACCTAGAAGCAAGTAAAACCAAGGGTGCATATAATAATAATAATAATAATAATAATAATAATAATAATAATAATAATAATAATCATCATCATTAAAAGTCTCCAAACAAACCTGGTCAAGGGCTTACAAATATGCTTAATTCACTTACTGATTTTATGGATAGACACCCGTCATAAGAACTGTATACACAAACTTAATTATTAGCAACAGATTGCACGAATTAGTGGAGCTGAATTGGGTGGGTCTAGACTAACTTGTAAGCAATCATAATATTAGAATCTTATAGTATATTTCAGGGGAAGGAAACATGTGGCTATCCAGCTGCTGCAGAACTACACTTCACAGCATGCTCTGCATCAGTTTTAACATTATCTAACAATAAAACTGTGGCAGGTCATTATTATTATTATTATTATCGTTTATTTATATGGCGCCACAAGTGTTCCGCAGCGCCTTTCAAAGTACATAAGCAAATAGATTGATTTACAGTGACTTACAGTTCAGTACAGTACAATACAATACAATACATTACAGGACATGGATAATGTACATTGCTACATTCGCGACCATAACACCCAGATAAGCAGCAATGCAAAGCAATCAAGTGTTAGGTGCCCTGGTAGAGAGTAAGAAGTAGATGAAGGTATAGTAAGGAGATGCACAAGAGGGTAGAGGGCCCTGCTCATAGGAGCTTACATTCTAAAGGTCATGTTGGGAAGTGTAGTTCCACAGCAGCTGGAGGGCCTCATGTTGGCTACCCCTGCTATATTTCAATATTTAGGCAAGTTTACTTTAAAGTATAGGTTAATTCCGAGTATCTAAATGTTAACATTAGCACCAAGCAGTGATGTAATGCTCCAGTCTATCAGATATAGAAAGGCTGTAATTTCAAAAACACTTATGTTCGAAAACAAAGTTTAAACATTTAAAAGACAACAGTTATATTACAGCTGCTTCTCCTTTCCTCCCTAGTTAATAGAACAGTGCACGTGCGCAAAGACAGCATTGCGATCACACTGTGATCACGCAGGCCATGGAGACCCATCGCAGAGTGATTGACAGGAAGTGAGCATTTGGGGGTGGTGACGGGGGGGTTGATCGGTGAAACACAAGGATGCGGCAGGTCAGACCTGCCAAAGGGTAAGATGGCCGCCGATGTGCTTCAATGTTACCAATATTTACGCGGGCATGCACCTTTGCACACAGGTAAAAAGGCAGCAGTGGGCGTCTTTATGATCGGATGATATTTCCTAACATTAGCATATTTTTGCAGCTCCGTACGAAATTGCAACTGTGATCGCATTAGCGACCATCTCTGATCAGGCCCTATGTACGTTGTTTTGAAAGGACTGTCATTTTTTTTTTTTTTAGAATTTCACCCCTGTTTAGCAACTGCATAGTACTGTAGCAAAGATTGGTGAGACCAGATTTTCTTTCCAGTTTAAATACATACTGTAAGCAGAAGTGATATTTGTGAGGCAGCACACTGCATTTATCAATGTCAGTCTAGGTGTAAAGTGTAATTGTAACTAAAAGCATTAAACAATTAAGCAAAACTCTTCAGGAAACATATTCTATGATGAGAAAAGAGGTTGCTGTCCACAAGAAAAAAAAAGCATAGACAATAGACTGTGTCACAGAGGAGCAATTAAAATAATAGCATGTACACGAGATGTGCAAACCTTCTTCTCTGGCAGATGGTCTTCTAATTCCATAGCTTAACTTAGAGAAGAAAATTCCACAATAGAAATTTCCAGCTCATGTCCTTTTTAGGAATCACTAATAGCTGGTCAGAGTGATCTATGATGAACAGTTAATCCACCAGGAGCTTTCTGGACCCAGGAATAAGTTCTCTAAATTGACTATGATGCAAAATAATAGATAGTTTTTACTTAAGTAAATGTAATATTATCATGTAAGACATTTTAACGGTAGTCTTTTAAATGTTTAATGGGCATTGTATATGTACATTTTTTGTTTAACAATATACTACTAAGTATCAGACAAAGACAACGTAAAAAAGTCACACAATGGTCACATTGTAATGAAAAAATGACTATCTCTGGAAGGGTGCACATCTGTACAGACATTACACATAAAAAGGGACCTAAGAATTATTTTACATAAGCCAAATACAGCACAAAAGAAAATATTGTACTGTATGTGTCACTGAAAGAAAGCAAACATCACAAAGCCTATTGTAGCGACCAAAAGAACAAGTGAAAGGTGTAACCTAGCTTTGAAAATGTTCGCAGAATTTACAGATGGAGGAATCCATGCATTCTAATATAAAGATGTTTGAAAACATAACTAACTGGTCGCGATGGTCAAGACCATCACGACCATCAGACTCGCGACGAGACCCTTGTGGTAGGGTCTCGTTGCCGCAAGTCCCAGTGGACTTCTTGCTCTTACAGTGATGTCAGTGGGGCTGGCCCCAGATGGTAGGCGTTCCCATGGGAATGCCTCCATCTGGGCAGCCACGCCCCCGGCCCACCCACCAAAGGGGGCGTGCTGTCACTCAACATCAACAGCACGCCCCCTTTGTAACGAGACCCGGAGTGAGGGCTTGCCCATCGCTATCCGCGTCTCACGCATGCGCACGACGGAGCCGCCTCTGTCGTGCGCATGGGCACTGGGCCAACATTGACCCGCTTGCGAGCGCTCATCACTCGCGAGCATGTCTGAATCAGGCCCATAGTTAGTTAGTGGTCTCCAAACTGCCACTTAACCAGCACAAAGATATTAAGGGATAAATTTAATTTACTAAAGTGAGAATTTTTAGAAGTGCATTTTAGAAGTGATGTTGCCCATAAAAACCAATCAGATTCTACTTAACATCACTTTCTAGAAAATAATAACTAGAATCTGATTATTTTCTATGGGAAAGCAATATCACTTCTAAAACTCTCTTCTAAAAACTCTCACTTTAGTAAATTAAACTTACCCCTTAAGATCTTACATTGTGTCTTTCTTGAGAATCCTGTGCCAACTTCTGCTGCTAGGAGTGGATTTTCATCCCAAAAAGGGACAAGGAACACTGCTTTGCAAAACATTTGACTGTAAAATAATCCTTTGCAAAGCTTCCACATTGAACATTTCCCAACCTGTACAGGGACATTAAAAAAAACATAGTTAGTTAGTGGTCTCAAAATGCCACTTAACCAGCACAGATATATGGACAATCATAAGATCTATGATTTAAGGTAGGGGTAGCCAACCCTTGTCCTTGAGAGCTACCAACAGTGCACGTTTTCCAAGTATCCTCACAGAATCAACACTGTAATAATTAACTCTACCTGTGGATATTTTCAAATGTGGTACTGAGTAATGAATACACCACTGCACCTGCTAGAGGGTCTGGAAAATGTGAACTGTTAGTAGCTCTTGAAGACCGAGATTGGCTACCCTTGATTTAAGGCCTTACGTTGTGTCTTTCTTGAGAATCCTGCACCTGCTTCTGTGGCTAGGAGTGGATTTTCATCCCAGATGGGGTCCAGGAAGAGTGCTTTCCAAAAATAATTGACTGTTAAATAATCCTTCGCAAACCTTCCGAAAAAGCAATTCCCAACTTGTACAGGGACATTAAAAATATCATAGTTAGTTAGTGGCCTTCAGTTCAAACTGCCGTTGTACCCACTGTCCACTTAAACGGAGCAGATATTGTGGACAAGCGGCACAGAGTAGCAAATGCAACATTTAACATTTAAATCTTACGATGTGTCTTTGGCACTATGCCTGCTGCTGGGAGTGGATTTTCATCCCAGAAGGGATGAAGACATTGTTTTTTCTTCCCAGCGGACACAGATCTGAATAGATGTAAATAACTACTGACAGGAAAAAGAGGCAATTTGGAGGCCCTTACACAAAACTGCCTTTGCTTTACTTGAACTGCCCAGCTTCCAGTGTGTACTCAGAAAGAGTTTTCAGCACAGCTGGGAACCTTGTCATCGGCCTGAGACTACTTCCCCAAAATGCAGAAAAGATGATGCCCATCAAAATGAACTATAAATTCTACGAGAAAGACCTTTACCATCAATAACATGCAAAAGTTACAGAGGCAACTGTAATGGTGGATTCCAGTGGGGACAAATTAATATTGTTTGAAGAGGATGATGTATACATCACCCCAGATTATACCATCATCCAAGCTTATATCATCATCCCATCCTGTGTTGTGTATAAATTACAGTTGCGCTCTCTGTTAGATTGGGATTCATTGTCCACTTTAGGGGATGTGAGCTACATTTTCATCCATATCATCACCACACCCCCTACACATTTCTGACCTGGGCTACAGAAGGAGCAGCTGCACTGTGGAATACGGTTGCATGGAGTTGACCCTCTGCCTCACTGAAATTCAGGTAGAGGGGCCATGGGTAGGAACTGGGAGTAGGGACACTATAATCAGAGAATGCAGTTTTAGATGCTTTATTACATTTTTTAAACCATATCCTCCAATTTCACCTTTGAAAGTGTTTATGAAAATCTTAGCAGAATCGTTTTGTGATGCCATGGCTAACATGCGCGCACACACACACACACACACACACACACACACACACACACACACACACACACACACACAAACAGTTTGATTGAATTAATTTTTGGGGAGCACTTGGGAGGGAGAGCACCCGAACGAAGCAGCTGCCTCTTGATAAAAACACAAACAGCACACCTGACACACACAAACAAAAAAAAAATGATTGATTGAATACATTTTTGGGGGGCACTTGGGAGGGAGATCACCTGAACGAGACAGCAGCCACTTGATAAATGACACAGGCAGCACAGCACCCCTGCGCACCTATGTTGCTGATAAATGTGGCTAATGCGCACACACACAAAAAAAGTTTTTATTTTTACACTGGTGGTGTGGCTAACACACACACACAAAAAAGTTTTTATTTTTGCACTGGTGGTGTGGCTACCACACAAACACACACACACAAAATAGTTTTTATTTTTACACTGGTGGTGTGGCTAACACGCACACACAAAAAAATGTTTTTTATTTTTACAATGGTGGTGTGGCTAACACGCACACACAAAGAAATTGTTTTTATTTTCACACTGGTGGTGTGACAGGCTAACATGCACACACAAAAAAATTGTATTTATCTTTACACTGGTGGTGTGGCTAACATGCACACGCAAAAAATTGTTTTTTCATTTTTACAGTGGTAGTTTGGCTAACACACACACACAAGAAATTTTTTTTATTTTTACACTGGTGGTGTGGCTAACATGCACACAGAAAAAATAAATTGTTTTTATTTTTACACTGGTGGTGTGGCTAACATGCAAACACAAAAAATTGTTTCTATTTTTACACTGGTGGTGTGGCTAACATGCACACTAAAAAAAAAATAGTTTTTATTTTCACACTGGTGGTGTGGCAGGCTAACACGCACACACAAAAAAATGTTTTTATTTTTACACTGGTGGTGTGGCTAACATGCACACACAAAAAATTGTTTTTATTTTTTGACTGGTGGTGTGGCTAACATGCACACACAAAAAAATTGTTTTTATTTTCTCACTGGTGGTGTGGCAAGCTAACATGCACACACAAATTTTTTTTTTCTTTTTTCACTGGTGGAGTGGCTAACAATCACACACAAATTTTTTTTTTTTTTTCTACAGTGGAGGTGAAGAGCACCCCTGATGGACAGAGCACTCCCTGGACAACACAGCAGAACAGCCAGCCCCTATAGACAACAGCCAGCCAGCCCCTTTGGACTACAGCCAACCAGCCCCTATGGACAGGACAACAGCCAGCCAGCCCCTATATGGATTGATATGGACAACAGTCAGCCAAACCCTATGGACAACAGTCAGCCAGCCCCTATGGACAGGACAACAGCCAGCCAGCTCCTATGGACAACAGCCAGCCCTTATGGACAACAGCCAGCCAGCCCCTATGGACTACAGCCAGCCAGCCCCTAAGAGCAGGACAACAGCCAACCCCTATATGGTATGGATTGGACAACAGCCAGCCAGCCCCTATGGACAACAGCCAACCAGCCAGCCCGACAATTATTATGCACAACAGCAGCGCAGCATAGCTCCCAGCACAACCTCACAAGTCACAATTATGCAACAGCAGCGCAGCACAGCACATCTCTCAGCTCCCTCCCTCTTCACTCTCAACAGCCGGAATGAAAAATGGGACCTTTATACAATCCAAAACCTGCGAGACATTTTGCCTCGTTTTGAGATCTGAGTCAGGCGGGAAAACCTGAGCCGACTCGGATCTGCCTCATATTTGCTAAGTTCAGGTGGGTTTGGTTCTCAGGGAACTGAACCCGCTCATCTCTATAAAGGTGAAGGATTAATGTGTTACTGGAGTGGTTAATATCTCTGGTCTACCCGAGTGAAGCCGGATACATCAGCTAGTATGTATTTATATATACCGGACATGTGCATTATTTTGAAGACAGACACAAAATATTTTTCAATTGAGATAACTCTGTCAAAGAGACTCACAATAATTATTGAAAATAAATGGGAATAACAAAATGACATACAGTACATAAATATAAATACAAGTCAATTTTCTTAAACTAAACTAGTAAAAAAAACCCAGATATTTTCATAGACAAACTCACATAATCTGCCTTTGGGAAGGCTAAAAGTATGGGCAAGTCATCAGTTACTTTTAAATCCTACTGGCCTGACTCCTCATTTATGAATAAACAATCAAAGCAATGTGACAAGGTCCTTGAAGCATTTATTAAAATACAAGAACATATTAGGGCATATCCAATAGGGAGCAAATTTTCCAAAAATTTTGTGTTGCAGTGTTTTTCCCACAGATGCAATATTTTTGGTATACAATTGGGTGCAAGATTGTTTTTTTTTTTGGACAAGCATTTTTTCTAACACATTTCAGAGTAAGTCCAATATTTCCTAAAATCGTTATTTTTAGAAAATATTATCGGGACTTGATTCTGAACCCTTAAGACTCCCCCCTTGACTAAACAATTGGAAGTTAGCTTAATTAGTCTAATAATTACATAATAATAATAATAATAATAATAATAATAATAATATAATAATAATAATAATAATAATAATAATAATAATAATAATAATAATAATAATAATACTTTATTGTCATTGACAGCACGAATGATGTCAACAAAAAACCAAACAACACTATACCACATAATAAAACAGGTAGCAATTACATTAGTAGTTAAACAGCATTGATCAATCAAAAGTTTAAATCAAACATTTAGCATACGCACTGCAGTTGGAAAGAAACTATTATGCAAACATTTTTTGTGAGTCTGTACAGCTTTGAAACACCTTTTAGATGGCAATTTCTCAAAAAGAGCATGATTAGAATGGCTGGGATCTGCTAGTATAGATCTAGATTTCTTCAGGAGCCTTTTTTCATATATCTCCTGAGTACATGGTAGCACAACTCCAATAATTCTGCTAGCCATCCCAACCACCCGATCCAACGCCCTATGTTCAGCCACAGTACAATTCCCATACCAGGCCACAATCCCATAAGTCAAGATACTTTCCACAATGCTGCGATAAAACTTTTTAAGGGTCCCCCTACTCACACACACTAATCTTAAACAACGCAGAAAAAACAAGTGTTGTTGTGCCTTCTTAGCCAAGAATGCTGAGTTCAGGAACCATGTCAAGGTATATGAAATAAAAAAAAACAGCAATTAATAGTAGACACTACCTCGATGGTCAAACCACCTAATCAAACAGTGGCCTTTGTAGGAGCACTCTGTCTACTGAAATCAACAATCATTACCTTTGTTTTTATTGTGTTAAGTAGTAGGCATTTTCCACTGCTCCACTCAAACATTCAAGCCACCTCAGCTCTATAGGCAAGTTCATCCCCATTAGTTATTACACCAATGATAGTGATGTCGTCCTCAAATTTAATGACCTTAACAGACCAAGACTGAGATGCATAATCATGGGTGAACAATTAATACAGAGCAGGGCTGAAGACACACCCCTGTGGGACTCCAACATTCAGTACCAACTCCTTGGAACTGGATTTCCCCAACTTGACCACCCGAGGTCTATCAGATAAAAAATGTAGCAGCCATCTACAAGTAAACCAATTTAAACCCAACCCAAACAACTTAGTAATCAGGGCATTAGGTACAATAGTGTTAAATGCTGAACTAAAATCTACAAATAAAATTCTTGCGTAGGTGTCCCTAATTTCTAAATGAGATTACACTGGGTGCAAAACAGTTAGGAAGGCATCCTCAGTCAAATGGTTAGCCCTACAGGCAAACTGCCACGGGTCAAAGCCACTACAAAGTACTTTATATGACTCAATACTAGCCTTTCAAAAGATTTCATCACAAGAGATGTCCGAGCAATAGAGCAGTAATCATTTAGACACTTCAGGGGTCCATTTTTGGGGATAGGAATAAATGTAAAAACCCAGCTAGCTGGTTGCTACATTCCATCAAGACTTTACCCATGATGCCATCCGGACACGCCACCTACCTAGGGTCCAGAGAACGCAGACACTGACGAACAGCTGATTCATGCATACCAAGGGTAACTCCCTTACTCTTTGATCTAATAAGGGAACATCTGGTTTATTTGTACAATTAAACCTAGAGTAGAACCAATTTAAGTCTTCTGCAAGAGAACTATCTACACTCCCAGCATCAGTATATTTAGCTTTATAATCCATGAGTTTCTGTAAGCATTAACACATGCTCCTAGGGTCACTATTCAAATTAACATTCTCTTCCATTTTTGCCACATAGGCTACTTTAGCTCGCTTAATACCCCTATGAAGATCTACCCTGCAACACGGTACCCATCCTTATGTCCTGACCTAAAGGTCCTATCTCGTGCCCTAAGTAGGGAACGGACTTCCCCATTCAGCCAGGGTTTCTTATTTGAGAATGTCATAAAGCTTCTTCTAATCATTACACTCTCCACACAGCAATTAATTTAGCCAATAACCATACAGGGAAACAGATCCAGATCAACCGCACCATTTAACATGGATTCCTCTTAAAAAAGATCCAAGCTACAGTATTTTGCAGACGTTCAACAGCCATATCAGTCCAAACCTGAACACCTAACTGGTTTAATATGCCTAACAATTGGGACCATAAAAAGAGACACAAGGTAATATTTCCCTATGTGGGCGCATACAACAGTCTCATATCCAAGCTTAAACTTTGTATAAACTTGGTCCAGGACATTTCCTCCATGAGTCGCAACCCCAATATTCTTATAGAATTTAGGCAGTACAGCTTTAAGATCCACTCCATCAAAGCCACTGGCCACAATAAATGACCCTTCCACGTACATTGCTAGCAATTTGGCCACGGCATTATATAATAAGTCCAACACACAGCCTCCATTTTCCTGTGGAGGGATATAAATGTCCATTATTATAACCAACGTAAATTCACTAGGCAGGTAGAATGACCTGCATTTCAGCACAATATACTCCACCACCTCAGAGCACAAGGACTCCATAACCACAGCATCAGAGCACCACCAACTATTTATATAGGTGCAGAGACCACCACCTTTTTGCTTGCCAGAGTCCAAGGTCCTATCTGCCCTAAATAAGGTCATGTTATCCAGCCCAACAGCCAAAACCAGGTATACCGTTATGCAGCCATGACTCTGTAAAAATAAAAATCGAACAATTCCTCATAAAGCATTTATTCACCATTTCAGCTTATATAGCATCAGCTTATTGGGTAAAGACTGCACATTGGCCAAAAAGAGACTTGGCAGTGGGGGTGCACAGGGTGCAGTCTCAGTCTTGCCCCCACACCAGCTCGCTTCCCCCACTTCTGCCATCTAATCCTATGTGGATAGCACTTCTAGCAACAGCCCTTTAACCAGCCATGCTCCCAATAATGATATTGATTATGTCCATTGCCCCCTTGACCATGTCCACGACCATTACCATGATTATGCCCCCTCCCCACACCACCAAAAACAGAAGCTCGCAGGGGATCAACAGATGTCTCTCCTGGTACCTGGGCTGCCTGATCTGGCAGTTCCATCACATGACCTTGCACGGCTGGACCATCTCCACCATCATACTCCAGCCCCAAGCTGCCGGCCCCAACAGCATCACGCTGGCCTGCTGGCTCTCCAAGTGCTCCATGCCCAACCAGACTAGCTGCCATGCCTTCAGGCGCAGAGCTGATGACACCACCAGAAGCCACCACGGCAGCCACCACAGCAGCAGCCATGCTCCCAGCTAAGCTCCCAGCAGCATCCATACTCCCAGCAGCAGCCGCAACTCTGCAAGAAACCACATCAATGCCAGCTCCAGCGACGCTGGGTCCAGCCGAAGCTCCAAACTGCCTCCTTCAAACAGCGCCACTACTTCCAATGTAGGGAGCACTGTGAAGCCGCTGCGTTCTTTCACGCTGCCATCTCAGCCTTACACATGTCATTATTAGTTAAAACCACAGATGACTTCAAAATCAAAATCATTACCCCAAAATCAACTTTTTCTTTGATTTATGTACCCCAAATTTATCTGAAAAAAGAATTGCTTTATTTATTTATTTTTTTAATTGTTTTAAAATTATCCTCAAGTCACCTTTTTTTCTAATTGTTTTTGTTATTGTCATATTTTTACTTTTGAAACTAAATGAAAAAAAGCTTCTTTTTATAATTTTTTTACCTGTTTTTTTTTTTTTTTTTGTTGACCTTAAATTACCCCCAAATCACCTTTTTTATTTATTTATTTATTTTTTTTGTTTTATTTGTACTAAATTATATATAACAACACATTGTTTTATAATTTATTTTCTTTTTTGGAAGAACAGGTTGATTGCGAAGCAGCTGGGAAGTCAGCGGTTGCAATGCTGACCGCTGGCTTCCCGACTGCTTAATCCCAGCAAGGTACAAATGATAGGCATTGAAATCTGGACGCCTGTCATTAGACCTATTCCGGGAGCCCGACATACGGCTTACCGATCGAAGATAAGCCGGGTGCTGGGAGCGGACAGCCGCGGGGGGGAGGGTTAGGTTAGGGGCTCCCGGTGGGATTTAGGGTTGGGCACCCCCCCATGAAATTAGGGTTAGGCTAGGGGAAGGGGGGAGGTTAGGCACCCCCGGTGGGAGGCTAGGGTTAGGCCCCCCTGGGATACTTAGGGTTAGGCTGCGGGGAAGGGGGGATTAGGTTTAGGCACTTAGAGGGGGGTTAGGGTTAGGCACTTGGGGGAGGTTAGGGTTAGGCACTCCTAAAGGAAGGTTAGGGTAAGGGGGGAAAATTAGGTTAGTTATACTTACCCTAAGGACGATCAGGATTTCCTCCTCTGTCGGGCTGCCGCTGCAGCCGGTGGTAAATCATACTGATTCTGGTTGATTTCCCTATTATTTTCTAATTTTCATGTGGCTATTTTCTTTTTTAAATAATTGTGCCCAATTTTTCTATTGGATACTGTGGGTACTGTATAGGGAGGAGGCAAACCCATGGTAACAGAAAATTGGTCGCAAATGCCTGCAAATTTTTTTGCAGGGAAAACCTGCGGCTAATTTGCTTAATTGTATCCTTGCATGTAGTGATTTTCTAGAAACTGTTATCTAAAGCAACTTTCATTTTTGGGCATTCTTATGAACACATTAATATATTATACTCCTATTAATCCTACTTAGGCAATAAACAATTTTAGACTAATTCAAACAGGTTTTTAAAGAAAAGTGGTAATTTTCGATTACATGGCATTAAGCGTCCAAGGAGAATATTTACTAGAGTTGTGCACAGACCCCCATGTTTTGGTGTTGGTTCTAGTACGTTCATTGTATTTTGGTTTTGCCAAAACCATTGTCACATGTTTTGGTTTTGGATCTGGATTTAAATAAAGATAAATTGATAAAAACAGCTAAAATCATGTAATTTGGGCCTGTTTTTGTTTCTACATTATTATTAAATTTAAGAACAGTAATTTCCAGTCAATTTTGACCACCACACAGCTCACAATATTGTTCACCAATATTGGTCAAAGGCTGTCTGGCTAAACTAAGAAACAGAGCAGCGGCACAAACACACGGTAGTTTTATGGATTGGTCTTTGGAACCCGTATGTTGTATTTAAAAAGGACATGAACAAACTAAATCAAAAATTTTAATCCCTCGGTAATAGAGCCAATAGACTACTTGCACGTGAGCTCAGGGGGAAAAACATTATTAATAGGATTAAATCCCTCTCTGGTCCCAATGTAGCTACAACTTCCAACCCTAAAGATATTGCTCGACAATTTACCTCTTATTATCAAAAACTTTACCACCTTACTCAGGATACATCTATACCGCAGCCTTCTGAATCTTTTATTAATGCTTTCTTAGACTCTGTTGCATTGCCATGTCTCTCCTCCCTAGATGCTGAAGCGTTATGCTCTAGTTGGTGTGATAGTGAAGTAACAAGTGCCATTAAATCTCTTAAAAAAGATTAAGCCCCTGGCCCAGATGGTTTTATCAATAGCTTCTATACACATTTTCAAACTATTCTCACCCCTATATCATTTAACCTTTATAATGATGTCTCCCATAATGTATTCCCTAAATAAATGTTAGAGGCCCAAATCATTACCATACCGAAGCCTGGCAAGGATCCGACACTCTGTCAAAATTATAGACCAACAGCTTTATTAAACTCTGATGTTAAAATTTATGTAAAGCTAATTGCCAACAGATTAAACCCTATTCTTCCTGACTTGGTGTCCTATGATCAGGTGGGCTTTATCAGGGGGAGATAAGCCCCTGACAATGCCAGAAGAGTTTTTTCCCTTTTAGATGCTCATGCTGCTTGTTATGTGCCTATGGTATTACTTTCTTTAGACGCAGAGAAAGCTTTTAACAGGCTTCACTGGCTCTTCATGTCTGGGGTCCTTGCTAGGTTTGTTGTTTTTGGTTTGTTCTTGAAAGCTATCCTAAATCTGTACACTGTTCCTTCGGCTTGGGTCTATAGTAATGGTTTTCTCTCTAATAGTTTTAATATTACTAATGGAACTAGACAGGGATGCCCCCTTTTGCCTTTAATATTCGCTCTAGCTATAGAACCACTTGTTGAAAACATTTGATCTTCCCCCTTTTTAGAAGGTTTCTCAGTTGGCTCCACTCAGCATAAGATATGTGTTTTTGCTGATGATTTCCTTTTATTTGTCATGAAACCAGATATGTCATTGCCAGCCCTCCATACTGTTCTTCAAGCTCTCTGCAGCTTCATACTACAACTTAAACACCTCCAAAACAGAAGCATTGGCATACAATATTGCACTACCTGCTCTATGTTTACTTAAGAGTCAATATCCTTATGCTTGGGAGTCTTCAAGTCTTACATATTTGGGCATCAAAATACCTCTAAAACTACGAGATGTTATATTGTATAACTATCATCCCCTATGAAATTTCTTGGATGGGATGTCTCTCTACCATGAAAATGATGCTATTACCTAAAATCCTCTACTTATTTAGAGCTATTCCATTTTTAGTTCCGATCTATCTTTTGAACAAATTTTATTCAGTTTTCTCCTCATTTATTTGGAAAGGTAAATGGCCTCACATAGCTTGAACCCAACTAAGTAGGTCTAAAGACAGAGGAGGCTTAGCGGCTCCTAATCTTGAATTTTATCTTTATGCTTGTCTCCTAAATCAGTTGAAAGATTGGTTGTCTGCATTACCGTTTAAACCTTGGGTGAATATCGAATCCTCTGTATGCAACAGTGTCCCCTTAAAGGAAATTATTTGGATTAAAGCTGAGGATAGACCCCTGCAACTCCTAGGTTTGCGAAGTGTTTCTGATGCTCTCAAGGTATGGGACAAATTGATTGGTTCGCAAGTTGAATTCTCTCTCCCATCCTCTAACATTTCCAAACTGGCACTCTCAAAATTAATCCCTTATCTCTCTTTAACTAATTGGCACGAGTGTGGTATCCTATCAGTTAAAAATCTTTATATAGACCAACAACTTAAATAATTTCAACAGCTTCAAGACCAATATAATAATAATTACTTCTTTAAGTTCTTACAAGCAAGACATTGGATACTCTCCAATTCCCCCTCATCATATCCCCTTCCCTCTCTCCCTCCATAATGTATTTTCTAAATTCTCTATTATTGGACATAAGGGAGGAATTTCTATGTGGTATAATACATTATTATCACCTCTGGAGGATAGTAGTCTCTCTATACAATCTAGGTGGGAATCGGAACTTAATATTTCTCTGACAGATGAGGACTGAACTACACTATTCACTAATATTTTTAAAATGCCCAAGTGTCTAAATCATTCTGAAATGTTGTTTAAACTAATACATGGTCTGTATCATACTCCAGCAAAACTACATAGAATTTGGTCTCATTCCTCTAGGTTTTGTTGGAGAAACTGTGGATTAGAGGGCACTCTTTTACATGTATTTTGGTCTTGTCCAGTAATTCTTTCCCTTTGGACAGAAGTTTTTAATTTGATTACCCAGATAACTAAGGAAGCTCTCCCACAGTTGCCTGAAGTACATTATTTTCCCCTTTCAGTGCATACTTATAATAAATATGTTATCGGGCATATTTTTATAGCCACAAGAGCTACTTTGGTGCAATTTTGGAAGAGACTTGACCCCCCTCTTCTCTCGACAATAATTTCTAAGATCCAGAGAAGCTTTGAAATGATAACTTTTGAGTTTAAATATTCTACTTCAACTTCATCCCCCTTGAGTCAATTGAGACCCTGGTCCAATTACTATGATGCTCAAGTATCAGGGACATCCCCTATTAGTAATGCTTTTGCTTCAAATTGATGCTGTATGTACAGTAACATGCTAGATATATAGTTATACCCTTTCTAAAATCAGATGAGTGTATATGCTATTATTATTTTTTTTATATTTTTTATATTTTCTAATCTATCTTATTTTGTATTTAATTTTATTCTATTTTGTTTCCTATTCTACTATATGTTATTATAATATGACTTGACTCGATTTTTTTGTTTTTTGTAATAGATTGTATTGTATACTGTTTCACAACTCATGTAATTTTTTTTCTATTATCTTTAGCTTTAAAAAGAAATATTTCTTGTTATCTGATACTAATGATCTGTATTGAAATTTTTTTTCTTTAATAAAAATTATCTGATTTAAAAAAAAGGACATGCACAGTTTAACAAACCAAGCACTTCAACAACAGGGACTCACACTTTTGTGGCTGAAGTGCTAGGCTTGTTTGGGCCCCCACAAAATAGTTCAAAAATAGGGTTAAGTTGCTAACAACATTGTAAATCACCTCTTCACTGGTAAGATGTCATTATCATCCTTATCCGCCCCACCCTCATCAGTATTAACATCACCTGACTCAAGCCTGCAGTGTCTGAACTCACTTCATTAGTTACTACTTCAAATGGTTTCTGTAGCTTGTATAAAATAGAAAATATTCTCCACTGCGATGGAGGAAGGTACATTCCCCCTCCTTTCCCTATGTCATAGCATCTCCTGCATGCTCCTCCGATCATGAGGATGGGACTTTAATACACAATCCAAAACATGCAAGGTCCATTGCTGGGAAGATTACATTTTGCCTTGTTTTGAGATCATGGCAGGAAGGGTATGCAGTCGGGAAGCCGGCGGACCTAATCCCAACAGCCGGCTTCCCTACTGTCATATCCCAGCAAGGTTCTAAAGACATACGCCGGTAGGCCAATGCCCAGCATCCTGATCGAAGGGATACCGGATGCTGAGCGTGGATAGCCGCAGGGGGGGTTATGTTTGGGGTTCCCGGGGGGACTTAGGGTTAGGCACCCCCTGGGAGGTTAGGTTAGGTTTAGGCTAGGGGAAATGGAGGTTAGGTTTAGGCACCCCTGGGGGGAGGTTAGATTTAGGCACCCCCCAAGGGGGAGGCTAAGGTTAGGCACCCCCCGGGGGACTTAGGTTTAGGCAGCAGGGATGGAGGGGTTAGGTTTAGTCACTTAGAGGGGGGATTAGGGTTAGGTACTGGGGGGGAAGGTTAGGGTTAGGCACCCCTAAGGGAGGGTTAGGGGGTAGAATTAGGTTAGCTAATACTCACCTGAAGACGATCAGGATTTCCACTGCTGCCGGGATGCTGGTGTTGGGATTATCATACCGATTCTGTGGGAAGACATTAGCACTGGCTTGGTTCGACTTGAAGCCCCTAAGTTCGGGTGTGTTCAGTCTCCATGGAAACCGAACTGCACATCTCTAATACATGTATTTACTAATTCAGGTCTCACGCCTTTGACATTATGGGTTTGATTCTGAGTTGCATGCATTACGCATGCAATTCTGATATTCAGGTAATTGAGCAAATATTTGCAACTGCGTATGCGTGAAAATTTCTGAAAATCCCTATGAAGTATGTTACACAGAGTAAACAAATGCGCTATTGCAATCAGGAGAGTGGTATCAGAAAGGAGGTGGAAAAGTTATAGGCGTTCCTGGGCAGTGACTTGGAGGTGGTAAGTAGTGCACACAATATTTTTTTAGCTCAGTTGGAGAATTATGGAAGTATTATGGGTGTGTTAATGCAAGTTCCTGGATTCCCAGATGCACAGCCGCAAGCATGGGATGCTATAGTTTGACAGAGACTAATCCTGTCATAGGGCTGGTGCAAGTTTTGATGGTGTAACAGTTGGTTGCATATAAAGAGACACCAATTGGTATTACATCATGCACAGAAGCTGAAAGTGGGAATCTCATTCCCTGCACATTCGGATGCATAGATGTACACAAGGGAAGGAGTTTATTGGCCATTTGCGATGGGTGACTGCCAATAGACACTTCTTTGAATGTTTTTGCATGAGACTCAGGCCCTATCACCTTAAAAATGAATACAGGACACAATGGGCAAAATTTACTAAGCAGTTTGACGGTAGGTTCTACTCTGTTCTAAACCCTGGGGGTTTGGTGGCGGTTTTGCTATCTGTAGATTTACTAAGGCCAAAACCGCTGCAAAACCCACAGCAAAACTGCCATAAAAACAGATTTTAAAACAGGATAGAACAGGGCTGTCATTTAGAAACTGCTGCAAAACTGCCAACAAATCCCGGGGTTTAGAACAGAATAGAACCCGCCCTCAAACCGCCACCAAACTGCCAGGGTTTAGAACCCTGGCAGTTTAAATTTTGCCCTTCATCTTTGTCACTGAGTTAAAGGGATTCTAAAAGTTTGATAGTTTTTATGAATGGGAGTTTCTGGGTGTCAACTGTAAAGGTTCTCTCTTCACCTCTGTATCTCATTTGAATAAACTCATCCCACAAAATGAAATGTAACATCAATAACCACATCTCTCTTGTTTGGGGACCTGCACCAGCAGTACTTTCAAGTTACAGCCAGGGAATGAGCTCTTCAGTGAGGCTTCTAAAAAAGTCAATGTCAAAAAGGGGAGGGTATCAGTGCCTTTGGACATCTGAATGTGATGTTTTATTGTAGTCAGGTATGTGTTACAATATGGAAGCAAAAATAGAAGAAAAACAAATACTAAAAGTGTAGTTCAGTACCTAGGTGGTAATTATGCTCCCCTTTTAGGTGTAAAAAAAAATAATTGACACATACTCCCTCGGACAGTGATTGTGAAAACAATGAAGTCACTTGTGTTGAGATAAATACCTGGTAGAATTGCTCCTATTAGAAAATGGGGAAAAAAAGCATTGGTTTTATTGATTCTTAATAGTCGCTAGTCGCTATTTAGCACTGCAAGTCACTTAAGAAAGAATTGCTTTCCAATCCAATCATGTGGTTACAAAGCACAAAAAGTTATTTATGTAAAGAAAAAGTAACACAATGAAAGATTTAACAATTAGAGTAAAAAGCAATTAAAAATAGTACAAGCCGATACATACGCATGCGCATTGGTCCCAGTATACAGTCATCAATCCAGAAGTCTGTGGTCGCAAGAAGATGTCCCTACACTGGGATCGGGACACAGCTTATATTCGTTACAGAGTACAGAGTTAACAAAGGGACTAGTTGACAAGTTTCCATTGGTTCTTGCTTCTGGATAATCTGGTCATTGGTCGATTCATACGGTATCATCAGGGGCATGGCTCAGTTCTCCAATGGTCTCTTTGAGTAGCTTCCCGCCGAACAACTGGTTAAAGCTAGCTACAACACTGCATATATGTAATAACATTCTAAGCAATAAGTCCCTATCATTCATAACTAGCGGACGCATGATGCGACTTCTTTGCCGATAGATACAGATGTCTGCAAATAAACAGGGGTTTAGTATGATACCAAACATGACATGTCCACTGTATTCTAAACTTAAGATCTTGTTTAAGCACCTATTACATCATAATTATTAACAAACAAAACCTCTAATTACTCTGGTTATTAACTATACTATGTGGGAACCATTTAATACATATGAGTTTGCATATATGTGTCCGTGTATTGAAGTAGGAAATGTTTGTATGTATGTATGTGAATACTCATATGAGCGTCTATGTGTATGTATGTGGATACACATACGAGTGTCTATGTTTATGCATATATGTATATGTGTGTGCATTATGTGCATCAGTATAAGTGTGTTGTGGAATTGCATTTGTACGCATTGGATTGCACTGATGCAAAGTAGCATCATGATAACACATCATCAGACCATAGACGATTAGATCGTCAGATAATAATTGCAAGCAATCATATCCAATTATTTGACTTTGAAAGTCCACCCTTTGGTAGCAAACATAAAACTATCACATTCTATTCAACCTTTTTAGCCATGCATAATAAATGAGTATTCAATTTTCTAAACGGTATGGCACAACTTGGTCATTGAGCCTTTTATAATGCATTTCAAGAAAGGGTAAGACAACCCTTATATGCATTCAGCGGATCTATAGGGGACCATTGGTAAGATGTGGGACCTCATCGAACCTATAAAGGAAGTTTGGGGGGAATTGAGACTACATTATCTATGATGTTTTAACAGAACATTTACAAGACATTTTATAATACATGACCAAGCCTATTCACATGTTATTATCTGATGGTACATTCAATTTTAGGATTGTAATGCAGTTATCAACCTTAGTACCTATACCACCACCACTCACCACCATCATGATCCCATTTTCATCATTTAGCTTGGTGTTACATTTTCCACATTTTACCACAGTAAGAACACATCTGACACATAAACTAATTACTAAGATGATAAGTATAAGAATAAGAAGCTTACCTATACTAGCAACCATCTCCTGTACCCACTCTCCCAGACCGGCGAACCATTTGACAGGGTTTAACCATGAGAACCATATCTCTACCTTTACCTCAGTCTCATACAAGGAAATATTATTGTCCTTCCAAAATTCCCACTTCAGTTGTAGCATTTCATCCATTTTCCGGTCTATCACCTCTTTGGGGTCATCTATATTGTTGGTGATGTATGTGCAACACTTGACACCAAATTGGGTGGCCAAAGTCACACAATATCCACCAGTAACAGCTGTCAGGTAGTTTAACACTAACCTATGTTGTACCAATTCCTTTTTATAAGCCTGTAGCTCCTTACCAGTATACTGGAAAGTGTCATCATACATCTTGGTGATGTTGTCTATTAATTTAGCTAGGTCTTGGATGTACCTAAAATTTAAAGTTCCCTGAGCGATCCTGGTGGGATCTAATGCTACCAAAATTTGGAAGCCAGTTGTTTCACTAATCAACTGTGTGGCTATATGTTCTTCACCAGGTATCATATTTCTTTTGTCATGATGTTCATACTGTGTGTGTATGTATGGAGGTGGTGCGGTTTTATGGATACCAATCATTTCATCATGTGTAAGAGTCATAACCTCTGGGACCACCCTTCCAAGATAACATAAACCTTCAGAGTCGGAGAGAGCCACTTGTACGCTTTCCTTCCACCTATAAAATACACATCATCTGGGAGAATGTAAGGAACAGAATTCATAAATATCATTGAACACATTATTCTTACAAAGAATCCTGCTCCCATTTCCCCCATTTGACTGGTACACGTTTCTGTTTGTATAATATTTGCACAGCACCCTAGTGATACTCTGCCAAACATTACTGTATCGTATCTACATGTGTACCTATACCGGAAGTATCTCCCATTTGCAACAATTCTGCATACAAGTTCAGAATCAATAGGCTCATTATCTGCTCGGTGTGAATAAGTCATTGTCTGATAGTTCAAGATCACCTCCCAATTTCCTTGATTTCTGAAATTTGTGATATTTAAGCATACCAGGGATCTATCTACCTGATACTGGTGGAGCTTAAGACTAGGGGGTCTAGATATATTACATTTCTTGTCCACTGGTCTTCCCCCATGTAATTCAAGTACCTCTGCTACCTATAATGGGTATGGCACTAATCCTGACTTACTCTGTCCTTGAGGTACTTGTGAACACACCTAACATTCAGTCTGGTTTAAGACCTTACCCACCAAGGAATGGTAATCCACTACAGGATGCTCGCCCAAATACAGATTACTCTTGGACTGGCATAGTTGGATGCATTTCTCATAAACTAGGGACCTACAGTACTAGCAAAAACAATATTCATCACACAATAACCCCTCACACTGTCTCCAAGTTTCATGGCTAACAGATCTCTTAACAATTCCTAAACTGAGTTTAGCCATAGGTTTCCCTGTTTGTTTTATCGCTCTCTCCTCCAACTCCACCCCACCAACATCACTATCGGCTTCCCTCTCCGTTATCTGTCCTCCGTCACAGAAATAGGAAATCCTGAAACAAATAAGGATGAGAAGAACCCTGGCATAAAATAAGACACAAAAACAGATCGCTACTCCATTGCTGGAATAGTAATCTGCACACGTCTCTGGCTTAGGTGTTTTCATTGCAGTCTTTAGTTCTCCCGGAACAGACTTGCAATCGACAGGTCCATGTTGTCTGTCTCGATTTCACCCTGTACCTCCTTCGGTTGATTGACCTTTCTGCAGTGAGTGGAATGGACCCAGGTATTCTTTCCTGCTACTTTCAAAGATGTCGTACTTGTCATCAACACCTGATACGGACCTTCCCACTGGTCTGTCAAACAACCTGAATGTAAGAAATTTCATATCATAACATATTCTCCAGGTTCAACATCATGACAGTTTGTTTCTGGCATATCAGGTGACAACATTTTCAATTTCTGTTGCTGTTGTTTCAACTGTCTATTCATTTTTATAAGATATTTCACAGTAACATCATTATTACTCTTCAAATCATCCTGTGGACTTATAATCAAATGAGGTTGCCTTCCAAACAGTATCTCAAAGGGGGACAGATTAAGAGGAGATCTGGGAGTGGTTCTGATGCTATGGAGGACTAGCGGTAAGGCTTCTGGCCATCTTAATCCAGTTTCAGCCATGATCTTACTCAGTTTATTCTTAATTGTACTGTTTACTCTCTCCACCTTGGCACTGGTTTGCGGTCGGTAGGGGGTGTGAAGTCTACTGTTGATAACCATGAGCTTACACATGTTCTGGAAAACATCACCAGTGAAATGAGTACCCCTATCACTTTCTATGATTCTAGGGATACCGTATCTGCATATAAACACCTGAACAATCTTTTTAGCAGTAAAAACAGCAGTATTAATGGCAGCTGGATATGCCTCTACCCAGTTAGAAAATACATCAGTACAAACTAATACATACTTGAGATTCCAGCAAGGTGGTAATTGGATGAAGTCAATTTGTATTACCTGAAAAGGACCGTCTGTCGGAGGGATTTGGGATGGCTTGGTAGGTATTGTCTTCTCAACATTTTTCCTCAAACAAGTCAGACAGGACTTTGCTCTTTTTCCAGCTTGAGAAGAAAAGCCTGGTGCACACCAATAAACTTTGACCAACATGCACATACCTTCTTTTCCCAGGTGAGTCAGACCGTGCACTGCCTCAGCCAAGCTTGGGTAATATGCCATGGGAGCAACAGGCCTACCTTGTCCATCTCTCTAGAGTCCAGAGAACTCCTGAACACATCCCTTTGATCTCCAGACTGCCTTTTCCTGCAGGGAACACAAATTTTGCATTTCAATTAATTTCTGCGTGTCTATTGTCTGGAAGACCATTACTTTGTTAGTTGTTATATTTATGTGTAACCCTGCTGCCCATTTGGCAGCTTCATCTGCTCTGTTATTGCCCATTGACACTGGGTCTTCTTCACATGTATGCGCTTTGCCTTTGATGACAGCTACTGCCTTTGGTAGCTGGATTGCTGTCAGAAGTTCTTTTATGTGATGCGAATGTGCGACTGGTGTGCCTGCTGCTGTCATAAAGTTCCTAAGATGCCAAAGAGCCCCAAAATTATGCACTACCCCGAAAGCATACCTAGAGTCAGTGTAGATATTATCTGATTTACCTTCTGCCAGCTCACACGCTCTCCTTAATGCCACCAGTTCAGCCACCTGGGCTGAGTGAGGTGGACCAAGTGGTTCAGCTTCTACAACATCCTCATCATTTACAACAGCATAACCTGTGCATAATTCTCCTGTGTCCATCTACCTGTAACAACTCCCATCCATGTAAAACATCAAATCTACATATCGTATCACATATGTCTGGTCTTGCAGTAAAGGTCTGATTCAAATATTCCATACAATCATGGGTGTCAGTATACATGCAAAACTCACCTTCAACCAGAGACTCACCTTCCTCCATGCTTTTTGCATCTCGAGGCACATATGTTAAGTATGTTGCTGGATTTAACGTATTGCACCATTTAATGGTAATATTTGCAGGTGACATTAGAGCTAGTTCCCATTTTGTGACCCTTGCTGACGAGACATGTCTGGTTTGGGCAGTATTTAACAAAGCAGATACTGCATGTGTTGTATAGACAGTTGTATCTTGCCCTAATACTACATCCTCGCTCTTATTTACCAGAAGAGCAGTTGCAGCTACACTTCTTAAATATGTTGGGAGTGATCTTGCTACAGTGTCCAATTGTGCACTGTAGTATGCTACATGTCTGCTAGCATCACCATGTTTCTGTGTGAGGACACCTGCTGTGCAGCCATCAGCTTCCGTACAATATAACTCAAAGGGTTTTTCATAATCTGGTATTCACAAGGCAGGTGCTCTTGTCAGACTATCCTTAAGGTTAAGGAAAGCCTGCTCTATCTCCTCACTGTGTGTGACATGGTCAGGTTTTGAGGATGAAACTAAGTCCTGCAATGGTAAAGCCAAAATAGAAAAACCTGGGATCCATGTCCTGCAGTATCCACACATGCCCAAGAAGGTACGGATTAGCTGCTGGTTTTGTGGCAGTGCCATGGTCTGTATGGCCTGTATTCTGACAGTTGTCAAATGTAGTAGCCCCTGGGTTAGACAGTGTCTCAAGAATTTAACCTTAGTCTGGCATGGCTGTAATTTGTCCTTTGCAACCTTGTGCCCTGTTTGTGAGAGATGAAGTAACTACAGTTTAGTATCACGTAAACATGACATAAATGAATCAGAGCACAACAGCAAATCATCTACATATTGGATGAGGACAGACCCATTGCTTGGTTGAAAAGATTGCAAACAGTCGTATAAGGCCTGAGAGAAAATATTGGGGCTATCTATGAAACCCTGGGGAAATCTTGTCCATGTATATTGTAGGAAAATGCAAATAGATATTGACAGTCAGGGTGCAGAGGAACAGAAAAGAAAGCAGAACATAAATCAATGACAGTGAAATGAGTAGCAGATGGTGGAATCTGCATGAGGATGACAGCTGGATTGGGCTCTACAGGGAATTGGCTTTCAACAACTTTGTTAACCCCCTAAGATCCTTTACTAATCTATAACCCCTCCTGCCAGCCTTCTTCACTGGAAAAATTGGACTATTGGCTAGACTAGCTGTACAAATTAAAATCCCTTGTTGCAGTAACCTCTCAATTATGGGATACACCCCTAGCTCCTCCTCTGGCTTTAATGGGTACTGAGGGATTTTTGGGGCTTGCCTACCACTCTTCAAGTTAACCATTACAGGAGATACATTTGCCATCAATCCAGTCTCCTGTCCATCTTTGGTTCAGAGGGAGCCCGGTATTTGCAATAACATTTCTTTTACCTGAGATGAACTTTGTTCTAGCACGGCAGAGTGCAACATTAACCTTGGTTGTGTATCCAATATATCCTGTACCTCATGCTCAACCTTCTCTGGTATATCTAGGTATATACCATCAGGGGTACAGTATATAACACATCCCATTTTACACAGCATATCCCTTCACAGCAGGTTAGTAGGAGCTGCCAGGAGAAAGTAATGCTTGGTTTGCAGTGGCCCGATAGTAACTTCTGGAGATCTGGTTAGAGAATAATGCTGTACCCTCCCCATTACTCCCATTGCTGCTATGGTTTTGTTGGTGACCTGTAAATTAAATGGAGAATTTATCACTGGTCTGGTCACCCCTGTATCTACAAGAAAAGTTTGTTTAGTACCAGATATATCAACTGTCATTGTAGGTTCTTCCCTAGTATTCTCAGTTAACCTGACTGGCTGTAGACTACAGGTATGACCTGACCCCTAGCACTGACTATTATCCTCCAGCAGAGCGTTTGCTGTCACTATGTGAGCAGGTAACTGTTTGAAATTTCCTGGATTTTGGGAGTGCCCTCTCTGTGTGTATCTAGGAGTTCCATTCTTAGGTGGACCCCAGTTTCCCTCTTTACAATCTCTTTTTGGGTGTCCCTCTTTGTTACAATTAAAACACCTTTGTGGTTTGTATGTATTGTAATTTCGTGGCTGTATATATGTTTCCTCTAGAGCCTGAATGCTCACTGCCATTAACTTCTCACTCTGTGCCTTTTTCTTCCTGCAAATGTTCTTGTCATGTTCTATGGCAGAATCTCTAAGTGCATCTACAGTAATTCCTCTCCAATTAGGTAGAGAAGTTTGCACTCTGATTTTTAGATTGTCTTTGAGACCATCCGTTACAGCTATCTCCCTGTGGTGTACATCATCCTGTATATCTGCTATCCCTGTGTACTGGTTTATTGCTAGCAGCGCTCTGGAAAAATAATCTGCTGCAGATTCACTATCCTTTTGTTTAATAGTGAAAATTTTGCTCCAGTTCACTACCACTGGAAAATATATAGCCAATTGTGTGATTATCCGTTTTATATTCACCTAGTTATCCTCATCCATTAAGGATTCATCCTCCTCCAATTTACAATCCTTAATAAACCTTTGCACATCAGTATTGGAAGGAAGACAGGCCCTTAACACCACTCGCCAATTCTTATTGGTTGGCTCATGAGCATTACCTAATTTTTTAACAAATTTCTGGCATTTGGCTAACTCTTTCCTGGGGCTGGCAAGTCTGACATAATTGAATGTAATTCTGCTCTCATCCATGGACAATGCATTGCTACATTTCTGATAGGAACAATACCATCTTTGTCCGGTTTCCCATTGGGAACTGCTATTATACAGACAGGATGCATACTTACCACATCACTATGTTCAGGAATTGTTGACTTACTGTGTCAGTACTAAGAATGTTCCCCCTCCTACTATGCTCTACACTACTCTCACTAATTTCAGCTGCTGCCCCTGCTGGTTGGATTGCTGTTATTTCCTTGTCTCTGTTGAACATCTAGCAAATTAACAGCTTCGGAAATGGCTGAAATTACAGTGGGTCCATCATCTTCTACCATTACATTTTCCTGGAGGTGACTTAAAACAGGATATAAATTACTTGTTATGATTTTTTTATTTTTGGTATTGGCTGTACTTTCACCTGCAGCCGCATAAGGTGGCGGAGGTGTGCATGTGCTATCTTCTTTATGCACAGTGATGCTACCTTGCAGCATGGGTACGCTACTGGGCAGCGTCTTGCTTTGTGGCATGAGTACACTGTTTTGCGGCATGCTACTATGCCACATGTGTATGCTACTTTATGACGCTGCCTAGCTGTGTGAGTACGCTGCTTTGAGATGCACATACACCACCGTGCCACATGTTCTCCTCGTGCTGCCATAACTTTAAACAATCATTATACTTTACTCTTTTCTTCAAAGATTTGACTAAACATATGTTACCTCTAACTGTATTTAGTACCTCCGAATCGAGACTGCCAACTTTAGGAAAGGGTTTCATACATCCTTTGGTCATTTTGACCCATATGTCGCAGTACGCAATAGCATACGTGCCATACTTCACATTCATCATATACCTTGCCAAAACGGCCGGCCCTTCCATAAGCAGCTTCTCCTCGACAATCCAAAGTGACTGCTTAGCACCCATCTGGGACAACGTTTTTGCTACTTTCACTAGAGATTTTGACTGGTGGACAAATTAAACAAGCTGCGCCCACTCACTTCCTCCCTCTGTATACAACTGACCGCTAAACATGTTTTATTAGTTTTGCACAATGAGGAAACAGATTCTAGCCTATGCTAATACCCTGCTGACCGGACAAATTCACAAGCTTCGTCCGACAGCTTCCTACTTTGAGTTCCTCTCACTGGTAGCATTTAAGAGTTCCAATAACACTTAACCTTGGCAGTGATTCACTCTCACACATCACCAAGTCACAATCACAGTTTTTATACGCAACCATGCGGTGTGTACGCAACTGTGTGGTCCAATCGAATTGCCTATAGATACTAACTTATCAATAAGCTTTGCGATTACTATAGGGCATGTCTGCCGAAAACCCCTTAGTTTTCATCGAGAACAGAAATCCCTGTTCTCGCTGCCAGTATACCTGCTGTGTACACCTACTTGGTAGTCGTTGTGCCTCATCAGACACCTACCGGGTCTCTCTTGTCTCACTCCGACAGTGAAGAAAAACCTTTCCCATTTTTCTTTTCCCTTATCACATCACAAGCATACGTTCACATTCAAATACCTTTGTTTGCTTTACCTAGTGGCAATACCTATTCAGAGGATTTTAACAAGTGATACAAGACTATCAATTACAGCGATTGTTCAAACATGTGGCAGTAATACAGGGAAGATGCATATGCTATTTGCGAATCACCTATTGCAGTGCAAATTGACAATAAAAGAAACTGACTTTTCTCTCTTGTCCCTGGATTCTAATCAGCGCTCCTTAGATCACACAAAAACGGATATTCAGTTTCACAACACAGAGTACAAAACAGGCTTAAAACTCATTGTGTTCTTACCCGTATGTGATGCGTCCACCCTTTGTTGAGTGATCGAAATCCGATTGCTCTGTGTAATTTCTGGTAGTGTGACCTCAAGGCTGAGCCCCCATCTATTGATTCCTATTTAGCGCTGCAAGTCACTTAAGAAAAAATTGCTTTCCAGTCTAATTGTGTGGTTCCAAAGCACAAAAAGTTATTTATGTAAAGAAAAAGTAACATGATGAAAGATTTAACAATTAGAGTATAAAGCAATTAAAAATAGTACAAGTCAAAACATACGCATGTGCGCTGGTCCCAGTATACAGTCATCAATCCAGAAGTCTACGGTCGCAAGAAGATGTCCCTTAACTGGGATCTGGACACAGTTTATATACCTTACAGAGTTAAGAGTTAACAAAGGGACTAGTTGACAAGTTTCCATTGGTTCTTGGTCTGGATAATCTGGTCATTGGTCAATTCATACAGTGTCATCAGGGGCATGGCTCAGTTCTCCAACGGTCTCTTTGTGTAGCTTTCGACCGAACAACTGGTTAAAACTAGCTACAATACTGCATATTTGTAATAACATTCTAAGCAATAACTCCCTATCATCCATAACTAGCAGAGGCTTGATGCGACTTCTTTGCCGATAAATACGGATGTCTGCAAATAAACAGGGGTTTAGTATGATACCAAACATGATATGTCCACTGTATTCTAAACTTAAGATCTTGTTTAGGCACCTATTACATCATAAATATTAACAAACAAAACCTCTAATAACTCTGGTTATTAACTATAGTATGTGGGAACCATTTTATACATATGCGCTCACATATATGCGTCCGTGTGTTGAAGTAGAAAATGTTCATATGTATGTATGTGAATACGCATATGAGCGTCTATGTGTATGCATATAAATATATATATATATATATATATATATACAGTATATATGTGTGTGCGTTATGTGCATCAGTATCTGTGTGTTGTGGAATCGCATTTGTGCGCATTTGATTGCGCCGAATCAAAGTAGCATTGAGGTAACACATCGTCAGACCATAGACGATTAGATCGTCAGATAATAATTGCAAGCGATCATATCCAATTATTTGACTTTAACAGTTTCCTTATATTTTCGAATAACCAGCACTAGGCTGAACCAACCAGGGCAGCTTACACTATAGCAGGGGGACATACAGTGTGGTGTCCCCCTTATATAATGGTACCAGCCCCAAACTGGTCAACCCAGGACTGGAATCCCTAGGGATATTACCTCTGCACCCTGGGATTTTGATTGCAGAGGTAATAGAAAAAGTAAATAGTTAAATAATATTGTTTTTTTACAGGTGGACTACAGGTCCCAGCAAGCCTGACTCAGCATGATGGCACCACAAGTGCCAGCATGCCTGGACATCAATGGCCCACTGGCAACTGTACTGGCAACTGCACTTCACCTGTAAAAATAAAAAATTAAACAAAAGACAATACATGGACACTGAGTATTGTTTTATATTATTAAATAAAAACACCACTACACAGCCCTCATTCACCAATTTATTACTCAGAATAGGGAAGGGTGATGTCTTCTTCAGTCCATGTAGCATCCTGAATCTTGGCAACACAAAAAAGCTGCTACTGCTTCTTAGGGAGCCCTATTGCGAATGAGGGGTTACTCAGGGACACTCTCCATAGGAAAAAACAGGGATGCACTAATTGGTCAGTTCTCTGCAGTTCCCATGTTCTGACCAATAAGCGTGTCCCCATTCATTCCTAAGGAGAATGTCCCCGAGTGACCTTTCATTTGTGACAAGGCTCCCTGAGAAGCAGTCGTGGCATTTTTGAGTGTCTGGTTGCCCTTGGGGAGGATGGATTCCATTTTTAGGGGTCCCACTTTCCCTAGGGATTCTGGCCCTGGGCTGACCAGTTTGGGGCAGTTTGGGGCTGGTATCAATTATGGCAGTGGGACCTCATGCTGTGTGTCCCCCTGCTATAGTGTCAGCTGCAAACAAAAATATATTTTAGTCTAGTCTAAAAGAGAGTGGTTCCTTTGTGGGCACACATCTTTATTAAACAATAAAGTTATTTTAAATATGAAAACATAGCTTTTAATAGCACTATACTTAAAAAAATAAGTTGTATCCAAACATCATAAATAGCTTTGTCTGCCCATTTTAGTACAACAAAAGATAGAAAAACGCATAAAGAACAAGTCAAAATATCAGTTACTTAAGTGGTAAAAATATGATTAGAAATTATTCTCTAGATTGAGGTTTTCAGCAGCAGTTATTCATATTCTCTTAAATGTCTGTGTGATATATCTCCCATATAATATATCAGTAGAAGTAAATGTAGAAATAATATATATATATATATATATATATATGTATATATATACAAAGCTGAATGTACTGTATACTACACAAATAGGCAAGGTATTTCAAGTTGAAAACAACATATGTGTTGTAAATAAGAAGCACAATTAGCACAAATGGTTGCTTTGGTAGTTTTGTTGCCTTTTGGCTAGTCTTTATTTCACATTTTTTACACCTTCCTCTGTATGTTTTAATTATATGATTAATTATTTGAATATAAATCTATGTATATACTGTACATGTAAACACATTTTAAATTCCCATGTAACTAACAGTTTTCCTAACAGTTTGGTTATTTTTCTTAAGGGTCAAAACCAGAGATTATTAGTGCGTAAAAATACGCTAATTACGTTATTTGTTGATACAGGGGTCAGTACTGTTAGTGAAATTTCACTGAGGAGATACTGTGGTGTGATACTTGGTGGAAACAATCCAGCTTGTAGATAATATTACATCTATCATCTGTTCTTGAGAATGTGCTTTGCTGTTTCTTTTATTGTGTTTTATTGCTCTACTATATGAATATTTTGTATCATTTGTTTTCACAAGGTTTGTAATAGCTCAATAAGGTTGCTTTTGGATGAATTAGAAACAATGTTTTGTACATCTTAACTTAAATACAACTTGTAATAATTTTTCATGCAAAAACAAGTAATCCTAAAAATAATAAAAGGTTATACAAACAGTTTAGAAAAAATATATAAATAAAGGAAATACCTCTTGAGAGTATATTTTATTTCTATCTATCTATATATATTTATATACTTTTGCTGATGTTTGAATTGCATTCAGCAAGTTTCATCAAAACAAGCTAATGCTAACATACAAATATACTGTATGTTTGTCCTGATGATAAGTTGCTTAGATAGATTGAAACAGAAGCTAAAGCCGGGTACACACTGGAGCGATGTCGGGCCGATATTCTGTTTCATAATGACATATCACCTACAACACTCAGTGTGTACCTCTAATTGTGCGCTCCCGTGGTCACTAGCAACAGTCGTCAGGTTTGATGCGCTGCACATCAAACTTAGCGATATCGCTAGCTGCCATGTCAATTGTTAATGAATGACATAACGGTGATTGTTCCAGAATTATAATTTCCACTTGGAAGAAAACAAAAAAATGACAATATGTCCCTGGATGATGATGAGGTACCTGTCCTAGACATCTCCCCAACTCTAGCTATACAATATATAAGTTGAGGTACAGTATAAGTGCCAGCGCTTCTCATGGTGGAGAAACTATCACACCACTAGCTAGATAATGACTGGGGTTAAATAGAAGAATCTGGGAGGAGATAACTAAACAGGTCAGTTTAGTGGCAACCATTCACCACATTAACAGTGAAATCAAGAAATGTGTAACTGATTAAAACAGTCTCCTTCTATTTAATTTATTTAAGATATCTCCCTACTAATAACTTACATTATTTTGTATAAAGTTGTTGGATCATATATTGGTTATCTAATAATTTTCCCACAGTACAGTAATGCAACTTTACAAGACAATACATTAGCTTAAAAAAACAAATATGTTTTCTTTTGTTAACAGAAGTGTCAGGTGGAACATAGTTGGTCCCTCTACTTGTCTGGACTTGTCACAGCTTGAGCCAAAAGCAATGGCTTGTATAGACCGCCTGGGAAGCTGACGAGGTTGGATTAATCACTAGTGAATCAAGCTGCACTTCAAAGCCATGTAAATACATCCAGGTAATTATCCTAATGATCTAAAATAAATGCTGTTATTTGTAAGATTTACATTGTTTTTAGAGGTTCAAATGACACTTTAATTTCTCATCTTCCAGTAGGTACATATGTATGTATAATATTTTTTTTGCAACTGGCATAGTACCACATTTAGTCTCGGCCCCCTACATACGGACCCGCAAATTAGGTTAGGTTAGGTTTTAGTTAGGATTACTGTTAGGCTGCAGTTAGGGTTAGGGCTAGATTAAGGTTAGAGTTAGGATAAGGCTGCAGTTAGGGTTAGGTTTAGATTAGTGTTAGAGTTAGAGTTAACAGAAAAATGAGGTGCCCCAGAGAACATGCAATCGGGTTATCCTGATTAAACACCTGCTGCTGTTAGCAAAAAAGAGGAAGTTCCAAACCCTTAAAAATAGAGCAAATACCAAAGTAATAGCCAAGCACTGGTGTAACTCACAGTGAACCACTAAAAAATGTATATATAGACATTTTAATAAAAAACAATAACACATTGACATAGAAATAAATGCAAAATATAAATAAAAATACAAAAAAGTAAAATAATTTAAAATATGAAACTCCCAGCTGCAGTAAAGAATTAAATATCTATTCAGACTGCCAGTGGGAATGTTATACATTGCTGACAGTAACAAATAAAATTGTACTGCTCAATAATTGCTTCTTGGAAGATGAAATGGCCTACATATATTGTGTACACATTTAAAACACAGATTTTAAATGAAAAGAGTCCGGGGTAATGTTGTGGTATACCTTAAAAAAGTTAAAAAGAGAAATCAACATGAAGATAAAATAGTAATGGAGCTCCTAAAGTCTAATTTTGGTTTAATCAACCATTAATTGGTGACTCACCGCTCCCTGTACTTCTGCTCCGGTCTAGTATGGAGTGAAATCGTATTCACAATATACACACCTACCCAATAGGTGATGTGTTGGTAGGCAAAAGTGTGCACAGGAAAGCCATTGTACTGTACATCTTTGATATGGTAACCGTGAGGGTTAGTAATAGCCTTTGTTGTAAAGGTCAGGCTCCATTGCACAGTGCAGTCATGAAATAATACCACTCTTTGGTGCAGTGAAGGAGCAGACTCCTGTTAAGAGTTGCTGCAGGTAGAAGCTGTGTCTAATTTGATTGGCTTACTGCATGGTGTAGCGGATACAGCAGTAGGCATATCCTGAGTAGGTCAATGTCAATAGCACATTTGGCTAATAGGTAAACCATCCAATATCCATACACCTGTATACTAGACACATTTCAGTATCACTCTAGAACATTAAATTCTTACAAAGTTATCAGAAAAACTTTGGGGCCAATAGCGAGTGAAATACTCAATAGTTGCTTTATATTCCCAAGGTATTATGCTATGATTTTTGTACTTCAAATTTTTTTCACCCTCACAATATCAGCGTCAGACACCACTGAAATATTCTTCTGTATTTTACAACAAATATTTAATTGCATTTTAAAGGGCTGTAATCTCATTACATACAGAGAACAAGTACTTGAAACAATCTATACATTCATTCCAGTTTACTTACGTATATGAAAATAAACTTTATCTGTTGATAAATACTCAATTATTCCTACTAAAACATACCAAATGAATATGCCATCTAGTTGCACCTTTTAGCAGCATACTGTATAAAGAAACAAAATCTATTATTTTGATTAGCAAAAAAGAGGAAGATCCATTGCTGCCAGTATACAGTACATGTTCCAATCTTTCATTAGATGTTTAGTCACAAGCTTCCTAAAACAAACTGATATGCAGCCAGCCAGGGAATAAAATCATCTGTCCCTGGATTAAGCATGGTATGAATTTCGGATAATAGTCTGTTCTTGGAACTAGACGCAACCAGTTTTTTTCTCAAACAATTAAGGTAGATATACTATGACACTAATAATTTATTGCTGCAAACAAATTAAGACATTATAATAATTTCTTAATATATTTTTCAAATGTGTATCCCACCAACCAGATTCACATGGAACTTAAACTTGACCTGTTTAATTATTCTAATTGCTAGTAAAGTGGTGGAAAATATGGCAGATACTGTATCATGCACTGTACATTATAAGGGTGTATGCAATGCCCTGGAAAAGTAATTGCCTCCTGTTTGGTTTTCTTTATTACTGCATATATTGTACAGTGAATTAGTCATATATTTTTGTGGGTTTTAACAGCATACTGTATACTGTTTGGAGTGCAAGGTAACAAATTGCGCGGTATTGCAATCTTCAGGGGTGAAAAGTGTACCCAACCTAAATCCAGGAGTAGGTCATTTTTCTTGTATGAATTATATGAATCAGACTTGAACTAGGTAAATTTGACTCTTACCATTAAAGTAAAGATTTTTTTATTTTTTTATGAGGAAACAAAGAAAATGGAGAAGATGAATAAAGGGACAAAGTGGTATGAATACAAAGGGATAAAAACAGATCTGATTCTCAGTTAACATTGGCTATAAATGTAATAAATAACAAAGGCAATTAACATAAGTGATAAAATGTATAAGTAATAGCTTGACATCTATCTTATACGCAATGTAGTCAGGATGTCAATGGACGGGATATCGTGACGCCGGCATCCCAAAGAGGATGACGATACCGGCATCGGCATCCCGATTGCCGGCATCCCAAAGGTAGGTGTCCAGCTTACCTTTAGTGTTAGCCCGGGGATGAGGGTGTTAGGCATAGGCACCACCGGGGTGGAGATTAGGGTTAGGCACCCCACCAGGAAGGTTAGAGTTAGGCAGCAGGGTGAGGAGGTTACAGTTACAGTTAGGCACTCCCAGGGGGAGGTTAAGGTTATGCACCACCGCAAGAGGGTTAGGTTTAGCGTGTGGTAAGGGGGAGTTAGGGTTAGGCACTCCCGGGGCTAGGTTAGGGTTAAACACCTCTCAAGGAGGTTAGGGTTAGGCACCACCAAGGGAGAGTTAGGTTTAGGAGGATAGAGGGGGAGGTTTAGGGTACTTACCAGCTGTAGTCAGGATTTTTAACAGTCGGGCTTCTGGCGTCTGTATTTGAACCACTGGGATATCATATCCAACACATCTCATACAATGTATACAAAATGCTTAATAAAACAATTTATAAAACGTTTGTCTTATTTTAGTCATCTAACTCAGTACGGTAAACATTCCATTCTTGCCATTTAATGTATGGTGATACTGCTGAATATGAATATTCAAGTCTTATAGTTTCCATCTCAAATTTCTATGTATCTTTAATATTATTTTGGACAAAGTGTGGATTGGTAAGGACTCGCCACTGAAGTTCATTGGATACTCTAAAAGTCTATGCCTAGCTGCTTATTTATATAAGGGGAATGTTAAAGGAAAGTGCTGCCAATTGAAGTTTTCAACACTCAGGCTTTAGAGATATATCAAGCTCTGGTACTCCACTGAACCTCAGCCATGTCACAGTCGAAGGGATTTGAGGCTGTGTTCCTGGGCTGGGTCTTGGACCTGTCTTGTTAGACTCGGATGCTCTCTGGAGGAGACTAAGTTTAATGAAGTTCCTGTGCATGTAGGAATATATTGGTAGAAGGAGCCTAGGAGTGGTTACTGAGGCTCAGCTGATTTCAGGTAGGAAGGTAACTGGGCTCCAGGTGAATGGAGGACGGCCTCCATAGTCACTGGTTAGGACCGGAAGGTAACTGGACTCCAGATGAATGAAGGACAGCTGGATTGTCACCGGTTAGGATCGGTAGGTAACTGGACTCCAGGTGAATGGAGGATGGCTGGATTGTTACCGGTTAGGACCGGTAGGTAACTGGACTCCAGGTGAATGGAGGATGGCTGCATAGTCATGGAGTATAAATAATGAGGATACAGCAGGTATACTGGGAGCTCAGAAAGGGAGCTCAGTATAGACTGAAAGTCCTGTTGCACTGGAAACTTGCTAGTGGGACAGGAGGTCCCTTTAAACAGGCTTCTGAACGCTGACTGGCTGGATTCAGAGGGAGAGCTGTTCCATTGGTGGAGACAGCATCACATGTCCTGGGCCAAGATGGCTGCACCCATCTACTCTGGAAGTGCGGCTGGAGACACTCATTGATGCCAGCCCTGCTGAGGCAGATGGAGTGCAGGCACCGGTAGGGAGCGGAGAGAACAGCGGTCCTGGAGCAGGTGGAATGACAGCAGCTGCAGACTGCCATGGAGTCAGAACGCCGTGGGACAGCGCCCAGACAGGTAAGCAGCGGGGTCTGATTCTGGGGTCTTGGTGGCATGTGACAAGCCAACACCACAGTATGCAATTGGTGAAGGTTGGAGATAGTAGCCAATTTTAACAGCTGTAACCATCCTATCAAAATAATTCCTAGTGCAATTCAAATGTTTACATTTTTAAATTAATTTGATTGATACATAATTTTAATTTAATAAATCATATACTGTAAAATCAGGTACTTCTTGAATATTAATTAATGACTTGGATGTTGAAACTGATAACATACCAAGCCAATGTAAAGATGACAAGTACACTTAAGCAAAGTCTGTCTCCATTTCTGCCACTAAATCATCTATTGCCAATATCACCGTACATTCTCTAGCTAGGTTTTAGTACAATGAAAAATATCTATTATCCATAACACAAGTCAGGTTTCAAATTGTACCTGATTTGGTCCTGCAGCCTGATATATGGTATTTATATAACTGTACATATCGTCAACAGGTAGAGTGAAGTTTCTAAACATGAATTCACCCATATAATTGTTGCCAAAATATATACAGTGTGTTGGTCCTGGTGCATTCATACAGTATACAGCAAATATATCTACATCTCCTGGCATAAACCAGGCACATATACTACTGTTGTCTCCATGAGTAAAGTAGGTGTGTATGCTACCATTCCCATCCTGTAATCTAAGCAAAATATTTTTCTGGGGTGCATTTTGCACTTGCAATTTAGACAGTATTTACAATTTTACAGCCTTAGGCACTATATAAACAAAGTATAGAAATTATTTACTTATTTATTTATTAACAGTTTCTTATATAGCGCAACATATTCTGTTACGCTTTGCAATTGGAAACATTGAACACAACTGGGTAATTACAGACAGAAATTTATCTAAGCATAGATAGCTAGAACAGCTGTTTATTTTATACTGCAACATTTCTTTTGCTGAGGGACAATTGGAATGAAATAAAATATATTATATCGTCTATGAAACATTTTAGGACCTATTGGGGGAGATGTATCATGCCTTCTACAGAGTGGAGAAGTGGACTAGTGAAGAGTTGCCCATTACAACCAATGAGCTTCTACTTATCAATTTATAAAATATACTTGTTAAATGCTAGCTAGAAGTGGATTGGTTGCTAGGGGTAACTTCTCCTTTTGTACACTACTCTTTGAAAAACTTGATAGATCTCCCCTATTGTCTCAAGAGTACGGAGGCAACACTTTCCATTTGATTGAATTTGAACCCTGTCACCCTGCCTAGCTGGTCTAGTAATCTCTTCTGTAATCTGAAATCAAAATTGTGCCGCAAAATGATGACAAATTATAAAATGACAGGGAGTAATTCAAATGTTTGGGTCTGATTGTAGATTTCTATTTTAAAATTCAATCAAGTAACCTCTGTTCAGTTGCATCTGTTTATAATAATAATTTACCTCTATGTGAATGCCAAACCTCATCATCATTGAGCCATTTGAACACTGTGCAAATCCTGAGCAAAGAAATATATATATTTCCTACCTATATTTTCTGTTACACCATACATCAGCTCTTATTAGGTAATTACATATATACAGCAAACCATAAAAGGCACCTGAGATTCAACAACAATAACATATACTTTATTATGAATCCCACAGAGTTTCCTAAGGGCATTTTGCATGAGTATAAATAAAATTTGGGTGAAAATTATGCACAAAAGGAATAATTCTTATTTCTCTATGGTGATTTCTCAGCAATGACTGTAGCATCACCCGTTTGCAGAAATGTATCCTACATTTCTTTACAGCAATCCCTAGCATATTAGGCTCAGACATAATTCCATTTGAAAATAATCTTATAACAACCAGCGGACGACAACTGCTACCTTGTAAGAATATTCCTATCAGTTAAGCCATCTGTTTGTAGGTGGTGATGACTGGAGGTAGAATAGTTGTGATTTACAGTTTGACAGACAAGATGGAAATTAACTACTTTATCATTGGCATACCTATGAATATACCGTATATGATAATTCAGAAAAAATACATCAGATAGTTTTTGAAATCTAATAGGAATCGCCTGGAGCCCATTCACATGTGAACCAGTTTCTCAACTAAGCCTTACAATGTAATGCTCTATTGTAGTCAGATATGTGTTGCAATATGGAAGCAAAAATAGAAGAAAAGCACATACTAAAAGTGTCGTTTCAGTCCCTAGGTGGTAATTATGCTCACCTATTAGGTGTAAAAAAAATTTTTGACACAAACTCCATCAGACAGTGATTGTGAAAACAATTAAGTCACTTGTGTTGGGATAAATACCTTGTAGAATTGCTCCTGTTGGAAAATAGAGAGAAAATTGCATTGGTTCCCTCCTACTTTCCAATAACCAGCACTAGGCTGAACCCAGTTTACACTATAGTAGAGGGACATACAGTGTGGTGTCCCCCTTATATAATGGCACCAGCCCCAAACCCGTCACCCCAGGGCTGGAATCCCTAGGGATATTACCTCTGCACCCCGGGGTTTTGAGTGCAGAGGTAATAGAAAAAGTAAATAGTTAAATAATATTGTTTTTTTTACAGGTGGACTACAGGTCCAGCAAGCCTGACTCAGCATGATGGCACCACAAGTACCAGCATGCCCGGACATCAATGGCCCTCTGGCAATTGTACTCCACCTGTAAAAAAAAATATGCAACAATAGACAATACACGGACGATGAGTATTGAATTATTTTATTAAATAAAAACACCACCACACAGCCCTCATTCACCAATTTATTACTCAGAATAGGGAAGGGTTATGTCCTCTTCGGTCCATGTAGCATCCTGAATCTTGGCAACACAATAAAGCTGCTATTGCTCCTTAGGGAGCCCTATTGTGAATAAGGGGTCCCTCAGAGGCACTCTCCATAGGAATAAACAGGGATGCAATAATTGGTCAGTTCTCTGCAGTTCCCATGTTCTGAACAATCAGCGTGTCCCCATTCATTCCTAAGGAGAATGTCCCCGAGTGACCTTTCATTCGTGACAAGGCTCCATGAGGAGCAGTCGTGGCATTTTTGAGTGTTTGGTTGTCCTTGGGGAGGATGGATTCCATTTACAGAGGTCCCACTTTCCCTAGGGATTCCAGCCCTGGGCTGACCAATTTGGGGCTGGAATCAATTATGGCAGGGGGACCTCATGCTGTGTGTCCCCCTGCTATAGTTTCAGCTGCAAACAAAAATATATTTCAGTCTAGTCTAAAAGAGAGTGTTCCTTTGTGGGCACACACCTTTATTAAACATTAAAGTGATTTTAAATATGAAAACACAGCTTTTAATAGCACTTTACTGAAAAAATATGTTGTATCCAAACATCAAAAATAGCATTGTCTGCCCATTTTAGAACAACAAAATATAGGATACACATAAAAGACAATTCAAAATATCAGTTACTTAAGTGGTAAAAATATGATTAGAAATTATTCTCTAGATTGAGGTTTTCAGCAGCAGCAGGTATTTGTATTCTCTTAAATGTCTGTGTGATATACTGTATCTCCCCATATAATATATCAGTAGAAGTAAATGCAGAAATATTATATATATATATATATATATACACTTAATGCTGTTCCTTAGACAGTTATGCTGAAGCTGTGATCTCTGATGATTAGATGCTTGTCTTGATATAGGTCAGCTTTTTTTACTGAAACGTCGACATGGCATAGAATTGGATAGGTAAGCATTAAAAAAATTAGTTGCTGATATCTGCTGAGTGCCCCTTCTATTATTTACTGTGCATATCTGGACCCGGGACTGGTTCCAATGGGGAGCACCCCATCATTTGACTGCTTAATGAAGTTATGAGTGCGGACCTATGTCACTATATATATATATATATATATATATACACAAATCCGAATTTGTACCACACAAATAGGCAAGGTAATCCAGGTTGAAAACAACAGATCTGTCATAATTAAGAAGCACAGTTAGCACAAATGGTTGCTTCGGTAGTTTTGCTGCCTTTTGGCTAGTCTTTATTTCACATTTAATAAGAAATAAATTAATCTAATAGGAATCATCTGGAGCCAGGTGCGTCTCTAGAGAGGATGGGGCCATGTAAATTCTCCAAGATGGGCCCCCCCTCTTTGTCCGGCAGCTGGCTGCGCACTGAGCGGTACACAGCCAGCACCACACTGTCTATAGGGCATGCACAGGTCACTGGGAAAATGGCCACAGCAGCCATTTTCCCTGTACTGCACCGTTTTTTTTTCCTGTACGGACATTTTTACAGGCGCAGACCCCGGAGCCAATGTGGGACTCTGGAGAGGTAAGTTTTATGGGTGCAGGGTGTACAGTGCAGGCCCCCCTGGACCCATGGGCCCATGTGCCCTGCACATCCTGCACCCATAATAAATATGCCCCTGCTTGGAGCCCATTCACCTGTGAAACACTTTCTCAACTAATCCTTGCTAAATAATAATATGTAAATCACCGGACAAATTTCTCTTGAGATGATGCAAAAATTGTGTGATACAATTGATCCCATTGCTGTTCCCAAAATAGATATTTAAGATAAAAACTTTAAAGGGGAAATTTATCAAAACATGGAGAGAGATGAAGTGGAGAGAGAGATAAAGTACCAACCAATCAGCTTCTAAGGGCGTGATGTAACAGAGATTGATTCTGCTGGAGGTGCAGCCAGTCTGGCTTTGCCTTGTAAATGACTGCAACTTTAAAAAAATGACTGAGATCAGTCTGCATCCTGCACCTCCGGCAGACTCGATCTCTATTACTTCCCACCCTAACTGTCAGTTTACAGGCAGTGTTAGAAAACTGACGGTTAGATGCTGATTGGTAAGTACTTTATCTCTCTCCAAGCTTTGATAAATCTCCCCCAAAGTTTGTTGTGAAACAAGTGTTAATGAATCTTCTCACACTTTTTAATGGTATACATCTGAGGTTCCCAAACGCGGTCCTCAAGGCTCCTCAACAGTTCAGGTTTTAGAGATATCCATGGTTGAGCACATTTGACTTAATTAGTGCCTTTTATCTGATTTAAATAATCTTCAAAATATAATGTAATTTTTAAATTTCAGGAATTTATGGATGAAGGCAGGTGTATGTAACACAATGAAAGTCGCTGCCATTCCAATCTCCACCTGTCAGTTAGTGCATTATAGTGAATATATTGTTAAAGCAAAAATAAGTTTGTTGCACTGATACACTACTTAAAGCCTTTCTCAATCCTATAATATGCTGGCACCTGCATGGTTCTAGGCAATATCAACTGTAAAATACACAATAGAATATTAACCTTTTAGAGTTTATAATGGTTGTACTCTTCAAAGTTTAAAGAAAATACAGTGGTATATTTCCGTGCATGTCAGTTGAATCCATATCACTATGCCAGCAGCATATATATCTATCACAATACTTAGCACTTTACAGTGGCTCATAATGCTGTGCGGTTCTAAACCAATAGATCTAATTGCACTCCTTTTATTGGAGCTGTAATTATAGGTATTAGAGTACTATACACAAATAATAATCAACTGAACTTGTTACCGCTGAGTAGAAAATGTCACGATATGAAATGTCAACTTGAGAAAATACAGTAATTATAGCATAGATGTGTATTGTAAGGAGAAAGACAAACTTGGTAATTCTCTGGAAAGATGATTTTGAGCATAAAATGCCATCTAACTCCATTCAAATCTAAAAAAATTAGTTTTCTATATTTATATGTGTTTAAAAGAAAACCAAGAAAACCAAAACATAAACCTCTCAGCCCTTGAAAATATGAATACAAATTCTAAATGGGATGCAGTCTGACACTTGTCAGAATCCTGGCACTGGCATCCAGAACGCCGGAATCCAAAAGGTAAGTAGCGGGGTTGGGGGGAGGGTTAGCATTAGGGTTAGGGGCTAGGGTTAGGCACTCGGGATAGGGTTATGATTAGGCACTAAGGAATGAGGATTAGGTTTAGGGTGTGGGGAGGGGAGGTTAGCTATAGGCATTGGGGGGGAGGTTAGGGTCTGGCACTGGGGAGAGAGAGTTAGGGTAGGGAGAGGGGGAGGGTTAGAATACTGACCAACAAGTGTCTGTATTCTAACCCTAGTGGGATGCCAGCATCGGGATTCTGACTACTTGGATCTCGAGCGCCGGCATCCCGTACCCATCCCCATCTCATCGCCTGTACTTGCAGTATTGTCAGGTTCTGCAAGTATGAGAATGAGGGAGGGTGATGACACTGAATGATATATTTTTCAGTGTGGGTGCTCAATGTTGTTAAGGTCATTGAGCATACCACTGCCGGGGAAAAACTAGACAATATCGCTCATGGAACATATCATCTAGCGGATACCCACCTTTAGGGATTGAACAGTACAAATACAGTATGTATTATCTATCTATCTATCTATCAGGCTTGATTAAGGTTTGTTGGGGCCCGAGGGCTACCAACTCGTGGGAGCCCTTACTAAAATCATTGTCAAAATTATTTACTGGCAATATTATAAAAAAGTATAATGTGTAAATACTCCCAGCACTGCTAACTTGTTGAACACGCTGTAGTGCCCCAGTTCACATTATGTTGTACAGAACCCTCAGTTCACATTATTATGCCACACTAGTGATTTAGCTGTGTATTTGTGTGTGTGTGGTGGTGGGGGCACTGGACAACTGCCCCAGCCACCCTGATGTTAATCCAGCACTATATATCTCACTAAGATTTCACCTTAGTATGGGGTAAGTTTACGTTCTCCACTGTGTCACTTTACTAAATTATTCTACATGGCTATGAATGGGGATATTAAACCCTGTGGTATGCTGTGATAGGCAAAAAGAATAATTGTTGATAAAAGAAATAACCTACAATGTGATCTCTGCAATGTTCTAGTCCTTCAGGATTGAATGACCATTTGTAAAATAAAGATAAAATAATCATAAAGTTTAAAACTGTTTTCTGCAGGATTTTTTTTTCTGATTGATTGGCATTACCCATCAGATATATAGCAAACTAGTGTGCACGAGTTCCTAGGTATTTGGTTTCTTATTACAATAAAAGTGAGAGAGGCATATAAACATTTTAGTTGATATCATATAGTGCCAATTGGTGCTTGTAGAACTACAACTACCAGCATACCCTGGCATCCATGACCTGTTTGAACTGCATGTTCAAAAATCCATTAAATAAAAATGCTGACAGTGAAAAAAGTGTTTATTAAAAGAAAAACTCCCTTACACATCCTATACTAATAGTTTATTTCTAAATACAGAGGTATTCTCTACTTTCTTTTTGGCAGTCCATTAGGGGAAAAAAAAAACTGTTGATGATGGGTATTTACTCTGCAAAGAGCCTCAATATGACTCAGGGGCAGGTGAGCATTTCACGTTCTAATCAATGCTAAGCAACTTCGTTGTGATCAGAGAATGGTATAAGCATGGGAATACTGCTCTGTATTACTTAGTAGTAACCGCAGTGATTTACATTGATAGAATGAAGTACATTGATAAATTGTAGCTATTACTATAGTGGTGCACAGGAATACATTCTCCTTTCCCTATATTAAGAAAATTGTTACATGCTTTGTTCCATTTACTACCAGAATGTGTGACAGCAGATACAAAAATTCTGTTTTCAAATAAAACAAAGCATAATAAAACAATAAAGTCATTGTAGGTTTGCATTTTTTGTCTCACTCTATGTTGTTCCAGTCCATAAACATCAAACTACAGCTATTATATAAAAATATATTCTTCTGTTAATTAATACATCCAGTTTATTTCTGCATTCAACTCTACAAAAGTCACAGAATTGAGGAGATATCCCAATTTTTCTTTTTTGTTTTTTTGCATCAAGTTTTAAATGTACAGTAATAATTGAAACATACTTGTCTAGTAACATGTACAGATGTAGCCAACTACATTGCCGCAATGCGTGCGCACGTGCGTACGCATCGCGGCATAGTGCAGCAATCTTCAGGCTGCGAACATTGGCAGCCGTCGATTGCCCCATTGAAGTCTATGGTGTGCACGTGCGTACACATGCGCACACCATATGCGTGGGCACGCTAGTCGCGCCATCCATTCTGTGATGCATCGCGGCATAGATGAGCGTGGCTACATCTGTAGGTCCTCCTTTTGATTGGATTACAGCAGCTATAGGATGGGACAAGGACTACACAAGCTCTCTGAAGTACTGTGTAAGATAATTTGCACCATGCCTCCTGAATAATTGCCCACAATTTCCTAAAATTTGCCAGTGGTAGAACCCTACCATTGATGTCATGTTAAACAGCTTCCCAAATGTATTGGATTCAAATCCGACGAATGAGGGGGCATACTCATGTTGCCAAAATCATAGAAATGCTCCTCCCACCATTATCTAGTTGGTACGCACATGTGCTGTGGTGAATTGGTCTGCTGAAAGAGCCGCTCCCATCTGAGTGAATGCATAGCAAGAACAAATGATCCACAAGGATGGTTACATATTGGCCTATTCATTGTCACTTATTTTTCACAAAAGCTTGTGAAAATTAAAATTTGCACATACTTGTGTCAGGGCTATTCATCAAGTTTTGTAAAAGCATTTTTTTCTGAACTTTATGATGTTACTAAACACCTCCCTGCTGTGTTTGCCCTGCAGAGCCCCGGAGCTGAAAACTCCGCACTGCAGACATGTGACCCAGGATCACCAACAGAAGACAGGTGTGCCCAGGTGGAGAGAAGATGCGGCAGCGGGGTATTGAGGATCAGACACCCGTGGAGGGGGTGATTGGATACCAGCATGAGGGGAGGCTTGGTGATTGAACACCTGCAGGGGGAGGGGAAGGCCACATCGGACACCCACGGGAGGGAGGGATGATCGACCACCTCTGGGGGGGGGGGGGGGGCTGGTGATCAGGCACCCGCGGGGAGATGGGGGGCTGCACAGGACACCTGCTGGAGGGGGGCCATGTCAGACACCCACGGGGGGCACATCGGACACCCGCAGGGGGGCCTGATTGGATACCGGAGGACTCAGGGGAGCATGGAGTGTTAGTCAGCGGGGAATTATGTCATGATGAATAGGCTCCAGAGTGTGCACTGGTCAGTGCTGTCTACACATATATCAGGAGTCCCAATGCAAGCCAGCTGAAGCCATCCCACACCGACGCCCAGGACTGTCTCTTGTTGGGATGCAGGGTCTATTGCTTCATGAGGTGTTCTCCACATATGTAATCATCCATCTGCCCGAAGTCATTGAAACCATGACTTGTCAGACCAGGTTACATGTTTCCAGTCATCTTGCATCCAGTGGTGGTGTTCATGAGCCCAGGCAATGTGCAGAGCCTTGTGCAGCAATAGGACCCATGTGGCCCATCAGCTCTTGTACCCTATAGAAAACAAATGTTGCAATGTTTGAATGCTGATGTTACATTACATTTTTCTGTTATCTGTGACAATGCTGCACACTGGTCAGATGTTACAATGTGTGCAAGACGATACTGTGCGTGAATCATCTCTCCTGCACCTTCTGTTACTTAAATTGTGATACACTGCCATCTTCACTGCAAATTTACAACTAACTGCAGATATATAGGGCAAGATTACAAAGAGTTGTTAGGACTGCAGAAAGAATAATTGGTGTTGAACTCCCCTCAGGAGTTATATTTGTCCAGTGTTAGGAAGCAGACAAGGAATATTACGGCAAACAGTAAACATCCTGGTCATGATTTCACTTGCTCCCACAGTAGGCGATATAGATCGCGTACTGTAAAGACATCTAGACATCTTAAAAGTTTTTTTCCATAGGCGGTTCTTTTGTTAAATACCTACAGTAACTGGGGAATACTTTGGTCAGTATTAATTAATTATTTTAACTACAGTAGGAGATCTTTTTTATTTGGAGATGTGTTGTATTGTAATGTATTATTTATGAATTTGTGGTGTGAATGCATGTTTTTTGTGTTCCTTTTATGTTAATACTTGGCGAGTAGTTAACCAGAGTTAAATTCCTTTTATACAGTTGTATAATTGGGCAATAAAGTTTGATTCTGATTCTGATTATATATAGTACTTCAATTGTAAAAAGCTATAATTTAATGTGGGGGTAGTGGTGGCGTGTACTGGGAATGGAAATTATTGTCTCAATTTTTCTGGCACCGGCGTATATTATCAGTGTTGGTTGTGTATGCTTTAAAGTTCCCCCTTTCATGATGTTTTTATGCTCCATATATGCACATACAGGTACCACTGTTGTATATGGAGGTACTACATACAAGTATTTTCCATAAATTTTTGTCATCTAAGTTTGTCTGATGAGAGTATAAGGGGTAAATTTACTAAAGTGAGAGTTTTTAGAAGTGAGTTTTAGAAGAGATGTTGAGTAAGAGTAAGTTTTATTTCTGCCATTCCTTTCCATTACTTTAATTTAGGACTTGGTTAAATCATTCAATAAGCTAATTTTGTAGGACAATGGAGTATTACAGTGCTTGCTGTAAACTGAAAGATTGCAACATTGCTGTTATTGCTTTGTGCATTAAGCGGGTGGTAATAATGGTCTAACTAGGTTTCACAATAACATCCTTTAGGGTGAAAAAAAAAACATCTCTAAAAACAATTAGTAATTACTGAGCAGTGCTATCTGATCTTGAAAAATAATTGATAACATTTGCTATGTTTTTGATTTAATAAAAAAATGATCAATATGACAAGAGCACAAGGTGAACTTCAATTTTTCCATCTCCTATCTATTTATGCCTGTTGAATTACATTGGCCAGCTGTATTATAGGATGGGGAACCTTGAGGCATGCTAGAATTATTTCTTCAGCACAAAATATTTTTGGTGCAATGAAAAAATAAATGTATCAAATGTATCTTGATACAGAACCTAGTTATGTTTAATTGTTCAACATAATGTATTAAGTACAATATATTATTATTATTATTATTATTATTATTATTATTATTATTATTATTATTATTATTTGACTTGCCTTGAATTTCCTTTTGTTGGAAGGGCTAAAATTAAACTTCTGTGTTTCATTCTGAAGCAATTAAATTATTTTATGAATGAAAAAAGTACATTTGCTGTCAATTATTTATTTTTAATACACATTTTTTTCCATGTAATATATTTGCTCTCATAAATTAACAGTTATAAGCATTCTTTTGATCATTCAACACATTTTGCAGGTGACATTAGAGTCCAACGCCTGCTGGGCACAGGACTTTAAAGTCATGGCCCAGTGTTCCACATTCTCTCCCCATACCCCAAATAACAAGCAATATACAGCAAATCATGGTGTATGCATAAGGTGAACATGTTTGTATCTGTAGTAAATGTACATGCATTCCCACACAACAATAGATAGACAAATATAAATGCTCTTCATAGGTTAAATAAAGATGATTTTTTTTTATTTATTAGTGTTGCTGATTTTTAATAAATCTCACCTGACTACACTAAGGGGCAAATTTACTAAAGTGAGAGGTTTTAGATGAACGTTTTAGAAGAGTTGTCGCCCATAGCAACCACTCAGATTCTACTTAACATTTAACAAGCTCCTTCTAGAAGATAATAGCTAGAATCTGATTGGTTGCTATGGGCAGGGGCGGATTGGGCCACTGGGAAGGTTCCCACTGGGCCGGTCCCATCCCCTGTTCTGCCGGACCGGCTGACACTGTCTGTCAGCCAGGCCGCTTTATAAAATTTCCTGTGCCGGCAGCGAGCAGCAGCACTTGGAAGTAGTCATCACACTGGTGCGGGGGCCGGGCTAGGCGGGTGGATGCCGATGGACTTGGAATGTTACTGCTGCTGAGGCTCCGGTTAGTAGCAGGCAGCAGCATCACTGAAAGAGCAGGAGCAGTCAGGGGAAGCAGGAGCACGACAGCAGGTCAGTAGCTAGCTTAGCCGGGAGGAGGGGCACCATGTTCTGTCACACTGCTGCACTAGTAAGATGCCATTATTATGTGTGTAACAGAAGCAAGGGATTTGTCAGACAGAGGGCGGGGGCAGGGCAGGGCAGCCGGCAGTATACAACTTCATAGTATAACAATACTATAGTATGAAGCATATGATTACATGATTATGTACTGACAGCTGCCCTCTACTCTCTCTGACAAACCCCTGGCTTCAGTTATTACACACAAGGAAATCACATCCTCTCCTCCTGTGCATGGAGCCAGTACAGTAGGCAGCATGGGAGGGGGCGTGGTCGAAAGTATTGAAGGTGGGGCTGGCTCTCGGTGGGAGCTGGACTACTGAATTATGAAGATCCAGTCCCAGGAGAAGATGGCCACCACCAGGTAGGTAGGGGTGTGTGGGGAGGGGGATGCAGAGTTAGGGCACTACTACCAGATTGTGTGTGTGTGGGGGGATGTGTATGCAGAAGATGGCCACCACCAGGGGAAAGGTTGTATGGAAGGAGGGGGGTGTATGGGCATTACCATATGTGTGTCTTGGGGGGAGGTGTTTGCAGAAGATGGCCACCACCAGGGGAAAGAGTGTGTGTAGGAAATGGAGTTATGGCCACTACCAGATGTTGGTGTGTGGGTGGGGGAGGGTGTATGCTGAGGATGGCCACCACCAGGGGAGAGAGAAATTGTGTGTGTAGAGTGGGGAGAATATGGGCACTACCGGGTGTGTATGTGTGTATGTGTAAGGGGGGTGTATGCAGAAGATGGCCACCACCAGGGTAGAGTGTGTCTATGTGTGCATGCATGTAGGGGGGGTATGGGCACTACCTGGTGTGAGTGTGTGGGGGGTGTATTCAGAAGATGGCTACCACCAGGGGAGAGAGACTGTGTGTGTGCACGCAGGGGGCTAAGGGCACTACCACCTGGGGTGTGTGTGTTTGGGGGGTTTAATAAGAAGATGGCCACACCAGAGGGGAGAGAGAGTGTGTGTGTAGGGGGGAGGGGTATGGGCACTACCTGGTTTGTGGGTTGGGGGGTATATGGAGAAGATGGCCACCACCAGAGGGGAGAGAGGGTGTGTGTGTAGGGAGGGAGGGGTATGGGCACTACCCGGTGTGTGGGTTGAGGGGTGTATGCAGAAGATGGCCTCCACCAGGGTGAGAGAGTGTGTGTGTGTGGGGGGGTGTATTTGGAAGATGGCCACCACCAGGGGAGAGAGAGGGTGTGTGTAGGAGGGGGTATGGGCACTACCCGGTGTGTGGGTTGGGGGGGAATGTATGCAGAAGACGACCACCACCAGGGATGAGAGAGAAAGAGTGTGTGTGTGTAGGGGGGGAGAATATGGGCACTACAAGGCATGTGTGTGTGTGGTGGCTGTATGAAGAAGATTGCCACCACCAGGGGAGAGAGACTGTGTGTGTGTTTGTGTGTAGGTGGGGTATGAGCACTACCAGGTGTTTGTGTGTGGGGGGCTGTGTATTCTGAAGATGGCCACCACCAGAGGGGAGAGAGAGTGTGTGTAAGTGAGGGGGGTGTATGGGCACTACCAGGCCTGTGTGTGCGCGCGTGACCCCAGAACACAACATTAATTTATATGACTGCGACTGACCCCAGAACACAACATTACTTTATTTGACTGTGACTGACCCCAGAACACAACGCTACTTTATATGAATGTGACTGACCCCAGAACACAGCGTTACTTTTTATGAATGTGACTGACCCCAGAACACAACGTTACTTAATATATATGTGACTTGACCCCAGAACACAACGTTACTTTATATGAATGTGACTGACCCCAGAACACAGCATTAGTTTATATGAATGTGACTGACCCGAGAACACAACGTTACTTTATATGAATGTGACTGATCCCAGAATGGGTGTTGTGGGTAAATGTAATAATAGGTGCTATGTGTGAATTTAGTAATGGGTGCTGGGAGTAAATGTATTAATGGGTGCTGGGGTTAATTGTATTAATGTGTTTTATTTTTTCCTGTAAGGGGCAAATGTGTTTTATTTTTTTTCTTGTGAGGGTCAATGTAGTTGGGTTTTTTTTTCTTGAGGGGCTAATGTGCTTTTTTTCCCATGTGGCAGCCCATGTGTATGTTGTTTTTTCTAGTGATTACTAATGTGTTATGTTTTTTCCTGTCGGGGGCCAATGTTTGTCTTTTCCTCCTGGGGCCAACGTGTTTTTTATTTTTTTCCATCATGCATCCCAATAATGTTCGTACAGAGGCCCTGATTCAGAGCCGGACACTCTGACAGAGCACTTGCTCTGAATCAGGGCCGTCCTTCTTAATTTTTAGAGTGGCCTCCTGGCCACTCGTATAGCTGTGGGTGACCACCCACAGCTATAACGAGCGACCAGAAAGATGGTCACGATGGTGGAGACCATCACGACCATTGGGCTTGCTATGAGACCCTTGTGGTAGGGTCTCGTTGTCGCAAGGCCTGGAGTGCTTTTGGCTCTATCAGAGCCAAGAGCACTCCCACTGACATCTCTTGGGAATACCTCCATCTGGGCAGCCACGCCCACCAAAGGGGGCGTGCTGTCACTCACCATCGACAGCACACCCCCTTTGGTACGAGACCCACAGCGACGGCTTGCCCATCGCTATCCAGGTCTCGCGTATGCGCACGATGGAGCCAGCTCCGTCGTGTGCATGTGCACTGGGCCAACATCGACCCACTTGCGAGTGCTCAGTGCTCACGAGCGGGTCTGAATCAGGCTCAGAGTCACAGTACAGATTCTGGCACATGCATGAAGAAGCATATTAAAAATGTGTTTGGTGTACTGTACCTGGGTGGTTACAGAGGGTTGGCTAATCAGATGCAGATGTAACATAGAATGAGGGTGTTATTAGAGTGACACAGGCATGTTGTTGATAGTTTTTGTGTACAGAGGCATGAATGATGCTGTAACTTATGTCAACAGTGCGCAGATGGGGGAGGGTCTAAAATGCACAAAGCATGAAAGCAGCATCTGTAGACATTAAAAGTGGTCATCTCAGTCTTGCACATTCAGATGCACAGATGTACACCAGGGAAGGGCTCTGTAGCAGCATTAGCATTATGCCGCCTGCGCAACTGCAGCGAAATATGCATAGAAAGCCACCACTGCATCCAACTCAGAGTATCATGCCACCTCCCTCTTGAAAAACCCCGCCCCCTCAACAGACCCCTCCCCTATTAGGGCTGCTTCCAGAAATTTCCCGGGCTGGTTTTCCATCCCAATCCGCCCCTGGCTATGGGCAACATCTCTTCAAAATCTCAAGTCTAAAAACTCTTACTTTAGTAAATTTACACCTAAGTGTCCAGCTGATACATTTTCTTTTATCATCTGTCCTATAAAATGTTAAAATAGACCCCATAGTATGCCTACAATGGGTCCCATACTGTTTAATCTTCTGGAGGCACCATCTTCCATGTGATATTTTCATAAAGGTGGTGCAGGTATTAGCAAAGATTACGCTAATGTGTCAGAACAATTGTTATGTTCTACACAAGTGCAATATTGCAGAATATAACTCCAGAGATGGAGCCAAAGCAGAAGATAATAGAGATGGGGGGGGGGTTCTGTGTGGAGTGAGGGCATTGGACATGGGTGACCTCAGTCATTACCATACCTTTGCTGATAATTCAAGGATTTGTGGAATTTATAAGCCAAGGCTCAATTGTTTCAAATTATGTAAACTGTGACCTCTTACTGACAATTATGTATCTGTGTCATTTTTTCTTTATGTTACTATGGGGTCTGTTCAATGGGTTTTAAACATCAACAAAGGGATGTTTACAGTGTATGCTTCTTTGTTGAAGTGTCAAACATGTATTGAAAGATTGTGGTATATTCTTTATTGCAACTAGTACTGGTAAAAACAGAGCCTTATATAACTTGGATAATGAAAGGAAATTAATAAGAGAGTACACTATCATAACAAGGAAAAGACTTCAAACTGATCAATTAGGATACAGTGCCCCCTACTGTGCCTCATGTATAGCTTCCAAGATACTCTAAGCATGCAGCTGTTTCAATACTTCAACACCGCTTTTCAACACCTCTTTCAGAGCCGCTCGCAAAATGCGAACGCTCGCTCTGAATAAGGGCGGCTGCTTCTTCTTTAAAACCGGCCTCCTGGCCGCTCGCTAAGCTGTGGGTGACCACCCACAGCTTTAGCGAATGACCAGGTGATGGTCAAAAAGGTCGAGACCATCGCGACCATCGGGGCTTGCGACGAGACCCTTGGGGTCGGTTCTCGTCTCCCGCAAGTCCCAGGTAGCTACCTGCTCTAACAGAGCAGGAAGCTACCTATTGACATCACTGCTGATGTCAGTATGGCCGCCTAAAAATGGCAGGCGATCCTTCAGGAACGCCTCCGTTTGTCCAGCCACCCCCCTTCCCCTACAAAACGGGGCGAGCTGTCGATCAACATCGACAGCCGCCCCTTTTGTAGCGACTCCCATTGCCATCGACCTGCTTGCGAGTGCATAGGCACTTGTGAGTGGGTCTGAATGAGGTCCTTAGTCCATTGAGCCTATTTTTGCATGTAGCATGTGATGTCTATTCCATGCAAAGGCTTTGTACAATACCAACTTTGCCAACTTTCTTAAACTTGTCTTTAAACATACATTAGCACCTTTTGACTCTTATTTATTATTTATTACCAGTTATTTATATAGCGCACACATATTCCGCAACGCTTTACAGAGAATATTTGGAAATTCACATCAGTCCCTGCCCCAGTGGAGCTTACAAACTACTGTATATTCCCTATCACATGCACACACATACACACTAGGTTTTAATTTGTGTTGGGAGCCAATTAACCTACCAGTATATTTTGGGAGTGTGGGAGGAAACCGGAGTACCCGGAGTAAACCCACGCAAGCACAGGGAGAATATACAAACTCCACACAGGTAGGGCCATGGTGGGAACAACTGTTGGCAGTTCCATGTCAAGGCTTGTTTGCCATGCTTGAACTTTATTTAATCTACAACCTATTTTGTTCATTTGTGGGCTTCCCATTTTGAAAGATGAGCTATGTCTTCCCAACATGTGGGTTCACATATACTAATTGCACTTGTTTTGTATGAAAAACATACCGGTGGGGCCCCAGGTCTGCTGCTCACCTCTCCCCCCTCTTAGTCCTATCAGAGGCAACAGTGCCCAGAACACATTGCTATGTGCTGGGTTGTAGTGAGTACAGAGAGGCTGCCACTGTGCACAGCAACAGTCTAATCTGCCTGCACCGGACAGGAGGGGGGAGAGCAATCTCACTGATCATAACCCTTTTTGGATCTGCCCCTGGCTGTGGGGCACATTGGCACCTCCCTATGGAGTGCACAAATATTGTTTTTTATTTTTAAGGAGGCATGGCCATACCTGCTTACATTAGTCTATGCCCACCATTGTCAGTACCCATGCCAGGCCAGACTGGCATGAGTTTCCTCTGGGTACTCCGGTTTCCTCCCACACTACTAAAATATACTGGTAGGTTAATTGGCTCCCCACAAAAATGACCATAGTGTGTATGTTTGTGGTAGGGAATATAGATTGAAAGCTCCACTGGGGCAGGGACAGATGTGAATGGTAAGATATTCTCTGTAAAGCGCTGCGGAATATGTGTGTGCTATATAAATAACTGGTAATAAATAAATAATAAATAAATAAACACAACCCGGTGGCATATCGTACAGTGTTTATGCCTGTACGATAAGTCGTTTGGATCTGCATACGATGCTTGCAGGCATGGATTTCCGTCCATGCATCTGTGTCTAAAAAATAAATAACCTGTAAGAAAAAAAAAAAACCACCGTACCCCCTAACTCTCCAAAAGAGCTGGTACTTGCATGTATTTGCATTTTTTTATTTTGCCAAGACCCCATGGATTGCCTACATGGAATGAAAAGGACCCGAACTTTGCACGGTGAGTATGGATATTTTTTTTTTCAGCTACCCTTTGGATTTCTCCTGGACAAGGGGATGTGATGGCTTCAGGGATACATAGGTGAGTATGTGTGATAGTGTGTACATGTGTGTGTGCATGTATGTTTAATAAACTTTTACTTTGTACGTTGTGTGTGTCCTGTGTTTATTTTAATATTGCTTTTGCTGTGGAACTACAGGTACCAGTGGGCCCAATAAAGCCCTGCATGCTGGTACTAGTGGTTCTCCAAGTAGCAGCATGTGGAGGAGGCTTGCTGTGGCCTGTAGTTCACCTGCAAAAGACAATATTATCTCATCTGTCTTTGCACCACACTATACTGAATCAACCCAGAACCCACCGCCCAGGGGTGTCGGGGATAGAGCCACAATGCAATTTACTGACAAGAGACCGCCTAACAAGTTAAGAACATTTAGCACATCATTAACTGCTACTGCCCAAATGTTCCTGTTTCTGAACAGGTTAGTAGAACATGCCAAACATCTTTAGCTGTAACACTACTTCCATCTGCAGGATAGATTACCTCATTGTGATTTTCAATTTGTATAAAGATGTTTCAATCACTTGTGACATAACTTGTTGCTCTCGAATCTTCCATTCCATGAAATGGTGCATTGTTAGTATGTGCGGTTTTAACTTTTTTTTTTTACAATGTTCTCTCCTGCCCTGATTTTCAAATTAAACATTGTTTCTTAAGTGTTCCTGGCTCTTGCATCTAAAACTTGCTCTTGTTTCTTTTATATACTGTATATGGCTCTAGGGTCCATTCCAGTGTAACATTTTCAGATTTTCATGTATAGGTATCTTTCTTAGCTATTTGTTAGCTGGCAGCATTTTTTCATAAAATCTAATGTCAATTCTGCTTCAGACCTTTTTTCCAGGATGTTATTTAGTGCCAGGTAGACATCACAGAAGTATGGCTACCATGGGATTACACTTTATGTCCTAACATATTGGACAGAGTTGTATTACTGACTGTATTATTCCAATTATTCTCTCCTGTATGCCCTTTCCTTTCCCTCCTGTATGCCAAGTCTCACTATTATAATGTGGTATAGTTACATCTGTTCTAACTGTACTAATAACCTTCCACAAATCATCTCCACATAGCAGCATCTCAACCTTAAATTTACACAGCTGGTATTTATCATTGCCAAACTTTGCTCTGGCAAACCTGGTTAATTTGGTTTTCAATAAACAACAAATAATCCAAGCGCCGGCAGGGGTGTATAAAACTACCAATCCTCTGCTGGCAATAACAGCTGTACACCCACAAAGAAGCTTTGCCAACCTCCTTACAACAAAGCGTATACAAAAAAAGGGAAAATAATAGGTGGCATTTATAACACACAACAGTGGATATATAATTCAACAATTTATTAATACAAATAAAACGTATCTTTTTTTGTATAATTTGGTTTTCAGATGGCTTAATTGATAATGGGTTCACACCCTGATTGAATTAGCCATCACCTATCTGCCCTAAATCTACTTGCTATCACCTGCTGGATGCCAAAGAATCAGGTCTCAATTCTTGGGTTTATCTTTCTTTGTGTGCAATGACAATGACAATCTTCATCTCTGGCATTCCCTGATTGATTCCCATGTATGACTCCTGCTGCCTTCTTACTTTGCTGCTGCATTACTCCTTGTGTATCCTTCTGATCTCTGGTTGCTAACACTTCATGTTCCTGACTCTATTGCTGTTTGATCCTCATGGTTCCTAGTGGTCTGCTTAGTTCTAACCTGCCTCCTGTGATGATCCTTTTCCTCTCTGTGTCCAAATGCACGGTCTGTGCTCTGATGTCATCATTTACAGCTGGTACTGTACATTGGACACTCCATGTCCCTGTTGCTTCTTTGTCACTCTTGTTCGACTGCACTGCCATTTGGTGCGACCGAGCCACCAAACTCATTCCGATTGGACTGCAGCTCACCATGTGTTCCTTACTGAATTTGTTCTTTATTCTTTTGCAATATATATATAGCGCTCTGGGACGGCTATGGGATCTAGTCTCGCACCGGCGTATGCAAACATCTATATGACCGATTACGAGACTAGATATATATTCCCACCATTTACATTCTTTAAACGGTTTATATATGATATTTTCTTGATTTGGAGCGGCACACAGGAAAGTTTTCTTGATATGATGACCCATCTTAATAGGCTTGATAATCCTGTTCATTTCACATATCAGATCGATAATAGTAAAATTAATTTTCTCGACTTAACGATCTATAAGGATGGTGCAAAGGTCGGCACCACTCTTTATAAGAAAGAAACGGACCGAAACACATTTCTACAGGCTTCCAGCTTTCACCCTACTCATTTGAAAAATAGTCTACCTATTTCACAGTTCCTCCGAGTACTTAGGAACAATACTGATAGCAACAATACGGAGCAGCAGCTAACTGAGATGACATCAAGGTTTCTTGAACGCGGATATAATAAAGGGACAATTCAGAGGTGCCTCAAAACTGCCAGAGCACGCTATAAAAATGGTAAACACTTACCTGGAATATCAAAGAGTGATTCACGTATGGTCTATGTAAGCACCTATGATACTAAATCTAACCTGGTTAGAAAAAGTATTAAAAAACACTGGCCGATATTATCGACGGATCCTGCTTTGTAAAATATTGGTAAGATCCCACCATTAATGGCCTATAGGCGGGGACCTAACTTAAAGCAGATGCTCTTAAGACCATTGGCGAGACCAACACCAGACACCTCACAAACATGGCTACATAGTCAGAAACCCGGAAGCTTTAAATGCACAGGATGCGTTACATGTGGTGCTATGCAAACAGGCCCATATTTTCCACATCCTTTGACAGGACGAAGGCTGTGGATTAAATACAAACTTTTATGCACAATGGATCATGTCATATATGTGCTTACTTGCCCGTGTGGCCTGTGCTACGTGGGAATGACCACCAGATGCTTCCGTGAAAGAATTGCGAATCACAGATTATCGATTCGACAAGCATTGAACACTGGTATCTCGGATAAACCTGTCGCCATACACTGTATGAAATTTGGTCATCAAGTTGCTACACTGAAATGTCGACTAATTGATTGGGTACCCCCCCTCGCTAGGGGTGGGGATAGGGCATTAAAACTAAGGAAGCTTGAGAGCTGGTGGATTAGCAAGCTGGGAACCTTGACCCCGAGAGGTCTTAACGAATCGAATCCTTTGAATATATTTTTGAAATAAATATGATAATTATACAATAGGGGTCATCTATCTTGAAAAAAACTTCAGCATGTCTATTTTATTATTATTGGTGTGTTGGTGTTTTAATAATGTTTGATGTATTGTTTTTGGTATATGGTTCTATTTGTACCCAAATTTATCTTGCGATAATGCTGTGTTGTTAAGTTAATTAGTCTATATTGATGCTGCACGACATCTGTACATGGCTCTGCCCCCTCTTTCTTAAAGTATAACTGTGTTCTTTAAATCACCGGTTCCTTTGAATGTGCTATAACTGAACGGCAGTAGTGTTGAAGCCGTTTATTTTTGAGTCTCTGTGCTCATAACTGTATGTAGTGAGTGTTATTCACACTCGCGCTGTGCGCTAGCTCCTGTTGCAGGAACTGTTGCTAGGTTACCTAATGATGAGTGACATAACATCTGGTTTACGTCACGTGACTTCCGGTTTCACGGCTGTCCCGCATCAAGCTTGTAAGCATGCTGTGATGGTGAATTGTATTGGGGCTGATTGGTTTGGGTACAAATAGACGTTATTTATCACATTTGTGTATACTGTCTGGCGATGTGAACACTTGTATAAAGATGATGCCTTTGGTGTTGCTAGTGTCTTGAAGAAAGTCCATCAAGGACTGAAATGTTGACAAAATAATTGGCTGTGTGGATTAAAATAGCGTGAACTTTTTCTTTGGTGAGTGCCCTCTGTTATTTCCTAAGACTGTGGTATACAATTGGATATATATATATTTATATATATATACAAACGTGGTAGGTCTGGCACTCCCAATAACACACTCCAATTTGCTGCTGCCGGTGCCCCCACAGAGGTAAACAATAGATCAAGGTAAGGTGCGGCACTCAGGGCATTGAAATAATGAGACAACTCACGGCTGATACTGGACAGTATCAGCCATGAGTTGTCTCGTTATTTCGATGCCCTGAGTGCCGCACCTTACCTTGATCTATATATATATATATATATATATATATATATACAGTATATAATGAAGCAGGGGTCTGGCACTCCCTCAAAATAATAACTTAACTTGGTAACTTCACGATTAAACAATAGTCACGTATGGTAGGTGCGGCACTCCATGCAGAATGATATCTCCAGTCAGCGTCAGTACTGCCAATGTTTCAATGTAATAAATTTTTATCAGGACATAAATTACAAACATAAAGTGTCTTACCTTTAAGCCCCATAGCACCCAGTCACAATGCATGCCATGCCAGAGGCGGAGCCGCACTTCCGGTCGGCGACGCACCTCAGTGACGTCATCAGGACGTCACATGACCAGCCATCAAAGATGACAACACTGTGTGCCCATCACCATAGTAACCCCTCACAATAACATGAAGCAACTCAAACGCGTAATCTAGCAAGCCTGTTAACATAAGACAGATGCAATTTTGAAATATATCATCTAAAATACACAGCTGAGATGACAATGCATATTAAAGTACATCAATATAAGGACGTAATATACATATCTTATAATTTAGGACAAACCAACAATACATATTGCACTAAGAATAAACTGTAAGTAACAGGTTGTAACACCTATTAACCAAATACTCATATGGAAACACAATACTTGAGAACTGACAGACCATTACAGACACCAGTACCATTAAATGTAGGACCTAAAACTTACACACTATACAAGGCAATTCAACCCATGGTGCTCGTTGAGCCCCTTGGGAGCAATAGTCCCCAACCGATGTATCCACCTGGTCTCACATTGTACTAATTTCAGTGAATGATTGCCTCCCCTAATGGATAGTGGCACATGATCTATCATGCTGTAGCGTATTGAAGCTAGAGAATATGGCACAACAGCAAAATGCCTGGCTACACATTGATCACCAAAGCATTAAGGGCTGTCCTTATAGAAGACCAATGAGTTGCCATTCTCTCTTTAAAAGATCTTTCGGTCTTGCTAATATACGTCAGACCGCATGGACAAATGATCTGGTACACTACATAAGAGGAATTGCAAGTTAAAGTATGCCTAATGTTATACTTCTTACCGGAGTGTGGATGAGAAAACCAGTCTCTAGTTATTAAGTAATGGCAAGTAACACACGTTCATCTAATATAGCCCAATTTTTTGTGTATAGTTGGTGGTTGATGTTATCCTAGCAACCGGGGTAATATCAGTCTTAACCAATATATCTCGTAGATTATGACCCCGTATATAGCACGGCATAATTCTAGTTTTGGTAAGGTTTTAATTCATTGTCCGACTGAATAATGGGCCAAAATTTCTTAGAAGCCATGTTAATTTTAGAACTTGCATAGTATTAATGGTTAACCTGAGGAGGGAGGGAGGGAGGGAGGGAAGGGAAGGGAAGGGAAGGGAAGGGAAGGGAAGGAAGGAAGGAAGGAAGGAAGGAAGGAAGGAAGGAAGGAAGGAAGGAAGGAAGGAAGGAAGGAAGGAAGGTTTTTATTAAAGATTTAAAACATTATTGTGGGTGTCTTTGTGTGCACATAAAAATGTCAATGGGTATAGTATGTAATACTAGAAACAATGATTTTGAGTTTGAGATAGATGTAATGCTAAATCACTGTTCTCTAAAGACATATTGATATGCTATATTACCATATATTGGTGAATAGCAGACTAGATTAGTAAGATTTCACTGAGCGAACGTCTAAATTAAACATGGTACAAAGCATATATTCTAGCCCAAAAGCCTTCTAGCTTCATCTTGTCTTATATTGTCATTGAACTATGTCTATCAATAGCCTTGAAATACAGTATTATCTATTATAGAACATTGGTTCTGAGATATTAATGCCATTGGCAGAACTAAGCATATTGCATAATGCTTCACCATCAGTTGTCAGCATTCAAATGGCAAATTGGACAGGATACATTTTTAATCAATATCTGTGACCAGGTGACCTTTATCTACATCACTGCTTGTTATTTTAAGGCAAATTGAGCTAGAAACTCCCTAAAATCCACCATTTTATGAGACCTTCCAATGAATAATTTTGCTTATTTCTATTTGTCATACCAACATAAATCAATGGACAAAGCAATATGACCAGTCTCTAATTAGAAATAATTTATATTCAACATTGTTACTATAGCTTTTACTTATGCAAGAAGTCCTATTTCAATAGTCATTTCAGACAAATGTGTGAATCATTACCATTTGGTATTTACAGTATAACAATAAAAATAGCATTTGTTAAACCATTATGTTAAAATAACATTTTCTACAGAACATTGAAGAATTTCATAATTTCTATTGTTTAATTCAAACAAATCATAAATATTTGCTGACAATGCTGTTTTCAACTCACAAGTGCAAATGATAAGTAATAAAGCTTTGTTTCTTCCAAAATATGCTAAACGCACTGCGGCTTTAGAGTTTAAAAAACAATACTTAGGAAACACTAACCTTGCAACACAGTGTTTTTTTTTTGCTAAAAATATATATTAATAAATATTATTGAACGGGCATAGATGAAGGAGGCCTGGGAAGGAGTAAGCAATAAGACAGTGAGCAAGGTCAGTGTGCTTTGCCCGAGGACTGTACAATCAATAACATCTGGTCAATAACTTCTTTATTACTGCACTATCACTCCAAGCAAAATCATTTTTAAAGTAAGAATATATTTTGCAAAACTGATTTAATGTTATTGAATATTTTGCTCCTCGATATGACTCGCCTTTTAAATCAAATGATCTGATACACAGACAGCTTGCTAGTTTATTTATTTCTAGATATACAGTAAAAAAAAGTTGTAATATTATTCCCTTTATAAACGTTGAGACACAGTTTTTTTGAATAACGGCATTTATTTTGCAGTTGAAGAAAACAGAAATTATTTGTCTTTCACTCTGTACTAAGGACATTATAGCTTGTAATATACATTATGTTAGGTTCACTTTAGCAAAAAAAAAATAATATATTATATTTATTATCTTGTTTTAATGCAATGTGATTCCGGTTTACACATTAAAAACAAAATATAATGTATAATATAATATAAAATAGGTGTGTGCACCGGCCACTTTTCGTGCTTTGTGCTTTGGTTTTGGATCTGGATCTTTCTTTGTGTTTTGGATCTGGATTGGTTTTGACAAAATTACCCTTCCGTATTTTGGGTTCTGGGTTTTGGATCTGTATTTTTTTTGGAAAAAAGCATAAAAACAGCTATAATCACAGAATTTTTTTTTGTTCCTACGCTATTATTAACCTCAATAACATTCATTTCCACTCATTTCCAATCTATTCTGAACATCTCACAATATTGTTTTTAGGCCAAAAGGTTGCACCGAGGTAGCTGGATGACTAGTGGGCGGCACAAACACGTGGCCCATCTAGGAGTGGCACTGCAGTGGCAGACAGGATATCAGTTTGAAAAACTAGGCCCCAGAGAGTACATACTGCAAAGAAAAAAAAGAGTTGCAAGATGGAATTGCCCTTGGGGCTTCCCACCCACCCTTATGTTGTATAAACAGGACATGCACACTTTAACAAACCAATAATTTCAGTGCCAGGGTCTGCCACACGACTGTGGCTGAAATAATTGGTTTGTTTGGGCCCCCACAAAACAAGCGGGCAATTAATCTGTCCCTGCACCTTTGTTGATGCACTTGCGGCTAACGTGCACACAAACACAGAGAAATAAACAGCTTTTAAATGTTTTAATTTTTTGGGGCACTTTGGGGGTTACACCACCCTTCAACAGACCAGCCGGCCCTTGACTTATGACACAGGCGCACGCTTGGCGCTGCTACTTTGTTGATGCACGTGCGGCTAATGTGCACACAAACACAGAAAATTTTTTTAATTTTTTTGCACTTGGGGGGAGCATCCCTGATGGGCAGAGCACCCCCTGGACAACACTACAGCACCCCTTTAGGACTACAGTGACGCAGGAGCCACTGAAGCCCCCCCTTCTGTCTGTACACAGCTCCTATGGACAACACAGCCTGTATGGGACAACAGCACTGCACAACACAGCCCAGCCAGCAACTATGAACTTTGGACACAACACCTATGGACAACAGCAGCACCAGCACAGCAACCCCCACCCTCCCTCTATGGACAACACAGCCTTTATGGGACAACAGCACTGCACAACACAGCCGAGCCAGCCCCTGTGAACTTTGGACACAGCCCCTAAGGACAACAGCAGCACCCCCCAAACTCCCACCCTCCCTCTTCACTGTCCACAGCCGGAGTGAAAAATGGCGCCGACGCGGGGACCTTTTATAGTATCCAAAACCCGCGAGAATCCGACAGCGCGAGGATGATGTATTGCCTTCTTCCAGGAACTGAGTCTGGTGGAAAAACCCGAGCCGGACTCGGTTCCCGGCTCGGATCGGGAGGGCTCGGGGAGGGGTTTAGATTTCTAAAATCTGAACCCGCTCATGCCTAATATAAAAGCATATGCAGTTCATCTATGATCAGCAACCAACAAAAAAACCTATATATATATATTTATATATATATATATATATATCATACAAACTTGGCACTTTTTAAACTGTAATTTTTCTGAATACAGGGAATAGTAGTTCCAAAATATGCAATAATTTGACAACCTGACCAACCACTTCACGGTCTTCCCTTCTGGCCAGTCCCTACACTGACTCTCAGATTTATGATGCATTAAGTATATATATATATATATATATATATATATATTACACTATGTAGGCATAAGTAATTGGACACCCCCACCCGCGCAAGTGTACCATTGCACACGAGTTCCGAATGATGTTTCGACAAGAACACTTAGTAGGGAGGACCATGCTCTTGCAGTTCTACAGAAACAACAAATGTTTTTATCAGGATGACAATGCCACCTGTCATGTTTCCAGGGTGACGCTGGACTTGGTATACAGAAAATTCGGTAACCTGGATGGACTGGCCAGCTCAGAGTCCAAATCTTAACCCCATTGAGAACCTCTGGGATGAATTGGAGTGATGGGTGCATTCTGAGCTGACTCGACCTTCTTCAGTGTTACAGTTGGTCACTATACTTAAGGTGGAATGGCAAAGCATACCACCTGCTGTTGTACAGGAACTTGTGGACAGTTTATCAAGAAGGGTGTCTGCAGTAATCACTGCACGTGGTGGACCTACAAAGTACTGACGTCAATAAAATCTCGTTGATCTCTTTGCTGTCAGTGTTCAATCACTTTTGTCTACAAAGTATACATATATAATATATATATATATATATATATATACATATATATATATAAATAATTATATATATATATATATATATATATATCTATATATCTATATATATATATTGCTGTTTAGAGAGTTCAAATATACTTTGTGATCTGTTTTACTTCTACTGCATAAATTAACCTGCCAAAACTTAATGCCAAGGTTTCTGTCAATTCTCTTTGCTCTGTCAATTGTAAGGAGGAAAAAGCACAGGATAACAGAGATTTTTCTTGTCGCGTGAGGAGTGTAACACTTTAAACTTGGGAGAATCTGAATTTTAAATTTCAAAAGCATTTCAAGAATAGTTAAATCTCAGTATAACGGGATGCCATTTATTTCATATACAATAAATGAAAGCATGTCTGAGCGAGATCAAAGCAGTGAGGATACATTTGGTTCACAGAGCAACCACTAGTAAAAGCATCCCTTTCATGATAGAACCCATGTTTATGTTTATTTATGTTCAAATTCTGCCAAAAGGAATGGAACACTTATTGCATAATGTATATTAAATTTTTTCTCGATTTTATCTGAATAATGACATTGCAAGACCTACGAATATATGAAGTAAAAAGAAATATATGTAGAGTTTGTAGTTTGACAGCAATATTTAGTTACAGAAGCTGTCACTCTTTTGTATACATGTATGCTGAAATGCCTCTGAGAAGATTAGCTGGTGGAACTTACAGTACCGTACATATCAGCAGAGGGTACCGAGTGCTATTCAAATTTCTGTAAAGAAACATAAAATGTTGTGCATGGCTCACAATGAGAAATAGTTGTTTTATATGCTTCATTTGCAGGTAGGTATATTTTTGAAGATTAGTCGCATTTTTAAGATAATCCAACAATTTAATTCAATAGGAAACAATTACAATAATGCAGCATTTCCTCCTTGCAGTGTGTTTCCTTTATGTGATAACAAGCCCCTACTTTTCTGGAACTATACAGGGGAATGGGGTGAGTAGGGTGTTGGTGTTTATATATTGTAACCTCTAATACAAGCTTGGAATGCAGTCACATCCAAAAATTAGATTTTGCTTTGCATGACGATATACTGAAATAAATTATAAGAGGAAGTATAATAGGTGTCTGCCGCATAGACCCTTTCCATCCCACAAAGGAATTTATTATTGATGGTTAAATTTTAGAAGTTTCGCTTTTTCTACTATACAACATTTTTGATAAAGGTAAATGTACAAATAACTATATCATGTAAAATATATATATATATATGTTTTTAAATACACAAATGTCACAGATGTGGTAAAGAACTCTCATGGTTAATTTAAGATATACTTAAAACTAAAGATATGCGCAGATTCCCCGTGTTTTGGCTTTGGTTTTGGTTATAATTCATTGTCGTTTTTTGGTTTTGCCAAAACCACCCGCAAGTGTTTTGATTTAGGATCTGGATTTTTTTATTTTTTTCAATCAATTTTGACTACCTCACAGCTCTCAATATTGTTCACTAAAATTGGCAAAAGGCTGGCTGGCTAAACTAAGCAACAGAGCAGCCGCACAAACACATGGCAGTTGAAAAGTATATTGCACATCTATGAAACATTGCGACACATCTGTGGCAGACAGGATGGCAGTTTAAAAAACTATATGACCTCATAGGATGAAGTTTTCATTAATCAAGAACTAGATCAGACCCCAGGGTAGTGCAGTGAAAAGGAGATGGAGCAGAAGGCAGGTACAAAAGAATGATTGATCAATTGATTGTTAATAATAAAAAAAAAATTGAGACGTGGCCTTGCAAAAGCTGTTTTGCAGCAACTAAGAAGAGAAAAGGCCATAAAATAATACAATGTTAATAGACGAGGATTCCTGACAAGGGCTGCAAGAGAAGCTGGCCATACCAACCCCCTCCTCCCTCCTTCCTAATTAGGTAATACACCCCTGTAGTACATTTATGAGGTGCACCAGAGGGTCTGAGTATGAGGGGAATTAGCTCAGAGGCCCGAGGGCAGTACAGGGAAATGGAGGTGGAGTATGTATATATGTAGTGAAAGAGAAGAAAACGATTTATTGATCGATTGATCGATTAATTGATTAATTAATCAAATCAAAATTGCAATGATGCCTTGTATATTCTTGTACATATTACCAAATAATACTAAATATGCCCCATAATTCTGTTAATTTTTTTATATTTTGTGAAGCAACACATTATTTCTGGTTAAAAATGTGTTGCAAATTGTACTGTGTTAGAGCAGAGGTTCTCAAAATCGGTCCTCAGGACCCCACACAGTTTACATTTTCCAGCTCACCTATCAGGTGCACAGGTGTAGTCATTACTCACTAACGCATTTTAAAAGATCCACAGGTGGAGCTAATTATTACACTTGTGAATCTGTGAGGAGACCTGGAAAACATGTACTGTTTGGGGTCCTGAGGACCGAGTTTGAGAACCTGTGTGTTAGAGCAATAACTAATAAAAATATTTGTCTATGCAAAAAGTCTATAATGAAAAGAAACACACAATATTTAATATTTTTAACAGAGTGCCTGAACACACAACACAGTGCCACACAGCACTCCTAGCAGTTGCACCCTATTGATGTTATTTTTAAATACAGTGCCTGAACACAGAACAGTTTTATTAGAATTATTTTAATACATTGCCTAAACACACAACACAGTACACTTCTAGTAATTGCACCCTAATGATGTTATTTTTAACACAGTGCCTGAACAGCCTGAACACACAATACAGTGTTACACTGGACTCCTAGTAATGGTACCCTAATGGCTTCTTTAAACACATTAAACACAGCAGTGTTTTATTTTAATTTTATTAACACAGCGTGCCTAAAGAGCACACACTGTGGTCCTATTGGCTAATTTTTGTAACACAGTGCCTGAACGCACAACACAGTGCCTCACAGTGCTCCTATGTCAGTGGCACCATATGGCATTTTTTTCTAATAACACAGTGCTCCAAATTGGTTGGGTATGGGATGCCAGAACTCGTGATCCAATTTTGTCAGAATCCCAAAGCCGGCATCCCGACAGGGTAAGGATACTGACACCTGTTGGTCAGTATCCTAACCATCCCTCTCTCCCTACCCCTAACCCTCCCTCCTCAGTGCCTAAACCTAACCTCCCCCTCCCCACACCTTAAACCTAACCCTTCCCCCTTTGTGCCTAAACCTGACCCTTCCCCTAACCCAACTACTTACCTTCTGGATGCTGGTGGTCAGGATGCCAGCGCATTGATTCTGACAGGTGTCAGGATTCCCCGTGGTTGGTATTATGACAGCATCCACTCCTAATGGCTTTTTTTTTAACACAGTGCAGGACTAAACACACAACATTGTGTTTTTTTAACATAGTGCAGGAGCACAGAGCACAGTGTTTTTTTAACACAGTGCTGGAACACACAACACAGTGTTTTTTTATCGCAGTGCCAGAACACACAACACAGTGTTTTTGTAACATGGTGCCTGAAGCCATAAACACACCACATAGTGCCTCACAGTGCTCCTATGGCATTTTTTAAATAACACAGTGCCTCTTTAACACAGTGCTCTTAATGGTGTTTTTATTGCCTTAAAGTGAAGTGACAGTGCCTCACAGTGCTGCAACCCACAGTCCACATCTCTCCCTCCGATCTCCTGTGTAAAATGGTGCCCAATCACAAGGGAGGGACTTTTATATTCCACCAATAAAAACACAAGATCTGATGCTGGGAAGATGGTGCAATCCAAAACACATGAGATCTGGTGCCGGGAGGATTACATTTTGCCTTGTTTTGGGATCCGAAGCTGGCTGAAAGACCTGAACCAGGGCTAGGTGTGACTCATAACCCCTAAATTTGGGTGTGTTAATTTTCCAGGAATCTGAACCCGCACATCTCTACTTAAAACAGAAGAAAAATAGAAATGTTTAATCTAAGAATGGCGGTCAGGGCCAAACGTGGCACTTGGTAGGTCTGTGAGATGGTTTTACTTTCTCTACCATGCTTATTTTCATCTAAGCCCATAATCTCTTAAATAATTTAGCTGCAGACTAATTTTATGGGACACTCTTAAAAACTGCAGTCTGAGCAGACACCTACACATACACCAGGCTTACAAATAGGTGCGCAAATCACAATGTTTTCAGAAGTGCATTTGCATACTCATAAATGACCTTCAACATCACTTCTAATTAAGAACTGCATGAAATTTTTTTAATTAATTCCCGTTCTGCATGTATGCTGTTTATTTATAATTCACACAATAAGTATAATACAAATATCATGTAAAATGTGTTTTAGGTACCAAACATTCTAACTGAAACAACCCAAATATAGCAATATATTGTCACAAATCTGGGTCTTAGCCTCACTTACCATACCCAGCAGCAACCCAGCTCTCCACAGCACATGTGTAAACAAGCCAGCTGCTTGGGTTCAGCCATGTTGGATATTTTTGTGTGACTCTCCAGTCCAATCCCTGTGCTGTAGCTGTGGTCACATGATACTGGCAGCCTATGGACTTCCAATGCTGCCTATTTAAACCCTTTCAGGAGAACAGCACATAGTCAGAGCAACTTCATCCTGAAATAGTTCCTGGTCCACATGCTTTAGTCATTTCTGTGCTGTTCCTATTGCTGTAGTGCTTCTGTATTTGACCATCTACAGTTTTGTCACTTGTCACCTGTATCCTGCTGAGTGGACTCCTGCTATCTACCAACAAGCCTGTGTCGGCAGTCCTAGCAGTCTGTTTCTATACTGCCTTTCTGCTCTGCACCCACTGTTACCCTATGTTGTGGTTCTTCCAGGAGGTTCCCTACACATCAGTATATCTGAACTCTTGCTCCGTCTCTCTCACTGCTAACCATAGTTTGGTACTAGGGTTTTGTTTCCACAATGGGGCTGTTCCTGAGTGTCAAGGTCCAGTTCCAGGACTAAATTGGGCTGCAGCTTCCAGGTTTGCCCATCTGATTCAGTCGGGGGTCCATGGTGCCGTATCTGCACTTCTAGTTTCTGAGTTCTGGATTTTGATTCCAGGGCCAGGCCTGTGAAGTGGGGTGTGGGTTCCAGGATGATTTGACCCTTGTGGTTGATCGCTTTGAGTTCCTTCATTCTGACACAGTTTTTGAGTTCTGAGTTTATAGACGCCACGTTTGGTACTATACAACTCTGAGTTTCTCCGGTGGTGTTAGTATGAGTTCCTAGTAGTGGTTTCCAATATTTAGCTCCTCTGTTGGGAGCTGGGGTTGAGTTCCATGTGAATGATTCCAGGCCCTGTTGGCTGGGTTTATTTTTGTATCCTTGCGCAGACTCCAGCACAAAGTTCCACCCTGTGTGTTCGGCTTTGCCACGGACGTCTAAGCTTGTCAGCTATAGTCCATATCTGCTCCATGAGTAGACTACTCATAAAGACTCCTAGTTTAACCCACACTCCTGCTTCAACTTGTCACAAGGGTCCCAAGACGGATCTGAAAACCATGAGTTCTGTGACATATATATATTTTTAACAACCTCTCAATCAGCTTAAATGTATAGTCTTTAGACTTTTGACACTCTGAAACACATGTTTCTCAGGGGTCTATTTATCAATTAGTGAAAAGTGTGGAGAAGTGGACCAGTGGAGAAGTTACCCATAGCAACCAATCATCTCCTACCTACTGTATTATTTTATAGACTGTACTTGATACATGCTACTTCAAAGCTGAATGGTTGCTATGGGTAACTTCTCCACTGGTTCACTTCACTTCACTTCACTTCTCCACACTTTTCACTGCTTGATAAATAGACCCCTTAATCGTATAGCTGAGCTGACGTGAATAGATTATGTAATATAAAGTAATCTATGATAACTTCACTTTCTGCACTGTGAACTGATTCCATCCCTCATTTTTAGCATACATTTTATATGTCCAGCTGATTAACAGTATATGCTTCCTGGGACGATACGGAAAAAGTGGTCAAATGTTTTGTTATATTATGTAGTATTTTCTACTGAATAATAATCAATGCACATCCTATCATGATCTTTAAAAATGTCTGCGAACAACAAAATATATTTAAGTATAAACCGCAGATTATGTGTATTTGTTTATATATTTTGTTACACAATGTCTGTATTCATAATATATTTTGCTAGATCTTTGTAGCTAAATAAGGAAAAAAAAGAACAGATTTTATATATACAGGTTGAGTCTGCCATATCCAAATATTCCGAAATACGGAATATTCTGAAATACGGAATATTTTTAGCATAACTGAGAAAGTGAAACCTTTGCTTTCTGATGGCTCAGTGAACACAAACTTTGTTTAAAGCACAAAATTATTAAAATACAGTATAAAATAACCTTCAGGCTGTGTGTATAAGGTGTATATGAAACATAAATGAATTTCATGTATGTACACAAACTTTTTTCATGCACAAAATTATTAAAAATATTCTATAAAAGGACTTGCAGGCTGTGTGATCTGGTGTTGGCAGGTGGGTTGATGCGGATGTTGTTCAAATTCTTCAGCGATGCTCTTCCACTCTTTCATGGTGTTAGGAAACTGGAAAAATAGAAAAATAAGTTTATAGAAAAACATGACTTTAATATTGCTTTTATATATACATACACTCACATACACACATGTGGGCTGATTGAAAAGTAATGAGACTGATTTTTTCAGAATCAGATGACTCCACAGGATCTGAACATTTTTATTTTTTAAATTAGAATCCTTTACATTCAATAAAGTTTTTGCAGCATTTCAACAATGATTCAAAGTAGGGGTGAGCGGGTTCGGATTTCTGAAATCCGAACCCCCCCGAGCCCCCCCGATCCGAGTCCGATCCGAGTCAGGCTCGACTTTTCCCGCCTGACTCGGATCTGAAATCGAGGCAAAACGTCATCATCCCGCCTTCCGAGTCTCGCGGGTTTTGGATCCTATATAAGGTACCCGCGTCGGCGCCATTTTCTCACTCGGCTGTGGACAGTGAAGAGGGAGGGTGGGAGTTAGGGCTGTGTAGTGTAGTGTAGTGTAGTGTAGTGCTGCTGTTGTCCACTACTTCAAAGTCCATAGGGGCTGGCTGTGTTGTGCTGTGCTGCTGTTGTTAATAGGGGCTGTGTCCACTACTTCAAAGTCCATAGGGGCTGGCTGGACTGTGTTGTGCAGTCAGTTCTCCCTAGGGGCTGTGTCCACTCCAAAGTCCTGTGCAGTGTCCCAGTCCTAAAGGGGTGCTGTAGTGTTGTCCAGGGGGTGCTCTGTCCATCAGGGGTGCTCCCCCCAAGTGCTAAAAAAATAATATATTTTATGTGTTTGTGAATTGTGTGCGCAGTAGCCGCACGTGCATCAACAAAGTAGTGCCAAGCGTGCGCCTGTGTCATAAGTAAAGGGCTGGCTGGCTTGACCGTTAAAGGGTGCTGTAACCCCCGAAAGTACACTCCAGTCCAAACCAAAAAAAAATTATTTTCTGTGTTTGTGAATTGTGTGCGCAGTAGCCGCACGTGCATCAACAAAGTAGTGCCAAGCGTGCGCCTGTGTCATAAGTAAAGGGCCGGCTGGCTTGACCGTTAAGGGTGCTGTAACCCCCGAAAGTACACTCCAGTCCAAACCAAAAAAAAAATTATTTTCTGTGTTTGTGAATTGTGTGCGCAGTAGCCGCACGTGCATCAACAAAGTAGTGCCAAGCGTGCACCTGTGTCATAAGTAAAGGGCCGGCTGGCTTGACCGTTAAAGGGTGCTGTAACCCCCGAAAGTACACTCCAGTCCAAACCAAAAAAAAAATTATTTTCTGTGTTTGTGAATTGTGTGCGCAGTAGCCGCACGTGCATCAACAAAGTAGTGCCAAGCGTGCGCCTGTGTCATAAGTAAAGGGCCGGCTGGCTTGACCGTTAAAGGGTGCTGTAACCCCCAAAGTACACTCCAGTCCAAACCAAAAAAAAAATTATTTTCTGTGTTTGTGAATTGTGTGCGCAGTAGCCGCACGTGCATCAACAAAGTAGTGCCAAGCGTACGCCTGTGTCATAAGTAAAGGGCCGGCTGGCTTGACCGTTAAAGGGTGCTGTAACCCCCGAAAGTACACTCCAGTCCAAACCAAAAATAAATTATTTTCTGTGTTTGTGAATTGTGTGCGCAGTAGCCGCACGTGCATCAACAAAGTAGTGCCAAGCGTGCACCTGTGTCATAAGTAAAGGGCCGGCTGGCTTGACCGTTAAGGGTGCTGTAACCCCCGAAAGTACACTCCAGTCCAAACCAAAAAAAAAATTATTTTCTGTGTTTGTGAATTGTGTGCGCAGTAGCCGCACGTGCATCAACAAAGTAGTGCCAAGCGTGCACCTGTGTCATAAGTAAAGGGCCGGCTGGCTTGACCGTTAAGGGTGCTGTAACCCCCGAAAGTACACTCCAGTCCAAACCAAAAAAAAAATTATTTTCTGTGTTTGTGAATTGTGTGCGCAGTAGCCGCACGTGCATCAACAAAGTAGTGCCAAGCGTGCGCCTGTGTCATAAGTAAAGGGCCGGCTGGCTTGACAATTAAAGGGTGCTGTAACCCCCAAAGTACACTCCAGTCCAAACCAAAAAAAAAATAATTTTCTGTGTTTGTGAATTGTGTGCGCAGTAGCCGCACGTGCATCAACAAAGTAGTGCCAAGCGTGCGCCTGTGTCATAAGTAAAGGGCCGGCTGGCTTGACCGTTAAGGGTGCTGTAACCCCCGAAAGTACACTCCAGTCCAAACCAAAGAAAAAATTATTTTCTGTGTTTGTGAATTGTGTGCGCAGTAGCCGCACGTGCATCAACAAAGTAGTGCCAAGCGTGCGCCTGTGTCATAAGTAAAGGGCCGGCTGGCTTGACCGTTAAGGGTGCTGTAACCCCTGAAAGTACACTCCAGTCCAAACCAAAAAAAAATTTATTTTCTGTGTTTGTGAATTGTGTGCGCAGTAGCCGCACGTGCATCAACAAAGTAGTGCCAAGCGTGCGCCTGTGTCATAAGTAAAGGGCCGGCTGGCTTGACCATTAAAGGGTGCTGTAACCCCCAAAGTACACTCCAGTCCAAACCAAAAAAAAAATTATTTTCTGTGTTTGTGAATTGTGTGCGCAGTAGCCGCACGTGCATCAACAAAGTAGTGCCAAGAGTGCGCCTGTGTCATAAGGGCCGGCTGGCTTGACCGTTAAAGGGTGCTGTAACCCCCAAAGTACACTCCAGTCCAAAGCAAAAAAAAAATAATTTTCTGTGTTTGTGAATTGTGTGCGCAGTAGCCGCACGTGCATCAACAAAGTAGTGCCAAGCGTGCGCCTGTGTCATAAGTAAAGGGCCGGCTGGCTTGACCGTTAAAGGGTGCTGTAACCCCCGAAAGTACACTCCAGTCCAAACCAAAAAAAAATTATTTTCTGTGTTTGTGAATTGTGTGCGCAGTAGCAGCACGTGCATCAACAAAGTAGTGCCAAGCGTGCGCCTGTGTCATAAGTAAAGGGCCGGCTGGCTTGACCGTTAAAGGGTGCTGTAACCCCCAAAGTACACTCCAGTCCAAACCAAAAAAAAAATATTTTTCTGTGTTTGTGAATTGTGTGCGCAGTAGCAGCACGTGCATCAACAAAGTAGTGCCAAGCGTGCGCCTGTGTCATAAGTAAAGGGCCGGCTGGCTTGACAATTAAAGGGTGCTGTAACCCCCAAAGTACACTCCAGTCCAAACCAAAAAAAAAATTATTTTCTGTGTTTGTGAATTGTGTGCGCAGTAGCCGCACGTGCATCAACAAAGTAGTGCCAAGCGTGCGCCTGTGTCATAAGTAAAGGGCCGGCTGGCTTGACCGTTAAGGGTGCTGTAACCCCCGAAAGTACACTCCAGTCCAAACCAAAAAAATAATTATTTTCTGTGTTTGTGAATTGTGTGCGCAGTAGCCGCACGTGCATCAACAAAGTAGTGCCAAGCGTGCGCCTGTGTCATAAGTAAAGGGCCGGCTGGCTTGACCGTTAAGGGTGCTGTAACCCCCGAAAGTACACTCCAGTACAAACCAAAAAAAAAATTATTTTCTGTGTTTGTGAATTGTGTGCGCAGTAGCCGCACGTGCATCAACAAAGTAGTGCCAAGCGTGCGCCTGTGTCATAAGTAAAGGGCCGGCTGGCTTGACCATTAAAGGGTGCTGTAACCCCCAAAGTACACTCCAGTCCAAACCAAAAAAAAAATTATTTTCTGTGTTTGTGAATTGTGTGCGCAGTAGCCGCACGTGCATCAACAAAGTAGTGCCAAGAGTGCGCCTGTGTCATAAGGGCCGGCTGGCTTGACCGTTAAAGGGTGCTGTAACCCCCAAAGTACACTCCAGTCCAAACCAAAAAAAAAATTATTTTCTGTGTTTAGCCGCACGTATATATCAAATCGATATAACATAAATGGAGGACCAAACTTTCTCCGATAAAAATAAAATAGAGAAAGATCAAGAACCACTTCCTCCTAGTGCTGAAGCTGCTGCCACTAGTCATGACATAGACGATAACATGCCATCAACGTCGTCTGCCAAGGCCGATGCCCAATGTCATAGTAGAGGGCACATACAATCCCAAATGGCAAAGTTCAGGAAAATGACCTTGAAAAAGACATTTAAATCAGCTGAAGAGAAACGTAAACTTGCCAATATGCCATTTACGACACGGAGTGGCAAGGAACGGCTAAGGTCGATCCCTAGTATGTTCATGACTAGTGGTTCAGCTTCACATGACGATGGAAGCCCTCCTCCCACTAAAAAAATCAAAAGAGTTAAGCTGGCAAAAGCACAGCGAAGAACTGTGCTTTCTAAGAAGATATCACAAATCCCCAAGGAGAGTCCAAGTGTGGTGGTGGTTGCGATGCCTGACCTTCCCAGCACTGGACGGGAAGAGGTGGCTCTTTCCACCATTTGCACGCCCCCTGCAAGTGCTGAAAGGAGCACCCACAGTCCACTTGCTGATATGCAAATTGAAGATGTCACTGTTGAAGTACAACAGGATGAGGATACTGGTGTAGCTGGCGCTGAGGAGGAAGTTGGCGAGGAGGATTCTGATGGTGATGTGGTTTGTTTAAATCAGGCTCCGGGGGAGACAGTTGCTGTCCGTGGGATGAAAAAGCCCATCACGGTCATGCCTGGGCAGAAGACCAAACATTCCACCTCTTTGGTCTGGCAATATTTCTATCCAAATCCGGACAACAACTGTCTTGCCATATGTACCATATGTAAAGGTGAAATAAGTAGGGGTAGGGACGTCAACCACCTAGGAACATCCTCCCTTATATGGCACCTGCAGCGCGTTCATAAAAAGTTACTGTCAAGTTCAGAAACTTTGGCTAAGACCGTAAGCAGTCCAGGGACACCTAAATCCCGTTGTCCTGTTGTATCCAAGCGCCTGCAAACCACACCGTCAACTCCCTCCTCGTCAATTTCCTCCTTAGTCAGGATCGGAAGTAGTCCTGCAGGCCATGTCACTGGCATGACTGACTCTCCTATCCGGGATTCCTCTGGAGGATCCTACATTGCTACGCCTACTGCTGCCGCTGCTGCTGTTGCTGCTGCTGGGAGTCGTTCATCATCCCAGAGAGGAAGTAGGAACACCACTATTTTTACTAAACAATTGACCCTCCAACAGTCCTTAGCGAGGAGGATGAAGTACGACAGCAGTCATCCTGAAGCAAAACGTATAACTGAGGCCTTGACTGCTATGTTGGTGTTAGACGTGCGTCCGGTATCCGCCATTAGTGCAGTGGGATTTAGACAATTGATGGAGGTAGTGTGTCCCCGGTTCCAAATCTCGTCTAGATTCCACTTCACTAGTCAGGCGATACCGAGACTGTACAGAAACGTCAGAAAAAGTGTCCTCAGTGTCCTGAAAAATGCCGTTGTACACAATGTCCACTTAACCACGGACATGTGGACAAGTGGAACAGGGCAGACTAAGGACTATATGACTGTGACAGCCCACTGGGTAGATGTATCACCTTACGCAGCAACAGCAGCAGCGTCACCAGTAGCAGCATCTCAGAAACGCCAGCTCGTTACAAGGCAGGCTACGCTGTGTATCACCGGTTTCAGTAAGAGGCACACCGCCGACAACCTCTTAGAGAAACTGAGGGAAATCATCGCCCAGTGGCTTACCCCACTTAGACTCTCCTGGGGATTTGTGATATCTGACAACGCCACCAATATTGTGCGGGCATTACATCTGGGCAAATTCCAGCATGTCCCATGTTTTGCTCACACAATAAACTTGGTGGTGCAGAATTTTCTGAAAAGCGACAGGGGCGTGCAGGAGACGCTTTGGGTGGCCCGAAAAATTTCTGGCCACTTTCGCCATTCAGCGACTGCGTGCCGAAGACTGGAGCGCCAGCAAACACTCTTGAACCTGCCCCGCCATCACCTGAAGCAAGAGGTTGTGATGCGGTGGAACTCAACCCTCTATATGCTTCAGAGGATGGAGGAGCAGCAAAAGGCCATACAAGCCTATACATCCACCTATGACATAGGCAAAGGAGGGGGTATGCACCTGACTCAAGCGCAGTGGAGAATGATTTCCGTGTTGTGCAAGGTTCTCCAGCCCTTCGAACTTGCCACACGTGAAGTCAGTTCAGACACAGCCAGCTTGAGTCAGGTCATTCCCCTCATCAGGCTTTTGCAGAAGCAGCTGGAGAAAGTGAAGGAGGAGCTAAGACGGAGCGATTCCACTCGGCATGTGGGACTTGTGGATGAAGCCCTTCATTCGCTTTGCCAGGATTCCAGGGTGGTCAATCTGTTGAAATCAGACCACTACATTTTGGCCACCGTGCTTGATCCTAGGTTTAAAGCCTATGTGGTGTCTCTCTTTCCGGCTGACACAAGCCTGCAGAGGTGCAAAGACCTGCTGGTGAACACACTGTCAGCTGAAGCGGAACGTGACACGTCAACGGCTCCTTCTTCATTTTCTCCCGCAACTGGGGCTGCCAGGAAAAAACTTAGGTATCCTAAGCAACCCGCTGGCGGTGATGCAGGGCAGGCAGGACCAAGTTTGGACATCTGGTCCGGACTGAAGGACCTGGCAACAATTTCTGACATGTCTACTGTCACTGCATATGATACTGTCACCATTGACAGAATGGTGGAGGATTACATCGGTGACAGCATCCAAGTAGGCATGTCAGACAGTCCATACCTGTACTGGCAGGAAAAAGAGGCAATTTGGAGGCCCCTGTACAAGCTGGCTCTATTTTACCTGAGTTGCCCCCCCTCCAGTGTGTACTCTGAAAGAGTGTTTAGTGCAGCCGGGAACCTTGTCAGCGAAAGGCGTAGGAGGTTGCTTCCACAGAATGTGGAGAAGATGATGTTCATCAAAATGAATTATCAGCTCTTCCAGGGAGACCAGCCTCCAGAAGGTACAGAGGGACCTGTGGTGGTGGATTCAAGTGGGGACGAGTTAATACTTTGTGAGGATGAGGATGTACACACTGAAGAGGGTGAGGAATCGGTGGATGAGGAGGATGAGGATGACATCTTGCCTCCGTAGAGCCAGTTTGTGCAGGGACACATTAATTGCCAGCTTGTTTTGTGGGGGCCCAAACGAACCAATCATTTCAGCCACAGTTGTGTGGCAGACCCTGGCGCTGAAATGATTGATTTGTTAAAGTGTGCATGTCCTGTTTATACAACATAAGGGTGGGTGGGAGGGCCCAAGGACAATTCCATCTTGCACTTCTTTTTTTTCTTTGCATTATGTACAGTTTGGGGCCTAGTTTTTCTAACTGCCATCCTGTCTGCCACTGCAGTGTCACTCCTAGATGGGTCACGTGTTTGTGCCGCCCACTCGTGTCGCTTAGCATAGTCATCCAGCTACCTCGGTGCAACCTTTTGGACATGAAAACACTATTGTGAGGTGTGAGGTGTTCAGAATAGACTGGAAATGAGTGGAAATTAAGGTTATTGAGGTTAATAATAGCATAGGAGCAGAGAAACCAACAAATTCTGTGATTTTAGCTGTTTTTATGCTTTTTAAAAAAAAAATACAGATCCAAAACACAAAACCCAGAACCCAAAACACGGAAGGGTGGTTTTGGCAAAACCAATCCAGATCCAAAACACGAAGAAAGATCCAGATCCAAAACCAAAACACAAAACACGAAAAGTGGCCGGTGCACACCCCTAATTCAAAGACATGTAGTAGACTGTTTTGTAACATCACTTTTAGGGGTAAGTTTAAAGAAACATGTCTGATCGAGATTGCCCGATTAGAAACTCAGTTTTCACCTCGGAAATTTGGGTGATTTTATGCTGCTGAAACTATTAAATTTTACCAAAAAATCATGATTAGCTGAGATCATGTTATCCAATGGTGTATGTGATTGAGATTTCTCACCTGAGTTCCATGAGTCTGATGCAGCCAAACTATCCCTAACAAGCAGCCCACACATATCAATGAGATATGTGCAGGATGCTTGTGTGGTTTTTAAGGAGCTAAATGATTAATGTTAAAAAAAAAATTTCTTAGGCCACCCCACAAAAGCATAACCGGTCCTGGGCTCCAGAGACAGTCCAGGTTATTAAAATATGGGGAAAAAAATTTGTAGGGTTCCCCCATATTTTACGAACCAGCACTGGGCTCCTGAGCCAGTCCTGGTTTTAAAAATAGGGTGAAAAAACTGCATGGGTTTTCCCCTTTTTTAAAACCAGCACTGGACTCAATTCTAGCCGGGGTGTAATGCCACAGCCAAGGGGCCCTTTCACTGGGTCACCCCGGCCACAGCATTAACACTCCAAGCTAATCAGCGCAAGATGAGTATCTCAGGGGAGGTGGGAACCCCAAATAAAGGGGTCCCCCCTCTCTTGAGCACCCCAGGCTTATGCTGGCCAGTTAGTGCAAGGATAATAGTTTAAAGAATAGATGAAAACTATTGTTTTTTAAAGTGGAACTACAGGTGCCAGCATGCCTGCCCTTTGGCCATTGTGGAACTACAAGTGCCAGCAGGCGGCCGGCACCCGTACCCCGACTGTAACTTTATTACTCACCTAACAAACTCACACATACTTACCGTCTACCAGATGTTCACGTTCCTTTGTCCAAGTAGAATTCCCATGGTTTACCTGTGAAAAAAATTGCAATACTCACCTCCCTCCTGGTTGGTCCTCTTCTCCAGCAGACTCCATAGGTCATAGATCAATAGGCAACAAAACAAACCGAATCCCTGATCCATTTCAGACATGTATAGATGTATATCTTATCACATACATCTATACAGTGCAGAATGACAGAAGGCGCAAAGGTTCTGTCATTTTCCGGGGCCGTCAGCCAATCAGAGGCCTCTCTACATTTAGCGGCCACTGATTGGCTGTGATCCACATGCTGTTAACTGTCAGCCATGTGGGTCACAGCCAATTAGCGTCAGCTAACTCTTTCTGCACAGTTGTTCTTTCAGAGTAGGGAATGCCCAGAAATCACAGGGCATTAAGTCCAAGCTATATGGAGGGTGTTCCAGTGCTGTCCCATTCATTTCAGTCAGTGCTGCCAATGCAACAGCAGCAACATGTGGTCGGGCATTGTTATTGAGCAAAACCACTTTTTCTTCAGTAACTGTGATCTTTTCTTCCTCATGGTTCCTTTGTCACAATATGCTGAACCCGTTCGAATGAGATGCCATGTAAAGCCAAAAGATCACTTAAAGTTAATCTTCTGTCAGTTTGCAACATCTCCGCAGCTTTGGCAATACTGTCATCTGTAAACATGGTGGATGGTCTCCCAGAATGCCCTTCTTCAGTCACTGACGTAATATCCTCTTTGAAGTGCTTCCACCACCGAAATACTGCAGCATGGCTAATTGTTTCTCCACCGTATGCTTTCCGTAACATTTCATAAGTTTAATTACCACTTTATCTATGTTTAGCACAAAGTACAATTACACATCTCTGACGTAATCTCACAGACATGTCTTCCTCATCCACCATGATGAAATGTACGAAGATCTTCCACTCGCTGTGACCAAACAAAGAAGACTATGACAGTCCAACTGCAGGTTCAGACACACCAATGAATGAGCTTCACAATAACCAGCATAGTGTTGCCATGACTACCTATAAGCCAGAAAAGCAGAGGCAGTCTCATTTTCAATCAGCCCTCATATATGTATATATATATATATATATATATATATATAATTCTAATGTCTATTTTCTTATGTGAACTGCATATTATCAGTTTATTTACTCGCTTAACTTATAATTATTTTTTTGCTTTTATTAAACTGCTATCCTCTAATACTGGTCATTTACTTTGCATTCAAGTTTTATATGTGTAAAATAAATGCATGAATGAAGCAAAGAAGTGGAATTTAGATCCTGTCTATATTTGTGATAATTACTTTGTCTATAAAAACAATTACTAAAAATAAAAAATGCTAAACTAAAATTTTAATTTCACTGTTTTAATTGCTATTAGCCTTGCAGGAAAACAAGGGGCCTGATTCAGACCCACTCGCGAGCGGCTGTCCGCTCGCAAGTGGGTCGATGTTATGCACTGAGCATGCGCACGACGGAGGGAGCTCCGTCGTGCGCATGCGCTAGACGCGACGAGCGAAGGAAAGTCCTTCGCTCGTTGTGTCTGATCAAAGGGGGCGTGCTGTCAATGTTGATTGACAGCACGCCCCCTTTGGTGGGCATGCCGGGGGCGTGCTTCCCTGACGGGGGCGTTCCCACGGGAACGCCTCCCGTCAGAAGCCGGCCCACTGACATCACTAGTGATGTCAGTGGGAGTGATTTTGGCTCTGATAGAGCCAAAATCACTCCGGAGCTTGCGGTTGAAAACCTCAACCGCAGGCTCCGGCTCGCAATTTCGATGGTCGCGATGGTCTCGACCATCGCGGCCATCAAAAGCACGCTCGTATAGCCTGTGGGTGGTGACCCACAGCTATACGAGCGTCCAGGAGGACGCTCCATGAAAATGGAGCCCGGCCCTCATTCAGAGCGTGCGCTCTGCTCAGAGCGTACGGCTCTGAATGAGGGCCAAGGTTTTAACTTTGTCAACTTCTTAGGTCAGGGAACCTTATCACAACAGCCCTTTCAAGTTTGTGAGTTAATGTCTTCAGTTCTGAAAAGGAGCAGGAGTCTTTTCTCTGACATTCTTTGAAGGTTGTTGACCTAAGTCTTTTATGATTCATGTTATGATGGTATCTAAGGTTTATAGTGGTTAAAGTCAATAATGGACCCTTACTGAAAATACCAGTATTACTCTATTTAGACCAATATTCATTTTAAATGTTCAGTTTTCATGTTTCTTGTGAAAAAGCTAAGTTCAATAGTATCATATCTATAACATTTTGAAAAGAGATAAAAAAGTCTGAATATTTACTTTTCTATATGTTTTATGAAATAAAATTAACTGTAATATTTTAGACATTGCCTGTGCATAAATGGACGTAAAATATACAGCACATTATTTATTTTGCTATCATGTTGAGATTGTGCCTAAATGTTCTTTGATTTAGGTGTACAATTACTGTATAATACCTTTAAAGTTTATATTAAGTTAATTAATGAGTTTTCTTTACTAATTAAGTGCAAATGTATAGTTACCAATAGCAACCAAACATGTTTTAATTGTGCAATCTAATTTATATATTACAAATGTAATTGCTGATTCATTTATTGGGTTACAAGTGTGTTGAAGTAAATATTATTTTCCCAGCCTGTTAATGGCAAAGTAAAAGGTTTTATTTAAAGAGACATCTCCACAATTCTGCGCAGAGTAAAGACAATGAGAATTCAAGTAGATTTCTGGCTATGTACCAGAAAACAGGGTATTTTATACACATAATTACATAAGACAACAGAATCATTAACAGTAGGGTGTTCACATGTACATTGCAATAAAGGTTTTTCATTCGATGATGTAGAGAAAAGGCCTGTGCCAATATACATTAATGTATGTATCGGGGTCAGCTTATTAGTGAATAAGTAATTAATAAGATGATGAGTCTTTGATCGTTGAGCACTATCATATGATCCTGGTGACATTAAGCGACTTGGTCAGAGTGACATCAAGCAGATAACATGATGTTGATCTTTTCTTTAAGCAAATAAGTATACAGGCTCATTGTTTGTCCTGTCCCAGCCTAAATGACACAAACATCACATAATCGAGGGAAAATGTCTCTTCATAGTTATTTTCCTTTTTACTGAAGACTTTTAACCTATCATGAACCAGAGTCTCTGCAAGAGCTATAGCCACATATATTAAAATAAAACCTTAATTAATTCCTTTATTCAGGCAATACAGACTCCATTTTTATTTAACCTCAACACAGGTTTTGGGTATGATACAGTGGTGTTTGAAAGTTTGTGAACCCTTCTGAATTGTCTATATTGCTGCTAAAATTTGGCCTTAAACTAGCTAAGATTTTCACACTAATTCGAAAAGTAGATAAAGAGAACCAAATCAAACAAATGAGATGAAAAAATTAGATGTGCTTTTGAGGAAAATGATCCAATATCACATATCCGTGAGTGACAAAAAGATGTGAACCTTTGCTTTCAGAATTTGGTATGACCCCCTTGTGCACCAATACCTGCTTCTAAATGTTTCCAGTAATTGTAGATTAATCCTGAACATCGGCTTGGAGGAATTCTACCCCATTCCTTCATACATATCAGCTTCTACTCTGTTATGTTGGTGGGTTTCTCGTTTCAGGTCCTTCCACAACATTTCAATTGGATTAAGGTCAGAACTCTGACTTGGCCATTTCAAAACTTTAAATTTATTCTAGTTTATCCATTCTTTGGTCGATGACTTGTGTGCTTTGGGTCATTGTCTTGCTGCATGACTCCCGTTCTCTTGAGATGCAGCTCATGGACAGATGTCCTGACATTTTCCTTTAGAATATTCTGGTATAATTCAGAATGCATTGTCCCATCAATGATGGCAAGTTGTTCTGGGCCAGATGCAGCAAAACAGGCCAAAACCATGATACCACCACAATGGTATTTCACAGATGGCATGAGGTTTTTATGCTGGAATGCAGTGTTCTCCTTTCTCCAAACATAATGCTTCTCATTTAAACCAAAAAGCTCTATTTTGGACTCATCTGTCCACAAAACATTGGTCCAATAGTCTTGTGACTTGTCCAGGTGATCTTTAGCAAACTGCAGATGGGCAGCAATGTTCTTTTTGGGTAGCAGTGGCTTTCTCCTTGCAATCCTGCCATGCACATCATTGTTGTTCAGTGTCCTCCTGATGGTGGACTCATGAAAATTAGCATTAGCTAGTGTGAGAAAGGCTTTCAGTTACTTAGAGGTTACCTTGAATTCCTTTGTGACCTTGCAAACTATTAGACACCTTCATCTTGGTGTGATCTTTGTTGGTCCACCCCTCCTGGGAAGGTTAATAATGGTCTGGAATTTCCTCTTTTTGTACACAATCTGTCTGACTGTTGATTGGTGGAGTCCAAACTCTTTAGAGATGGTTTTGTAACCTTTTCCAGCCTGATGAGCATCAACAACTCTTCTTCTGAGGTCCTCAAAAATCTCCTTTGTTCGTGGCATGATACACTTCTTCAAACATGTGTTGTGAACATCAGACTTTGATAGGTCCATATTCCTTTAAAAAGATAGGTTGACACCTGATTGTCATCCCATAGATTGAAAATACCTGACTCTATTTTCACCTTCAAAATGTCTGCTAAGCCTAAAGGTTCACATACTTTTGACACTCACAGATATGTGATATTGGATCATTTTCCTAAAAAAAATAAAAAAATTAGCATGTCTAATTTTTTTTCTCATTTGTTTCATTGGTTCTCTTATCTATTTTTAGGACTTGTGTGAAAATCTGAGTACAGAAGTTAGGCCAAATTTCAGCAGAAATATAAAAATTCTGAAGGGTCACCAACTTTCAAGCCCCACTGTTTGTCTACAATAATAATGTTGTCATTCATTATGTAGTCAGTTATGAAAAGTCAACATGTTAGAATGTCAAAATATAGTCCCCGGTGGTCCACCGGTGGCTTACATGCTTCCGACAGCTGCATTGGCATCTTCTAGATATGGCAGTAAGTAATGTGATGGTGAATTTCAGGTCAGACCTCTGAACCTTAGGTGTTTGGTTGAGTATATTTCTTTTAACCATACTCTCTTACTCTAACCCTTCCTCTAGTTCTTTATCCCTAACCCCCATAGCCTAACCCTAACTTTCCCCCTGCAGCCTAAATCAAACCACACCCCGTAGCCTAACACTAACCTTCCCTCAAAATATGGTATTGGACAATTAGGAGGCAATGAGCACACATTCAGACCATTTTCCAGCACATTGGGAATATCAACATCACAGATTTTTCCTCACATCTGATAGGGTGCACAGGATAATCTGCAATTTTGGGCTAACATGTTATGCTGTCATTTTCAAATGTGTGATCTGATAAAGTGGCAAGTAACAAAGTAAAGTGGTCACATTATTGATCACTTTACTTCTAACATTGGAACCCTTGTCCCTGCATGTGTCTTATTCCATTCATAAACTGTTTAATGCGCTGTATACCCCTAACAGTTAAATGCGCTCTATACCCCTAATAGTGATGGTGTGTGCCAGATGTCAGTAGGAGTGCTGGCTATAGTGGTAGTGGGAGTAAATAGAGAACAACTCGTGAATAATTGAATGAAGACAATACTTTACTGATTGATACCAAGCATATGGACATATATGACACTGATGGTAGTTAGTCTATGCCAGTGAGCCCAGTATGGTAATCTGTACTCAATTGGAGATATAAATTGTAAAACAAAAACAAAAAACAAAAATCAAAAATAAAACAAAAAGAAAAAATTAGATAAATAGAGCAGGATGCTGTAATAAAATATAGTCCAAAGTAAATGTCCAAAATGGGGGGAGCGAGCTCTGGAGACCCTTGAGTTCAGTCTACGAGTATGTCCGAGATAGCTGTGTAATAGCTGGTGTGGCGTCTTGCACTTGAATGATAATAGGTGCTGCAGAAGAAGCTCCTGGACATTCTTTACACTTGGTAGCAGGCCCTATATTTGGAGTCAATATTCTACTCTATGCAGGGCTAGATTACCAACAAAGCAGTACAGACAACATGCATTAAAGCCTTTTTTTTTCCTTTTTAGATTCTTTCAGTAAACTGCATATTTCTGACAGGCTTGCACATGCATTAGGATGCAAAGGGGTGGGGTGTAATTGACACTCTGCCAGGGTCAATATAGAAAGTGTAGCTGGAGAGGTACATGGCATATCCTGTGATACTCAGCACAGGAGTCTGGGGAGGATGTGTTAGATTCTGATTGGAGGAACTCATCACATGCTCCTCTGACTCATGGCAATCAAAAGCATCATGGGACTTAGCAGAATCTGAGGGAGGTTTCCTACTGGACTCCTCAGAGAATGTCACCTTCTGCTGCCAGCACTTGGACAAGTGAGTAATTATGACAAAGGCACCATCTATCTGGATTATACATTATAAACAGATGTTGGAGGATATTCCAGGATTATTGATCTCAATGTAACAAATTCATTTATTTAGGTTCATCTATTTATGTTGTATATAAATGTTTATAACTGTTTTTGCATTTTACATTTACATATTAAACAAAACAGGAGGAGCTTAACTGTTGTAAAAGAAACTCTGCCAGATTACTGGACTCAAAATCCCTCAAAACTGTTATATTTGTATTCTTGTTTCTGCATTTCCCGTATAATATATAGAAACACATTACTTAGAAAGAAAATATACTGGTACATAGATAATTGCTGTCTGTTGACAGTTTTCTCCTCTTCTGTGTGTAAGCACTTTATGGTGTAGATTATTATTGATGGTCATTCAGTTATGGGATGTACCAGATTGGCTTTTGCAGAAAATCGATCTCATGTAATGGATTCAGAAGAATAAGTGTGATATGTCCCTTTGGGCAGACTCAAAATAATTATCTTACCATGTGACTGGGGTGCTGGTTCTAATGTAACCCTGCTTATGTCCACATTAGGATTAGTGAGAAGATTTATCTCCATGTACTGTACATAAATTTATGTATGTTTGCATGTAAATATTTACTGTATGTGTGTATATACTAGGGGTGTGCACCGGCCACTTTTCGTGTTTTGTGTTTTGGTTTTGGATCTGGATCTTTCTTCGTGTTTTGGATCTGGATTGGTTTTGCCAAAACCACCCTTCCGTGTTTTGGGTTCTGGGTTTTGTGTTTTGGATCTGTATTTTTTTGAAAAAAAGCATAAAAACAGCTAAAATCACAGAATTTGTAGGTTTTTCTGCTCCTATGCTATTATTAACCTCAATAACCTTAATTTCCACTCATTTCCAGTCTATTCTGAACACCTCACACCTCACAATAGTGTTTTTATGTCCAAAAGGTTGCACCGAGGTAGCTGGATGACTATGCTAAGCGACACGAGTGGGCGGCACAAACACGTGACCCATCTAGGAGTGACACTGCAGTGGCAGACAGGATGGCAGTTAGAAAAACTAGGCCCCAAACTGTACATAATGCAAAGAAAAAAAGAGGTGCAAGATGGAATTGTCCTTGGGCCCTCCCACCCACCCTTATGTTGTATAAACAGGACATGCACACTTTAACAAATCAATCATTTCAGCGCCAGGGTCTGCCACACAACTGTGGCTGAAATGATTGGTTCGTTTGGGCCCCCACAAAACAAGCTGGCAATTAATGTGTCCCTGCACAAACTGGCTCTACGGAGGCAAGATGTCATCCTCATCCTCCTCATCCACCGATTCCTCACCCTCTTCAGTGTGTACATCCTCATCCTCACAAAGTATTAACTCGTCCCCACTTGAATCCACCACCACAGGTCCCTCTGTACGTTCTGGAGGCTGGTCTCCCTGGAAGAGCTGATAATTCATTTTGATGAACATCATCTTCTCCACATTCTGTGGAAGCAACCTCCTACGCCTTTCGCTGACAAGGTTCCCGGCTGCACTAAACACTCTTTCGGAGTACACACTGGAGGGGGGGCAACTCAGGTAAAATAGAGCCAGTTTGTACAGGGGCCTCCAAATTGCCTCTTTTTCCTGCCAGTACAGGTATGGACTGTCTGACATGCCTACTTGGATGCTGTCACCGATGTAATCCTCCACCATTCTGTCAATGGTGACAGTATCATATGCAGTGACAGTAGACATGTCAGAAATTGTTGCCAGGTCCTTCAGTCCAGACCAGATGTCCAAACTTGGTCCTGCCTGCCCTGCATCACCACCAGCGGGTTGCTTAGGATACCTAAGTTTTTTCCTGGCAGCCCCAGTTGCGGGAGAAAATGAAGAAGGAGCCGTTGACGTGTCACGTTCCGCTTCAGCTGACAGTGTGTTCACCAGCAGGTCTTTGCACCTCTGCAGGCTTGTGTCGGCCGGAAAGAGAGACACCACATAGGCTTTAAACCTAGGATCGAGCACGGTGGCCAAAATGTAGTGGTCTGATTTCAACAGATTGACCACCCTGGAATCCTGGCAAAGCGAATGAAGGGCTTCATCCACAAGTCCCACATGCCGAGCGGAATCGCTCCGTCTTAGCTCCTCCTTCACTTTCTCCAGCTGCTTCTGCAAAAGCCTGATGAGGGGAATGACCTGACTCAAGCTGGCAGTGTCTGAACTGACTTCACGTGTGGCAAGTTCGAAGGGCTGAAGAACCTTGCACAACATGGAAATCATTCTCCACTGCGCTTGAGTCAGGTGCATACCCCCTCCTTTGCCTATGTCATAGGTGGATGTATAGGCTTGTATGGCCTTTTGCTGCTCCTCCATCCTCTGAAGCATATAGAGGGTTGAGTTCCACCGCGTCACAACCTCTTGCTTCAGGTGATGGCGGGGCAGGTTCAAGAGTGTTTGCTGGCGCTCCAGTCTTCGGCACGCAGTCGCTGAATGGCGAAAGTGGGCAGAAATTTTTCGGGCCACCCAAAGCGTCTCCTGCACGCCCCTGTCGCTTTTCAGAAAATTCTGCACCACCAAGTTTATTGTGTGAGCAAAACATGGGACGTGCTGGAATTTGCCCAGATGTAATGCCCGCACAATATTGGTGGCGTTGTCAGATATCACAAATCCCCAGGAGAGTCTAAGTGGGGTAAGCCACTGGGCGATGATTTCCCTCAGTTTCTCTAAGAGGTTGTCGGCGGTGTGCCTCTTACTGAAACCGGTGATACACAGCGTAGCCTGCCTTGTAACGAGCTGGCGTTTCTGAGATGCTGCTACTGGTGACGCTGCTGCTGTTGCTGCGTAAGGTGATACATCTACCCAGTGGGCTGTCACAGTCATATAGTCCTTAGTCTGCCCTGTTCCACTTGTCCACATGTCCGTGGTTAAGTGGACATTGTGTACAACGGCATTTTTCAGGACACTGAGGACACTTTTTCTGACGTTTCTGTACAGTCTCGGTATCGCCTGCCTAGTGAAGTGGAATCTAGACGGGATTTGGAACCGGGGACACACTACCTCCATCAATTGTCTAAATCCCACTGCACTAATGGCGGATACCGGACGCACGTCTAACACCAACATAGCAGTCAAGGCCTCAGTTATACGTTTTGCTTCAGGATGACTGCTGTCGTACTTCATCCTCCTCGCTAAGGACTGTTGGAGGGTCAATTGTTTAGTAAAAGTAGTGGTGTTCCTACTTCCTCTCTGGGATGATGAACGACTCCCAGCAGCAGCAGCAACAGCAGCAGCGGCAGCAGTAGGCGTAGCAATGCAGGATCCTCCGGAGGAATCCCGGATAGGAGAGTCAGTCATGCCAGTGATATGGCCTGCAGGACTACTTCCGATCCTGACTAAGGAGGAAATTGACGAGGAGGGAGTTGACGGTGTGGTTTGCAGGCGCTTGGATACAACAGGACAACGGGATTTAGGTGTCCCTGGACTGCTTACGGTCTGAGCCAAAGTTTCTGAACTTGACAGTAACTTTTTATGAACGCGCTGCAGGTGCCGTATAAGGGAGGATGTTCCTAGGTGGTTGACGTCCCTACCCCTACTTATTTCACCTTTACATATGGTACATATGGCAAGACAGTTGTTGTCCGGATTTGGATAGAAATATTGCCAGACCAAAGAGGTGGAATGTTTGGTCTTCTGCCCAGGCATGACCGTGATGGGCTTTTTCATCCCATGGACAACAACTGTCTCCCCCGGAGCCTGATTTAAACAAACCACATCACCATCAGAATCCTCCTCGCCAACTTCCTCCTCAGCGCCAGCTACACCAGTATCCTCATCCTGTTGTACTTCAACAGTGACATCTTCAATTTGCATATCAGCAAGTGGACTGTGGGTGCTCCTTTCAGCACTTGCAGGGGGCGTGCAAATGGTGGAAAGAGCCACCTCTTCCCGTCCAGTGCTGGGAAGGTCAGGCATCGCAACCACCACCACACTTGGACTCTCCTTGGGGATTTGTGATATCTTCTTAGAAAGCACAGTTCTTCGCTGTGCTTTTGCCAGCTTAACTCTTTTGATTTTTTTAGTGGGAGGAGTGCTTCCATCGTCATGTGAAGCTGAACCACTAGTCATGAACATACTAGGGATCGACCTTAGCCGTTCCTTGCCACTCCGTGTCGTAAATGGCATATTGGCAAGTTTACGTTTCTCTTCAGCTGATTTAAATGTCTTTTTCAAGGTCATTTTCCTGAACTTTGCCATTTGGGATTGTATGTGCCCTCTACTATGACATTGGGCATCGGCCTTGGCAGACGACGTTGATGGCATGTTATCGTCTATGTCATGACTAGTGGCAGCAGCTTCAGCACTAGGAGGAAGTGGTTCTTGATCTTTCTCTATTTTATTTTTATCGGAGAAAGTTTGGTCCTCCATTTATGTTATATCGATTTGATATATACGTGCGGCTAAACACAGAAAATAATTTTTTTTTTGGTTTGGACTGGAGTGTACTTTGTGGGTTACAGCACCCTTTAACGGTCAAGCCAGCCGGCCCTTTACTTATGACACAGGCGCACTCTTGGCACTACTTTGTTGATGCACGTGCGGCTACTGCGCACACAATTCACAAACACAGAAAATAATTTTTTTTTGGTTTGGACTGGAGTGTACTTTGGGGGTTACAGCACCCTTTAACGGTCAAGCCAGCCGGCCCTTTACTTATGACACAGGCGCACGCTTGGCACTACTTTGTTGATGCACGTGCGGCTACTGCGCACACAATTCACAAACACAGAAAATAATTTTTTTTTGGTTTGGACTGGAGTGTACTTTCGGGGGTTACAGCACCCTTTAACGGTCAAGCCAGCCGGCCCTTTACTTATGACACAGGCGCACGCTTGGCACTACTTTGTTGATGCACGTGCGGCTACTGCGCACACAATTCACAAACACAGAAAATAATTTTTTTTTGGTTTGGACTGGAGTGTACTTTCGGGGGTTACAGCACCCTTTAACGGTCAAGCCAGCCGGCCCTTTACTTATGACACAGGCGCACGCTTGGCACTACTTTGTTGATGCACGTGCGGCTACTGCGCACACAATTCACAAACACAGAAAATAATTTTTTTCTTGGTTTGGACTGGAGTGTACTTTCGGGGGTTACAGCACCCTTAACGGTCAAGCCAGCCGGCCCTTTACTTATGACACAGGCGCACGCTTGGCACTACTTTGTTGATGCACGTGCGGCTACTGCGCACACAATTCACAAACACAGAAAATAATTTTTTTTTGGTTTGGACTGGAGTGTACTTTCGGGGGTTACAGCACCCTTTAACGGTCAAGCCAGCCGGCCCTTTACTTATGACACAGGCGCACGCTTGGCACTACTTTGTTGATGCACGTGCGGCTACTGCGCACACAATTCACAAACACAGAAAATAATTTTTTTTTGGTTTGGACTGGAGTGTACTTTCGGGGGTTACAGCACCCTTTAACGGTCAAGCCAGCCGGCCCTTTACTTATGACACAGGCGCACGCTTGGCACTACTTTGTTGATGCACGTGCGGCTACTGCGCACACAATTCACAAACACAGAAAATATTTTTTTTTTGGTTTGGACTGGAGTGTACTTTCGGGGGTTACAGCACCCTTTAACGGTCAAGCCAGCCGGCCCTTTACTTATGACACAGGCGCACTCTTGGCACTACTTTGTTGATGCACGTGCGGCTACTGCGCACACAATTCACAAACACAGAAAATAATTTTTTTTTAGGTTTGGACTGGAGTGTACTTTCGGGGGTTACAGCACTCTTAACGGTCAAGCCAGCCGGCCCTTTACTTATGACACAGGCGCACGCTTGGCACTACTTTGTTGATGCACGTGCGGCTACTGCGCACACAATTCACAAACACAGAAAATAATTTTTTTTTGGTTTGGACTGGAGTGTACTTTCGGAGGTTACAGCACCCTTTAACGGTCAAGCCAGCCGGCCCTTTACTTATGACACAGGCGCACGCTTGGCACTACTTTGTTGATGCACGTGCGGCTACTGCGCACACAATTCACAAACACAGAAAATAATTTTTTTTTAGGTTTGGACTGGAGTGTACTTTCGGGGGTTACAGCACCCTTAACGGTCAAGCCAGCCGGCCCTTTACTTATGACACAGGCGCACGCTTGGCACTACTTTGTTGATGCACGTGCGGCTACTGCGCACACAATTCACAAACACAGAAAATAATTTTTTTTTTGGTTTGGACTGGAGTGTACTTTCGGGGGTTACAGCACCCTTAACGGTCAAGCCAGCCGGCCCTTTACTTATGACACAGGCGCACGCTTGGCACTACTTTGTTGATGCACGTGCGGCTACTGCGCACACAATTCACAAACACAGAAAATAATTTTTTTTTTGGTTTGGACTGGAGTGTACTTTCGGGTGTTACAGCACCCTTAACGGTCAAGCCAGCCGGCCCTTTACTTATGACACAGGCGCACGCTTGGCACTACTTTGTTGATGCACGTGCGGCTACTGCGCACACAATTCACAAACACAGAAAATAATTTTTTTTTTGGTTTGGACTGGAGTGTACTTTCGGGGGTTACAGCACCCTTAACGGTCAAGCCAGCCGGCCCTTTACTTATGACACAGGCGCACGTTTGGCACTACTTTGTTGATGCACGTGCGGCTACTGCGCACACAATTCACAAACACAGAAAATAATTTTTTTTTTGGTTTGGACTGGAGTGTACTTTCGGGGGTTACAGCACCCTTAACGGTCAAGCCAGCCGGCCCTTTACTTATGACACAGGCGCACGCTTGGCACTACTTTGTTGATGCACGTGCGGCTACTGCGCACACAATTCACAAACACAGAAAATAATTTTTTTTTTGGTTTGGACTGGAGTGTACTTTCGGGGGTTACAGCACCCTTAACGGTCAAGCCAGCCGGCCCTTTACTTATGACACAGGCGCACGCTTGGCACTACTTTGTTGATGCACGTGCGGCTACTGCGCACACAATTCACAAACACAGAAAATAATTTTTTTTTGGTTTGGACTGGAGTGTACTTTCGGGGGTTACAGCACCCTTTAACGGTCAAGCCAGCCGGCCCTTTACTTATGACACAGGCGCACGCTTGGCACTACTTTGTTGATGCACGTGCGGCTACTGCGCACACAATTCACAAACACAGAAAATATATTATTTTTTTAGCACTTGGGGGGAGCACCCCTGATGGACAGAGCACCCCCTGGACAACACTACAGCACCCCTTTAGGACTGGGACACTGCACAGGACTTTGGAGTGGACACAGCCCCTATGGAGAACTGACTGCACAACACAGTCCAGCCAGCCCCTATGGACTTTGAAGTAGTGGACACAGCCCCTATTAACAACAGCAGCACAGCACAACACAGCCAGCCCCTATGGACTTTGAAGTAGTGGACAACAGCAGCACTACACTACACTACACTACACAGCACTAACTCCCACCCTCCCTCTTCACTGTCCACAGCCGAGTGAGAAAATGGCGCCGACGCGGGTACCTTATATAGGATCCAAAACCCGCGAGACTCGGAAGGCGGGATGATGACGTTTTGCCTCGATGTCAGATCCGAGTCAGGCGGGAAAAGTCGAGCCTGACTCGGATCGGACTCGGATCGGGGGGGCTCGGGGGGGTTCGGATTTCAGAAATCCGAACCCGCTCACCCCTAGTATATACATATATATATAAATACTGTATATATATATATATATATATTGTCGAAGCTGGATTAGTGGCTGAGACAGAATCAGCGTAAAAAATTAGCGTGCGCGATGCCATCTTGCGAATGGCAGCTAGACTCCATTTTAGAAACAAGAATCTGCAAGACGCCATTTTGCGACCAGCGCCATTTTAAGTTGCAACTCACGAGCTAAGTACAGATGGCAATGTTTTTGATAATCTTTTTAGAAGCCATGACAGGCCCATTCTGGGGACAACCTTGCATAGAGAAATACCAAAACAACTAGAAAAACAGCCTCCTGAGAAAAGTAAATAGAATAGACAATACACCAGAATACTGTGAATGTTTTACATACAAATTGGGAATCCCTGTATATAGACAAGTATAGTTGTGGCAATTGTAATATAATCCAGACATTGATCTACACAATTGAATTTGTCTGAATCCTAAACAGGTTTTAGTCTCACTCCCAGCCAGAATGGCCTCCACATTGTTTGAGAAGTGAAGCTCACTGCCCATAACACATTTGCATTGCAGTTTGAAACTGCTAGTAAGGAATGAGATATGTATATATATATATATATATATGTTAAATCCATCATAAGTAGAATCTCATGCATATACACAGCACATTACGTGCAGTTGCGCTGCTAACATGACTCACAGTAGCGAATATCCTCCATGCGAACGCTGTTTATAAGCTGCATGCGTGCACATCTGCCCCAAATCAGATAAACCTAACTAGCGTCTTTTCTAATATCCCTAATACTTACATAATGCACACTTACACAAAAGGTTCCATAGCTATAAAGTAAAAGATCCAAGTTTTATTCATTTATTACAAATGCTGTGAAATAAAGACTATTTGTTATCTAAGGTTTAATACATGATAAATATACCGTGTTTGGTATTTTACTGATCTGCACTTTATCCACAGCTTTCTGGTATCATCGGTGTGAAGATCGGAACATGCGTTCACAACTTATGGACCGTAAAGACATAAAGAACCAAAATGTACTTTGTAAAACCAACAGTCTAGATTTGCATGAGGTGGGAAAACGAAGGCAACCAGCTGTTGGAGGCTGGACTGTGGCCATTTGAATCAACCTGCTAAGTGCCTTGTAACAAACGCACCGTGAAGGAGAGCCAATGGAATAGCAACAAAACCTCTCTTTTGTTCAGTTTATTTCTGGGGGGGTATAAATATGTGTGTTCTGACCCTGGGTTTCTAGTCTATTCTGCTGATTGCTGATTGATGGAGGTCTCTTTCTGATGCCAGAATCTGGTCCCAGAGCGCTTGCGTATGTATGACTGTATCTTGGGTCTGTATAATTTCTTTGCGCTAAATTGTACTTAGATCACAGCGTGTATTATCTGTACTTTGGTTGAATAATACTTTGTGCTTTGGAAACACATGTTCAAGGTCTAAGGTCTTTATTTTACTGTATGACTGCGTACGCAAATAGCGTAAATCTTAGAGGTTATAGGCAGGTTGTAGAAGGTATAGGTAGGAAGGTATATAGCCAGTATCCTTAGTTGGGGGCTCATAGTGAAGTCACTTACCTAATCACATGATATATACACGGATATCTATATCTCAGCAAAGGGTGGAAAGTGGCCACAAGCAGTCTTACCTGCAACCATTCGATGCTGAGAGATCGCTACCCGTTATTGTGTGACCAAGAGACGCTGACTAGAATCCAGGGACAAGAGAGGAAGAAGTTTGTTTTCCTTTGTTGATAGTATTTTGCATTTAAAAGGGGTGTCACAGTATTGTGCATGCAGCTAAGTCGCATTTTTGCGTGCAATAGGGACGTACTTTTGCGTACACAGCTAAGGGTACGTCATCCGATTGTGTGGTAGTCGCATCATTATGTATGCGACTAGTTGCACAATAGCGTATACGCATTTTCCGGTTGTGCTGCCACGTGTTTAAACAAAGCCATTGAGTTTACATTAGCAATTGTTGCTAATATCTGGGTTAACGTGTATTTTTCTGCACAGGAAAAAAGTGTGTATCAGTGAGTATTTGTTTAGGGTGTAACACGTGACCTAAATGTTAGGGGTATCGTAGGACCCTTAAGTGCTAGGCGCAGGAGTTGGCCTAGTGATTCGGTAGCAGCTTACCATTTACTTTACACAAAACAGGTGTATGGGTTGTTATTTTTGTTAGGGTTCAGCCCCCAGCGTGATTATAGCGTTCAGTAATCAATGTGTGTGATCTGTTAGGCTTATTTGAACACTATAATTGAACCGCATAATTTTGGTTAAATTGTGTTTGTGAGCTGGTGGGAGGGTGGACGAAATCAACTGGAACACAAAGGGTACTTTGCTGCCCCCTAGCAGTTGAAAGGTAGTCAAAAAGGGATTGCTGACAGAAGCGGCCTTTACTTCCGTAGGTGAGTGGAAGCATCTAGAAGTCCTCCATAGGACATACACCCTTTTTCAAAGGTGTCCGCAGGTAAGTGAAAGTATCTTAATTGTCTTTCATCAGTTAAAATTTTTATTGAAAATGTAGGAGTTGTCCCAAGATGGGAGCCATGCAAACAATAGTAATGTTAGACAATGATGCGCTGCTAATGGAAGCACCACTTGGATCGGCCCATCGTATTATGCATACTAAGTACGGTACTTATGCAATAAGGTATTGTGACGTATGGTTTCAAATAACGATGAAGAGTGTTAGACCGTTTCTCAGGATTGGTAGTTTTGATAAAGATAATGTCAGGGATCACATCTGTCTGATGCGTTTTCTAGTGAAAAAAGTTAAATATTATGAATGTTTAAAATTGTGGCAGGATGAAGGGGATGCGTGGCTTAAAAATGTGCAAGCGACACAAACTAGCGTTGCGAGCACATTGCCAGCAAATACACCTGCGGCGCTGGATTGCAATGCATGCGAGATGCAAAATGGCACGCACGTGCAACAAGGCAGCATTGCGGAAGGTATTGCCAGTAGTTCACATGTACCACCGCCACCTTATGTGTATGGAGGTGCAGATACAGTCATGAAAAAAACTCATAAAATGTAACAAGCAACTTGTACCCTCTCTTAAGCAACTATAAAGAAAATGTTTATGATGTATATGATGAGCCTATTGTTATGTCTGTCATTTCCCATGCTGTGCACATGTTAGATGCGACACCACGACAAGCTCAAGTGGTGCCACCATCTCCATCTGTAACAGCACAGGAAGTGTTAAACTCCTCTGCGCCCATGGAGGAAGTTGTTAATACTATACATTGCAGCAACAGATTAAACCCCCAGCCAGGTAATAAGGTCAAAGGTAGCACTGCGGCTGGTCTGAATCCCAGTTGGACAATCACTGTTCCGAATGGGAATGTGGATGCGAACGGAGTTGTACCTACAAGGGATGTGGTAATGCATTGTCCTTGGACAAGAGCAGAGCTAAATTCCATCATAAATGATTTCCCCAATCCCAAAAAGGAATTAGCCAAATGTCAAAATTTTTTGAGAAATTTGGGTAGTTCTCATGAGAACACCAATAAAGATTGGCAGGTGGTGTTAAGGGCCTGTCTGCCATGCAATATCAACATGACAAAATTTTTATCACGGATTGTGTATAGGATGGTGACGTTCCTTTAACAGACCAAGTAAGCCAAGGTAATATTTCCCGCATTATAACTCAATTGGGTATATATTTTCCAGTAGTAGTTAACTGGAACAAAATTTTCACCATAAAGCAAAAGGAAAGCGAATCTGCAGAAGATTATTGTGACCGGGCTTTGCAGGCTATCACCCAGTACACTGGGTTAGAGGATATTAAAGATAGCATTCACCACAGGGGAATGATTGTCACCATACTCATGGATGGCCTTAATGAGAACCTAAAAACACGGGTTCAGACCTCACAGCCTGGCTGGAGGGGAATCACAATAGATACCCTCATAGAATCCGCCACAGAACATGATAAAAACATCTCAAAGAAGAAAGAGACCCAGGGTGAGAAACTAATGGCTGTCAGTATTCAAGCTCTGGAAGGAATGATGGTAACATCACAGCCAGCAGATACACCTGCACCCACACACACACCTGCACCTGAACAGTTACACGCCCTCACTAGTCCCACACCACTGCAAACACAACCCTATCCCACTTACCCTGCACAACCACAAGTCCCATACTCTCCACAAACTACATATCCCCAATCATATCCTTTCCCTAAGTATCCTTACCAATACCCACCACCTCTTCCTGCTCCACAACTCGCACAACAACCCTTTTCTTCATCCAATCCACGAACGAGTTTTAATTGTAACCAGCCAGGACATGTAAGTAGAAACTGTATGGCAAAAAGGGTAGGACCCCCAAATCAGGGAAAACCTGGATATCCCCATAAGGAATATGCACAGAGACCAGCAACTGTCCAACAGGCACCAGCTCCAATTGTGGCCGTTAATGCTTTATTGGAGAGTGGGAGCCAACACTAGGGGTCAGGTCATACCTGTAGTTTACAGATAGTCAGGTTAATGGGAGGTACTAGGGAAGAGCCAGTCATGATGGTTGATGTAGCTGGTACTAAATATCCTTTTCTTGTAGACACAGGGGCGACCAGGTCAGTGATAAAATCTCCCATTAATTTACAGGTAACCAACAAGACCGTACCAGCAATGGGCATAACAGGTAAAGTGCAACATTATCCTTTAACAAAATCCACAGAGGTTACTATCGGGCCATTGCATAACAGGCATTCTTTACTTCTGGCTGCTGCGGCTCCTACTAACCTACTGGGACGAGATTTGTTATGTAAGATGGGATGTGTCATATATTGCACCCCTGATGGTGTATTTCTAGATATCCCAGAGAGAGTTGCGCACGAGGTGAGGGATATGTTGGACACTCCCCAAAGGATAATGTATCACTCTTCCAGTGTAAATGGAAATCCATCTCAGGTAGATCAAATGTTATCCCAAATTCCCGATTCACTTTGGACCAAGGATGGATAGGACACTGGATTAATGGCAAACGTAAGCCCCGTAATGGTAAACTTAAAAAACGGTAGGCAAGCTCCAAAAATTCCTCAGTACCCACTAAAACAGGAGGTAGAATTAGGAGTTTATCCAATAATTGAACGATTATTACAACAGGGAATTTTAGTTCGTACAGCTAGTGTAGCCAACAGTCCCATCTTCCCGGTGAAAAAGAGTGGTGGGAAGGGTTACAGGCTGGTACAAGACCTTAGAGGTGTTAATAAGGTGGTAGAAAGCCAATTTCCCGTAGTGCCAAATCCAGCTGTCATTCTTATGCAGATCCCACCAAATGCAACCCATTTCACTGTCATTGACCTCTGTTCTGCTTTCTTCTCTGTACCTCTTCATCTTGACTGTCAGTACCTTTTCGCTTTCACATATAGGGGTATACAATACACATGGACATGATTGCCCCAGGGTTTCATAGACAGCCCCAGTATCTTCTCCCTACACAGGACACCAGGACCAGAGGTATACTTAGATCACAGCGTGTATTATCTGTACTTTGGTTGAATAATACTTTGTGCTTTGGAAACACATGTTCAAGGTCTAAGGTCTTTATTTTACTGTATGATTGTGTACGCAAATAGCGTAAATCTTAGGCAGGTTTTAGAAGGTATAGGTAGGAAGGTATATAGCCAGTATCCTTAGCATAGCGCTCGCGAGCGGGTCTGAATCAGCCCCTATGTACTAAGCCTTGGAGAGAGATAAAGTGGATGGTGATAAAGTACCAACCAACCAGCTCCTAAATATCATTTTTCAAACACAGCCTCTAAAATACAGTTAGAAGCTGATTGGTTGGTAATTTATCTTTCTCCAAATCTTAGTACATAGACCCTCATCATTTAAGCTATATCATTTGTATTTACCTTAGCATCAATTAGATTAATTGTGGTAATCTTGTTTCTGGTAACACAAGGCTACATACAAACAGTAATATTATAGTAACAAAACAGTCACCTGCTACACTAAGTCACTCTGTATAATAAAATGTTACCTTTTCACAATATCATTGCACTGAGCAGCTTGCTTCAGAATGCCTGCAGTGAAGATAAATGAATAGAGGGTAATATTTCACCATGTTATTGGCAGATTCTATAGGTGATATGGGTACCAGCGCTGTGTGAGGCCAGTCCACTTGGTAGACCACTAAACCAGATATTAGGTTAATTAACCAGGCAGAACAGGTTTACAGGATGACACAGGGTTAATGCAGCAAATATGTATAACAGGTACACAGTGCAGATCGATTGTATGTACCAGATCCAGCCAGGGATGTATAGGGGAGCATAGGTAGTGTGTGACAGATGATGTTTCTGTGCACACAGTGGTGGCAGTAGAATATGTATGCTGGTTCTGCAACCCACATTTATGCAGAAAGATATTCAGTTCATGTGATGTCAAACCTTTGGTAAACATATCAGAAAGATTATTCCCACTAGCCAGATGTCTAACTGTGATCAAAGTGCCAACTGTCTTATTAAAGGGTGTCTTAATATGCTTAGAGTGACCATGGTGTTTGCTGCTGTAAGATAAGTTGATTGCACCTTTATTGTTACATGTAAAGCTGATGGTATTATCAGGACCTAGAAAAATCAGTTCAGACAAAGGGGTCTATTCATTATGTTAATTATCAGGGTCCGAGCAGACCCCATAAATTAACATACTAACTCGCAGTGAGCACTGGAGGAATTCATCATTGCTCCGGCATGTAGACAGTTGATACAAAAATCAGCTGTCTCCCTGAAGTGGTTTCACTGATTCACTGTTCACGCAGGCGCACAAAGCCCCGGCGTCCTGCAGTAGGAGCCGGACAGGGACGGAGGGTTCCTAAAGGATCCCTCTTCACAACCTGGGACTCCTTCCCATAGGCAAGGAGCAGAGTGAGTGCTGAGTAAGGGAGTAAACGCCATCTGAAGATGGCAAATGCTCCCACAGTCAAGCTCCTAAAATATTGTAATTTTGGAGCTTGATGAATTTCTGTCCCCATACAAGTGTATGGAGACAGTGGGCCACATCACAAGTGAAAGGTAAACAGGAGATACCTGTGATATCTCCTGCATTACCTTTTTGATCAATGGCCCCAAAACTTAATTTCTACAAAAGCAGGTGAAAATGTTAATTTTCATCTGTTTTTATAGAAATTAAGTAATAATTACTAGATCCCATAGACTCATTCAGCCATAATGCCTCTTTGGCTGATTTTGTGAGTGCTATATACTCAGCCTCAGTAGTAGACAAGGCAATTTCAGGTTGTTTTCTGCTAGCCCGGCAGACACCTGCGCCTGCTAAGGTAAACATGTATCTCGTGTAGGAATACAAACAAAATAATGTCTATGCACCAACTAATGTTAGGATCACTGTCCAATCTGTAAGAATGTCTATCATCCTCATCTGATCCCAATCAGCATCACAGTAAGGTTGTAGATCTACACTTCTAGTTTTCCAAAGCATTAGTTTTAGGGAACATGTGGCTTTCAGGTACATTGCTCTGGATATGCTTAAAAGCAATTAAATTCTCTTTTCCAGGATTGATAGCGAATGTGTTCACAAGGGTCGGAAGTTACTTAATTGAGTGTTTTTAGAAATAGCAACCAATCAGATTCTACTTAACATATAACTAGCTTCTAGAAGATAATAGCTATAATCTGATTGGTTGCTATGGGCAACATCTCCACTTCTAAAAACTCTCACTTTAGTAAATATACAGACAGTGAGACTATGCAGGGCATTCTATCCTAACACATGCAATTGAATGCATCTTTTCATCCTAAAGCAATGTTGCCATTTTTTCTTTATCACCAATAAACATAGAAATGTAACAATTAAATGTTGGAAATTATATTACTCAGCAAAATGCATACAATGTAATTTAAATTAATTTGTCATTACAGCAAATGTAATTCTCTGCACATATGCAAATAACCACAATAAGCACAATAAAGAAAGGTGTTAACACTTCTGTCATTGTAGTTGTTGCTACAGGCGTCTGTTATTGGGAGTGTGGAATGAAATTGCTGACTGTATTGCAGGAAAGTTTTCACTCTAATATGACCACCAGCTGAGCTGTGAAACTCTGGTACATTGCCTGTGAATTTCTACACCAGACTGTGTGAGGCGTACAATATGTGTGGCTGTAGGGGACAGAGCTTCTGTATGCAGTACTTATTACAATGGGGGATATACTAAAAGAAAATTATGTAAATCAAGCTTAGAGAAAATAATTACTTTTTCCAGCAAAAAGCTCAACAGAGCATCTGATCAGTTCTTGACATTTTGAGTCGAATTTTTATTTGTAAAATAATGTAGTATTCATATGAGTCTATTATTCTTGCAAATCTATTATCCATGGATAAAATTTATATCTATCTATCTATCTATCTATCTATCTATCTATCTATATATATATATCTATATATCTATATATATATATATATATATATTAGAGATGAGCGGGTTCGGTTCCGAGAGAACCAAACCCACCCGGATTTTGCATATCCGAGTCGGATCCAAGCCGCTCGGAGGCTGCCGCCTTGCTCAGATCTCGAAACCAAAGCAAAACCATAGAGTCAGAAATCTTGTGGTACTCGAGCTTTCGTCTCTATGATCAATGTAGTATATAAGGGACCACGCGATGGACGCCATTTCCACTACGGTTGTGGAGACTGAATAGGGAGGGTGGGTAGTGTAGGGCTGGGAGAGGTGCTGGTGCTATCTGCTGTGTCCTGGGCTGGTGCTGATCCATTCTGGTCTCTGTCTGGTCAAGGTGCTGTCACTGTCACTGTGCTGTCTCCTGATCCATTCCGGTCTCTGGTCACGGTGCTGTCACTATCACTGTGCTGTCTGCTGATCTATTCTGGCCTCTGGTCACGATGCTGTCACTATCACTGGGCTGTCTGCTGATCCATTCTGGTCTCTGGTCATGGTGCTGTCACTGTCACTGTGCTGTTTGCTGATCCATCTGGGCTGTCTGCTGTGTCCTGGGCTTGTGCTGTGTCTATCTCTGGGCCCAAGTTCTGGACTCTGAAGAAAAAAAAAAGTAAAAATAAATCAAAGTGTATTTTATATTTTTCTGTGTGTGCTCATGGGTGTTAGGATTAACCACAGTAGCGCACAAGAGCCAGCCAGCAACACACGTTGCAACCTTGTGCTGCCTGACTACAGTCATGCTCCAAAAAACCCCAATAAAAGTGTCTTATATTTTTTTCTTCTGTGTGTGCGTTCGTGTTAAGCTTAACCACAGTAGCGAACAATATCCAGCCAGCAACGCACATTGCAACAACCTTCTGTTGCCCGACTACTGTCGTGCTCCAAAAAAAAACAATAAAAGTGTCTTATATTTCTTTCTTCTGTGTGTGCTCGTGGGTGTTAGGCTTAACTGCAGTAGTGCACAATATCCAGCCAGCAGCGCATGTTGCATCAACCTTGTGCTGCCCGACTACTGTCGTGCTCCAAAAAAAAGTAAAACCAATAAAAGTGACTTATATTTTTTCTTCTGTGTGTGCTCGTGGGTGTTAGGCTTAACCGCAGTAGTGCACAAGAACCAGCCAGCAACGCACATTGCAACAACCTTGTGCTGCCCTACTATTCTTGTGCTCCAAAAAAAAAAACAATAGAAGTGTCTTATATTTTTTCTTCTGTGTGTGCTCATGGGTGTTAGGCTTAACTGCAGTAGTGCACAATATCCAGCCAGCAATGGATGTTGCAACAACCTTGTGCTGCAAAACTACTGTCGTGCTCCAAAAAAAGTAAAACCAATAAAAGTGTCTTATATTTTTTTCTTCTTTGTGTGCTCATGGGTGTTAGGCTTAACTGCAGTAGCACACAAGAGCCAGCCAGCAATGCACATTTTATTCTTGTGCTGTCCAACACCAGTCGTGATCAATTGGTGCTCTGGGCCAATCTCTTCTGGAGCTGACAAAAAATATAAATCATCATTTGTCTTTTTTTCTAATATTTTTGTGTGCGTACCTTGGCTACTATATTGGTGATTGTGAAACTGCAGAAAATATGGAGGGCTGTTACATGACAGGAGAGCAAGGCCAGGAACCACATGTTGTAGCTTCCGCCAGCAGTGCAAGGCCATCAACTTCCTCTTCCTCTAGGAAGGCCCATGCCCCAAGGCTTAAGTCATGCCATCGATATGGTAAAGCAAGTTTTACTGAAGTTAAGAAAATAAAATTGGGATATTTGCCTTTAGATAAACAAAAAATTGGCAATATGCCATTCACTACACGAAGTGGCACTGAAAGGATAAGGGCTTGGCCTTCTTTCTTTATGAAGACTGCTGATTCTGATAGCTCTTCTGCTTGTAGTAGCTGTGGTGGTGGCCCAATTAAAAATGTGAAAATCATTAAGACAGCTCCAGAAAAACCAACTGTGTGCCCTGAGAAATCGAAATCACAAATCCCCGAGGAGAGTGCAAGTGTGTCTGCGGTTGCCATGTGTGAGCACGACTTAAATATTAGTGTACTGGAGGATCCTCCAAGTTCCAACATTTGTGTGCCCTCTGTAAATGTGGGGAAGGGCAGTCAACATCTTGCACATGTAGTCATTGAGGAAGTTTCTGTGGAATTGCTCATGGAGGAGGAGGATATTTTGGTAGTTGAAGGAGCTAAGGATGATGAGGATGTTGATGATGAAGATGTTAATGATGAGGATGTTGATGCTGAGGATGTCCTTTGTGTAAGTAAGGCAACAGCTGTTGCCCATGGTTTGAAAAAGCCAAAACCCATTGTTGTCATGCCGGGACAAAAGTAAAAAAAAATCTACTTCTCATGTGTGGAATTATTTCCATCCTGATCCAGGCAACAGTTGTCAAGCCATATGTGCCCATTGCCATGTAAGAGTGAGTAGAGGGAGGGACCTGAACCACCTAGCAACCTCCCCCTTGTTACGTCACTTGGCGCGCATTCATCAAATATCAAAGTGTATGTCGCCAAGTTCCAAAACTCAAAATGTAACAAGTCCAGTGTCACCTACCTGCTCCCTTTCTGTGAGATCCAAGCACCTTCGATCTCCAACACCAACTCCTGCATCATCAACATCATCATTCATCATCGGAAGTAGTCCTGCTGCATCCAATGTTGGTATTCGAAGCATGATTGACTCCTCTCCTATTTGTGATTCCTCAGAAGGATCCTTGATGACTATGCCTGTTGCTGCTGCTGCTGTTGCTGTCAGTGGATCTTCATCCCAGAACGGGACCAGGAAGAAGACAACTTGTAGCTTATCCTCAAAAAACAATTAACTGTCAAACAATCGTTTGCAAGGGCAAACAAGTTTGACAGCAATCATCCATTTGCATACCATATTACTGACGCTATAACATCTATTCTGGTATTAGATGTGCATCCATTATCCACTATAACTGCAGTGGGGTTTCAACAGATAATTAAGGTCGTGTGTCCTCGCTACCAGATCCTTTCTAGATTCCACTTTGCTAGAACAGCAATTCCAAGTCTGAACAAGTACATTAAAAAAAATAATGTCCTCAGAAATGCCATTGTGCCAACTTTCCACTTGACCACTGATATGTGGACAATTGGGACAGGGCAAACTAAAGATTACATGACTGTGACAGCCCACTGGGTAGGTGTATTGCCTACAACAGCCACAGCACCAGCAACATCTCCCAGAAGACATCTGATACAGAGGCAGGCTACTCTTTGTATAACTGGTTTCACTACAAGGCATACCACTGAGAACCTCTTACAAAAACTCAGGGAAATCATTGCTAAATGGCTTACCCCACTTGGACCCTCCTCGGGATATGTGATTTCGGACAATGCCACCAATATTGTTAGAGCATTACATGTGGGCGAATTCCAACACGTCCCATGTTTTGCTCACACAATTAATTTGGTGGTGCAACATTTTTTTAAAAAGTGACATGGTCGTGCAGGAGATGCTCTCGATGACCCGCAAAATATCCGGACATTTTAGACATTCAGCGACCGCTTGTTGAAGATTGCATGACCAGCAGGTACAGTTAAATTTGCCCTTCCATCAGCTGAAGCAGTAGGTAGTAAATCAGTGTTATTCTACCCTCTATATGCTTCAGCGGATGGAGGAACAGCAAAAGGCCATCCAGGCCTATACAATGGACTATGACATAGGCCGTGGAGGGGGAATGCACTTCACTCAAGTGCAGTGGAGAATAATTTCCATGTTGTGCAAGGTTCGCAAGCCCTTTGAACTTGCCACATGTGAAGTTAATTCAGACACTGCCAGCTTGAGTCAGGTAATTCCCCTCATCAGAGTTCTGCAAAAACAGCTAGAGAAACTGAAGGAGGAGCTGAAACGGAGCGTTTACGCAAAGTATGTCAGACTGGTGGATCAAGCCCTTGATTCACGTCACCAGGATCCATGAGTCATCAATCTATTGAAATCTGAAAAATATGTTTTGGCCACCATTCTGGATCTTAGGTTTAAGTCCTACCTTTTGAGTTTTTTTTCCAAAAGACCAAAATCTAAAACTATGCAAAGGGCTGTTGGTCAAAAAATTGTGAGCTGTAGCCGCAGCTGCATGTGAAACACCATCATCTCCTCCTTCAGTTTCAACAGCTGCCAGGAAAAACTAAATCTTCCTTACAAAATGCCTGCTGGTCATGCAGATCGTTCATCAAATAATTACATCTTATCAGGCCTGAGAGAACTACCAACTAGTGACATGTCTTCTACCGTGACTAAGTGTGATACGGTTTCCATTCACAGAATGATGGAGGACTATTTCAGAGATAACATCCTAATAGACATGTCAGACAGTCCCTTTCAGTACTGGCAGGAAAAAGAGGCAATTTGGAGTCCCATACACAAACTGGCTTTGCATTACTTAAGTTGCCCACCCTCCAGTGTGTACTCCGAAAGAGTTTTCAGTGCAGCTGGCAACCTTGTCAGTGATCGGCATAGGAGGTTACTACCTCAAAATGTGGAAAAGATGATGTTCATTAAAATTAATTACAAATTCAACGAAGATGACCTCTACCAACAATTACATAAAAAAATTACAGAGGCGCCTATGGTGGATTCCAGTGGGGATGAATTAATATTGTGTGAAGGAGAGGATGTAAACACTGATGGGTATGATGAGGATGAGGACAACTTGTAATGTAAAGCCAGTTTGTGTATGGGATCAGCTTGTTTTATGGGGGTCCAAACAAAACAATCATTTCATCCACAATTGGCAGTCCTTGTCACTGAAATGATTGGTTTGTTAAACTGTCCTGTTTTGTATACAACATAGGGGTGGGTTGGAGGGCCCAAGGACTATTCCATCTTGCACCTTTTTCCATTCCATTATGTGCTGGTTGGGGCATTGCTGCCTGACATTTTAAATTAATATTATGGTTGGGTTAGGAACCAATGAATTGTTTTTAAATTAATTTATGATCAATTTAACAGCCAGGGACTGGACCCAATGAATTGTTTTTAATTTAATTTATAATCAAATTAACAGCCAAGGGCTGCACCCAATGAATTGTTTTTAATTAATTATAATCAATTTTTCACCTGGCTGTCACTGTCATCAGCATAGCTGTGCAGGGGTGCTGTGCTCCTGTCTGTCGAGGGGCTGCTGCCCAAAATAAATGAACACATTTTTTTGGGTGCATGTCAGCCACACCTATCATCTGCATAGCTGCGCAGGGGTGCTGTGCTGCTGTCTGTCAAGGGGCTGCATGAATATTGCAATGAAAATCTTTTTTTTTAGTTATTGGTTTACAAAAAGTTTTTTTTTAATCTTAAACATAGCAGAAATTTTATCCTAACAACTTATAAAGTTATATGCTCTAAAAAACTAAAGCCTATATTTATAAAAAACTAAAGCCTAATTCGGCCAAAAGAGAGACTGACACCACAGCTAAACATAAGAGTCACCTTCTGGATGTGAATTGTCTCATTTGCATGGGGAAAACCCAACCCTCAGATGAGATGGATCTCAGCCAGTGGACAATGTTGAAATCACCATTAAAAAGTCACAATGTAAGACTACAGTGTGGAGAATCTTTCTTCACAGTCAGGAGAGGCCTCAGAGAACATGAAAAAGATGCTCTGGGTGCTGAACTTCAAGGGATTTCTCCATCATGTTCTGCAGTGTGGAAAGGTTTCATTCACATGTTTTCTATAAAGCAGTTCAAAGTTACAGCCTTCAAAGTGTCCGGTAATTCCTGGCAAAGGTGGGTGTTGTAGCCAAAGATTATTACAAGCAAAGGATTCATCTGTCCGGAATCTGTCTGGGAATCCATGGATCGTATTTGGCCTGAGTGCACTAAGACATCCAGTGATTCTGTCTCTGTGTTCTGTAGCTGACTTTATTCCTACCTGAATCACAAACTGAAATACGGAATAGTAAGTACAGACAACATGGAGGCCTTTGTTATTCTGCTGCCTGCAATGCCAACCAATACCTCCCAGACTATACTCACTGGGGGGACCAGGTCTTGATAATGACCATCCCCATCTGTTGCTAGGCCTTCTTCTTCCAAACCATCCATCCTGGACTTCCTGTCAAAAAAGGGTAAGCAGGGTACAGAAAGAGGAGCTAGATATCTCCAATGACATTATTTTTCTTCTATCATAGATGATGTGGAGAGATAAGAGCTTCAGATGTTGTACTTGGAACAGGGGCTCCCACCTATTTGGCTTCCGTCCAGACAACAGAGCTCTGTTCCTCAGGAACTGTCTATGCCTGAGCTGATAGGTAGGTATTCTCTGTCTGTTGGTAAACACCCTTCAGGAGATGGCAGCCCAGAATAACAACAACTATAATGCGTCCAAGGATAATAACCAGCCTGATCCCTTAACAGCAACATACCCCATATGGCCAACTCATAACATGACACCCAGTTTGCAGCCTCCTCTTCCTTATGACACTAATCCAGTTGCCATGGTTGATCAATCAGCCTTGTGTGGTCTACCTAATTTTTGGCTTTCTACATTCATTTATTTCACATATCTAAGATAAGTGGACAGTGGGAACAATGGCAATTTGAAGGCCACTAACTAACTTTTTTTAATGTCCCTGTACAGGTTGGGAAATTCTGTTACAGAACTGAAGGTTTGCAAAGGATTATTTAAGTCAATTGTCTATTTATTTTTGGAAAGGACGCTTCCTGGTCCCGTATTGGGATGAAAAAAATCAACTCCTAGCAAGCAGGCATGGCGCAGACACAACATAATACTTCAACCTTAGGTCAGAAATGTTCTGCTTGTTCACAATATATCTCATATGGTTAAGTGGACAGAGGGAACAATGGCAGTTTGAAGGCCAATAACTATGTTTTTTTTATGTCCCTCTACAGGTTGGGAAATGCCTTTATAGAACATTTGCAATGCATTATTTAAGTCAATTGTTTATTTTTGGAAAGCACGCTTCCTGGTCCCCAAGTGAGCTGTGAGGTGGTCAAAATTGACTATAAATGAGTGGAAATAAATGTTTTTGAGGTTATTAATACTGTAGGAACAAAAACGGCCCATTTTATGTGATTTTAGCTTTTTTTTTATTTTTAAGAAAAAAATCCAGATCCAAAACCAAAACACGAAAACAAAACATGGAGGAGAGGTTTTGGCAAAATAAATCCAGATCCAAAACCAGGGGAGATCCATATCCAAAACCAAAACATGAGGGTCGGAGCACATCTCTAATATATATATATATATATATATATATATATATATATATATGTATGTGAAGATTTCAGCACTCTCACAGCTAGAAAGCACAATATTGCAAATATTCCAGCATATAAATATGAATGTAGGAACTCACCAACAGATGCAGTTAAAGGTTTTAATTGCTTCCTTCAGGCTTACCAGCAATGTTTTGGTCCATAATCAGACCTTTTTTTAAGCAGCACAGCAGAAAAACAATGTACAGCTTAGGTACAGTTCTAGCTCAACACATACTGACCTATCTTATCCAGGTGGCTCCTTATATATCCCCTACATCATACAAGAGCCTGTAACCAGCACCACATGCATTCCAGCCCTTAGAATGCACAAACTGGAAGTGATGTCACTTCCCTTTCCATCCCAGCGCTTGTTACCAATATTACAAGCTATGCATAAAGAGGATACCAGGCATCAAATCACTTCAAATACACAATATATAACAGACAACAATTTAGATACCGTGGTCATTGTCTAAACAATGTTACTGCATCATTGCTGCGGCTTGCATCAAATCACAACCCCTATATGTCAATCAAGCAGCCACTTGTTCAGATACATAATAGAGGGGTAGAGAAGGGGCTAACTTAGATGGGGCATAACATATTAATAAACTTCTGGAGTCATAAACCATACATGCACATCAATACTAAGACTCATGTCAAACCATACCCCCTATATCAAACAAGCAACCACTTGTTCAGACACATAATAGAGAGATGGCAAAGAGGGCTGAGCCAGACTGTGCATACCAGTGTATTCAAATACAAAAGTGGACAATATCAATAGATTATAAGGTTGGAATAAGTAGCCAACTGGTTCACAAGCAGCATACATATACATAGCAATCCAACCAAATCTACATAGCAACCAGTAGTGGATTCTACCTTGTTAGATGAAGGGGGCTGCCACTGCTGAAAACCACTCACCCTGGCCAGGTCCCGGCACCTGCTGCATAATCGATCTGACAGGCGCTGGGTCCAGTGCATGCACACTAGCTGTGCGTTCTATGCTGCGCATGTGCATATCACTTCCAAATGACCGCATCGTCTGCAGCCCCAAGGAGCCGGGTAGGGCTAGCGAAAAAACAGAGAATCGGCTTCCTACTGGAAGCCGCTCTCTGCTAATAGCAGCCTGGACTGACAGTCCCAGGGGGAGGAGACGCCTCCCCCTGAGACTGCCTGTTGTTTATGTGACTGACAGGTAGCTCTTCCAATGGTAAGCCACTGCCTGTCACAGTATAGCCAGTGCAGTCATGGACTGCACTGACTACACTGATGTGGCGGATTTTGCTGGGGGGGCTGCAGCCCTGCTGCTCTTAGGCAAAATCCACCACTGATAGCAACAACAATATTTCACAACATATCAAACACACATAAGCTACTTATTCTAAGACAAAATTTAGTAAATACTTTTGGAAGGTTTTTCTAGATTAGTTTTTATAAATTTTTCATATGAATTTTTAAAAGAAAATGAAAAATGTTTGAATTTTTTTTTTATTTATTATATATTAATGGATACATATCAGCAGTGGAGTATTGCATAGTGTTCTGTCCAGAAAAAAATAACAAAATAAGGAAAAAATGGGAAAAAAAGAATTTTTCAAAATCAGTTTATCATCCGCCACTTCAGAAGCTACTGTGGTAAGAAGACACGTAACTTGTGCCTTTTAAGTCCCCTTCACAAGATTGTATCCAATTTAAATATCCAATGTGCTTCAAGTCTGCATAAAGCAAGTTTACTGTCATCACCCCTTCTAGGTGGTGGGACCCAATCAATCAACCTGCACCTAATTGATTAAATCTGATGTCCATTTTGTAGCCAGTGTTTAGCCAGTTTTATCAAAGGTACCGGTAATTAATGCCAGCCGAATCGAGCTCCTATGATTTGCCATTTGGTCCCTAAAGTTGTATATGGTAAGACCAACATAGGCAAGTCCGCAAGAACATGTAATTAAATAAATAACAAAGTCTAATGTGTAATGCAATCGGAACCTGATCACTTTGGCAACCCCACTGAGTGGATGGGTAAAAGTTGCTTCTTGTATCATAGACTTACAAGTCATGCAACTTGTACATTTAAAGCACCCTTTCTTAGATGCTCGTAACAGCAAATCACGTGGCTCCACAATTGGGTGACTCAAAGGGAACATTAATAGTTGCTTCAAGTTAGGTAAGTGCTGTGTGTCTTTTTTTAAACCAGGGTCTGTTGCAATGATTGGGAAATGGTATTTAAATGCCTTATGTACATTATTCAATCTATTATCGTACTGGCTTGTGAAGATCATTCTTTTATCCATAGCTGCATCCATGTTTAATAATGCTGTTGCAATCACCAGTCTAGCTTTCAATAGACATCTCTCAATAATTGTATTAGTGTATCTACACTGTTTAAAACTTTCTTTCATTTCTACAATCTGTCTTTCAGCAACCTTGCACTGTGTGTTGAAAGAAACGTAGCACATGCATAAACTGAGTGACGGGAGATGGGACTTTTAATTTGGGTGGATGATGGCTTGTTGAATACAAAAGAGTATTACAGTCAGTCTTTTTCCGGAACAATGTTCCATCCTGTTTATAGATGGTCATATCTAAGAAATGCATGGAGAATTTATCAATCCTAGCAGTAAACGTGACAGAGCTAGGCAATTCATTAAGGTACTTAAGCATGTCTTAAAACCTCTCCTCTTTATGCATAGATTGCAATTTTGTCAACAAGTGCTGGGACAGACAGGGGAGTGACGTCACTTTCAGTTTGTGCATTCCAGGAGCTGGGATGGACGTGGTGTGGGTTGCGGGTACCTGTGTGATGAAGAGGAGCTATAAGGAGCCACCTGTATAAGCTGGGACAGTATCTATTGAGATTGATCTATTCTATACCTATGCTGTACTTATGATATTTTGTTGTTTTGCTGCTCTGTTTGAAAAAGGTCTGATTATGGACCAAAATGTTGAATTGCTGTATATATATATATATATATATATATATATATATATATATTAGGGATGTGCACCGGCCATTTTTGTGTTTTGTGTTTTGGTTTTGGATCTGGATCTTTCTTCGTGTTTTGGATCTGGATTGGTTTTGCCAAAACCACCCTTCCGTGTTTTGGGTTCTGGGTTTTGTGTTTTGGATCTGTATTTTTTTGAAAAAGAGCATAAAAACAGCTTAAATCACAGAATTTGTGGGTTTTTCTGCTCCTATGCAATTATTAACCTCAATAACCTTAATTTCCACTCATTTTCAGTCTATTCTGAACACCTCACACCTCACAATATTGTTTTTATGGCCAAAAGATTGCACCGAGGTAGCTGGATGACTATGCTAAGCGACACGAGTGGGCGGCACAAACAAGTGGCCCATCTAGGAGTGACACTGCAGTGGCAGACAGGATGGCAGTTTGAAAAACTAGGCCTCAAAAAGTACATACTGCAAAGAAAAAAAAGAGTTGCAAGATGGAATTGTCCTAGGGCCCTCCCACTCACCCTTATGTTGTATAAATAGGACATGCACACTTTAACAAACCAATCATTTCAGCGCCAGGGTCTGCCACATGACTGTGGCTGAAATGATTGGTTCGTTTGGGCCCCCACAAAACAAGCTGGCAATTAATGTGTCCCTGCACAAACTGGCTCTACGGAGGCAAGATGTCGTCCTCATCCTCCTCATCCACCGATTCCTTGGATAAAACAGGAAAAAGGGATTTAGGTGTCCCTGGACTGCTTACGGTCTTAGCTAAAGTTTCTGAACTTGACAGTAACTTTTTATGAACGCGCTGCAGGTGCCGTATAAGGGAGGATGTTCCTAGGTGGTTAACGTCCCTACCCCTACTTATTTCACCTTTACATATGGTACATATGGCAAGACAGTTGTTGTCCGGATTTGGATAGAAATATTGCCAGACCAAAGAGGTGGAATGTTTGGTCTTCTGCCCAGGCATGACCGTGATGGGCTTTTTCATCCCACGGACAACAACTGTCTCCCCCGGAGCCTGATTTAAACAAACCACAACACCATCAGACTCCTCCTCGCCAACTTCCTCCTCAGTGCCAGCTACACCAGTATCCTCATCTTCAATTTGCATATCAGCAAGTGGACTGTGGGTGCTCCTTTCAGCACTTGCAGGGGGCGTACAAATGGTGGAAAGAGCCACCTCTTCCCGTCCAGTGTTGGGAAGGTCAGGCATCGCAACTGCCACCACACTTGGACTCTCCTTGGGGATTTGTGATATCTTCTTAGAACGCACAGTTCTTCACTGTGCTTTTGCCAGCTTAACTCGTTTGATTTTTTTAGCGGGAGGAGGGCTTCCATCGTCATGTGAAGCTGAACCACTAGTCATGAACATAGGGAAAGATCTTAGCCGTTCCTTGCCACTCCGTGTCGTAAATGGAATATTGGCAAGTTTACGTTTCTCTTCAGATGATTTAAATGTTTTTTCAAGGTCATTTTCCTGAACTTTGTCATTTGGGATTGTATGTGCCCTCTACTATGACATTGGGCATCGGCCTTGGCAGACGATGTTGATGGCATGTTATCGTCTATGTCATGACTAGTGGCAGCAGCTTCAGCACTAGGAGGAAGTGGGTCTTGCTCTTTCTCTATTTTATTTTTATCGGAGAAAGTTTGGTCCTCCATTTATGTTATATCGATTTGATATATACGTGCGGCTAAGGCGCACACAAACACAGAAAATATTTTTTTATTTTTGCTATAGAGTAGTGCACTTTGTGGGTTACACCAACCTTTAAGAAATGAGCCAGCCAGCTCTTTACTTATGGGACACAGGCGCACACTTGGCGCTGCTACTTTGTTGATGCACGTGTGGCTACTGCGCACACAATTCACAAACACAGAAATTTTTTTTTATTTGGTTTGGAGTGTACTTTGGGGGTTACAGCACCCTTTAATGGTCAAGCCAGTCGGCCCTTTACTTATGACACAGGCGCACGCTTGGCACTACTTAGTTGATGCACATGCGGCTACTGCGCACACAATTCACAAACAGAAAATATTTTTTTATCTGGTTTGGACTGGAGTGTACTTTGGGGGTTACAGCACCCTTTAACAGTCAAGCCAGCCGGCCCTTTACTTATGACACAGGCACACGCTTGGCACTACTTTGTTGATGCACGTGCAGCTTCTGCGCACACAATTCACAAACACAGAAAATATTTTGTTATTTGGTTTAGAGTGTACTTTGGGGGTTACAGCACCCTTTAACGGTCAAGCCAGCCGGCCCTTCACTTATGACACAGGCGCACGCTTGGCACTACTTTGTTGATGCACGTGGGGTTACTGCGCACACAATTCACAAACACAGAAAAAATATTTTGTTATTTGGTTTGGAGTGTACTTTGGGGGTTACAGCACCCTTTAACGGTCAAGCCAGCCGGCCCTTTACATATGACACAGGCGCATGCTTGGCACTACTTTGTTGATGCACGTGTGGCTACTGCGCACACAATTCACAAACACAGAAAAAATATTTTGTTATTTGGTTTGGAGTGTACTTTGGGGGTTACAGCACCCTTTAACGGTCAAGCCAGCCGGGCCCTTTACTTATGACACAGGCGCATGCTTGGCACTACTTTGTTGATGCACGTGCGGCTACTTCGCACACAATTCACAAACAGAAAATATTTTTTTTTTGGGTTTGGACTGGAGTGTACTTTGGGGGTTACAGCACCCTTTAACGGTCAAGCCAGCCGGCCCTTTACTTATGACACAGGCGCACGCTTGGCACTACTTTGTTGATGCACGTGCGGCTACTGCGCACACAATTCACAAACACAGAAAATATTTTTTTGGGGGTTTGGACTGGAGTGTACTTTGGGGGTTACAGCACCCTTTAACGGTCAAGCCAGCCGGCCCTTTACTTATGACACAGGCGCACGCTTGGCACTACTTTGTTGATGCACGTGCGGCTACTGCGCACACAATTCACAAACACAGAAAAAATATTATTTTTTTAGCACTTGGGGGGAGCACCCCTGATGGACAGAGCACCCCCTGGACAACACTACAGCACCCCTTTAGGACTGGGACACTGCACAGGACTTTGGAGTGGACACAGCCCCTATGGAGAACTGACTGCACAACACAGTCCAGCCAGCCCCTATGGACTTTGAAGTAGTGGACACAGCCCCTATTAACAACAGCAGCACAGCACTACACAGCCAGCCCCTATGGACTTTGAAGTAGTGGACAACAGCAGCACAGCACTGCACAGCACAGCACAGCACAACACTACTCTGCACTACACTACACTACACAGCCCAGCCAGCCCTAACTCCCACCCTCCCTCTTCACTGTCCACAGCCGAGTGAGAAAATGGCGCCGACGCGGGTACCTTATATAGGATCCAAAACCCGCGAGACCCGGAAGGCGGGATGATGACGTTTTGCCTCGATTTCAGATCCGAGTCAGGCGGGAAAAGTCGAGCCTGACTCGGATCGGCCTCGGATCGGGGGGGCTCGGGGGGTTCGGATTTCAGAAATCCGAACCCGCTCACCCCTAATATATATATATATATATATATATATATATATACAGATGTGTCCTGCTACATCTTTACTGATAGAGCTACAAATGTGCTGATGCATCGTGCCATGCATTTACCTGCAGTAGCATACATTACGATACGCTATGGTGCGCACTGCATCTCACCATGCAATGCTATGGAGGCGCATGTGCGAACGCAGTGTGCGTGCCCATTCGCAGGTGCACACCTCATGCCATGCGTGCCGGGATTTGGTGCATACAAAGCAACTATGTAGCTGGACACATCTGTATATATACTGTATATATATATATATATGCACTGAATATATATAAATTATATATATATATATATATATATATACTGTATATAAATAAATATATATATATATATATATATATATATAAAAAGATTAGGTCTATTTCAAGATCAGGTTAGGGGTGCAAACTTCTGGAGAAGATGGCAGCACCTTCAATGCATTAGCCAATTAGTAAATTAGTAGCACAGTAGTCAATGGCCTTGAAGCAAGTGTCCGCAGTTAATTTTGTTAGCACACAAATTAAACAAAAAATGTAAATAAATCCTAACCTGTCCGGATCTAACTAACATACAGTTCCCTCTCTCTAGGGTCCAACTCACCAAAGACACCATTTAACAAAGCAATTACAATCACAAACAATGGTCTCTCTCATTCTCTGCAGGCTTCAACCTGCTTCCCAGGCACTGAGAGATAAAGTAGAGATACTGACCCACCTTTTCTCAGCCTCTCATGGGTGGTTTGGCAATCAAAGTTGCTAATTAGCTACAAAACAGAAGCTAGGAACCTGTGGGCATATATATCTCCCTTTGACAACTCCCTAGTGTTTTTTTTTCATAATCTTTAAATAGTGTTATTGTGGCTGCTTCCAGTCAAGCCTTGTTAAGTGTAACTCACAAGCCAACCCTTGTCTAGATTTTACGCTCTGTATTTGAGAGGTAGTGTATTTACCTGCAATTTAACGGTGTGCTAGGACTTGCAGAGAATTGGGGTCCCTTGATGATGGGCCCCATGCACTAAAATAGGTAAGCGCTACCTGTATGTATAGTGTATTATATCAAGTTTCTATATTGAAATAGGAGAGTGGTGACAGCAACAGTTTAGCAGCTTCCACCTAAGCACCTCATTCTCTCAATGGCCATTATTGCAGCACAGCCACAGTACAGTGCAGCCAACAACCTAAATATGGCTCCTGAAATCATGAGGGAGAAACTTACAGATGTGTCCACATACATCTAGTCTCCTTGCATGTTAAGCAGCCGATGACACTGTAAACATAGCATTTTGCATAGAGCTATAACTGCAGTTGCACACAGAATAAATGCATACCGCATATCATTTTAATCAACATAAGCTGCTTGTGCATCCTATTTGCCGCATTTTAAGGGAAAAAAATTTGCATAAAACATGCTTGGCATTACCGAGTCACACATTACTCACGCATTATGTGTAAAATGACTAGTAGCGCATGGAGGATAATATGTAGGTGGACACATCTGTATATGCAATCCAAAACATGCGAGAGCCAACATTTCCAGGAAAACTATATTTTGCCTCGTTTTGAGAACAGAATTTGCTGGAAGAATCAAGTCATGACTTGGTTCAACTTGGTACCCCAAATTTTGGTTCTGTCAGATTTCTACGAATCAAACTGTTCATCTCATATGTATGTATTGCAGTTATTAGATAGATATCCTTCATAAAAATATTTTTAATACATTATGTCATATTATATTAATAAATTATATTAATAAAAAATTAATAAATTTAATTTAAATTTATATAAATAAATTTTTGCCCATGACAAACGTGCTATAAAATGTTTTTAGGTATAAATTTAGGATCTCATTGCCATGAACAGTATTTCTTGGTCCACTGGGGTCTCTGGGCCTGATTCAGAGCCGGACGCTCTGACCAGAGCGCTCGGCTCTGAATCAGGGCCCTCCTACCTAAAAATGGAGCGGGCTCCTGGCCGCTCGCATAGCTGTGGGTGACCACCCACAGCTTATGCGAGTGGCCAAAAAGATGGTCGCGATGGTCTTGACCCTGCGGTAGGGTCTCGCTGCCACAAGCCCAGGAGTGTTTTTGGCTCTATCAGAGCCAAAAGCACTCCCACTGACATCACTAGTGATGTCAGTGGGGCCGGCCCCAGATGGTAGGCGTTCCCATGGGAATGCCTCCGTCTGGGCAGCAACGCCCCTGGCACGCCCACAAAAGGGGGCGTGCTGTCACTCACCATCGACAGCACGCCCCCTTTGGTGCGAGACCCATAGCGACAGCTTGGCTGTCGCTATGCGGGTCTCGTGCTTGTGCACGACAGAGCTCCCTCCGTCATATGCATGCGCATTAGGGCACCATCGACCCGCTTGCGAGCGCACAGTGCTCGCGAGCGGGTCTGAATCAGGCCCTCTGTTGGGACACCTTTAAGAATAGGCTCATGGTGGCAGCCATGTGATATGGGGTTCCTTTGTTTCTGGTGGTTCACGAGGGAAGCGATGACTTGGGCAGACAGATGTCGCTGGACTGATTGACCATTATTGTAGACCAGGACTGGCTGCTTATGCTCTGGCTGTGGTTTTGTTGTGATGTGGACAGATATAATGCCTAGGTGGTTCTGGCTTTTCCGGTGTAGCTGGACTGTGTTTTATGTGACTCAGTGACTACTGTATCATACCGTTACAAAGTTTCTGTCCACTAGTGTCAGTATGGTTGTCTGGTGTGATCTGAACCATTAATATGTTTAGGCTTACTTTCATATGGTTTTATTTGAGATTGGAAAGTTATGTATGGTGGTGTTGCTGTGATTTGTGATGGGAGCATTGCCATGGCAGAAATGAGCTTCAAATTAGAATTGAGCTATGCTTAATAATAGTCTTTCTTAGAAGGGCATTGACTGACATAGCCCGTAACTGGGATTTCAGCAACTCCAGTCTGCTGGGTGAGTCGTCCATTTGGTGTGATAAAAGGAAGTAGGTGGTAACCATGGTAGGCACAGTTGGTCTAAGGGAGGCCACTTCTAGATTACATGACCTTATAGTTGTCGTCTGATCTTCTTGCTTTTCTCCTTGCCACTATATTAGATCTAGTTATAAATGTTAACAATAAACTTAAATAAATAAAATGAATAACCAATGTAAATCCCAATTCTTGTGTGAGTGTCATTTTTTTTTAGTTTTTGCCTTGTTAGCTATTGTCTAGTAGTACACAGCCTACATATGCCATTAAGGAGTTTTAGGAAATGTTATGTTTTCTTCATTCTTTGATGCTAACTTATAATGAAAACACATATTTTATTAAGTCCAACATAGCTTAGATAAATTTTAAGTAAAATCTGACAGATATTGCATGTTAAAAAATCCATTCTATACACATTAATAATTAGGTAAATATTCATTAACACTAAATGAAGACATGATGAATGAAAAATAATGTATTTATGTCTTCTGAGTAAGTACATACACCAGTGTGACATTTCTACAGTACAAATACACAAATGCTTTTCATTGCATACAAGGTAAGGACAAAAACTGCTTTTGCTTTGTATCTATTAGGGCATTTACTGTATATTCACATGTAGCTGGTACCATATACAGGGCCGTGACTAAAGGTTTGTCTCTATCCTGTGATCTGGGGGCGGTACCATCACTGCCCCACAGCACCTGCATTTGGCTTGCAGGGTGCCTGGAATGTTATCCTGCAGCCGGTAGAACTTCTGCAGAACTGTCTGAAGCATCCATAGAATGCTTCGGGCAGTGCTCTTCTTACAGTTGCCATGCAACCCTCTGTGTGATATCATGATGTCACATGTTCAGGGGGTGTGTCCAGCACTGGATGACACAGGGCCCTATATATAATACACAATTAACTAAGTGAAGGCTTATTTATTTTCTGTGCTAATATCTTAACTACTGTCTATCATACAGTAGCAGATATATTGGGTGATCAATTAATCGGCCAACATATCTTGTGTGCATTGTCCAGTGTGTACGAACGATATGTCTGTGAGCGTCATCATTCATAGACATATTGCATTGGCTGTGCTGCACAGCCGATGTCCAAAATATCTGCAGATATATCGGGACATCGGGCTGTGGGTACGGGCGGTCAGCCGACTGCCTGTACACTTGCAGCAGAGGCCATGGGAAGGGGGCTCAACACCCCCCCAGCCAGCGGGACCCACAGTCAGAAGACAGATGATGGATGTTCAGTGTTTATGAAAAACCATCATCAGCATATATATCTGCAGATCACTCGATTTGGAGATATATCAGTAATGTAAGTACCAGCTTTAGTCTTCAGAGTTTACCTCCTCTCTGTGATTTTCAGCTGTCAGTGCTATCCCACCTGTTCATCTTTTACCTATCATCTCTACACAGTTATACACTGCTCCTTCTATTGCCTTCGTCCCTCCAGCCCACGTGCAATCATTTGCTACATTCCTCTCAGGAATATCTTCTAGTTATTCCTGTTGTAATTTGCCTGTGTTAAAGTCCTAAAATACTTGGCCTTCAACCTCATTTATGTGCTAGTCTCCACAAATAGCCTTGGGGCCCAGTCCTGAATCCCGATCCTCACAGTGTTGTGACAGAGGATGCATGGAAGCCCTAATTTTGTTAGCCAATATATTTTTCTTCATTAGTTTAATTTATGTAAGACCTCAAATGCATCAATAAAATTAATATACTTTAATAGTATCACTTGGACTGCACTCTATTAATTTGATCTTAAAGTCTAATTAAACAGAGGGAACATTGTGGGAAAATAAGATCACAGTTCCAAACAAACTTTCAAAAGATGCTTTCTTAAATAATGAAAAGTGAAGCCAGGGCGAAAAAGAACATAAGATATACTGTATAAAATGAAGATGGAGTTGTTCAAACTCCAGTTACAACTATTCATACCTTAAATAACCTGCTCAAATGTAGGAATGACATGGCTGGCCACAGCCAGTATTATGCTTATTTATTCCAATTCTGGTCTTTTTCCTGTGATACATGGAGACTGAAAAACAAAAAAAAAGACGTAGCATCATTTCCCCTTTCCACCGCCCCCCTTCCATCACATACAGAAGTTTTTTTTAAGGCTTTGCATTCTGCAATGCATTTGCCATAATTCATAAAATTCACAATCCCCTATTTGCTTGAAATTCTAACTTATTAGATCAGAGTGGAGTACCGAACAAGTGGAGAAGGTGACCATAGCAACCAATCAGCTTCTATCTATCATTTTATAGAATGTACTTGAGAAATTATAGCTTGAAGTTGATTGGTTTCTATGGGTAACTTCTTCACTTGTCCACTCTTTAGAAGCTTTGGTTCATCTCCAACATGTATAGTAACCATATGCATAGGAGTTCAAGTTGCTGGAAAACAGCTGCAATGTCTACCAGCAAATGCATTACAGAGTAGGTAAGAAATAAAAGTCATTTTTGCACCGTGGGCTGGTACACAGTTTTTTGGATGCTATGGGATTGTACATGGTGCTTTGTGGGCCACTTGCTGGTACATCATGCAATGAAGGGCCACAGTCTTGTGTATAATGCTATGGGGGTAACAAGCTTGACGGAAGGCTTCAGGGGCAGAGGCTGTATACTATACATTTTTTGGGTAGGGTACAGTATAGATTTAATTCCACTGGATGGCGCTATGACCTATGGAACTAGTGCAGTATGCTATAGGGCACAGCATGGTATAACAGGAGAAGAAAAATTGGTAATGTATTGGGCAGTTCTATAGTGTCCATTATTAGGCATGAAGTTATACAGTATTTAGTTTACATATGCACACGTGACTTTCAAACTCTTTATTATAAATTTGGTGCCTCCTACCTTTTGGCCCTGGCTCCTAAATGTTATATATACATACTACTTGCTGCCACTAGGAATAACATATTTTATTGAATAATCCACTAGATGTTGTAATGATGATAATAATGATCCCTTACCATGAAAAGCCGTAGCATGAAAGATCTTGTTTGCTCTGTAGTAGTACTGTAAGTCAATGAAGGGAGTCTATTTTTTGTGGCTCCTCTATTTCAAAGATTAATTTCTTGTACATTGTGTTATTAATAATGCCAGAAGTTATATGCCACATTATTAATATTCCTGCACTTGTACAAATTCATTTATAGTGCAGTGGAACAGTTGCATTAATTTGCATTACAATGCAGACATTATAGGTCTCTTCAATGTTTATTTTCCACTACAATAGATATATACATATAATTTATTGCACTGTTAAGAAAATAAGAACAGCTGGAGACTTTTAGAATTAGGTCTTATCTAATATAAACTAAATTATTAAAGTAGCATCTAAATGTTAAAATACATGAACAAAACCGGTTAATACATTTTCATTTTTAAATTAGACTCTTCCTGCACTTGGCAAATGAAGACAGAATGGCACTTTGGCAAAACATTTTACCAAATGAAGACAGGATGGCACTTTGGCAAAACACTTTACCAAATGAAGACAGGGAGGCACTTTGGCAAAAGCACTTTACAAAATGAAGAGATGTGTTTTTTAAGTAACTGGTCAGGGAGTAAATTATATGTACAGTATGTGCTCCTGGGGATAGACTACAAGTACCCCGCACCGTCCTGGTGTGGGGTAATTGACTCAGCTGTGGCCGCGCTCAGTCTCTGCCTATCTGGAATTTTCCAGCCTCCTCCCCAGCTCTCTCCATTTGGATGGCTTTCCATCCATCCAAGCCAGACAGGGAGCTACCGCACCAGAGTATCCTGAGAAGCCTGAGGCTTCCACGCTGGTCAGTAACCACCTGTTCATTCAACCATATACCGTAGCGCCCGACGGGGCGATCTACAGCTACATCTAGACACGGTTGTTGTGTCACTTTCTATACCAGCTTCACATTACTCACATATTTGGATACCTCAGATGGATACATTTATACCAGTATGGTGAACACATTGTTCTAACTGTTTGTACAAGGTACCTTCTTCAATTTATGCCGAGTGCTTGTGAACTGTTACACTTTACTGTATACAGTCTTACAGACTGTTTTATTTTTCCGGATACAGCACAATTTGATTTATTCAACCATTTAGCATTCTTATTCCAATATTCATCTGATCCTATATTGACTTTGTATATGTTTTTTATTTTTCTTCTTTTTGTATGATTCAATTGTCTCTTCATTTTTATATATGTATTCCATGTAATTTTATTTTGCTTCTTGATTATTAAAATTTTATATTTATACATTCCTATATACCAGCACGGTATTTCCTTCTTTATTTTCTGTGTGGGGGTTGCAATTTTCCCCTGTTTGTTACTTACAGCTGCAGGTACATGTTTTAATTAGCAGTGTGCTCTTTAAGCACTTGGATTTCTCTATTTCCTCTTTGCGTACAAATTAAACATATCAGAAAACCATTTGTCCATCTCCATCTCTCTGGTGTTGAGGGATTTAGAATATTATGTGTAAATTTATTGTTCCAACATGAGAATGTGTACAAGGTCTTTATGTTGGCATTGCACATGTTCATGTGTTCATAATGTTTACATTGAATGCAGACATTCAACATTTCGACACTGATGTAATGTCTATCTATCCCTAACCTTAATGGTAACACCAATGGTGACCATAACACAAAACTCTAATGCAAATGTTGACATTTTAACCATTTGACATCATGAATGGCAACATAATGAATTTTGAAATTTCCACGGTCAACTTCATAACTACATCCCAGTGTTGAGTCTTTCTTGCAAAGGAGTGCTAAACTTATTCCACTGTTTTCTCACTGGTGAGTGAGGCTATTGAATAAGGAAAAGTTTTCCAAAGTGTAACCTGGAGTCCATTTCATCCACAACTCCTAAAACATTTGCATACCCATTGTGGCATGAAGATAAAAAGTTGACAATAAAGAATTTTATTTGATGCACTATATACACAGCACCCATCCACCCTCAGAATAAATGTTGCAGCCTTATTTATATCGTGAAATGCCTCAATTGTAAATCCTTTCTGTGGCTGGGCAGGAGGGATTCATTATCTATACAAATAAATAGGAGTAAAATAAATGCTTCAATAGCACATGTACAGAATAACCTATAGTTATTGCATATTTTGGCATAGTATAATTTGATATTTTCTTGAGTCAATCAGTTTAATCACATTATTGCAATATCTGCAGAGTAAGGCAAATTGAGACATTACTTTATACAGTATTTCATGTTAACTAGTTAATTCCCAAATACAGCAATTAGATTGAAATTTGTGTATATTATGCTTTGTTCTGTATATTTTCTAATTTGTAACATTAGCCTTGAAATATCCAAAATTGATGGCTAAGATTGGCTTTAACTTAATCACACTTAGGGTAAATTGTGCACTATAAAAAATCAACATATGATTATTGTTCTGAGAATTATGATTGCCATAAAATATTGTTCCTTTAGACAGTATGGGGTTTAGGCCCTTTGTAAATTTCAGCTCCAGGACCATGTGGGCCTTAATCTGGCACTGGGCGGGGGGAAGTTTTATGACGAGAACTGAATTGCAACATTCTATACTACCGACTGAATTCATTTAAGACAATGTTTTATAATAAATGTAGGCTGAATAAATGTATTACTTTAAAGAATATACAAAAAAACACTTATTCATAAATACACATTTTGCAGAAAAACGTGATATGCAAAATCGGGAGTAATTTTCGTGTTCAGATGCCAACAATCTATAAGTATCACATAAATTCATTACAAAATCATTTTCATCACAGACATGTGTTATTATAAGGAAAAGTAAATCAGAAACAGGAAGCAATCTATTAAAAACCAAGATTCCAAAAGTAATTGGTTTCAATGGCAAACTGAATCCAAACAGCAAAAGACAGACCTCAGGCTAGTAGAGGTGCCAAGGTAAAGTCTAGTAGAAAACAAGATCACCATCAAATGTATGCCAACCAGCAAAGTACAGGTAATTAGACTATTTAGTGATTGTATGTCAAACATTGATTACTGTAAAATAAAGTAAATTGGAAACATGGAACAAACCCTTAAAAACTAAGCTTTCAAATGTGAGTTTTCAAATGCAAATTGAATTCAAACAGCAAATCACAGGTCTCAGGCCAATACAGGCTATTCAAGCCAAAGTAACAGCCTAGTAGAATAGCTAATACTAACAAATGTCTTCAACCAGAAAATCACAGGCTTCAGGCAAGTAGAGGTAAATAAATAGAGATGGAGTAACAGGCAAATAGTCTTTACATTAGTACAGCAATGTGATAATGAAAAGTGGTGGACAATTAAGTTATCTTTCGGCCCTCCCACCCATTTGTTGTATTTTAAAAAGGACATGCACAGTTTATCAAACCAAGCACTTCAGCGACAGGGATTGCCACCTTGTGGCTGAGGTGCTTGGTTTGTTTCAGATCCCCCCCCAAAAAAAATAAAAAAATTGGTGATTTGGTTAAACTAAGCTACCAATCAGCTCAAGGCTAACAGTGTTAATCATCCTCAAAGTTCATCATCCTCATCACTGTTGTTAATATTATCAACAAACAATATTAGTTCATCCCCACTAGAATCCACTGTTACAGTCTCTGTTTGTAATTGGTGGCAAAGGTATTCCTCATAGGATTTGTAGTTTATTTTCAGAAACATCAGTTTTTCCAAATTTTTTTGAAAGTAACCTCCTAGTATTCAAATGTCAAAATTAAAGATGAAGGATACGGTTTTGTTGAAAACTGAACACACCTGAACTTGAGGGTTCTGAGTCAAACTGAGGCATGCCTCTGTTCCCCCAGCCAAATTTGGGTCTCAAATCAAGGCAAAACTTTATAATCCCAGAAATGTCAGATCTCATGTGTTTTGGATTGCATTCCATTCCTCTCTACCTCCTAGTTCCTATTCCTCCCTCAAGAAGTTCAGCATTTGAGGATGGGCTGATCTGTGCAGGCTTAGGTTTGTGTAAAAAAAATTGAATAAATAGTTATTTTTGAAAATAAATGCATTCCCGCCCCAAAAAATAAATAAAATGTAATAACTAGCCTGGTGCTGGTTATTGAATAATAGGGTTAACCCCAAGCTGTTTTCCCTCTTATTTTCCAATACTAGTCCAGGCTTAGAGATCTACAAATGGTTATTAATTTGGGGGGGACCTCAAATGTTTATTTTTAAAAATGATGTATTTTTGCTGCTAAGAGAAGCATCTAAACTGTAAAGTGTGTTGATAATATATATTATACTAGGCTTTTAATCTTAGGTTGTTAGTTCTTGAATAATGAAAACAATCTTTAGGGTTGAATAGTTTATTAAACTCCCATCCTGTGTACAACTGTTGTGCAATTATGTTTCATAGATGTACTATATTCTTTTATACTGTCATGTGTTTATTGTGCTGCTCTGTCACTTAGTTTAATTGCTTATTATTAATTATTTACAATGGTCTGCACAATTTTGATGTTAAAGTGCCTCAAGAGAGATGTTCCAGGTGCAAAACACACATGAAAGTATTTGAAAAGGTCCTTTCTTTCAGAATAACTGTATTTGTGTACCATTTCATATATATACTGTACCTTTGATGCAATTGTGTCTGCTTTGAAACAATAAACATTATAATTTCCAAACTATTATATAATTTATTTATGAAATATTAACTTTTTTAAACTTGAGAGAGCAAGAAAACCTGGCCTTATTCAACTAAATGAGTTATATTTTTTAATCCACTATTCACTAAATATAAAAGATCACCTATGAAATCCTTGACCCCAGGAAAAAAAATAAAACACAGACCAGTGTTATCAATTTCTTGTACTAGCCTGTTACTCTACATTTTATTGGCCTGAGGCCTGTGATTTCTTATTTGCTGGTTGGAAAAGTGTGTTGGTTTTATATTATATTTTTTCTACTACACTTTTACTTTTAGGTTATTAGTTATTGATTAATGAAATTGAAAACATTCTATAGAGTCAGTTTTTATTAAACTGTCATCCTATCTGTCATTGCTGTGCCTCTATGTTTCATAGATGTACTATATTATTTTAAACTGTTATGTGTTTGTGCTGCTGCTCTGTCACTTAGTTGAGCCAGCCAGCTCATTGCAGCCTTTGGCCAATATTGGTGAAAACAATATTGTGAGGTGGAATAGACTGGAAATAAATGTTATTGATGATGATAATAATAATATTGTATGAACAAAAACAGGTATAAATTACATGAAAATACATGTTTTTATTCATTTTTAAATAAATCCAAACCCATAACAATTGAGTGTGATTTTCCTAAAACCAAAAGATGACAAAAATTTAGAACTGAAACCAAAATATGGGGGTCTGCGCACAGCTCTAGTCAATATATGTTGGCATTTCTTTTAAGCCTGAGCAAATGTCATAATGTTTCTGAGTTGACTCATCACCATCAGTGGGTCTCTTGGAAAAGGTCAGTTATTTCCTGGCAGTAGCATTGTTAGGAGAAACTGAAGCAGGAGATGTTGTGTCATGTGCCACTTGAGCTGACAACTTGCTTGCAATGAGTTCTTTGCATCTCTTAATATCTGTGTCAGTTGGAAAGAAAGACACTGCATAATGCTTAAACCAAGGACCAAGCATGGTTGCCAAAATGTACTGAACCAATTGCAAGATGTTGCAAACCCTTTGGTCCAGGTGAAGAAAATAAAGAACTTGACCTACATATTTAACATATTTAGTGGATTTGCTTAGTTTCATCTCTTCCTTCAGCTTCTCTAGCTACTTTTCCAGTAGTTTAATTAAGGTTTTGATCTTACTCAGGCTGGCAGTGTCTGAACTCACTTCATAGGTTGGTTTTAGTAGCTTGCATACAGCTGAGAATGTTATCAGGTGTGCTGCAGTAAGGTGGTATTATGCTCCCCTCTCCCCATCCTATTACATCATTTTGACTTGTTGCAGTTCCTCCAGTCGCTGAAACATATAAAGAATGGAATTCCACCCAGTTACTACCTTATGTTTCAGTTGGTGGCTTGGCAATTTAAAATTTTCTTGCAGCTACTGGAATGTTCTATGTGCAGTTGCTGAAAACCAAAAATTCCCATAAAATGTATGGGCCACAGGCACCATCACCTGCATGGACCTGTCATTTTTTAAGAAATTTAGAACCACCAAGTTTATTGTGTGTGCAAAACATGGTACATGTTAAAATTCACCCAGTTGTAATGCTCATACAATGTTACTTGCATTATCAAAAATAACAAATCCTGAGGAGAGTGTTTGCAGGTTAAACCATTTTGCTATCACATCTCTGAGTTTTTACCACAGATTGATAATATGCCTCTTAGTGAAGCTAGTGGACGTTCACAGTTATGAAATCTTTAGCTTGAGTTTCTGTAGTTAAGTGGATAGTTGGTACAATGTCATTTTCTAGGCAAAGAATTACATTTTTTATTGTCCCGTTACAGGTGAGATATCGTTGTTCTGGTAAAATAGAATGAGATTGAATTTGTTAGCATTGACAAATTACCTCAACTAATCATATAAACTCAGATGCATTGATGGTTGCTATTTGAAGGAGATCTAATGCTAACATAGCCATCATAGCTTCATTGATCCACTGTGCAACAGGATTGTGGCTGTCATACTGTACTTCGTTCCTCTTGCAAATGATTGTTTCATAAAATATTGATGTTTGAAACTACTAGTCTTCTTGGTCCCCTTCTGTGATGAAGATTCACCACCAGTAGCAGCCCTAGCATGCAATGAATCATTTTGGGAAACAAAGATTGCATTAGGGTAGTCAGTTTGCCTTTGCAAATTTGATGCAGGATGACTAGCTCTGATTTGCTAATGAGTAGGTTGATGATGAAGGTGTTGGTGAAGATTGCATGTACTAGTATCTTTCATGCTGATGATAGCCTATGCTGGACTGCTTGTTTATGATGTTCCAGATTTAAATAAACCACCTTAATGAACTTGCTATAAATGATGTAAAAGGAAGGTGGTGCCTAGATGGTCAATGTCCCTACCTCTACTTACTTTGGCACTACAAGTGTTAGATTTACCTTTACACATTTTTTCAGGCTTTGGGTAAAAATATTTCCACAGGAAAGAGGTGGCTTTTTTGGTCTTTTACCCATGTATGACAATGTGCTTCTTATCACTGATATGAAGTGCTGCCACTGGTGTCTGACTTACTTTGACACAAACAACATCACCTTCCTGATTTTATCAACTTGTTGTTCTCCAACACATCCATCATCAGTATCATACACAATGGTCTCCCTCATCAGGTTGCAGTTTCAACTTCCAAAGTAGCATCCTCGATTTCTATGTCTAAACCATCATCATAATTATTGTACTACTACTCATCCTCACATTTGCAGAGTGTTTAGAGACAGTGGAAGGAGGCTTCTCTAGGATTACAGTGTTGGAATCAGAAAAGTCAGACTCACACACAGCACTGGTGGACACCTTCAGACTCTCCTGTTGAATCTGTGAAGTTTGTGAACACACAGTTTGTCGCTCAGTTTTAGTATTCTTTTTGTGAACTCATTTGAAAATTTTAGTGGTGCATGGAAGATTATAGAAGATGCCTGACTGTGTTTGGCCCTGGCTATTGCAATAGACATTCTAGTGCAAGAAAGAGCAGTAGCAGGACCACACTATTCAAATAAAGACCATGTTCAAAGCCTTGCTTTGCCATTGCATTTGGTGTATGGTATGTTGGCAGTTTTACTTTTTTTGAGCAGTAACTTTTCCCTTCATACTGTAGTGAAAGGTGAATTTGTTTCTTAAAGATTTTCAAACATTGTTTAGATTTGGAGTGCCCTTTCTTATACCTTCTTCTTACCCCTTGACTTTCTTCAAAAGTAAATGTTGAAGCAGTACCACTGTATGACTGCCAGCACTAGTACTGGGATACTCCTATTCTACTATAGACTGATTCCTGATTGATTTACACCAGGACAGGAGTAAAGCTACTGATTTTCCTTGCCACCATATCATTGAAATAGGGAAATGAGGACTGTTACCTCTTCCATACAGTTTTATTAAAATACTTATTATAATTAAGATGTATTAAAAGGAAACTAAAAGCAAGAAAACAATTATATTTTAAACTTTTATCATTTTATGGTGCAGCTGATTGGGCCACAACACCCAGCATGTACAGTAATATATGCTTCCCCCCAAACTCACAATCTTCCCTTTAAATATTTAAATTTAATTAAAAGATTTTTTTTTTAAACCAGAAAAAAAATATTTTTTTAACTTTTGTTATTTTGGGGTGCAGCTGATTGAGATTTTTAGTAAACAAAAAATGTATATTAAATAAAATGATCATAATAATATTTCATATTGACATTAGTACACTGATATGAAATTTGTCTATCCGAATCTGGTTTTGAATGGCCCAAGAACTGTGGGTTTCAGGTGTAGAGGCAGCTTGTGAGTCCTGTATGTGTGTGTGTATGTATGTATGTAAAGATGTATGTCTTTCACATAATAAATTTTGTGATTTGAAAGATTATATGAGAACACAAACAAACAAGAACAATATTTTTCTGAGCAATAATGTACGTGCTGAGAAAATTATTATACTATCATAGTAGTTTGTTTTACAAAACTAATGGAGGATTTATAAGCTCTTATATTTCATTAACACGAACAGTACTTGTTTGTTGTACATATCTAGGTTTTTGGGTGTTCTGATATTTACCTGAGTCTGACTGGCAAGGATATTCAGGGGAACATATGTCTGTGTCCAATTTTCTCACCCTCCTTATCCATAACACAGGGCAATGCAGTCCATGTGTGATATAACAACTCCATATAGGCTATGGGCACATCAATGCATCACTGATCCCCTGGAATAGTGGTGGTGCTCCCAGAGTTTGTCTTGCAGTTCCCTCTAGAAATCCCACCAGATATTAATCTGAAGAAGATGGATTATTTAGCACTGACACATATATAATAATATTTAACTTACTCATACCTGTGAAAATATTTTTACACTACTATAATATTTAATTATTACATCTACAAAGTAAAAAATTACAAACCTATTTAATATTTGAAATGTATGTTAGTGTTACACATGTCGAACATAGTAGATGATTATTTTAAGTAGGATGACTGTACATATGTCTTTTTGATCTCAGTGATGATTCAGTACATGGTGGACACCACTGTTGGGCAATGTTTTCCAAAATGCGATGTTTAGCCAGACCCCTGAGCTAACTAGTGTAATAGGAAAGCTTTTCCTCCACTGGCTTCATGAGCACCTTAAATTCTTGTAAATACAAATTTCTTGTAAATACATTTGACATGGTGTTGCTTTTTTTGAGCACAGCTGAGGCCAGAAGCCTCATTGTAAGGATGGGCCTGTTTTTATTAATTTTCCACATTTTGTGTAAAAACTTATGTGCATGTACAATTATATTGAATATGAATGTTGGCTTAGCAGCCATTTTAATAAAAAGTTTATGTTCTGATGCTGACAACTAAAACCCTTATCTGCTCAGACAGCCAATCAGTTTTGTGACAGTTAAAAATCTACTAAACATTCAGTTGCAAGCATGAGAGTAGCAGGTTTCTCCAGCCTACCTTATGTTTATCAGTTTGCATTGTTGCCACCCAAGTTCCCACCCCAAAATGCCACGTCCAGCAAAAATAGCTCCAAACAAGATCTGGACAACTTAGAATTGACCAGAGGTGTATACATTTGGTTAAATTGCTTTGTCTGTGATAAAAACTATTTGCATCTGTGAAAAGAAATATGTCCAACTTAGAGTCAGCCCCTACAGGTGCTTAGATAAAAACTAAAAATTATAATGCCTTTTTAAACTATAATTTATAACAGACTAAGTACCACTTATGAATGTACAGTACACCACACATTTAGAAAGAAGAAAATGTCAATAATAAACCACCAAAGTAAAGATGTAACTCTCTGTCTGAGAGTTTCAGTAACATAACAAAAACTTGTTAAATCTAGTAATAGTAGTTAAATTACTAGTAGTACAATGTAGATAGCCCTTTCCTCATAAAACATTGACAATTGTAAATGTTTATAAAGAAAACTAGATATGTCTCCATGTTATAAGAATTTTGGTAGCACACTATGGGGCTAAATCAGAAGTGGAGAAATAACTAAAATGAACCACGCTAATGGGCTAAATTAGAAGTGGATGTGAGACTTTTTCGTATAAACTAAGCATTTTTGTTGTTTGCTTGCATATTACAAATGGGAATGCATATGTTTTAATTTAGTCCTTTGTATATTTTTGACTTATATTTGCAAAGGTGGAGGGGTTGTGGGGGAAGGGGCAAGAAAGCCTATGCAGTTTACTGTTTTGACTTGTTATTGCAATTGCTACTTAATTAGAGGTGTTTACATCCTATCCAAAGGCATATCTTTAGCGCATGCTTAAACCCTAGAGGAAAGACCTGTGGTGCTGCTGCTGCTGCTGCTGATGACTATGATAATAATGATCATAATGAATCTTTAAAGTATTAAAAATACATAAAAAAGAAATACATGTATTCACTACCTAGAAGAATAGCACATATATTAGTGATCATAACCTGTCTAGTTACTTCTAGTGAAGGAACACAAACAGCATGGGGTAATCCTGCAAAGGCTACCAGGCTATTGCAAACTGGACTGGTCAAACTATGACAGGGAAACCCGCAGCATGGTACACTAAAAACATGCACCTCTCGTCAACCCTAGAAAAAACAGTTCCATGTTAATGACACTGAGGATCACTTAAACATAAAATAAAGAAGGAACAAGGAAAAAAAAGGGGGGGGGAATCAGTAATTCACCGCCCAGATGCTCAACAGATTGTCATAGGCAAGGGATAATAAGAAATGCTATAGCCACCTCTGAAATAAATTAAGGTATTGTAATATCTTCAGTAATCCAGGGTGGTGGTGCTACATAGAGTAATATAAGGGTTGTGAAAAAAAAAGTATAAGTAAAACTTAAACCTAAAATACTCTGTAGTGGTGCATTCCAATAGCTATAAATTAAAATATTAAAACATAACTTTTAATGTCTTCTAACCTATCAGAATGAAAGGTCTCACAGCAATGTCAAAGATTTGACTAAAGTAGTGAAAAGAGTGAATTAAGAAACCCTGGTTATAATAACCAAGATAAAGGGGGCTAAATATAGAAAAAAACATATATAAACATTACTACATAAAACATGTATAAATAAAAAACACCAGGTTCGTGTGATGTTAATTGTACCACATAAATATAATGTCAATACGATCTAATAATACCCTATTTGGTTTGTGACCACAAGATAAAAGAATAGAAAGACAGGGGTACCAAATTCAAAACCAGGCTCTGCTGCACCTTTCACACTTCAAAGAGTGGGGAAATAGGAGTGAGAGATCTCCTTGTAATGTGACCCCTAGGATAAGTAGTCAACAATGGTCCATCTTATAACCAAATCACTAATACATGTTGTCATTCCAAGTGGTATTGGACAACAGTACAGTGAAGTCAGGTAAGAGATGTCCATTTGAGAAATGGATAATCACTTATTGGATATATCACAGCTAATTAGCATTAAAATGCTCTAATAACAAAATGTAGTGGATAAAGAGAATGCAAGTTTAAGGAAAAGTGGGTCCTAAAGATTCTACAACCAGGCTCTGCTGCTCAGTCTCATGCACTCTTGCAGAGGAGGAGGAGTGAGAGATCTGCTGGTGTAGTAGTCCCGTGAAAATAAAAGTTAAGAGAGGTCCCCATCTTCAACCCCAATTTCTGCTGTTGGTTGTCATACCCAATGAGCCTTGGACAACAAATGAGAGAATCATCAGATTGGTGTGAGAACCCCTTGAAAATTAGATATATTATGAAATATAATGTGAGGTATATCCAGAATGATTACTCACATAACAAAGTAATGTGAAAGAGAGCTTCATAAATAAGGTGTATTGATACAGTTAGAAAAATGTTCGCAAAGGTTAATCTAGATCTTCAGCAAGGGGATATATCACAACAGTGGATGATATCTTGGCACCCAATCATAAAATGGCATGAGAGACATCTTTGTCAAATTACACATCAAACAAGAGTGATATGTTGAATAGGAGTCTCATTATTAATCTTATTTGGGATTGACCATTTGTTTATCATTAGTGTGAACAAGGTAAACCAGATAAACAATTGACTGGTTTAAACAGTAGAAGTTCAATATGGTTGGTATCATAAATAACTAATAGTAATAGAAGTGGATAAATCCTAAACATCAAAAAACACATAGCAGCAGTGAAGGGGTAAATCCCACAAAAGAAAAAAAGATCATTTAAATCGACTGAAAAATGTAATATGATTACCCTTTATAGCTGATAATCAATAAAAAATTGTTTACATGATACCAGTACAAATAATACCTGAAAGAGCATATCATACATGCGTACCACTCATTGGCAGTGAAAGGATAATTCCAATTGCCGTAGTATGCGGGTCAGTGAATAACGTCATGCTGATACACAATATCTAGCATGTTTATCTGCAAGATCAAATAGTGCCACGGTATGCTCTATTCTGCAGTGACATTTTAGACAAAAATTTTGGAAAAAAGTTGGTATCTAAACAAAAAATACCATGAATACAGAACCTTGTGTTGGGGTGTCCTGTGCTGTGCAGTCATGGGGACACCCTGGATCCATGCCACCCCAACACGGGACACCCCAACACCAGGTTCTGTATCCATGGTTCTTTTTGTTTATATACCAACTTTTTTGGTGAAAAATATTAATATATAAAATATTAAAGCCTGGAGTACCTCAGTAGGTGTCTGATGAGGCAGGAAAAACTGCTGGGACAGTGTACAAAGTAGGTACATTGTGGCAGATGGAAGAAAACCGTAGGTTCCTGTGCATTGGGAATACGAAAGTTGGCTTTCGTTTGGCCCCTCAGAGTGATCGCAAAATCCATTGATCAGTTAGGTTCTCTGGCCATTGCAATTAGACCACACGGTTGGGTAGACCGTGGTTGTGATGGGAGGCATGGGGAGTGAAATCACTGGAAAGCGTAATCATTAATGAAACAATTACATACTACCAGTGGAGAGCAACTCAAAAAGGGTGAGCTAGTGTAGTGCTAGGCAGTATTTGGCTCCACAATGTGCTCGCTGTCTATAACGATTAGCGGGCCAGTTGTACACAATGGGCAGGAGTGCGTACACATTGGCTCTGAATCATGTACAAGCGAGCGGTGAAGCTTGGTTGAATTTGCCTCAAGCAGGGTTGATTGCAATAGGCAGGTATTTTGCTCCTCGTCGTGCAAGCTGACTGAAACGGCTAGCAGGTCGGCTGGCATAACGGGAGGGAGTGCACACATGTTAGCTCGTAAATTCGTGTACCAGTTGACATTTTCTAAGCAGAGTTTAGCGTGTTCCCAGATGGGTGCTAGGCAATGGCTTGTCATGGTCGATGATAGGCTGCTCATGAAAGGACAGGGTCAGCAAGGCATATAGTGTATACTAAGTATGGTGCATATGCAACTGCGTACTGTGATGTATGGGTTAAGATGACCGAGGTACTGATGTGTCCACATACACCTTTGTGAAAATTGAGCCATGGCCTGCCATTCATGGCATTAGAAAACCAGCCCTGCCAAGATATACATGTCGGGACATGTGTAAGGAGGCTGAAATATAGTGTAGCACCACTTTTCAGACAGTAGGTGGCATTTTTAGAAAAGTATACTGCGGCTGCTTAAGTAGAAAGCTGGAGAGGAAGATCCTGTACAGTAAGCTGCCTCCCATTGCAGTGACAGACAGGCTTACAAAATGCCCTGCATACTGTATGTAAGAGCTAAAAGACTAAAGGTTCCCACCTGTGACTATTGTGGTGTAGTGGTAATGTTACTGCATTTCACAGCAGACAGGCAATATAGTTTGGGTTTGATTCTCAGTGTATAATATTTTTTTTGCTCCAAAAATTAATTTATATAATTAAATAATATAATAATATCAATAATATTATTGTAATAAAAATAAAACTTTTTAGAATAAAATCATATCATCTAGAAACTGTGAAAACCATGTACACTATGTGGGGATCTGAGTCAGTGAGGATGGCAAGTGTGTGTAGTGATTTCTTAGTGAAGACATTTCCACTTGAAAATATGGCTCCACATTTCATATACTGAGCCATAAAATCATATTTTAGATAAACATAGACAATAATGCTTGTAAATATGGCTCCATATTTCATATACAGTACAGGTCCTGATGAAATTTTTCAATAAATGAAACGTTGACCTGTGTTAGGTTGCTGTCGTGAGTTAGGTGCATTTGCACCACTCGTTTCCTTGTGGAACAAATCCTGTGAGTGCCACTGTTATGGATTGATTCAGTACTGGTTCTAGATATACATTATAATTCAAAAACTGGCCATCAGTAATTTACAGTGTGTTCATGTCCTTTTTCAGATTAATCCATTCCTTGTCTCAACACAGAAGGGGGAGGAGGAATTCATTTGTAAAGGCTGCACATTTTACACAGACAACAAATCACATTTTCATTTCCGACCCCCTGTGTTTTGGTTTTGGATCTGGATCTCTCCTGGTTATGGATCTGGATCTGGTTTTGGATATTTTTTCTTGGTGTTTTGTTTTTTCGGTTTTGGTTTTGGATCTTGATCTGGATTTTTTCTTAAAATATCATAAAAACAGCTAAAATCACATAAAATGTGCCTGTTTTTATTCCTACAGTATTATTAATCTCAATAACATTTATTTCCAGGAATTTCCAATCAATTTTGACCACCTCACAGTATTATTTTTATCATCTAGTTAAGGCCAAAAGGTTGCATCCAGCTAGCCGGCTGACTAAGCTAAGTGACACAATGGGTGCAAGTTCAGCTTCCAAGTTCCAACATGGATACAGTGTGTTATACAGTGTGGGTTGGATACATCAATAGTGCACTTACTGTGACAGCAGTGTTGGTAGTGCGGGGTGCTGGGAGTGTCGTCAGTGCAGGGTTCAGGTGGTGTCAGCAGAGTGGGGGTGCCAGCAGTGGCTTCAGGGCAGGTTTTCTGGCTGTGTTGGCAGTGCGGGGGTTGCTGATGGTGTCCTCAGTACATGGGATGGCAGTGCTGGCAGTGCAGGCACTGTCCTCAGTGAAAGATACCGGCGTTGTCGGCAGTGCGGGGCTGCCATTGTTGTCTTTAGTGCAGGATTGCTGGCTGTGTTGGAAGTGCAGCAGTTGCTGATGGTGTACTCAGTACATGAAATGGCAGTGCTGCGGTCCTGGTAGTGTCCTCAGTGAAGGGTACCGGCGATGTTGGCAATGCCAGCAATGTCTTCAGTGCAGGTTTGCTGTCTGTGTCGGCAGTGCAGAGGTTGCTGAAGGTGTCCTCAGTACATGGAATGGCAGGGCTACGGTGCTGGCAGTGTCCTCAGTGAAGGATACTGGCAGTGTAGGCAGTGCGTGGGTGCCAGCCGTGTCTTTAGTGCAGGTTTTCTAGCTGCATCAGCAGTGCAAAGGTTGCTGATGGTGTCCTCAGTACATGGGATGGTGGTGCTGCGGTCACTTCGGTGTCCTCAGTGAAGGGTAGAGGCAATGTTGGCAGTGCCAGTGGTGTCTTTAGTGCAGGCTTGCTGGCTGTGTTGGCAGTGTGGGGGCTGCTGACAGTGTCCTCAGTACATGGAATGGCAGTGCTTGCAGTGTCCTCAGTGAAGGGTACTGGCAATGTCGGCAGTGCCAGAGGTGTCTTTAGTGCAGGTTTTCTGGCTTTGTCGACAGTGTGGTGGTTGCTGATGGTGTCCCCAGTACATGGAATGGCAGTGCTGTGGTGCTGGTAGTGTCCTCAGTGAAGGGTACTAGCGATGTCGGCAGTGCCAGCGGAGTCTTTAGTGCAGGTTTGCTGGCTGTGTCAGCAGTGCGAGGGTTGCTGATGATGTCCACAGTACATGGAATGGCAGTTCTGCGGTGCTGGCAGTATCCTCAGTGAAGGGTACCAGTGATGTCGGCAGTGCCAGCAGTGTCTTTAGTGCAGGTTTGCTGGCTGTGTCGACAGTGCGGAGGTTGCTAATGATGTCCTCCTTACATGGAATGGCAGTGCTGCGGTGCTGGCAGTGTCCTCAGTGAAGGGTACCAGGGTTGTCAGCATTTCCAGCGTTGTCTTCAGTGCAGGTTTGTTTGCTGTGTTGGCAGTGCAGGGGTTGCTGACATAGTCCTCAGTACATGGGATGGCAGTGCTGCAGTGCTGGCAGTTTCCTCAGTGAAGGGTACTGGCAGTGTCAGCAGTGAGGGGGTGCCAGTGGTGTCTTTAGTGCAGGTTTGCTGGCTGTACTGGAAGTGTGGGGGTTGCTAATGGTGTCCTCATCATTTTATCATCATCATTGGTGTCCCAATCATTTTAAAATACTACACTATGGGCCTAATTTATTAACAAGTTTTATCACTAAAACGAGTGATACATTTCACTGTGTATGATAAATGGTGCTCCAGCCAATCAGCTCCCAACTGTCAACTGTTAGAAAAGTGACAGTTTGAGCTGACTGGCTGGAGCAACATTTATCATACACAGTGACATTTATCACTCGTTTTGGTGATAAAACTAGTTAATAAATGGGTGCCTTTGATTGTTTCCTTTTGTTCTCATCATTTTGAGGAAAATATAAGGACACAAAGGGCCTGGATAGATTTGCAGAGCTGCACATAAGCGCACACAAGCGGCTGTGCAACTCTGTCCATTTAAAATGCAAATGCAGAAGGAGGTATTGCACACCTCCTTGCTCCATTTGCGTTTTATCAGCTCTGCAACCGAGGCCGCAGCCTAGTGTCACCATCAGAACAATTGCGACTGATGGTTGCCGATGTTCCTTAGGCCAGGCTCTGGGAGCTAAAGCTTCCCACAGCCTGGCCAGGTCCTGGCAGCTTGCGAGACCAGAAAGTCTGCATGCACCCATACAGACTCTGCCCTCATCCCTCCTTGAAAATGGGGGTAACACGCCCCTGTTTCCATGAATGCTGCCAAGGAACTTCCCTTCTCCACCTCCAAAACACTGCAACCTGTCAATCAGGCTGTGGCCGGGAGACACTCCAAGCAGACTCGCAGTCAGAGGGCTGCACATGCTCAGTATACCTCCTGCACAGGGGCAGTCCTCCCACCATCGGAGATGTGCGCTAACCATCGGGTTAACGTACATCTTTGAATCAGGCCCAAAGTGTTCCATTCTGAGGGAGTGATATATGTGGGACTATACATACTGTAAGCCTCCATAAAATAAACATAAAATAAGTATGATTTCTGAAGTTTATTGGTGTATTATATGTTTAAGAACCTACAGGTACAGTAGTTTCATTTAAAAAATAGAAACATTGGTTAACATCAGTTAACATCGATATTTCAGAACCAATGTTTAGGTCTAAACAATGTTTTGTAATTAATGTTAAAGTACTTTCTTGTAATTACAGTACTTTCAGTGTTGTCTTTTTATGTCCTATCCTTAGTGCACACACTCAAATCAGCTCTCCCCCTCCCCCCATCCCTGATAACAGCATCACTGGCTTTGTGTGCCTCCCTCCCCACCTATAGCAGTGTAACAGCAGCAGCTTACCTACTCCTCCTGCTCCTTTCCACTAAATGAACACAGCAGTGGTGGCTCTGTGTGCCCCCTCACCCAGGCAAAAATAAGGTCTGTGGGGGCCCCTGGGCAACAAACATGTGGGGGCCCCTATCAATAAAAGTTTATATATACATATATTAGGGATGAGTGGGTTTGGTTCCCAGAGAATCGGACCCACCTGAATTTTGGGGATCCAGGGTGAACCAAGCCAAGCTCGGATCTCCCTGCCTGCCCCAGATCCCTCACCCGAGGCAAAACCTTGTGATCTCGCTGTCGAGTCACGAGGTTTTGTATTGAGCGGGCTTAGCACTGATTGGCTGAGAGAGCCGTCTGTCACGGCTCTCAGCCAATGTGCATTAAATCTATTTAATATGCACACAGGAAGCAAAAGAAGATGGTGCCTACCATTCCCCACTGCCTGACACTGCCTGCACCCCCTGCTGCTGACACCACCGGCACCCCAACTGGCAGCATCCCCTGATGCCGACACCACTGCTGCTGACACTGCCGGCACCCCTGCACTGCAGCCCTACATACTGAGGATACCATCAGCGACCCCCACACTGCCAACAGACACTGCTGGAATTCCCACACTGAGGACACCACAAGCACCCCTGCACTGCCGACACTGTGAGCACACATGCACTGAGGACACCGCTGGCGCCTTTGCTCTGCCAATATCGCCAGCACCCTGTATTGAGAACACCCCTGCACTGCCAACACAGTCAGCAAACCTGCACTGAGAGCACTGCTGGCACCCTTGCACTGCCAACATCGCTAGTACCCTTCACTGAGGACACTGCCAGCACCGCAGCACTGCCATTCCATGTATTGAGGACACCATCAGCAACCCCTGCACTGCCGACACAGCCAGCAAACCTGCACTGAAGACACTGCTGGCACCCCTTCACTGCCAACATTGCCGGTACCCCTCACTTAGGATACTGCCAGCACCGCAGCACTGCCACTCTATGTACTAAGGACACCATCTGCAACCCCTGCATTGCTGACACAGCCAGCAAACCTGCACCAAAGACACCACTGGCACCCCCACACTGCCGACATTGCCAATAACCTTCACTGAGGATACTGCCAGCACCACAGCACTGCCATTCCACATATTGAGGACACCGTCAGCAACCCCTGCACTGCCGACACAGCCAGCATACCTGACATTGCTAGTACCCAGCACTGCAGCACTGCCATTCCGTGTACTGAGGACACCATCAGCACTGCCGACACAGCCAGCAAACCTGCAATAAAACACCGCTGGCACCCCCACTCTACTTGCACCGCCAGTACCCTTCACTGAGGATACTGCCAGCACCACAGCACTGCCATTCCATATACTGAGGACACCGTCAGCAACCCTGCTCTGCCCACACTGCTGTCACAGTAAGAGCACTATTGGTGTATCCAACCCACACTGTATAACACATTGTATCTGTGTTGGAAATTGGAAGCTGAACTGACACATATTAGCGCCGCCCACTGTGTCACTTAGCTTAGTCAGCCAGGTAGCTGGATGCAACCTTTTGACCTTAACTAGATGAAAAAAATTATATTGCGAGGTGGTCAAAATTGATTGGAAATTACTGGAAATAAATGTTATTGAGGTTAATAATACTGTAGGAACAAAAACAGGCCCATTTTATGTGATTTTAACTATTTCTATTATATTTTAAGAAAAAATCCAGATCCAAAACCGAAAAACAAAACACCAAGGAAAAAGATCCCAAACCAGATCCAGATCCAAAAACTAAACACGAGGGTCGGCGCACATCTCTAATATATATATATATATATATATATATATATATATGGAGAGAGCAACTGACATACTGTGTATACTTCTTCTAGCTACATTACTGATCAAATAATGTACAGTATAACCATGGAAAAATAGTACTGTTTTGGGAGGAAGGGATGGACTGAAAGTACAAAAGTGTCTCAATAAACAAAGGGCAACATTAATGAGTAGTAACAAAACACAGGAGGAGGGCTAATGAAGTCTTGATTTGTTGTCTGTGGAAAATGTGCAGCCTTTAAAAATAAATTCCTCCTCCCCCCTCTGTATTGAGACAAGCAATGGGTTCATCTGAAAAAGGACATTAACATACTGTAAATTACTGATGGCCAGTTTTTGAATTATAATGTATATCTAGAACCAGTACTGTATATGAATTATGGAGCCATATTTTCAGGGGGAAATTTCTACACTAATCACTACACACACATGCCGTCCTCACTGACTCAGATACCCACATAGTGTACACGGTGTTCACAGCCTCTAGATGAAATATGAAATTTTCTAAAAAGTTTTATTGTTATTACAATAATATTATAAATATAATTATAATATTGAATTAAATTAATTTATTTTTGGATCAAAAAATATATATTTACACTGGGATTCAATCCCTAATTTTCAAGTGTGATGTGCAGTGACTTTACCACTATGCCACAATACTGGTGGATGGGAAGTACAGAATCTGTCTTTTCAGGAACTCATGACAGTTTCCTATTTACAGTTTTTTGGTTTAAAGTGGTTTAGTGGCTAGTACAGTGATTTAGCTGCAAATGCATATTGCACCTTAACATAAACACTCCTCAAAACTCATCATTTGCCCTCTTTTAAATCCAAAGGAGACCACTACTGTATCTTTGCTACATAGGTTGAACACTATTAAGTGCTACATTACATGATACACTGGCCATCCAGTGGTGAAAGTATGAACTGCACCTTTGCTGCACCACAGATAGCATGGCACAACAACATATGAGAATTGATGTCATGCCAAATTGAGAGCCATGGCATAATTTTCAGAAAGGTGTATGTGGAAACATGTGTATGTTCTGATGCTGACAACTAAAACCCTCATCTGCTCAGACAGCCAATCAGTTTTGTGACAGTTAAAAATCTACTAAACATTCAGTTGCAAGCATGAGAGTAGCAGGTTTCTCCAGCCTGCCTTATGTTTATCAGTTTGCATTGTTGCCTCCCAAGTTCCAACCCCAGAATGCCACGTCCAGCAAAAATAGTTCCAAACAAGATCTGGACAACTTAGAATTGACCAGAGATGTATAAATTTGGTTAATTTGCTTTGTCTATGATAAAAATTATTTGCATCTGTGAAAAGAAATATGTCCAACATAGAGTCAGCCCCTACAGGTGCTTAGATAAAAACTAAAAATTAAAATGCCTTTTTAAACTGTAACTTCTAACAGATTAAGTAACACATATGAATGTACAGTACACCACACATTTAGAAAGAATAAAATGTCAATAATAAACCACCAAAGTAAAGATGTGACTGTCTGAAAGTTTCAGTAACATAACAAAAACTTGTTAAATCTAGTAATAGTAGGTAAATTACTAGTAGTACAATGTAGATAGCCCTTTCCTCATCAAACATTGGCCATTGTATATGTTTATAAAGAAAACTAAATATGTCTCCATGTTATAAGAATTTTGGTAGCACATTATGGGGCTAAATTAGAAGTGGAGAAATAACTAAAATGAACCACGCTAATGGGCTAAATTAGAAGTGGATGTGAGAATTTTTTGTATAAACTATGCATTTTTGTTGTTTGCTTGCACATTACAAATGGGAATGCATATGTTTGAATTTAGTCCTTTGTATATTTTTGACTTATATTTGCAAAGGTGGAGGGGTTGCGGGGGAAGGAGCAAGTAAGCCTAGGAAGTTTACTGTTTTGACTTGTTATTGTAATAGCTACTTAATTAGAGGTGTTTACATCCTATCCAAAGGCATATCTTTAGCGCATGCTTAAACCCTAGAGGAAAGACCTGTGGTGCTGCTGCTGCTGATAATGATAATGATCATAATGAATATTTAAAGTATTAAAAATACATACATTAGAAATACATGTATTCCCTACCTAGAAGAATAGCACATATATTAGTGATCATAACCTGTCTCGTTTCTCCTAGTGAAGGAACACAAACAGCATGGGGTAATCCCACAAAGGCTACCAGGTTATTACAAACTGCTGGTCAAACTATGACAGGAAAACCTGCAGAATGGTACACTAAAAACATGCACCACTATCAACCCTAGAAAATACAGTTCCATGTTGATAACACTGAGGAACACTTAAACATAAAATGAGGAAGGAACAGGGAAAAAAAGGGGGGGGGGACAGTAATTCACCGCACAGATCCTCAACAGATTGTCATAGGCAAGGGATAATAAGAAATGCTATAGCCACCTCTGAAATAAATTAAGGTATTGTAATATGTTCAGTAATCCAGGGTGGTGGTGCTACCTAGAGTAATATAAGGGTTATGAAAAAAAAGTATAAGTAAAACTTAAACCTAAAAGACTCTGTAGTGGTGCACTCCAATAGCTATAAATTAAAATCTTAAAACATAACTTTTAATGTCTTCTAACCTATCAGAATGAAAGGACTCACATCAGTGTCAAAGATTTGATGAAAGTAGTGAATAGAGTGAATGAAGAAATCTTGGTTATAATAACCAAGATAAAGGGGGCTAAATATAGAAAAAACATATATAGACATTACAACATAAAACATGTAATAAACACTAGGTTCTTGTGATGTTAATTGTACCCAATAAATATAATGTCAATATGAACTAATAATACCCTATTTGGGTTGTGACTGCAAGATAAAAGGATAGAAAGAAAGGGGTACCAAATTCAAAACCAGGCTCTGCTGCACCTTTCACATATCAAAGAGTGGAGGAATAGGAGTGAGAGATCTCCTAGTAATGTGACTCCTAGGATAAGTAGTCAACAATGGTCCATCTTATAACCAAATCACTAATACATGTTGTCATTCCAAGTGGTATTGGACAACAGAACAGTGAAATATAAGGTTAAGATGTGGGCCACTGGGAAAGACAGGTAAATAATAATAAATAAAGACCTGAAATCAGGTAAGAGATGTCCATTTGAGAAATGGATAGTCACTTATTGGATATATCACAGCTAATTAGCATTAAAATGCTCTAATAACAAAATGTAGTGGAAAAAGAGAATGCAAGTTTAAGGAAAAATGGGTGCTAGAGATTCTACAACCAGGCTCTGCTGCTCAGTCTCATGCACTCTTGCAGAGGAGGAGTGAGAGATCTTCTGGTGCAGTAGTCCCATGAAAATAAAAGTTAAGAGAGGTCCCCATCTTCAACCCCAATTTCTGCTGTTGGTTATCATACCCAATGGGCCTTGGACAACAAATGAGAGAATCATCAGGTTGGTGTGAGAACCCCTCGAAAAATAGATATATTATGAAATATAATGTGAGGTATATCCAGAATGATTGATCACATAACAAAGTAATGTGAAAGAGAGCTTCATAAATAAGGTGTATTGATACAGTTAGAAAATGTTCGCAAAGGTTAATATAGATCTTCAGCAAGGCGATATATCACAACAGTGGATGATATCTTGGCACCCAATCATAAAATGGCATGAGAGACATCTTTGTCAAATTACACATCATACAAGAGTGATATGTTGAATAGGAGTCTCATTATTAATCTTAATTGGGAACACCCATCTGTCTATCATTAGTATGAACAAGGTAAACCAGATAAACAATTGACTGGTTTAAACAGTACTAGTTCAATATGTTTGGTATCATAAATAACTAACAGTAATAGAAGCGGATAAATCCTAAACATCAAAAAGCACGTAGCATCAGGGAAGGGGTAAATCCCACAAAAGAAAAAGAGGTCATTTAAATCGACTGACAAATGTAATATGATTACCCTTTATAGCTGATAATCAATACAAAATTGTTTACATGATACCAGTACAAATAATACATGAAAGAGCATATCATACATGCATACCACTCATTGGCAGTGAAAGGATAATCCCAATCGCCGTAGTGTGCTGGTCATTGAATAACGTTATACTGTTACACATAATCTAGCATGTTTATCTGCAAGAGCAAATAGTGCATTGGCAATGAGAGGTTACTCCTAGGCGCCACGGTATGCTCTATCCTGCAGTGACATGTTAGAAAAAAGTTGGTATCTAAACAAAAAATACCATGAATACAGAACCTGGTGTTGGGGTGTCCTGTGCTGTGCAGTCACGGGGACACCCTGGATCCGTGCCACCCCAACATGGGACTCCCCAACACCAGGTTCTGTATCCATGGTATTTTTTCTTTAGATACAGATTTTTTACTTGTTTGATGTGTAATTTGATAAAGATGTCTCTCATGCCATTTTGTGATTGGGTGCAAAGATTACATCCACTGTTGTGATATATCCCCTTGCTGAAGATCTAGATTAACCTCTGCCTACATTTTCTAACTGTATCAATACACCTTATTTATTTGTTATGTGATTAATCATTCTGGATATACCTCACATTATATTTCATAACATATCTAATTTTCGTGGGGTTCTCACACCAACCTGATGATTCTCCCATTTGTTGTCCAAGGCCCATTAGGTATGACAACCAACAGAAGAAATTGGGGTTGAAGACAGGGACCTCTCTTAACTTTTATTTTCACGGGACTACTACACCAGCAGATCTCTCACTCCTCCTCCTCTGCAAGAGTGCATGAGACTGAGCAGCAGAGCCTGGTTGTAGAATCTTTAGCACCCACTTTTCCTTAAACTTGCATTCTCTTTTTCCACTACATTTTGTTATTAGAGCATTTTAATGCTAATTAGCTGTGATATATCCAATAAGTGATTATCCATTTCTCAACTGTACATCTCTTACCTGATTTCAGGTCTTTATTTATTATTTACCTGTCTTTCCCAGTGGCCCACATCTTAGCCTTATATTTCACTGTACTGTTGTCCAATACCAATTGGAATGACAACATGTATTAGTGATTTATTTATAAGATGGACCATTGTTGACTACTTATCCTAGGGGTCACATTACTAGGAGATCTCTCACTCCTATTCCTCCACTCTTTGAAGAATGAAAGGTGCAGCAGAGCCTGGTTTTGAATCTGGTACCCCTTTCTTTCTGTCCTTTTATCTTGCTGTCACAACTCAAATAAGGTATTATTAGATTGTATTGACATTATATTTATTGGGTACAATTAATATCACACGAACCTAGTGTTTTTTATTTATACATGTTTTATGTTGTAATGTCTATATACTGTATGTTTTTTCTGTATTTCACCCCCTTTATCTTGGTTATTATAACCAAGTTTTCTTCATTCACTCTATTAACTACTTTCATCAAATCTTTGACACTGCTGTGAGTCCTTTTATTCTGTTAGGTTAGACGACAATAAAAGTTATGTTTTAATATTTTAATTTATAGCTATTGGAGTGCACCACTATAGAGTCTTTTAGGTTTAAGTTTTACTTATACCTTTTGTTTTTCAGGATCACTTAAACATCCTTGGTTGTTGATGATGGTTTAATTATTGTCAAAAGTACAAAACTAATTTTAGTATGTGGCACTACAGGTCCCAGCAACTATTTGAATAATCCAGGTTTTGTAGTAGCACCAGCAGTACCTTGGCTTCCAGAGTTTCTAGTTTGCTGAACTACAAAATCATCCTGGATTTATGTGTAGTGTTTCCTGGGTAAATCACTTAAAAAACGACTTTCAATTAATAAATAATTTTACCAACACCATAGTAAAATTTGACACGATCGACGAAAATCTCCATCTCCAAACCCTCCACTCTCTAGGGATCTATGACTCTGCTCTCTACTGATTCACAACCTACTTTTCCAACTGCTTCTTCTCAGTCTCTACTTCCACCTTTGCCTCTCCACCACTTCCTATTCCTGTTGATGTTCCCGAAGTCTTTGTACTTGGCCCCCTTCTCTTATTTCACTATATCTCTACTGTGAGGGAACTCATCAGCTCCTTTGGCATCTGCTACCACTTCAATGCCAACATTACCAACATTTTTTTTCTTCCCCTGATCCCTTCCTCTGCCATCTGTTGTCTGTCAGCTGTCTTCTGGATGTCACAATGCTTCCTGAAACTTAACATCTCCAATACTGAAGTCATCATCTTTCCCAAGCCAAGATCCTTTCCCATCCTCTCTCTCTTTATTGATAACATTATGTTTGCCAAATCCATTGTCTGGGTGACATCCTTATCTCTGCTCTTTTTTTCTCCCCCCACAGTCAGTACCTCTCTAAAACCTGTTTTCAGAAAGGAAAAGAGAACTTATTTTTTATAAAGTGTTTATTTATTTCTTTTTGGAGCACCATCAGTTCTTTTCTATGTTGATGACACATGATTACATATAAATGTATACTATTCAATAATTAGCACCTATATACTGGTCTAATATCTTTAATCCACTATAAATGGGAACCAGTGCGCCTGTCCAGGGAATACATATTATTTACTGCTGGCCGTATGGCTGGTTCAAATCCCGACAGTGGCTTCCCGGCAGAGGAGGAAATCCCGATCGTCAAAGGTAAGTATTTACTAACAATTCTACCACCTAACCCTAACCCTCCCTTAGGGGTGCCTAACCCTAACCTCCCCCCAAGTTCCTAACCCTAATCCCGCCTCTAAGTGCCTACACCTAACCCCCCTCCCCACCACCTAAACTTAAATCCCCCGGGGGGGTGCCTAACCCTAACCTCCCCCTGGGGGTGCCTAACCCTAACCCCCTTTCCCTAGCATAAATCTAACCTTCCAGGTGGGTGCCTAACCCTAAATTCCCCCCAGGAACATTAAACCTAACCCTCCCCCCGTGGCTGTCTGCGCCCGGTTTACCTTCGCACGGAAAGCCAGGTATTGGGCTCCCAGCATAGCATGTCATTTAACTCCTTGCCAGGATTAGACAGGCGGGAAGCCAACAGTCGGGATTCTGTCCATCGGCTTCCCAACTGCTTCCCATGTCCAGCCCCCTCTCCTAATCCTTTCATTTCCACCTCTAAAGATAATAATAATAATAATAATAATAATAAACACTTATCCACTCACTATTTTACTTATCCACTCACTATTTTACTATACTGCTAAATCCTGAATGGGTTTTTTCTTTGTTTTTATTTATTCATTGGTAATCCAAAGGTTAGCAGTTAACAATCCTGTCAGACAACATTAAACTGCTGCTTGCTGGCTAGGGTTCTGTCCTCAAATAGTCAATCCAGAGATAAACTATGATTGACCATTGAAGATCTGTTGAAGATCTTTGGATGGATTGAGTAATCCAGGACTTTACCAAGATGAGGGTGGTCTTCCTTACTTACATGATCACTGCTTAGAAATTGTGCACATTGGTACTTCCCCAGGAGATATCTTATTTGTTGCACACTGCTTTGCAGATGGTATTCATAAGATAAAAATAAAAAATACTGTAGTACAATTTGTAACCAGGTGTCAAAATTGTAAAGTGTTTATGATCATCTATTAATGGTGAGATATGTAACATATTTGCAAAAATGTAGTTTTTATATTGTAACCTTGTCTTTTCCTGAGTGAAAAAATATATGAAAATGTAGAGTACATCATGTGATGTATGAAGCGGAAAATATATGCAGTATTACATTCAACTATTATGAGGTGAGATGAAGCCTTAAATGTGCTCTTGACACATTTTCTCTTTGAAATATTAAAAAAAAAATAAGAAAAAATGTACATAGTACTCCCTGTATGAAAGAAGTGTCACAAATATAGTCCTAAAAATATAGTCACCATAAAGATAAGTAAAAAGAACAGTAATTACTGTGCAAACTTTGACACTCAAAAATTCCATGTATATTTTAATAATCTCTATTCTGAAAAAGTAAAAATTCATACTGCAGTATTTTCTCAAATAAAGAATTACAATAAGATAACATATAACCATTACTGAATAACTTGAATTGATTCACATTTAATGTAACATAAAACTTCAGACTGTATGGCAGCTAGAATCCCCAATGCCACTCATGTCCTAAGTGCAGCAGTCTATAAGTCTTTCCTTGGCTTCATTAATGATTCCATTGGAACCCATCTTTGCATTTTATAGGTATCCTACCTGCTTCTTTACTAAATATATATAGTGATGAGTTTAAATTTTATTGGCTAAATGCCTGACCCAAAAATACCAGTTTCATAACTAATTATGGATATCTAACAACATAATGAAACAAGTGCAAATGATTATCTCTTCATTAAAACAATTTAATACATCAATTATATGAAAAATAATAATACATGTAGTATGGAATTAATGAATAAACAAAATAATACAAATTAAATCATTATACCATAATAGTAATTAATTATGAGAGTCCAAAGATATAATGACAATAAATTAATGTAGGAGAATTTAATTTAATATGCTAAAAGTAAATTGTTTAGTTATGATAAAAGGCAGAAAAAAAATGTTTTAATAGAATAAAAAAAATACAAAAACTAATAAATTAATAAAGTCATACCCAGGTTTTCATACACATCTAAATGGAACATGAAATTACTTAAATACAGATGCAAGATAAAAACGCAATAAAAAAAACTTGATTATATAATACATTACAGTATATAATAAAATGAGCAAAGTATATAGAAAAAAATGATAATATTGAATAAACCATTTTTTTTGTTTAAACTTGACCTATTATATAAATCCTTAAGCAAATGAGTATAAATAATTTACTTTAATAGAGAGTTTACTTATAGAGAAAAGCAGTTAATGTTTTAATTGATTTTTATTTTATATTGAATCAAACACATTTTAATGATATATAAAAATAAATTAATTGATAATTACAATATTATAAGTAATGTGCAACTAAAAGCATTGAAAATATAAAGTTAAATAATAAATATGTATAGATATATCTAGAAAATATATATAGACAAAATACATAAAATGTACAATAACTAAATACATTGTATATAAATATATTTAAAAAAAGAAAAAAAAACATATGAACCCATAAAAGCTTCTAAAAAATATGTACAGTATAACATTTTTTTTCAACATATAGATTTTTTTAGAGAGATTCTATTTTCTATCTTACCTGTCTATCCAAAGTAACAGTCTACATAATAATTACTTTTAAATATTTAGTGTATTTATTATGTATTTCAAAGTACATTTTAGACACACAATGTCCCAATAACTCAGGGCCGGCTCTAGGGGTGTCAGTGGCGTCACTAGGTAGGTGCGGGGGGTGCGGCCCGCACCGAGTGTCACCCTTCAAAGGGGTGACACCAAGAAGAGCAGCACTCACACCCGCAGGCCGCACCCTTCTCAGACACATCCCCACCACACACCCCCTTTCCTCTTACCACCGCACTTGGTCCCCGCCGACTCCATGAGCTGGATGCCGCTGATCCTTCACGCCGCCGCCAGGGCTCAGCTAATTCTGTCATCGCGCCGGCATCCAGAGACACACACAGGCACAGAGAATCTCTGTGCTTGTGTGTGGTGCTGGACACCGGCCGCGATGACATCATCGCGCACTGCACGCTGGCTCTGCTTGTGCTTCTGAGAGCCTGCAGGAGAAGAAGAAGGAGCCGGAGGGACTACGACTGTGAGTGCTGCCAGAGAGAGGACCATTATTTAACAAGTGACAGGCCCCGAGTGCAGGCCAGGTCAAGAAGAGAGGGTAAGTAATGCACAGTGCACAGGGAAGGGGCCACTGAATAAGGGGCATTACTGGGGCCACTGAATAAGGGGCATTACTGGGGCCACTGAATAAGGGGCATTACTGGCCACTGAATAAGGGGTATTACTGGGGCCACTGAATAAGGGGCATTACTGGGGCCACAGAATAAGGGGCATTACTGGGGCCACAGAATAAAGGGCATTACTGGGGCCACAGAATAAGGGGCATTACTGGGGTCACTGAATAAGGGGCATTACTGAGACCACTGAATAAGGTGCATTACTGGGGCCACTGAATAAGGGGCATTTTTGGGGATACTGCATAAGGGGCATTTTTGGGGCCACTGCATAAGGGGCATTACTGGGGGCACTGCATAAGGGACTTTACTGGGTGCACTGCATAGAGAGCTACTGGTGGTACAGTATAATGGGTGCTACTGGGGGTACAGCATAATGGGCTCTAATTCAGGGGCTTTGCATATTGGGCACAACTAGAGGGGGAATTGCATAAAAGGGCACTACTACTGGGGGCATTGCATAAGGGGCACTACAGGGGACATTGAATAAGGGGCACTACTACAGTCATCATTGTATAAGGGGCACTACTACAGTCATCATTGTATAAGGGGCACTACTACAGTCATTGTATAAGGAGCACTACTGTGGGCATTGTGTATAAGGGGTACTATTACAGTGGGCATTGCATAAGGGGCACTACTACAGTTGTAATTGTATAAAGGGCACTACTGTGGGCATGGTGTATCCTGTTTGGATCGGCACTCACTCTAAGCAGCGTTCAGCAGCTCTGGTGCCCTCCACATAAATACAGTCCACAAGCAGTTACAAAGATGGCTGCACTCAGAGGCTTCCACAAAAATTGATGTATTCAAATAAGCATGTTAGACACCAACATTTCAGGACCACAATGTCCCTTTGTCAAGGTAACACTTGGTGGTCCCGAAACGTTGGTGTCCAACGTGCGTATTTGAATACATCAATTTTTGTGGAGTGCCACCGTCTTTTGTAGCTGTGTGTGTATATGTGTATATATATATATATATATATATATATATATAGATGAGAAATTGTGTATGTCTCTTATGTTTGTTTTGTCTTCCTCAATTGCACACATGTATTTAGTATGTGTTTCACAAAGTTGCCAGAAAATTCTGAAGGGCATTGTTTATAATATTTGTGGTGCCTTGGTGACACTAACTCTAATAGTATTGCATGCTAAGCCTGTGTTCACTTTGTTACCTGGGGTGAATCACAGGGTCCCTTATATATACACGTTTTTCCCGTCATTCACATTGATCATTCATTGCTGCTTGCCCATTGTGGATTGAGGTGATAGGCTATGTTGTCATGGTGACGCATCCGTGGCGTGCGCGTGCAGCTGCGTGTGACCCACGCAGCTGTGGTCGTGCTGCCTAGTGATGCAGTGTGTGCGTCACGCTGTGCGACCCAGTGATGTGCTGTCAGCGTGGTGCGTAGATTGATGAGTGCCATGTGGTCTGGGCGGATGGCACCTTGTTGGTTCATCACGCCCACCATGGCGCTCACACCGGATGTTCAATGTTACCGCCAACCCTCCCCTCTAGGTAGGTGGCTTGTTAATTATGTGGCTTGATTGATCATTATTGATACTTGGGATAGATATATAATCGGGGCCTGTGAGACTGCAGGATGTATCTCCATGATGTGCTGACGTTGTCTCTATCTGTGGTGACCCATTTGGACTTATGCTGATGTTTTGTCTTGGATTGCTGTACCTTGATAATGGTCTCTATGTAGACCGAAACGTCGGTAACCTTTTTCTATGAAGCAACCCTGAATATTGAGCTATTGGCCATATTAAATAATTTGACTGTTCTAAATGTGGTGAGTGCCCTTATTCCACCCTTTATTGTGTGTGGTACAGGATTATATATATATATATATATATATACACATTACAAAACAAAAGGTGGATAAAGAGCGCCTCCCAGTGCAATATTATTACATATCGGTAACCTTCACCAGATGTGGTTACCCTCTGTGTGAATAAGGGTGTACCTTATTAAGTGAAATACACCACTTATATATCAGCATGAACAACCAAGGGAGTCCTCAAGTTTTAGATTCTGGAAACCACTCTATATCTCACCTTCCATAGATGTTAGATTACTGTGACCCTTGTATCCAGCCCATCTGTGTCACCCCTGGATACCACGATCACAGTAATCTAACATCTATGGAAAGTGAGAGGGGGGGTGACACCATGAGCTACCACACCGGGTGACACCAACCCTAGTGACGCCTCTGAGGGGTGTTCAACCAGTGTGTCGCACAGGGGCACCACCAATAGAGGGCACATCCCTCCCCAAAATCCTGATTTCAGCGGGACAGTTGTGTCCCGCTGCTCCACTCATGGGCCAAAGTGGTCAAATCGGGAGGTTGGGGACCCCCACCACCACAGCTGTGGGGTGATGCCAGACCCCCAGAGTGTGAATGGATGCCGCATGTGGCATCCATTCACTAATGGGAGTGGGCTGGAGGAAACCCAGCCAGTGATGGAGGGCTGGGCTTTACCCCCAGCCAGATATTATTTAGGGCATGCCGTGCAGGCACACCTCCAAATAATGTAACTTAGGGGGCATGGCCTATGGTAATGAGGCCAAGCCCCCAATTTTGGCTGCATGTGATTGCAGGGTGCTACGTACTGGGCTGGCACAGAGTGCTCAGACCCCTGGAGCCAGCCCTAGAATAACTTATTGTTGTTAATATCCTTTATTCATATAGTGCCACAAGGGGTCTGCAGAGCCGTACAAAATACAAAAACAGAAACAGTGTGAATAAAAAAACAGGAAGAAAGTGACATACAGTACAAAGTGAACAAGAGCATTGGTGGTTTACCTATACTGATGGACACTTCAATCATTGACAATTTTGTAAATATCATCAATTTCAGCATTTGCTAAAAGCTATTATTGCTTTTTCATCTTTACCGAGACTGTGACACATCCTACCTGACCATTGGCTGAAATTTATTGAACCTTTTCCCAATTCTAAAAGGCTTAATGTGGACTTCACTGCATTGTAACTCAACACTTGGAAAGGTTAAGTTGCTTATAGACTGTGGTTAACATTTTTATCCTCGTAATATTAAACTGAATTATAATATTTGAACAGAAATATACAAAAGATTTATTCGGGTGCGCTGTCAATAAGCAGCCAATCAGAGGTTGTCAGCCTCAAAGTAGGTATACAAAGAAAAAGAAAAAAGTGATTGGCGCTAAATAAAAATTATGAATGAATCAAATAGATGAATAGAAAATAAATGTAAAAATCAATATGGAAGTGGATGTCTAAAAAACCACAATATACATTTATTTGTAATATAAAACATACATGTAACTAAAAACCATGTCCTATAGGAGCTATAATTGGAGTGATAAATATTATGACTCTATGGAAATTGTTATGGGAAAATTGATGAAAAGTGGATATTGTCCAAGTCAGTGGTCAATGAGAAATTAATACAGTTCAGATGCAGCAAATATTTACCATATAGAAATCCTTTGAGATAGCAGTCCAATTAGCAGTGTAACTGCAATGGCAGTGTTGATGGTACAGAGGACTGGAATTGAATCATCAGTCCACAGAAAGGTCCCTCAGGATATAAGTCCAATGGGCAGATCACTGCAATGGTATATGGTGTTGTCAGTGGTTGTTTCCTCAGGCGTTTGAGGGTACAATGGTTGATGGAATAGCTGCAAAATATTCCTTTTGCGAATGATGAGAAAATTGTCCCAATATCCATAAAGTGTGAATCCAATCCTTGCTTAATGCGTTTCGCTGGATATTAGCACTCCAGCTTCTGATGACTTGGACAATATCCACTTTTCATCAATTTTCCCATAACAATTTCCATAGAGTCATAATATTTATCACTCCAATTATAGCTCCTATAGGACATGGTTTTTAGTTACATGTATGTTTTATATTACAAATAAATGTATATTGTGGTTTTTTAGACATCCACTTCCATATTGATTTTTACATTTATTTTCTATTCATCTATTTGATTCATTCATAATTTTTATTTAGCGCCAATCACTTTTTTCTTTTTCTGAATTATAATATTTGCTACTGTAATGAAACACCCCTGTATATGTATAAGACCCCTTGAGCATCAAACTGAGATCTTCTGCCTATAACAATCACCCTTTGTTCCCATAGAGTTGAATACACTCCCCAGAACTTAGATGGCTGCCCGGTCTTAAGCTCAGGCAGCAGGGGCTTAAACAATACAAGGGTTATCACAGGATATTGACTGGAGTAGACACAGATACTTTACAAAGTCAGGGTAATTGCAGAATCAGGACCAGCATCCACAGGGTCAATTGCAGGACAGTTATTCTGGATATGAAACAGGTGAATTAGCAGACAACCACAACAATACACATAGCAAGACTTGTAGAAGCAGCACAGGATCAAAAACACAGCATGTATATATATATATGTACACACATATATATAAGTATCCACAGACTAGATTTCAAGATGATTAGTCTGGATAGCAAACAGGTAATTTAGCAGACTGCAACACTAATCCACACAGCAAGACTTGCAGGTGTAGCAACAGCACAGTGCAAGGCAGATATTTGTATTAGCAGAAACATTACAGCAGCTATGATATTCACAGTGTCAGCATAGGTGTGCAAGGCAGATTATCACTGTGTAGGTTTTGAAATACTTGCAATTGGTAGAAACAATAATTAAAGTTCCACAAGAACATAGTAAACTGGGAACAGACATGGCTGAGCATATGCAGAGCAGGAGACCAGAACAACAATACACATGGAACGGACCAGGCAGCACCACAAGGTATAAACTATCACCAGCAGGGAATGCCAGGAGTGAATGCAATATAACAGGAAGAGGAACCAATGCAACCATTCTCCTAATTGCAATACAGCTGAACTGCATACTCACTGAGAGCTAGATTGCAGCTGAATGCTTCCACAATACAGACAGCTTGTCTGCTGCTAGCAACAGCCATGACTAGAAACTGCTAAGGCTGTCAGAAATCCTGGTAGCAGATCATAATAGCTACTACAATTGGCAATAATTTACATTACTCTATATCACACCTAGTGATGAGCTATTACAATCTTTTACTTGTTTAATAACTGGACACCTCTATTTGAATAAATGCTTGCTTAGAATAACTTTCCTGTGCCCAATGATTCTTTGAATGTGCAATTTTATTCTATTGTCGAAAACTACATGTTATTGTGTTCATTCATACACTATGTTGATGCATTTTATTTCTTAATTTCTGATACATTTTAAATAAATAGTATATTCATGCTATAAAAAGTCTACTCCTTGAAATTATCACAGGGAACTCAGCACTGGCACCTGGTGACAGGAATTCAAGGCTGGAACCAACTACTTAGGACTCATATGAACACTGCTGTAGAGGCCCAGAGCTGCATAGTACTAAACTTGGAATCAAGAAACTCAGAACTCAAACCAGTGTCAGGAATAGGGAACTGAGAATGAGCAAGCATGGATGCTTGATCACCCTGGAACCCACACTACAGTGCACAATCATGGAACAGAAATCAGAACCTGGAACTCAGAGCTGAGAATAAAGGTATGATCCTGAGACCCCCAACTAAACACATTGAGTGAACTGGGAAACTGCAATCCACCACAGCCCTGAAACCAGACCATTGAAACTCAGGAACAGCACCAACATAGACAGTCAGAACAGGATAAATCAGCCACAGTAAAAGCCTATAGCAAATAGCCAGAGAGACTGAGTAAAAGTTCATACAAGCATTAGTTGCCTGAAACACATCATATATCAAAGCCAGAGGGTACTGAGAGGTGTAAAGAAGCTCACTGTATAGAACATTGTTGAGGCTGGCAGATGACCTGATGCTAACTGAGACTGTGCACAGGTGAGGCTGGAAGATATACCAATGCTCGCTGAATCTGAGCACAAGTAAGGTTGGCAGGTAAACCGATGCTTGCAGAAACTGAGCACAGGTAAGGCTGGCAGGTGAACCGATGATTGCATACACTGAGCACAGATACAATCCCAGAAGAAAGTCATTGCTCTTGCATTATGCTGTCAAACTTCAAATGTTATATTTTTAAATGATAAAATGCTTATTAACATATTTAACATATTACCATACATTTTCCTTTTTTAACTTGTTTGATTGTAATATCAAATTTTTCAAAAAAATCTTTTTTTCTGAACTGTGAAAGATTTATAATCAATTGTTTCAAAATTTTCTTAGAAATGCATGAAAAGTACATAAATGAACAACAATCAGTTTATCAATAATCCATGCAATCTATAAAAATATAGACACAAATCCACTACTTCTGCTGTACTGTATACCGTATGTCAGTTTCATATACACTGATCACCTCCACTCCACTCCCACATATAACAGTTGGAATCCAGGCCCTCATTCAGAGTCGATCGCAAGAAGCGATCGCTCACTCTGAATGAGGGTGGGTTACCACCCACAGCTTAGCTTGCGATCAGGGTGATGGTCGCGATGGTCATCACCATTGCGACCATCAGGGTTTACGACCAGACCCTAAGGTTGGGTCTGGGCTCTCGTAAGCCCCAGGGAACTTCCTGCTCTGTTTGAGCAGGAAGTTCCCCACTGACATCATCAATGATGTCAGTGGGACTGCCCCCAAACGGCAAGCGTTCCGACTGGAACACCTCCATTTGGCCGGGCATGCCCCTGGCCCACCCAGAAAATGGGGCGAGCTGTCACTCAACATCGACAGCTCGCCCCGTCTGCTACGAGACCCCTAGCGATGGAGCGCCTGTCGCTAGCCATGTCTCAGGCAAGCACACGGCGGAGCTGCATCCATCGTGCGCATGCTCTGTGGGGACCATTGACCCAGTTGCGAGCACATCAGCGCTTGCGACCAGGTCTGAATGAGACCTTTAGTGCATCATATCATGTAAATAGCATGGTGCCAGAAGAACAGTGGTGGCTCAAAAGGAGGGGCTGCAACACAGTCCAAAATTCATATAGGGGAGCCACACCAACTGCCAGTGAGTCCTGGCCAGCAATGTTTGGAATGACAGTTGGTGTGTGCACTGCAGACCCACCTCTGGAACCTCCACTGCATAAGAAACAAAGTAGTTTCCATAAATCAAGTACACACATTTTTCCTGAATAAAATTACATCTTGCCCTCACTACGATGATTAGTACATCAATTTATGAACACCTTTGACTTTTACCCACCATATTCACTAGAAGATAGGTTGTCAGATATCAGCATCACCTATCACCAACACATTCTGAGAAAAAATGTCCTTTTCATCAGTCTACAGTAATTGTTTTCTTTTTGAAAACTATGTAATGAAAGACCAACTTCACATGTATACACCACCTATAGTACATTAATATTTACCAATCATATTAGTTAAATCAGTTTACAATAACAATACAAATATGGGGGTGTGGTATACAGTATCAATGATACAAGTCATGGTCATGACTTGTCTCCCACTAGCAGCTTACCTTCTCCTGTCACTGTTGTTCCAGTTCCCTCAGTTGCTAGGCAATCTGCATGCCACAGGAGGTAACATGTTATCCATAGCATGGTGTGATTGGTTCCTTCTCCTATTTGTGCATGCTGGTCTTTTGCTGCCTTGCCAACCATAGCATTCCTTTTGGTTTTCTCAGCTCTGCTGCATGGTCAGCATTTTGTGCTTTCTCACTATACTGTGTCCTGGTTCTCTAGCTGGATTGCCTAGTCACTGGTTACCTGCTTCCCAGCTGCACCAGCAGCCTCCATGCTGTCACCGGCTCACAAGCCACTCTGTCGGCTTCCCATCTGCACCAGCAGCTTCCATGCTGCCATCGCTCTCAAATCTGTATCTCCAGAACACCAACTTGTGTACCAGTACTCAAGCCACACCATCGGCTCTCAAAGCCGCTCCAGTAGCTCACCAACCTCTGCTACCGGCTCTAAGCCACACCATCAGCTCTCAAAGCCACTCCAGCCACTCACCAACTTCTGCTACTAGCTCTAAGCTGCACCATTGGCTCACAAGCCACATCTCCAGTACACCAACTTGTGTACTGGCTCTCAAGCCGCACCATCGGCTCTTTGGCCACACCATCAGCTCTCAAAGCTGTTCCAGCAACTCATCAACTCTGGCTACCAGCTCTAAGCTACATCATTAGCTCTCAAAGCCACTCTAGCAGCTCACCAACTTCTGCTACCAGCTCTAAGCCACACCATTGGCTCTCAAAGTTGCATCTCCAGTACACCAACTTGTGTACTGGCTCTCAAAGCAGCACCATCGGCTCTTTAGCTGCACCATCATCTCCCAAAGCCACTCCAGCAACTCACCAACTTCTGCTACTGGCTCTAAGCTGCACCATTGGCTCACAAGCCGCATCTCCAGTACACCAACTTGTGTACTGGCTTTCAAGCTGCAGCATTGGCTCTTTAGCTGCACCATCGGCTCTCTAAGCTGTTCCAGGAGCTCACCAACTTTGGCTACTAGCTCTAAGCCACATCATTAGCTCTCAAAGCCACTCCAGTAGCTCACCAACTTCTGCTACCAGCTCTAAGCCACACCATCAGTTCTCAAAGCTGCATTTCCAGTACACCAACTTGTGTACTGGCTCTAAAGCCACACCATCGGCTTTTTAGCAGCACCATCATCTCTCAAAGCTGCTCCAGCAGCTCACCAACTTCTGCTACCAGCTCTAAGCCACACCATTAGCTCTCAAAGCCACTACAGCAGCTCATCAACTTCTGCTACAGGCTCAAAGCCGCATCTCCAGTACACCAACTTGTGTACGAGCTCTCAAGCTACACCATCAGCTCTTAAGCCACACCATCAGCTCTCAAAGCTGCTCCAGCAGCTCACCAACTTCTGCTACTGGCTCTAAGCTGCACCATCTGCTCTCAAAGCCGTATCTCCAGTACACCAAGTTGTTTACTAGCTCTCAAGCCACACCATCGGCTTTTTTGCTGCACCATCAGCTCAAAAGCCGCATCTCCAGTACACCAACTTGTGTACTAGCTCTCATGCTGCACTAGCAGCTCTTTAGCTGCACCATCAGCTCTCAAAGCCACTCCAGCAGCTCATCAACTTCTGCTACCAGCTCTAAGCTGCACCATCAGCTCTCAAAGCTGCATCACCAGTTCACCAACTTATGTACCAGCTCCCAAGCCACACCATCAGCTCCTAAGCTGCACAGTTGGCTCTCAAGCCACATCTTTGGCTCCTTAGCCATGCCATTGACTTTTTGCTACCTGTTCTTCACATCTCCACTGGATCCCATTGGTTATTCATGCAAACTGCTACTATCCCGAGTATTAAGACCAGGCGGCCATCTAAGTACAGGTGAACATGTTTAGTTCTAAGGGAACAATGGGTGGCTGTTAGTGGCAGAAGACCTTGCATAGTCAAGAGGGGTTACCGGAAGGGACATCTGTAAAGCCCATGTGTATCAAAGGACAGGGTGTTCATGTCTACTAAGTGAACACTTGAACAACATGCTAGGCACAGAATGGAAAAATGATATAACATCTATTTTAAGATGCTCCATGCTATTTTTTCGCTAAGTCCATTGGGATTGATGGTCCTAAGATTATAGGCCCACTTTGCCTCCAACTGTAAAAGTATATTGGCCTTGTCTCCCCCTCTAAGGGACTTGTTGACGTGATCAATGGCTATGTGTCAAAGGTTGGATAAATCATGTCCCATCTCTGCGAAGTGATGAGCCAACGGTTGTTCACAAACTTTTCTCTTTAGAGCAGCCTTTATGGCTGATTGATAAAGGACCATCCTTTCCATAATTGGTGATATGGTCTTGCCCATGTAGTAAATTATTAAGTATACGATGTGTGAGGAAGTACAGAATAGAATATGTTTGATTTTGAATTGTCAATCAGAATGGGGATGTTTGAAGTGTGAACCCGTTATCATGTTGTGACAGCGCAAGCTAAACAGGGAAATACTGCAAAGGTGCTTATACCATCATGAAAAACACAAAATTTATGCAAAATTTATAAAATTTAATATAATAGTAATACATATAAACAAAGACAGAACTAGAACAAAACTAGTTGCTCCCAGGAGTAAATAAATAATAATAACATAACTATTGAACATAACAATCAATAGTAAAAACAATTGTATGAGAGCTTGATGACTGGTAATAACTTGAAGCAATGGAGCCTATGTTGAAACCTCAGTGATGCTGATTGCAAAACCAGATGGTAAATACTAGTCTCAAATAGAAACAAAGGCCCTGATTCAGAGCCAGACGCTCTGACCAGAGCGCTCGCTCTGAATCAGGGCCCACCTCCATAACTATGGAGCGTCCTCCTGGACGCTCATATAGCTGTGGGTCACCACCCACAGCCTATACCAGCATGCAGGATGATGGTCGCGATGGTCTTGACCATCACGACCATCGCCAGTGCGAACAGAAGCCTGCGGTTGAGTTTTTCAACCGCAAGGCCAGGAGTGATTTTGGCTCTATCAGAGCCAAAATCACTCCCACTGACATCACTAGTGATGTCAGTGGGGCCGGCTTCTGACGGTAGGCGTTCCCTTGGGAACGCCTCAGTCTGGCAGGCACACCCCCGGCACGCCCACCAAAGTCCTTCGCTCATCGCGTCTCGCGCATGCGCACGACGGAGCTCCCTCCATCGTGCGCATGCGCAGTGCACACCATCGACCCACTTGTGAGTGGACAGCCGCTCGCGAGTGGGTCTGAATCAGGCCCAAAGTCTCCAGTGTTAATTGTAACAAAAGAGGTATAATATGGGTTCCACAGCTGTTTAAATGGAGTGCAAATACGCTGAGATGGTATTCCTTTTTGGGAATAAGATTGATGTAACAGTATATGGGAGAAATCCCTTGATATTCACTCCATGGCAGTCCTCTTTAACATACTCCAGTCTGAGTGTTAGGCGTGGTAGTTCCAATGGCTAATGGGTGCGATGTGACTGCCAGGCCATGGATAGAGGGCCCGGGGAGCCAGCTCCAAACGATCGTGGTCAGCTGACCGCCAGTCTCCCGAGTGAGTCCTGGGCCACACCGGCCCTCTATGAGCAGGGTCTCCATTCGGCTTTGTGTGCTTGCTCCAGCAAGCCAGTGAAGCAAAGCGCTCTGGTGTGGAACAAGTGGCAAGTAAGTTCTCCAGATGAGATGGCACCTGTAACTTCGATGCCTTTCCCCGTGGTACACAGCTTTTTCAAAAAGCAGGTATCTGAATGATCAGTAGCAGTAGGTGGTCCTTCATAGAAAGGTTTTTTTAATTGGCTCAGGTGTCTGGTCCAATTAATACGCCCATTTCTGGAAGCTCTAACTCATTAGGACTCATTGCTTAAATGCTGTATATTAAAAATCCTTAGGCATTCCAATCTACAGATTGAATATATAAATAAATGAGTAAAACTAATTGCATTTACTCAAAACAAATATATATATATATATATATAAATATATATAATAATAATGCATATATATATATATATATATATATATATATATATATATATATAGACAGAAATGATGGACAGAACTCCAGGACTGATAATGCAAGAATCACAGCAAGCTGTACAGGTTGATGTCAACATTTCAGAGCTCCTATGCTCTTTTATCAAGACAAAATCTGAAAATAATAATAAAAGTAAAATAAAAATAATAAACCTGATAATAAAAAATAATAAAAAATTGTATTAATTTTTTCCAAGGAATCTAACATGCCTCAGAGGTAATTATAAATACTTACTTAATTAATCCAAGAGATAAACATATATATATATATATATATATATATATATGACAGCAAATAAAGTGGCACTCTGCAGACTGTTCAAATGCACTTAAAAGTTGATGCTTTATTCCAATGTTTTGGGGACGGCCCCCCGTCTTCAGGGATACATACATAACATTACAACCTATTACACTGCTATAAATACACACTGACATACAAACAATTAACACAAATGGTGCTCACCTGTCTGTCCCCGCCATCCTCCACACCGCGCTGCACGCTGTCCATCCAGTGTGTCTGGCGTGATGATGTCATCAGGCGGGAACATCCAGGCGCCCCATCACAGAACATGTGTCATGGTTGCTAAGCAACCGCTATGTCTGCTGAGAAATATAAACAACATGAAAAACATAGAAAAACATAATTTTAAATAATGCACATAAGAATACTCCTGAGAATACATTAATACAGACTATTATGCTTTATTATATGTTAGAAACTATTCTTTAACACCATTTGTCCCAGATATTGGGTATGATAAACCTTAATTATCTGATATATATTTGGAAAACAGACTATAGTCAATTACAAGAAACATTGTAAAGGTAATGTATATATATATATATATATATATATATATATATATATGTGTGTTCGTGCAGTATGTATATAAACACACATACACACACAAGGAATGTATAGATGTGCACGCACACACACATAACCAAAAGCACATACATAGATGTGCACAGCATCACATGTGGATACAGTTGTAAAGGTGTAAGTAAACCACAGATAATAACAGATAGTGACAGTAATAAGTCATGAATCCTGATGTTAGCAGTGGTCGGTCGCCGTAAGATCAAATGTCAGTTAACCATTAGACACATGAGGAATTCGTATAGATAGATAGATCATAAAGTGTTTGTTATATATGAATGCACATAACACATATAGTGGATAAAAAGCACATTATCATGTGTTCTACATACAGTATATAGGGGAATGTGTGCTGGTGATAACTACAGATAATGGATATGGCTAGATCTCAGACATGATCAGCTCTACGAATGAGAAGACTACAGTAGAAAAAGGGGCAAAGTAGGAGAAATATATAGAGAGACAGATGGATCAATGCAGGGATATATTAGATATCATCCAAAAGATGTTGACATAGCTACAATGTCCCCTATAGGGTGGCAAGGGCAAGGTATATAAAAGTCTGATCACATAGTCCTAACTTTAACCCTGAATTCTAAATCCCTAAAGGGTAGGATAAAAATAGACAGATCAAACCAACCATAGAGAAGTCTCTACTATCGTTAGATAAACTCTAAATCTATATTTTCGTTTAGTCCTTGAGGTTTTAGTGTTTGAAGTTCACAAATCCAAGCAGCTTTCTGTTTACAAAGTTCTCTATAGCGATCCCCACCTCTAGGTATGGCAGTGATATGTGCCACTGCTTTAAGTCTAAGTCCTAACGGACCTTTAGCATGACATTCTAAAATAGATAGATTGTGATTGGGAGCTCCTTTGATCACAGTATGTCTGTATTCTAGAAATCTAACCTTTAGAGGGCATGTAGTTCTCCCTATATAGTAGAGATTACACGGGCACCTCAAAAGGTAGATAACATAGCTTGAGTTACAGTTTCTGAATGATGTAATTGTGTATTCTTTATCAGAATTTAAAGAAAACAATGATTTGGTTTTGTTATCCACATATGAGCAGGTCAAACATCTGTTGCTGTTACAGCGACAGAACCCACAGAGAGCTTGTTTGATGAGTGTTTGTTGTGGTAGTGACTTGAATTGTTTGAAGTGTGAACCCGTTATCATGTTGCGACAGGTGGTACAGCGGAAGCACTTGTAACAACCCGGTGCTTTGGTGAAAAAGTTGGAAGTGGATGGAATAACAAAGTTAGTAATGTCTGTGTGGACTACAATGTCCTTAATGCCTCTGCCGCAGGTGAAGCATGACATGGGAAGCTTACTTCTAAAACACAGTAGTTTCTGATCAGTAGAAATAATTGGCCAAAGTGCCCTGGCTGCATTAAGGACATTGCATTTCATATATATATATATATATATATATATATATATTAGGGATGTGCAGGCTCGGATAGGTTCGAGTTTGCACGTGGAGTTCGGATTTTTCCCTCCAAAAAAACGGAACTCAGAAAGAGGCAAAACGTCATTTTACATGGACGAACATCATCATTCCTGGACTTTTGTCCAGGAATGATGATGTTTGTCCATGTAAGATGACGTTTTGCCTCTTTCTGAGTTCCGTTTTTTTGGAGGGAAAAATCCGAACTCCACGTGCAAACTCGAACCTATCCGAGCCTGCACATCCCTAATATATATATATATTTCCACCGAGACTTTTGAGCTGCAAGGAAGGACAAGTTGATTCAATCAAAGGAGAGGAAGTTAAAGCTTACCTAATTAGCCTCTTTTGAAAACTGTTAAGTTTGAAAGGCTTCACCTATAAAATTAGTCTAAAGCTTACCAGTTAATCCTTATTGAAAGCTGATTTTAAAAGTTTGTTCAAAAACTTCACATATTAAACTAGATTGTTTTTTGAGGACTAAAAAGGATTCTCAATTTATAAGCATATACTATACACGTATTTTGAGAAGCCTGAACCATCAATACCAAACACCCCTGAAGAAGATGCAATTGACAAAACTCATTGAGACTGAGAGATACCATTTGTCGCTTACAATGTTTCAAACTGGTCGACATCAGAACCTTACCCATGGGGAACTAACAAGAGTAAGCATTGTAACTCACAAGGGTGATGTTAATTCTGTATTATTTGAAAATGTTTTATAAGTTTTGCTTTTAATGCAATTAAATTGATTTTAATAATATTTTATTGATTATTGGAAAATTGTTTTGGTGTACTCTGGAGATGTTATAATAACATAATAATTATATCTTCAGACATAGGAAATTGCACAGTAAATTTTGAAATTAAGGTTAATCATTTATAATTAACTAATCAATATTGGCAAACTAAATATATACTGGTGCTTTCCAAAAACCAAAAAGTTGTCATCCTCACCGGCAAGAGGCCTTTCTGGAGAGTAACTGCCCATAACCAATATAAAGAACTAAATAACTGAAGTCTTGACCAGTTTAAAATTTATTTTATTTTGAAAAGCATTTATTGTATCTAAAATAATAATGATTTAAAATTGTTACAATTTTTTTTCTGCAGCTAAAAGAAACAGCTTTGGTGACCAGGCTTACACCAAATTATTCTAATGTATCCATGGACCAAATGGAATTTATTTTAACATGTAAAACATTTTTTGTGGAAGACTTTCTAAAAGGTTTGAACTGCAAGAATTATAGTTTCAGTTATATTTCTATGTTTAGTAATGATTAGCTTTGTCTTTTGGATTTAATAAAATATTAGAATGGAAGCACAGTAACAGAAAACTGAGGATTTTTTTTAAATAGATACAAACAAATATTAACTTTCTTACCAGTTGCCATAATCCCCAGTGGATGAAATGTACTTATTTTAGTTTACGTACTTTGTAAGGCGCTGCGGAACATTTGTGGCACCATTAAAATAAATAAATAATAATAATAATAATGAAAAACATTTGAAAACAGCTATTTAGATGCTTTAAAATGATTACACTAATAATAAATTTTCTAATAAGCCAAATCCTTGCTGATCAGTTTTTAGAAAGAGTTGAAAAAGGGGATTTTTTTTAATTACATATTTAGGAAACTGCGAAGTTTAAACCCAGTTTGATGACTGAAAAAAAAAGAAAAACTGAAGTTACTCTTATTCTTTTCTGTTTCATAGAATTCCAGGTTCAATCTAAGATGGTCAAATCCATTTTTAAATGCTGGCACACTTCTTTTAAAAATTTTTTAGATACTAAACCAATAGTAGTTTTTAAGTTGTAATTTAAGGAATAGTCTAGCAACACTAGGCAAAAAATAACAAAATTATTCACAAATAACACTCTGCTCAGTAGCAGAAATAAAAGTTTTTTGAATTTTTTTTGAATGTTAAGCTTGTGATTCAAATGAGAAAACTAATATTTTTTACCTTTAATAGTAAGTGAAAGCTCTGCACAATGTTGCACCAATTTTGAAAATGTTGAGAGCACAAAATACTATATTTATTTTTACCTATGGGTTTCAAATGCTCCAGAATGTCCCAAAGCATAAAATAATATCAACCTTTATTGAATCAATGACTCTATCATTGAATGCAATGTAAAAATTGTCTGAAAACAAATAGCTGATTTTTGGGGTTTTTGTGTGCTATTTTCAGAAAACACTAAAAAAAGTTCCATCACGTACCATTTTTCATTTTCAGTATTTCTAGAATTACTGTATTTAGCTTAAAACAGAAATTTCATTATAGCGCTTTGAGAACATATTTTCTGCTATAATATGATCAAGTTTTGAAGAAGGAGCATTTTAAGAATAAAGAAAGGTAATAGGGAGAGGAGTGGGGTTGTCTATTCAGTGATAATAATAGAAATACTTTTTCTATCCAAACCTCCCATTGGCAATACGCAATGTGCCTCATGGCTCAGATATACCTGTACCTTTACCTCTGGAGAAACTAGAAGACATGCCTGAAAAAAAAGCTGAAGATTCTGATAAGGACAATATTTCAAGCAGAAGCGAACCCAACTTTTTTCACAGCTTCAATTAAATAATTTAGTCTTAGACTTGGGTCTTCCTAGAGATTCAGCAGAACTGTTAGGCTCTAGGTTAAAGGAAAATAAATTATTGTTCCCTGGGTCCTCTTTCTCATGGTTTAGAAACAGATAAAATATTTAATTCCGTACTTCTCAAAATGATGACCTAGTTTGCTGTAGTGATGTTCCTGGACTGATGGAGTGGTTTTGCATACAGTATGATGTGAACGAGTGGAGGCTCTTCATTGATTCATCCAAAATAATCCTACAAGCAGTGCTTCTCGACAATGGCAGCAAGTATGCTTCTGTACCAGTAGGTCATTCTGTTATTCTGAATGATTGATATGAGAATTTAACCTTAATTATCACCAAATTGAATTACAAGGATCCTAGATGGAAATATGCAGTGATCTAAAAGCACTTTCCATGCTTCTTGGACAGCAGGGAAAATACACCAAGTACCCCTGCTTTTTATTTGAATGGGACATCCAGGATAGGGCCAACATTGGATCAAAAAGGAGTGGACATGTAGGGTAACATTGCAGCCTTGAAGCAAAAATGTAATATGGCAAAGTTTGGTTAATCCAGAGAAAATACTCCTGCCTCTTCTTCATATCAAGTTTGGTGTGATGAAACAATTTGTAAAGGCTCTGTCAAAGAAAGAGAGTGATTTCAGTACCTGCACAACAAGTTTTCTGGACTGTCAGAAGCAAACGTGAAATAAAGTGTTTTCATTGGTCCAGATGTTCAGATACTCATGAAAGACTAAATGTTTGAAACAATAATAGAAACAGTTGAAAAAGAGGCCTGGGAAACTTTCAAAGAAGTTGTAAAAAAAATTATATGGAACAATAAGGATAGTAACTTTAAGTGTATCGTGGAAGACATACTCATGAAATACAAATACTTGGATTACTTGGATTGCCAAAGACTTTGGAAGTACCAAAAAGAGCTTTGAGGTAAAAAGGAAAAGGCAGTATAAGGACTTGTAAACGTACATAAAACTATTTTTAATATCTATTACAATGTCAGAATAGATTTTTATCAATAATTTTGTGCATAAAACTATTTTTAATATTTTTTACACCAAAATATGTTTCAACCAGAATACATATTATTCTGCTATTTCCCCATATTTTCACATTCTCTTTGTGAAAAAAAACATTGCGTGTTAAAGAAATTTGGTTGACATATTTGAAATCAGCATGCCAAAAACCATAAGAGTCATTCATTCAATTGCAGACAATTTTCAAAGACCCCAATTTTGCGGTCCTGTGTAATTGGTCATGCTGTGCAAATGAAAACCTAGTAATCTGGTGGGTAACATAAATTGCTATAACTTTTGGTCAAGGTATTTCCCCACATTAATATGAGTTCAAACATTGCAATTGTTTCCTGGAAGACATATAGTCCACTCAGAGAATACCGTATAGAACATTGTGCTGGAGATCCAGAGTCCCCCTTTCTACTTTATAAACATGGCTCACAGTGATAGATTAGTGTTAACCTACTCTAGCATGAGCTTAGGTGGCACTGACATCTCACCTTATATTATTAAATGTTAAAAAAAAGTAAAATAAATAAAACGTGAAAGAGTACAAAGTGTTTAAGAAAAAGTATATATGCTCCCTGGTAAAATCCACATGCTTGGTATCATTATCAGAGACAAGCAATCACACATTTTGCTTTTGGTTTTATTTCCAAAATTATAGTGATTTTTTGTTGGTATTATAAATCATGTTCATGTGCTACTTTTTGTATTTCACAAAAATGTTAATTTAATAAAAAATGGTAGTCCATTAGTGTTTATATCATTTAAATTAATTTAGAGTAATTTATAATCTATATACAACATGGATACTTTTCTATTATGTCATTGACTTTTACACTCTGCTTTGTTGATGGAAACACTCACCGTGTGTAGTATAATAACACTAATCTAGATGTCACACTAGGTGCAGAATATATATATATGAAATTCAACAAGATTATTGTAACTATGGCCCTCATTCAGAGCCGTACGCTCTGAGCAGAGCGCACGCTCTGCATGAGGGCCGGGCTCCTTTTTCATGGAGCGTCCTCCTGGACGCTCGTATAGCTGTGGGTCACCACCCACAGGCTATACGAGCATGCATTTTGATGGCCGCGATGGTCGTGACCATCGCGACCATCGAAATTGCGAGCCGGAGCCTGCGGTTGAGGTTTTCAACCGCAAGCTCCGGAGTGATTTTGGCTCTATCAGAGCCAAAATCACTCCCACTGACATCACTAGTGATGTCAGTGGGCCGGCTTCTGACGGGAGGCGTTCCCGTGGGCACGCCCCCGTCAGGGAGGCACGCCCCCGGCACGCCCACCAAAGGGGGCGTGCTGTCAATCAACATTGACAGCACGCCCCCTTTGATCGGACACAACGAGCGAAGGAAAGTCCTTCGCTCGTCGTGTCTGGCGCATGCGCACGACGGAGCTCCCTCCGTCGTGCGCATGCTCAGTGCAGACCATCGACCCACTTGCGAGCGTACAGCCGCTCGCGAGTGGGTCTGAATCAGGCCCTATGTCAAATAAGTGTTTCTCCTAATCAAATAATTTGTATAAAATATTATTATAAATTACACTAAGAGAAAGAAGAATGGTGATTTATCACCAAAAGGAGCACACATACAATTTTGTGCTTAGATCAAAAACGCATTTATTTATTAAAATCACACATTGATAGAGAACACAAAGATAAAAACATCCCACTGATATACTGTATCATATATAAAAGGATGTAAACAGCACCCTGTCATATTATCAACCATCCCTAGATTTTTTAGCATGGGGTGAATTAAATAAGCACCCCCTTACAAAAAAAACACTTAGGGTTTGACCCACTCCCATGGCCAGTTCAAATGGTAAAATATGTATTTTTTTAGCTGGTGAATTACTTGTTCCAGCAAGCCCTGTCATGCCTAAACTACAAGTGCAGTCATGCCTTGCTATCCAGAGATTTATTGAAAAAAGCGCTTCTTCACACATGCCCTCTTTTACTCATTTATTTCTCACCTAAATGCTAGGGTACCATCCTCTTCATTTTTAATGCTTTTCAATCCCTTTGGGGAAAAACATAAAACTATAGGCTGCATCTCACATGCAATGTAATAAAATGTTGTTTCTTCCTGTCATTCTAATCAATAAAGAGCAGCTTCCTTCTCATTGCTCAGAATTGGCTAGTAGTGTTCAGACCCATGTGGGCTTTTTAATACCATTTGTCAAACTTTGCTCTGATAAGCCTGGTTAATATGGGTTTCAGGTGAGATGTCTATCTTAATTCTGGATGGGTTAACTGTATAAGCCACCACCTGTCAACCCTAGATGTTCTCCCCTTGTATAACCTGCTTGATGCCAGATAAACAGGTCTCTAATGTTGGGTTTAGCTTTCCTTGTGTTCACTGATTCTGTCAGCCTTCATCTCTGGTATTACCTGATTGATGTCTGTGTATGACTCCTGCTGCCTTATGACTTTGCTGCTGCATTACTCCTCATGTATCCTGCTGATCTTCGGTTGCCAACACTTCACATTCCTGACTTCATTGTCGTTTAACCTTCATGGTTCCTGGTGGTTTTCAAGTTATATTCTTACTCTGGCATGGATCCTTTTACTCCCTTTTCCAAACACATAGTTGGTGTGCTGTTCATAGAACTGGTATCATACTTGGGACATGTCACATCTTAATTGACCCCTTGTCACTGTTGTACAACTGGGCCATCGGTCAGTGCAAACTAGCTGCAGTGCCGGTAGCCTGTTGCAGTCTTTGTTGCAGTGTTCTGTCCTGCATACTGTTCTGCATTTTTTTGTTTTCAGTGATATATACATTATATGTTAGGTATTTATTTTGTTTATACAGTATGTTGTATAAATAAGTAGAATCTGATTGGTTGATGATTGGTTGCTATGGGCAACACCTCCACTTCTATAAACCCACTTTAGTAAATATACCCCCTGGTGTGAACTCAGTGGGTTATTTTGCCATGGCAATCAGCAAGCAGTGAATATACTCTCAGGGGAATACTGTCATCACAGAGACAGCCTCTTATCAGATGCTCTGTCCCAGCATGAGATTATGGTAAATTGGTTAGAAATAAAGAATATTGGTAATACAATATGATACTTTTTGGACCTTTTATGTGAATTTGCATAGATATGTCCCTTAGTGTTCATAACATAAAACTAACTTACTGCATCTAATTAACCAAAACCGGTAAGGGCATATTTATTAAAGTTATATTGTGGGAAATACCCTGAAAGAGCTATTTCAGGGGATCCCTGCAAAAGCTTTTTATCCCTAGATGTAACAAGGAATTTCTGCAGAAGATTTCTCTGATAACTGCCATGGTCCCTCCTTTTGCGATCGCAAAAGCAGCCCCCAGAGGGTTCTATGATTACTGCTAATATGTCATGTTTGCCAAGCTCTGGATTGCTTAGCCCAGTAACTAACACTACCTTCATTACATATATTTTCCATTGGTCCCCACTGATGCCTGCACAGGCCAACAACTCCACATGCACCCAAATCCAAACCCGTAAGCAAAGTATTCACTTTGCTTCTAACCCTTTGCCGGTACTGGGCTTATTCAGGACTTATGTCTTCATGCCTCAACCATAATAAAGGCATGCAGTCATTTTCATTTCTGCATTGCAAGTATTAGCATAATTACCATGTCACAATCACATTATAGATGTGGTTGCTGATAAATACAGTACACCACATAATGTGGTGAGTGGTTGGGTTACAGGCCTAACAATACAGTAAGTTTAATTAAGTAATACTCTTGGAAATATAGCTATCTCTAGATTACTACGTTTAGATGTACGTTTGTGTCATTTTTATTATTATGCACTATTAATTTGCATTTGAAACATCGTTTGTGCTATATTTTTTTACCATCATTATCACATGGTTCTTGAATTTAAAAGGCTTTTACCAAAACAAATAAAAATATATATACTGTAAATATACATAATGGTACACCACAATATCTTTTGAAATGTATAATGGTTACAGGCTCCCTTAATGTTTGGGCACATTTAAAATTTTGTCCTTTGCAGAACAATGAATTTTGCAAAGAAATAAATGATTTCTTCACTGTGTAAGGTAATGCAAACTGTATGTAAAAACATGTAAAGCAGCATCAATAAATTTAAAAGTAAACAGCAGATTTTTCTTTACAAAGCTGTTTTTCTATGAAAGACTGATTTTAAAAAATGAGCTATGTTAATGACACATGTAAGCTTGATGCATACAAAATATTTTTTTCCCTTTTTTAATGGCCTGCAGAATAAATCTGAGCATCAACACAATGCTGCACAGGCTTAGCATTTTTCAGCTGCTATGAATCATCAGCACTAATGTATTCACAACAGACGAGGACCAACTGCTGCTATCAAAGGGCTTGCTTGAATAACTGTAATAACTGGAAAATTATTTTGATAGCCTGAAACAATCTTATATATCACAGAACTTTATTAAAATAATATCAAATCAAATTAGCCTGTATCCCCATAATGAATTAAGTAACAGGTTACGCTGATATTAATCTCAGCTAGCTTGCAGGCATTGCAGCAGGAACATTTAATAAGTTAGTCCCTGTTGCTCTGAACTAGCAGAAATCCTCAAATACTCATGCTAATTCAGAGAAAATACATCAAAAGCCTAGACCTAAATAATGTACCCAGGACTGTGCTTTCGGTGGAAGAAAAAAAAAACATGCAAAATCTCTAGTGCATTATCATCATTTGTTGACCTGTACAGAAAGCTATTTTCATAATCTCCTAAACAATGCCTAATTTTTGCTTTAATCATCTCCTAAAACATGTCCTGATTTTAGATGCTGTAAGATTATAGTTTAAATTGCGGTGTAGATCAATACTGTTATTTTGATCATAATAATAAGAGGAGTCTATAACAGAATAACAAAGAATTCTGTGTTAGTGCTATAGATTAAGAAGAGAGTTAAAAATTCTTCCTTCTGCCTTCTGATTTGTGGAAGACAAATTTGTCACAGGAGGTTGCTTGTATGTTCTAAATATTGGTGCAAGTGAGGGGGAATGGTCTGGAATAGATTTCCATGAAGCTCTAACAATATGTATCCATCACAGCTGGAATAGAGCAATGTAGGTTAATAAACTAATCAGAATATGACTTTAAAAATATAGGGTTCACTCTTTAAAATGAAACCAACAAAGTTATGCATGTGAAATAGTGGTAAGAATTGTTGTATACTGTATGTGCACTTTCATGCTACACTGGAAGGCATATCTGACAGTACTGTAAAACCTTTCAAGCCATATTTTATTTCAGCAACCAAAACATACGCCTACAGTCCTGATTATAATCTTCATAACAAGTGGTCGCCCTTATCTTATATCCTATTGAAGATTAATAGGAATAGATGTACAGGGATCTTGTAAGGTTTACAACTGTTTATCTACTTTTCTATTAATTTTATTCAATAATACACATGTAGCTTTTTATATAGTAATAGCATTTATTATTATTATTAGAATTATTATTGTTATCATTATTATTATTATTATTAATAATAATTATTGCTAAAACAAATTCATTAAAATAATAATTAATTTGTTTAATTAATTAAAATATTAATTAAAATAATAATCTAAAAATGATGAATGCTGATGTAGAGCTGTAGTAAAAATGTTCGTAATTACTCAAGTGCAAAGTACAAAAAATGCCTGTACATGGGCAGCATATGCACTTAGTTTACTACATGTCATGATCATCAGTGTGTAAAGATTTATCCACTAACGTGTTTGCACTTTATGGTGCAACTTAGACGCTCCACAACTTGTAGCAATTCCTGTACGTTTACACTTTTCCCTGAATTTTGCATCTTATATGCATTATAGCCGCATATAAATTCACTTAGAATATCCTAGGTACTTAGAATGAGTATTTTTGATGCAAAGTAATTGGCATAGAGATGCAGATTAGGCACAGCATTGCATGGTGTAAGGTATGGTGCAGATAACTCATATCTCACCTCTGTCTTTTGCCTTGTTACCTAGACTAGTGACTGAGGGCCTGATGCAGCAAGGAACGCAAGTGAGAGAACACACGCACTTGACCGATGTTTTCGCACTGTGCATGCATATGCGCTGCACTGTGCTTGCGTAAACTAGCCAGTGCGATTGGGTAAGGGTACGCAGACTACATGCAGAGCATTCTGATATTGACAGGAAGTTTCGTTTGTGGGTGGTGATTGGGGGTTGGCCAGGCAAACGCAGGCATGCCTGTGCGTGAGGTGCCGTTATAGAGGCATGCATAATTAAGGCAGTGCGGCGGCATACGCTGCCAGATGACTCAATGCACGTAGGAAGTGGCCAAAATCCTGCGCCAGGTCAGGTCATCCTCTATTGTGTGCCTGGGTCCGATGGTTCTCAATGTTACCGATGTTTGCGCTATCCTGCAAACTGATGGCGCTTTGAGTAAAGAGAGATGGGCAGCACTATGTATTGCTGGGCGTCTGCATCCTTGTGCTGCAGATGCCGTGCGTATGCATTGATTAGCATATACTCGCAGCTACTGTTCCATGCGATCACTCACATGCCTCCCTTGCTAATCAGACAGAGAGTCACATAAGCTACATGAAATGCAAATTCAGGGTACCTATGAACTATTGCATTATTGATGCGAATAAGACATATTTTCTGAAAAAGTGGGATGCATGGCACGGCTAAATCGCTAAGACCATGGCACACCAAATGGAGCTATTTCACGTGTTTTGAGAATGTATATCTATGTGGACACATCTGTACTTGTGTCTGCCCTGTGCTAGGTACAAATTATACAAAAAATACATATACTATACTGTAGACAGGGGCATTTTAAGAGAGGAGGGGGCCCATGTGCAGCCTCCATTTGGGCCCCCTTCCTCTCTGTCCGCGGCTCAGCAGCACTAAGCACTGTAGATTCTGACTTCATGCCAGAATCTACTGTGCATGTGCGGGTCTCTTGGAAAACGGCGCCTACTTTCCCAGGCACATCTTTTCTGTGCATGCGCAGATCACTGGGAAAGTGGCCACCGCCATTTACCCAGTGAGTGTTTGCCGATCCGGCGCTGTGGAGCAACACTTCGGGAATCGGCGGAGAGGTAAGAATAATTACCTATGAGTGCAGGGTGTGCAGTGTGGACCCCCTGGATCCAAGGCCCCGTGTGCACTGCACACCTTGCACCCATTATAAAGATGCCTATGACTGTAGATAAAATAATATTGATAACAAAATCACATTGCTTAATGTCCCTGGCCTTAATGGGAATCGAACATAGATGATGGCTCTATGAGGTATTGACCTTAACCATTAACCCACAGAGGCTGCTAGCAAGTTGCTTCACACCTGTTGTCTATAACTTGCTCTACACTGCCTGTAGTAGCAGTTTAACAGGCAGGGGATACAGGACACTCTAAGTGTCAGAACTTCCTGTTATTGAATGTCGCTGCTTGTAGTGAATGTTTTTTTTTAATTATTTTGGTGTGTTTCCCAACCCTGCATTTATGTTTCTGCATCAATTACTGCAGTTATGCAAAAGTCGCACAAGCAGTGTTTAATCTAAACACACCTTTTTCTGTGCTAGGACTTGTAGTTGAGTGGTAATTTCATAGATCGCCCCTCAACCCCTCAGTGCTCATTTCTAAGGAATGTCATCACTGCGTGAATGCAGCACATCACTGCCGCAAGGGCAGTGTTTAATAAAATGATGTGTTATTTTGCTGAGACTTGTAGATGTAAAACATATATCCACCATTATATAAGATGCTGTAATTTATACAGTACTGTATTGTACTATACATGGGAGAAGAGAATAAAAAAGTATCAAAAAAAAGTATTTTTTTGCACAGCAAGCATCATTTGAATACATTGGAGACTTCAAGCATGCACAATGGTATTTTTTAAAGTGACATCTGGTGGACGAATAGCAGTATTGCATACTGCGACTTAATGTGCCACCCTGCGACCAGCCAAGGGCATATGTAATGCAACTAGTTTTTCGCACAACACGGTTTATAGAGGTAAGATGAGCAAGGACACATCTGTTTATGTATGTGGACATGTCTGTACTTCCGTCTGCCCTATGCTAGGTACAAATGATACAACTCATTACAGGATTTATGACATATTTAAAATTTTTCTACAAATCTGCACATACTGTAATTCAACATTAAACTTATGCATATTCATATCAGAATTGTTATTGTGTTATATGAGCCTGCAGATTTGTAAAAAATTCAGAAATCCATGACCCCGTACAGTTCCATTTATCTATGGTTCATACTCTACAGCTACAAAGAAAGAGAATAAAATTAAAATATGTTATTTTTGATCCAACAAATAACTTTATGCTTTATCTGCAAAATGATATTAATTAATTGGTTGAATTATTAGTTAAATCCACACTGATGTACTGTAATAACTGCTCTGTAACTATTGCCCTTCTCATTCTTTGGCTAAATACCAAATATCTCAAGGCTCTCCTTTTTATTTCATGAATGCATCTACATATTAACAACTCTAATATGATATGCAAATCAAATAATGTAACTGTACCTTATTGTTTTTCAGAAAACAAGCAGACGTAATAGATAATTGTTAATGGCCATTGCTTTTAAACACATTTCTCTCTCTTTCTCTCTCTTTGGAGGTCCAATAACTCTCTAATGTCACTCTGTGTGAGTCCAATGACATATTGATATTTTTATTGCTAGGCAATTAAGTGAATCCCAACTTTTCAGTTCTAAAACCAATTCTGTAACAAAATGTCACATTTAAGATTAAGGCAGTCTGTACCAGCTAGAATGAATATCAGGAATTTAAAGGGAAAGTGCGTGTTAAGAAAAAGTTCAAATCAATTTTTTGTTTTTGTCACTCTTTTGTTTTATTTGCTCAGCACTGTAATCTAATATACATTCTGCCCTATCAATATGGAAGCATTGCTAATGAAAACAAATAAAAATACACAGAATTATTTAGTCTTTTCAGATACCAATGTGTCAACCCTTAGTCACCTTTAATAGACATTTTTATACTGGAAGAAATTATTCTAGATCAATTTGAGAATGACAGAAAGAATAATAGTAGATCTAGTGAACAAGAAGTAGAATTCAGAAAACAAGCACTACAACATCAGCAGAAAAAAGAGGATGTAGTCGGCATCCCAACAATCAGGATTCTGGTGGTCAGGATCCCAGTGCCGGAATCCCAACACAGTCTGGCTCCAGAATCCCAACCGCTTACATCCCGACGGTGAGTGTCAGGGTTAGTTTTAAGCTTAGGGGTTAGGGTCTTGGCCCTAGTAGGAAGGTTAGGGTTAGGCTGCGGGAGGGGATGGTTAGGATTAGGCTGCAGAAGGGAAGGGGAGGGTTAGGATTAGGCTGCAGAAGGGAAGGGGAGGGTTAGGATTAGGCTGCAGAAGGGAAGGGGAGGGTTAGGATTAGGCTGCAGGGGGAGGATTAGGGTAGGACTGCGGGAGGGGAGGGTTAGGCTGTGGGAAAGGAGGATAAGGGTTAAGGGGAGGGTTAGGGTAAGGGTTTGGTTTACTTACCAAATTCTTCCGGGATTCTGACTGTCGGGATACCGCTCTCAGCATTCTGACCTTTGGCATCCTGACCGCTGGGATCCCGTGCCCAAGCTGAGAAAAGGAAGGGAAAGGATATAAACCTAATTGTCAGGGCAGGTTGCTCCGATATGAGTTCAAGAAAATGCAAGATCAATAATAGAAAAACACTGATTAGTTACATTATTAGCTTCAATACTGTCAGGCAAACCAGGGACTCAGTAGACAGAGATGATTGAGCACAAATAAGGTTTCAGGTAGCAGTTCTGTTCAATCACATTAAACTGTCAGGCATAGACCTGCAGCAAAAAGGCATCTGGGATTCAATATTCTTGAAAGAAGACAAAGGATAGATTCCCAGAACACATATGATTGTGGGCCTGATTCAGAGCCGGACGCTATTTGCGGTCGTTCGTTCAGAAAAAAGGGGTGGCTATTCAAATGACCCGTTCGCTCTTTGCGGTCTGTTCACGCCTCTATGTCTGAATGAGCGAACAAAACTTGCGGTCGTTTTTTGGATAACTACGCCCCCTGGCCACTCGCATCCTACGTCATGTCCGCTATTTATTAGATTAATCGAGTACATCGACCAGCGTATGAACTGCTCGCTATTCTTGTGGTTGGTTTTTCCTACCGCAATCTTGCGAGCAGTTCTGACTATAAAATAACCCAGTGACGTGATCAATGACGCTGCTGTATTAATTATGCACACCCATAAAATGCCCGTTTTGACCTTTAAGCACGCCTGCGTTCAGATCTCCACTCCCCGTTTTCATGCACCTTCCCCTGTTACCACCCACATACGCCTCCTCCTGTCACTCAAAATAGCAGGCATTCGCTATTTAGCGAACAAACGATTTTTGGCCGCCCTGACTGGTTCGCGCATGTGTATTATGATCCGCACGCATGCGCAGTTTGGCAAACATCGCTCGGAACGAACGAGCGGCCGCTTACGAGCGGCTCTGAATCAGGCCCAGTGTTAGTAAATCTTCAAGCAGTACCTATGCACATGCAGAAACTAATTGGTTACTATAAATGTGAAAAATTATATTGAAAGTGAAAAAGCTCTTCCCTTTACTTTCATGATTTCTCTTCATGATGTAAATATGAAGGAAAGTGCAGTATTATAGTGAAAAAAAATTAAATGTTAATTTCATGAAGGAGTAGTGTACACTGAGCATTAGCAATTTTTACTGTTTCATCATAATCATCTTCATTGTTTATTTATAATGTAAACTAGTAAATATTAAACAAATTAACCCAATAATAAAACATGGGACTGGAAAGTGTACAAAGTGTATAGTGCTTTGGACAGCTGAATGATAACTAAATGATAACTAAATGATAATAATATATGAGTACTGAATATAAAAGACCAAAAAATGAACATTAACACATAAGGAGATATGTAGGAGGAGGCTAGAGCTTTGGCACCCATGTGATGTCATCCTCCAGTGCGCCTGACCCTTTAAGAGTGTTTCTGAATGGCCCGGGGGAGCCGCAGCCGCTCATTGGAAGAGAATCAACAAGCCGCCGGGACAAACACACAGTGTGTCCCAGGTGGCTGCAGACCAAAGGAGCTGGAAGCAGCAGACATCGGGAGCCAACCGCCCGCTGCCCTGTAGACCACCAGCGATGCTGGACCCAGTAGGTAGATGCCAGGATCCGTCACGCTGTGACATCATCCTTTAACTCATTATCCTGTGACTTCAATCTGTTCAGGCCTCTAGAAAACCTCTAATGCCACATACCTAATGCTGATTTTTATATACATTGTGGTAGTGTTTATTAAAATGCCTATTATTCCATTTATATGCATTTGCTATGTTTCAAAGTGTTCTAAACTATACAATGATGTATAAAATTCTAGTAAAACTTAAAGTTGAAATGGGTAAAAAAATCCTTTCAGATGTTTTGTTAACATCAATGGTAATCTTGTACTTAAATAGGTAACCATTTTCAGAGTTATTGATTCTGCATTTGACAATGATGTACAATACTGTAGTTATAGTACCCTGAAAAATAGTTATTAGTTCTTGAGGACACTCTGGTGCCAGAGTATAGGCTCCCAACCTTAATCCAGCGTTCCAACTTTACGTGATTGTTCCTGCTTGTTCCTGACTGTGGCTTGTCCATGACCCAAGTCCGTCTTCTCCCTGGTACTGCGATTGGTATTCTGTTTCCGACCTTGGCTTTGTTCCTGACCTTGATATTGTCTGATTCCTGGTACTGTCTTGTCTGTCTGGTTCTGACCCGTATTGTTGACTATGTTTATACACCTCTTTCGTACACCCTTGCATCCAGAGTACACCAGCACTTGTAATAGGGAACCAAGTCTGAGGGCCACAACCTGCATGTCAGATGCAGCTAAGTCCATATCTCCTTGTGGGGATCCCTGTTGAATACTGCTACGAGGGTCTCGCCAATCCTGAAAAACAAGCTAGTATCAACTATCTATCCGTGAGTTGTGACAGATGATTAGGAAGAATGTCCTGTACTTGTTCACTCATACTCACATGGATGTAAAAAGTAAAAGTGTGTGTTTATATCATACATTTTTGTGGAGGGCTATAAGAAGAATTTTGATATTAATTATTTTTGCTTAATTTGTTTCTTCAGGCCTATCCATGATTTAGAATTCTTTACAGTGCCATGTTTTACCATGGTAACCACAGTCACATAACCTATGATATACTGGGCATAAGAACTTTTTAATGTACCTTCACCCTTTGGATTCACATACAGTAACATGATCAGCGCCGTGAGCCTGTGTATCTGTAGCTGACTGCCATGTTTTATAACCTTCAGTGAGATTTTGAAAAGGAGATAATGACTTGTAGTAGAGCTGCTAAAATTAACGATATCAAATGAATGCTACTTAAAGAAAATAAATGTAGGTAGTATTTTTGCATTGAAGTTGTTTTTTTTTTTATTAAAGGAAATTGCTGTGGTAAACAACTTTAGTTATTTAGCCTTGCTCCATGAAAATACATATAAGTAATACCTGTGGCAGCATAAAATATGATTCAAACACAGAAGATCACGACAGGCAGGATTCCCCATACTACACATGAATTCTCTAATAAATTGCAAGCCCTTCAAATCTTCCTTACAAAGAAATCTAATAATAATGCAATAATACAGTAGCCACATTTATTTCTTATTAATATGAGTTACTATGCCAATGAAACAATAGTTTTTTACATAGTATAAATCATACATGTAACATGTAAAAAAAATTAACAAAGTATAAATAAAAAATTTTTTTATATAGAGTTCAGATCACACCTGAATGTCCCTTATAATTGTATATGTCAACTTAAAAAGTTTGGCAATTGATTCAGGAATCAAATGTTGCAGGTACAATATCCTTAACCATATACCAGCTATAAACACTTCTATACTGATATAGCCATATGGACACAGCTATTTTTTATATGTTCAGTTCAACATATAGTTTATCAAAGAAAAAGTAAGACGTGTTAGATTCCTAAATCATCTTAAACATGATGCCTATGCATGTGGCTGAAACTGCAATTGGTTAATTTGCAGTTTGAAATTTAAATGAAATACTTTAAACTCGTGTGTATGTTACTCACGTTTGAAGGGACAGATTCCTTTCTTAAAAAAGAAAGAAAAATCTTGCTTGACTCATCTATTTACAACACCTTTTTCTGGCTGATAATTTGCTTATATTTCATTACAGCTTCCACCATACACTGTGTTTGAAAACAGAACCTGTGAGGTCATGTTTTCAAAGGCGCAAAATGTATCTTAGTAAGTGACAGTAATTCTCATAAAATAAACATTTGTCTTTGTAAATAGTCTTTCTAAAAGAATCTACTGTTTTTTATCCTCTGGGGGAAAAAAACTACAAAAGAATGAAGCCATTGAACATGAAAGGAAGAAAATAGGTAATATGTTTCTCAGCGATAAGCAAGCAGCCATTTCTTAGAATATGCAGATAGAATTGGGAGTAGTTTATACATATTTTTATAATAGCTGTTATTCTTCTATGCATCTCATAGCACAATGAAAATTGACAAATTAAGATAAAACTATACCAGCAATATTCTGCACAATCTACATATCAACACTGTTGGGCTGATCTCTGTGCACAGAGGGCCTGATTCAGAGCCGCTCGCTCTGACAGACCGCTCGCTCTGAATCAGGGCCGGGCTTTTTTTTTTGGTGCGGCATCTTGTCCGCTCGCATAGCTGTGGGTGACCACCCACAGCTATAGCGAGCGGCCATGATGATGGTCAAGACCATTGCGACCATCGGGCTTGCGACGAGACCCTTGCGGTAGGGTCTCGTTCATCGCAAGCCCCATAGAGCTTTCGGCTCTAACAGAGCCGGAAGCTCTCCACTGACATCACTTGTGATGTCAGTGGGGTCGCCCCCAAATGGCAAGCGTTCTCATGGAAACGCCTCTGTTTGGGCAGCCATCCCCCGGCCTGCCCACCAAAGGGGGCGAGCTGTCACTCAAATTGACAGCTCGCCCCCTTTGGTGCGAGACACGGAGTGACAGATTGCCCATCGCTACCCAGGTCTCGTGTGTGCGCACGATGGAGCCGGCTTTGTCGTGCACATGCGTTGTGGGCCACCATCAACCCGGTTGCGAGCGCTCAGCGATTGCGACCGGGTCTGAATCAGGCCCAGAGGCAAATGGTGAGTTTTAGCATACGATGCAAATGTACACATTTTTCTGTATCTTCATTCTACTCTGAGTAGGACAGATCTAGGTTGGGGCATTTCGGCGAAGAACTGGGTGACAACAATGCAATAGCATGGAACTACCCTGACAATGAGTGTGTCGTGGGTGTGTATCTAAAGACCTGTGCAATTCCCAGTCACATGCATGTAGAAGGGAAGCCTGTTTCTGATGGTTGCACCTAGCATGGGGCTTGTGCAAGTGCCGATACTAATGTAGATACAACCGACGATTGTGGCGTAAAGTTATTGTGTGACATGGCTTCCTGCTTGCAAATGCATAGATCCTCACCTTATCAAAATGGAATTTTGCATTAGCATAAGGTAGTAATTCAGGCTTTTGCAGCTACCCACAAATACAGCCACTTTGCATCCTAATCAGAATAAGCCCCTGTACAGTAAATCAGACAATGTTCTATCTGGTATGTGATGTAATCATTAGGACTATACCTGAAAAATATTTGTAAAACATTGTTTGCATTTGAAATGTTGCAGTATACCAAGTGGGCATGGATATCTATTCACATATGTGCTGGATAATATTAAAGACTTCACTGAAACTTTAGAGGTATTGGCCTGTATAAATATGTTATAAACCAGCATATTGTACCCAGTATAGTCCCTTTATACACCTACAGTGGCTGCAAAATCTTCTGGTTGATCCCTGGCTCCTGACATTTCCGCATCTCTCCCTTTACTTTGCTTGGGCTGTCCCTTCCCTCCATCCTCCACAGTGGGAGCCATTGGCACCCTCTGGCGCCCACTGTACATGATAGAGATGGGTTAAACTATAGCAGATAATTATATAGATACTTGTTTGTTTGTTAGCATACATGTCGCTTTTATTTTGTCTTTGTGTTGTACTGTGCTGATAGGTAGTATGAGATAATGTATACTGTACCTCAGAACTAGAGATGTTCACTGACCCCCGTGTTTTGGTTTTTGTTTTGGATCTGGATCTCCCCTGGTTTTGGATCTGGATTGGTTTTGTCAAAACCTCACCTCCGTCCTTTGTTTTTGTGTTTTGGTTTTGGATCTGGATTTTTTCTTAAAAAATCAAAAAAACAGCTAAAATCACATAAAATGGGCCATTTTTGTTTCTACAGTATTAATAACCTCAATAACATTTATTTCCACTCTTTTCCAGTCAATTTTGACCACCTCACAGCTCACAAGGGGACCAGGAAGTGTGCTTTCCATAAATAAATAAACAAATGACTTAAATAATGCTTTGCAAATCTCTATAAACTGGTATTTCCGAACCTGTAGAGGGACATAAAAAAAACATAATTCAAACTGCCGTTGTTCCCACTGTCCACTTAACCATATGAGATATATTGTGAACAAGCGGAACTGAGCAGCAAATGCAACATTTCAGACCTAAAGTTGAAGTATTACGTTGTGTGGCTGCGTCATGCCTGCTTGCTGGAAATTTTTGTTACATCCCAGAAGGGGACCAGGAAGCGTGCTTTCCAAAAATAAATCTTCTGTTCTGTAACAGAATTTTTCCAACTTGTAAAGGGACATTAAAAAAAAAGAGAGTTAGTTAGTGGCCTTCAAACTGCTATTGTTCCCACTGTCTTGGACTGGATCAACCATGGCGACTGAATTAGTGTCATAAGGAAGAGGAGGCTGAAAACCGGGTATCATGTTATGAGTTGGCCATATGGGGTATGTTGCTGTTAAGGGATCAGGCTGGTTATCAGTGGACACATTATAGTTTTTGTTATTCTGGGTTTCCATTTCCTGAAGGGTGTTTACCAACAGACATAGACTACCTACCTATCAGCTCAGGCATAGACAGTTCCTGAGCTGATAGGTAGGTAGCACTGTTCTCTGGATGGAAGACAAATAGGTGGGAGCCCCTGTTCCAAGCACAATGTTTGAAGCTCTTATTCTCTCTGCATCATCTATGATAGAAGAAAAAAAAGTCATTGGGGACATTAGCTCCTCTTTCTGTACCCTGCTTACCCTTTTTTGACAGTAAGTCCAGCATGGATGGTTTGGAAGAATAAGGCATAGCAACAGATTGGGATGGTTATTATCAAGACCTGGTCCCCCCAGTGGGTGTAGTCTGGGAGGTATTGGTTGGCATGCAGGCAGCGGAATAACCAAGGCCTCCATGTTGTCTGTGATTACTATTCTGTATTTCAGTTTGCCATTCAGGTAGGTATAAGCTAGTGGGCTACAGAACACAGTGACAGAATCACTGGATGTCTTAGTGCATCCAGGCCAAATACAATTCATGAATTCCCAGACAGATTCCGGACAGATGAATCCTTTCCTTGTAATAATCTTTGGCTATAACATGCACCTTTGCCAGGAATTACCAGACACTTTGAAGGCTGTAACTTTGAACTGCTTTATAGAAAACGTGTGAATGAAACCTTTCCACACTGCAGAACATGATGGAGAAATCCCTTGAAGTTCTGCACCTAGAGCATCTTTTTTTCATGTTCTCTGAGGCCTCTCCTGACTGTGAAGAAAGATTCTCCACACTGTAGTCTTCCATTGTGACTTTTTAATGGTGATTTCAATGTTGTCCACTGGCTGAGATCCATTTAATCTGAGGGTTGTGTTTTCGCCATGCAAATGAGCCAATTCACATCCAGAAGGTGACCCTTATGTTTAGCTGTGGTGTCAGTCTCTCTTTTGGCCGAATTAGGCTTTAGTTTTTTTTACAAATAAAGGCTTTAGTTTTTTAGAGCATATAACTTTATAAGCTGTTAGGATAACATTTCTGCTATGTTTAAGATTAAAATGAAACATTTTTTGGAACCCAATAACTTAAAAAAAAAGTTTTTATTGCAATATTCATGCAGTCCCTTGACAGACAGCAGCACAGCACCCCTGCGCAGCTATGCCAATGACAGGTGTGGCTGACACACACACAAAAAAATGTTTATTTATTATTTTGGGCAGCAGCCCCTCGACAGACAGGAGCACAGCATCCCTGCATAGCTACGCCGATGACAGTGACAGCCAGGTGTAAAATTGATCATAAATTAATTTAAAAACAATTCACTGGGTGCAGCCCTTGGCTGTTAAATTGATTATAAATTAATTTAAAAACAATTCATTGGGTGCAGCCCTTGGCTGTTAAATTGATTATAAATTAATTTAAAAACAATTCATTGGGTGCAGCCCTTGGCTGTTAAATTGATCATAAATTAATTTAAAAACAATTCATTGGGTGCAGCCCTTGGCTGTTAAATTGATCATGAATTAATTTAAAAATAAATAATTGGTCTCTAAACCAACCATAACATTAATTTAAAATGTCAGGCAGCAATGCCCCAGCCAGCACATAATGGAAAGGAAAAAGGTGCAAGATGGAATAGTCCTTGGGCCCTCCCACCCACCCTTATGTTGTATACAAAAACAGGACAGTTTAACACACTGATCATTTAAGCGACAAGGACTGCCAATTGTGGCTGAAATGATTGGCTTGTTTGGACCCCATAAAACAAGCTGCCAATGTGCTTTGGACATGGAAAAGAAAATAATCTCATACACAAACTGGCTTTACATTGCAAATCATCCTCGTCCTCATCATCCCCATCAGTGTGTACATCCTTTTCTTCACTCAATATTAATTCATCCCCGCTGGATTCCACCATAGGCGCCTCTGTCATTTTTTGACGTAATTGTTGGTCGAGGTCTTCCTCGTGGAATTTGTAATTCATTTTAATGAACATTATCTTTTCCACATTTTGAGGAAGTAACCTCCTATGCCGATCACCGAAAAGGTTGCCAGCTGCACTGAAAACTCTTTCAGAGTACACACTGGAGGGTGGGCAACTTAAGTAATGCAAAGCCAGTTTGTGTATGGGACTCCAAATTGCCTCTTTTTCCTGCCAGTACTGAAAGGGACTGTCTGACATGTCTATTAGGATGTTATCTCTGAAATAGTCCTCCACCATTTTCTGAATGGAGACCGTATCACACATAGTCACGGTAGAAGACATGTCACTAGTAGGCAGTTCTCTCAGGTCCAACCAGATGTCATTTTTTGGTGACTGATCTGCATGACCAGCAGGCATTCTGTAAGGAAAATTTCGTTTTTTCCTGGCAGCTGTTGAAACTGAAGGAGGAGATGAAGGTGTTTCACATGTAGCTGCAGCTGACAATTTTTTGACCAACAGTTCTTTGCTTAGTTTTAGATTTTGGTCTTTTGGAAATAAACTCAAAAGGTAGGACTTAAACCTAGGATCCAGAATGGTGGGCAAAATATATTTTTCAGATTTCAATAGATTGATGACCCTTGGATCCTGGTGAAGTGAATCAAGGGCTTGATCCACCAGTCTGACATACTTTGCTCAATCGCTCAATCGCTCCATTTCAGCTCCTCCTTCAGTTTCTCCAGCTGTTTTTGCAAAACTCTGATGAGGGGAATGACCTGACTCAAGCTGGCAGTGTCTGAAATAACTTCATGTGTGTCAAGTTCAAAGGGTTTGAGAACCTTGCACAACACGGAAATTATTTTCCACTGCACTTGAGTAAGGTGCATTCCCCCTCCCCCGTCCTATGTCATGATTTTCCTGAGTTTTTCTAAGAGGTTCTCAGCGGTATGCCTCTTAGTGAAAATAGATATACAAAGAGTAGCCTGCCTCTGTATCAGCTATCTTTTGGGATATGTTGCTACTGCTGTTGCTGTTGTAGGCAATACACTTACCCAGTCGGCTGTCACAGTCATGTAGTCCTTAGTTTGCCCAGTCCCTCTTGTCCACATATCAGTGGTCAAGTGGACAGTTGGTAAAATGGCATTTCTGAGGACATTAATAAGTTTTTTTTAATTGTACAGATTTGGAATTGCTCTTCTAGCGAAGTGGAATCTGGAAGGGATATGGTAGCTAGGACACAGGACCTGAATTAACTGTTGAAAACCCACTGCAGTAATGGCGGATACTGGACACACATCTAATACCAGCATAGCTGTTATGGCATCAGTAATCCACTGTGCAACTGTGTGATTGCTGTCATACTTGTTTGCCCTTGCAATCGATTGTTTAACAGAAATTGCTTTTTGGAGGATAAGCTACAAGTAGTCTTCCTCCTGGTCCCCTTCTGGGATGAAGATCCACTGACAGCAACAGCAGCAGCAGCAACAGGTATAGTCATCAAGGATCCTTCTGAGGAATCATGGATAGGAGAGGAGTCAATCATGTTTGGAATACCAACATTGGATGCAGCAGGACTACTCCCGATGATGAATGAGGATGTTGATGATTTAGGTGTTGGTGTTGGAAATCGAAGGCGCTTGGATCTCACAGAGAGGGAGCAGTTAGGTGACACTGGACTTGTTACGTTTTGAGTTTTAGAACTTGGCGACGTACACTTTGATATTTGATGAATGCGCTCCAAGTGACATAACAAGGAGGAGGTTCCTAGGTAGTTTAGGTCCCTCCCTCTACTCACTCTTACATGGCAATGGGCACATATGGCTTGACAACTATTGTCCAGATCGGGATGGAAATATTTCCACACGTGAGAAGTAGATTTTTTGGTCTTTTGTCCCAGCATGACAACAATAGGCTTTGGCTTTTTCAAACCATAGGCAACAGCTGTTGCCTTTCTTACACAAAGGACATCCTCAGCATCAACATCCTCATCACCAACACCAACATCCTCATCATCCTTAGCACCTTCATCCACCAAAATATCCTCCTCCTCCATGTGCAATTCCATAGAAGCATCCTAAATGACTACATGTGCAAGATGTTGACTGCCCTTCCCACATTTACAGAGGGCACACAAATGTTGGAACTTGGAGGTTCCTCCAGTACACTAGTTATTAGCTTGGGCTCACACATGGCAACCGCAGACACACTTTCACTCTCCTCGGGGATATGTGATTTTGATTTCTCAGGGCACACAGTTGGTTTTTCCGGAGCTGTCTTAACAACTTTCACATTTTTAATTGGACAACCACCACTACTACTACAAGCAGTAGGCCAATCAGAATCAGCAGTCTTCTTCATAAAGTAAGAAGGCCAAGGCCTTATCCTTTCCTTGCTACTTCGTGTAGTGAATGGAAAATTGCCAATATTTTGTTTATTTAAAGTCAAATATCCTTTCAATTTGTTTTCTTAATTTCAGTAAAACCTGCTTTACTATTGCTACCATATCGATGGGGCATGGGCCTTCCTAGAGGTCGAGAAAGTTGATAGCCTTGCACTGCTGCCGGCAGCTACAACATCTGGTTCTTGGCCTTGCTCTCCTGTCATGTGACAGCCCTCCATATTTTCTCTGCAGTCTAGAAGCAGTGTCACAATCACCAATAGTGTAGCCAAGGTGCGGTTACAAAATTTACACATGTGCAGTCGTCCGCACACACAAAAATATTAGAAAAAACGGCAAATGATGATTTATATTTTTTGTCATCGCCAGAAGAACTTGGCTCCAGAGTAATGATTGATCACAACTGGAGTCTGGCAGCATGAGGTTGCAACTTGAGTTGCTGGCTGGATCTTGTCCACTAAAAGGGTTAAGCCAAAAACCCACCCAAACAAACAAGAAAAAAATATGACACTTTGTATTTTTTTAAGAATGATTGGAGTCTGTCAGCACAAGGTTGCAACTTGCATTACTTTCTGGATCTTGTCCACTACTACGGTTAAGCCGAAAACTCACCCACACAAACAAGTAAAAAATATGACACTTTAATTGTTTTTTTTTAAGAACGATTGGAGACTTTCAGCACAAGGTTGCAACTTGCATTAGTTTCTGGATCTTGTCCACTACTACGGTTAAGCCAAAAACCCACCCCACACAAACAAGAAAAAAACTATGACACTTTAATTGTATTTTTTTTAAAGAACGATTGGAGTCTGTCAGCACAAGGATGCAACTTGCATTACTTTCTGGATCTTGTCCACTACTATGGTTAAGCTGAAAACCCAACCAACAAACAAGTAAAAAATATGACACTTATATTGTTTTTTTTTGATTGAACACAACTGTAGTTGCTTGATCTTGTGCGCTAATGTGGTTAAGCCTAACACCCACGCACACACAGAAGAAAAAAATATATAAGACAGTGACACTTGTATTGTTTTTTTTTTTATTGAACACGACTGTAGGTGCTTGATCTTGTGTGCTACTGTGGTAACACCCATGCACACACAAGAAAAACATATATAAGACAGTGACACTTTTATTGTTTTTTTTTTTAATAATGACTGGAGTCGAGCAGCACAAGGTTGCAAGTGCGACATGCACTGCTGGCTGGCTCTTGTGTGCTACTGTGGTTAAGCCTAACATGCATGCACACACAGAAAAATATAAAAGGACACTTTTTTTTTGGATTCCAGAACTTGGGCCCAGAGATGGACACAGCACAAGCCCAGGACACAGCAGACAGCCCAGATGGATCACCAGACAGCACCATGACCAGAGACCAGAATGGATCAGCACAGACAGCACAGTGATATTGATTAGTGACAGTACCATGACCAGAGACCAGAATGGATCAGCAGACAGCACAATAACAGTGACAGCACCGTGACCAGAGACCAGAATGGATCAGCAGTCACCAGCCCAGGACACAGCAGATAGTACCAGTACCTCTCCCAGCCCTACACTACCCACCCTCCCTGTTCACTTTACACAGCTGGAGTGGAAATGTCATCTGTCGCATGGTCCCTTATATACTACATTGATCATAGAGACGAAAGCTAGCGAACCGCAAAATTTCCATCTCTATGGTTTTGCCTCGGTTTCGAGAACCGAGTAAGGTGGGAACCTCCGAGCCAGCTTGGATTCGACTCGGCTATCCTAAATTCAGGTGGCCTCAGTTCTCTGAGAACCGAACCCCCTCATCTCTACACAGAACCTAAAGAAAAACCCAAAACACAGACTTACTAATTGAAAATGGTATAAGATACTATATGATTGTCATTTAGAAACCCTTTACAGTTATTTAAACTATTCATATAACAGAGAGGACCTGGCCATAAAGGTATTATAGATCAATAGATAACATGAATGATAGCTTTCCTTTCCCACTTATTCAGTCATCAATGATGTCTCTGAAATAAAGGTATCTGATTTACACTTAGGGCCTGATTCAGACCCGCTCGCAAACTCATTGCACTCGCAAGCGGGTCGATGGTGGGCAAATGCATGCACACACGGCATGCACAACACGCATGCGCAAGCCACGTTGCCAGTGAGAAATCACTTGCTCCGGTGCTGGCAACAAAACGGGGTGGCTGTCGATGTTGATCGACAGCTCACCCCAATTTGTAGGCAGGAAAGGGGGTGGCTGTACAAACGGAGGCATTCCTGCCGTTTGTGGGCAGCCCTACTGACTTCACTCATGATGTCAGTAGTGGACTTCCATCTCTTTTAGAGCAGGAAGTCCACTTGGCATTGCGAGTGCTGAGACCCTACCACAAGGGTCTCCTCGCAATGCCGATGGTCACGATAATCGCGACCATCGCCAGGCCGCTCGCACAAGCTGTGGGTGGTCACCCACAGCTGTGCGAGTGGCCTGGAGGCTGGATTTTTTTTAAAAAGGGACACCCTGATTCAGAGCGAGCGCACGCAAATAGCGTGCGCCTCTGAATCAGGCCCTTAGTTTCAACAGTAGATAAAGCAACTTCAAATACATCTCCAGCTTCTGCTTTTGCAATTGGATACACTGCTTTTGATGCTTTCATGCCTTTTGGACACTCGGAGCCAAATGTAACAGGGTGTGGTTATTTTGCACATATGCATTAACACTTTATCGCTTGTTATTAAGTTGTGAGTATCACTCCCAGTTCACGTATGTAATAGGTACATGTGTTGTTCACACGCGGCTTCTCACTAGAATACTCCCTGGTAAACCAGCGAATTACAGACCAACTGGAATGCGAGATTCATTTCAGCAGGTAAACTGACACAAACAGAATCACCCATTGGTCACCATTTTGTGCTTAGATAGGAAGTAAGCAGCTGAATGCATAAGAGGGGTGGTGTGGTTTGTTTGTCCAAGAATGTATGCAGCATGGCAAGCAGGAGAGCTGGGGGAGCTCAGGAGAGACTGGAGGAGGAGGAGGATCAGGAGGTGTTTGTCAGGCAGAGGCATTTGGAGGAAGAAGGTATGTCTGACCAGGAAGCGCAGGAGAAGGATGAAGATACACAGGAGGAGGAGAATGAAGATGAGGGGGAGGATGAAGAGGAGGAGGCTGAGCCAACTGATCCTTTGCCCAGGAAGACATGCTGTGGGTGCAATATTTGTTTCAATTATGAAGAAAATTCAGCACTAGTAAATGCTCTGGTACCAGTGTTCACACGTCTACTGGGAGAACGTGCACACTTTACCCCCCTGGCCAGAAAGAAGCAAATGTGGGTAGGCATCACAGAAGCTGTTAATGCTGTCAGTAGCTGCAGACGTGACATTTCAAATGTTAAAAAATGTTTTAACGATATCAAACGTGTGTTAAAGAGGAAAATGGTGGATCAAATGAAGCTGTCCCGCGAGACCGGTGGTGGCCATCACATCCCCATACACTACACATCTTATGAACAAGAGCTCAAACAGATAATTCCACCAGAGATCCTCCACGGAACTCAGATTGAGGATACAGGCAGACCTCCAAGCCTGGCCCCTATTGTTGAGTAACATAACAATACCATCATATTATCTAAATAATGTTAGCAAACTAAAAGATAATAAACCACATCCATAATATGTAAGTGAGATAAGCTAGCACAGAAAGGCCCATTGCACTGTTATGTTAGAAAATACAGACAGACAATAGTTTTGTTTCACTATTTAGAAATTCAAAATGGTGTTGTTAATAAAGATATTTGTTTGTTCATTTCAAAATAGTTTTGCAATACATGTAATGGGGCAAATAATAATTGTATTTTTCTGCAGCTGCTCCAGGACTCGTCCACTTGTAGAAGAACATGCAGCAGGTATGTGCTAAAATAGAAAAGTAGGAAACACAACAAATTTGTATTTACATTACCATTCAATGGTAAAATGTCCCTGAAGCGGGCATACATTAATGATGCTAATGTTCATAGTTTTTTAGTCACAAAACTGAATTAAAATGTCAAGTGGACACAAACTAAAATCAATGCAGTGTCCAAATAACTGTCTAGACTTGGAGAATAATAAACATGCTATCACAATCAAACACCATCAAAAGTTACAATTACACATGAACAGTATTCTAAGCAGTAATCACATATTTATTTTAAACTATAAATTTTTGGAGAAAAGCTAAAATACACCTAGTTCAGATAAAATTACATAAATGTAATACAGGAAAAACAACATACCAAGTAGCCAGCCCCCCGGCATGTCTCCTTCTTCAATCTTCTCCCACAGGGCTGACTGGTGCAGGATATAGGCATCATTGCAAGACCCTGGGTAACCTGCAACCACACTGATAATCTTAAGGTTAGCATTGCAGACCACCTGCACATTGAGGGAGTGGTAACCATGTCTATTTACATAGATATACCCCCTGAAGTGCAGTGATCTTAACCCAATGTGGGTGCAATCTATGGCTCCCAGCACATTAGGCAATGCTAAGAGCTGATAGAATGCTACCTTTATGCCCTGCTACTCAGATTCAGGAATGAGATATATATTTGCCACAACTTCTTCAGGACAGATAACACTTGAGATAAATGCCTGGTGAAAGTGGCTTGTGTAATCCCCAGAACTCTCCCGCTCACTGACTGAAAAGAGCCAGTGGCAAAAAAATGCAGGGCACACATTAATTTAAGCAGCCCAGGCACTGCATAGTTGCTACCAGCCAAAGGCTCCAAATCATCTCTCACCTGCTCACATAGGGTCATGAAGGCATGTCTAGCATCACAAGTCTTTGTGGATGTACAATACTTTGTTTGTCTTTAGCTGAAGTAGACTCATGAAGTGCAATGTCCCTTGACATTATAAGCTTTTTGTTACTAATGTCCCACCTTTGTTAACCTTTGTTTTGTTTACTGTATCATAGCATGAAGCACGTGATGGATTTAGAATAAACCTTGCATCTCTTTTCTTTGGGAATGTGAGTGTACTGTATGTCCTATATCCAAATACACATAAATGACTGATATTTTGTACTCTTTGAACTTGTCTATTAAAAATCACTTTTGTTTCGTTTCTCAGAAAATAAACGTGTCATCCTAGTGGCATAAGTATCATAAAGTACTGTTTCCCATTCATGGATTCTACCTCCATTAGTCCATACACATAAGAACAGGGTATGCGTTCAGCATCCCGGCGGTCAGAATGCCGACGCTTACATAACCGGCTCCAGAATATCAATGCCGGTCAGCGTCCCAGCGCTGGCATCCCAACCACTAGAATGCCAAAGGTAAGTAACAGGGTTGGGGGGAGGGTTAGGGTTAGGGGTTAGGGTTAGGCACTAGGGGAAGGGTTAGGGTTAGGCACTAAGGGGGGAGGGTTAGGTTCAGGGTGCAGGGAGGGGGAGGTTAGGTTCAGGTACTATGGAGGAGGGTTAGGCACCAAAGAGGGAGAGATTGGGGAGAGGGGGATGGTTAGCATACCAACCAACAAGTGTATGTTAACCCTGTCAGGATCCCAACATCGGGATTCTGACCACCAGTATCCCCACTGTCGGTATTTCATACCAATTCCCAGTATAGTATGTACTAAATCTAAGGCACTATTGCTCTTGATGCAGGAAAGGTGCAATGTGTTTGCTTGCCTTTCACAAAGCTTACACATTCTGGCCTTTCATGATTGTTTACTGACATTCCAGTCACCATTCTATTTTGAAGCTTCTGTATATTATGATACTCTGGGTGTCCTAGTCTTTTGTGCCACAGCTGCATTGACTAGCCAGATTCAGTAGCTACAATTGCACAACATTACACTGTGTCTAGGGTGTAGAGCTGTTGTCATTGGGTTGCTGCAGCATTTACAATTCTTCTTTGGTTGTACACAACACACCGACCCTTTGCAAATGGGACTCTGTAACTATTTTTCTCCAGTACACTAATGGCAATTAAATTAATTCCTAGATCTGGCACAAATAGTATGCGCTTTTGCTAAAAATCCCCAACCCAACCCACCCACAGAATAATCCTAACCTCTCCTTCAGCAATATCTTCCAGGTCGAGTGGTTAGCTGATGGTGAGTTCTGGCTAATGTTATGGCAGTAATTGATGCTAACTGCTAACCCTAGTCCTAGGCCTTTACCTTAACCTCCCCTCCTGTAGCCTAACCCACCCCATTCCATCCACAGAATAACCCTAACCTCCCCTCCAGTGACCTAACACAAATGTCTGCTCCTGCAGCCTTACATATGTCAACATTTTAGTTGTTGACATTGTGGGCATGTCGATATCATGGAAATGTTGACATGTTTCATGTTGGCATTTTAACAATGCCAACATAACTGTTGACATTGTGTTGTCAGCATTATGATTGTCAACATTATACATGTTGACCTCATGACTGCATCCTGGAGAGAGTTATAGAGAGGAAGTGTTAAGCAAAAATAAACTGCTGATGGCTGTGGTGCTGCAAGGACTTACAGAAAGCTGTATATATGGCAAATATCCACCACTGTCATAGACAAGACTAAAAGGCTGCAATACGACATGACTTAGTAAGTCATTACTAGCAAGAGTGATGAGGATATGTCCACACTATTCCAGACTCACAAGGAGGTAACAGCACTTCCTGCCAAAACTGTCATCTTGAAAACAGCTACTATATGCCAGGTCTGTAAAGTCAACATTGCTCACCACAGTATGCTATCAAATTGACTATCAGAAAAGGTACATAGCTTTTTTCAGATTTGCAGCATTGACCATAAAGTACAATACTGTAATTACCTTTCCATACCTTGCTGAGTTCATGGCTTCTTCTTTGGAAACTTTAAAAACAGGGAGACATCAACATAAATAAATCACATAATAGAATGGAAAATACTGAACCTGATCAGTTTATAATGCAAATATTAAAGTCTGGGCCATAACTAAGTGTAGGCAAGTGGCGCTGCCACCCATGGCACAGGACTTATACAAAAGCACTGTTTCTGCCCCATGGTAAAAGCATTTGGCTTGCAGTATCCCTGGAACAGCACTTTGCAGCCTAGAGAGCTGCCCTGAGCATCCTTAGGATGCTTAGTGGGACCAGCTCCTTCCTGATGCCAATGAGTATGCCATATTGTTGTGATGTCATGAAGTCACAACTTTCAGGGGTAGGGCCGTCACGAGGTGGAATTTCGCCCTGCTCAAAGTAATTGATATTTTACTTTTAGGTGTGCCTTCTGGAGAGCAGAGAAGGGAGAGGGGGAGGAGAATGCAACTGTACACAAGTAATAGTGGCTTATTCTATTTTTGTTTATGCATTGCATTTATAATAGCATTTTAGCAATATGTGCTTTTGTTATTGATTGTATGTAGAATATACTAGGATGAGTACCAAGATAGCAAGTATATTGTAACACCATTCTTTTACAAGTGCTGTATTTTGTCTCAAATTCAACACTTGATATATTACCTGATATAATGGAGTGAAACTGTGATCCAAGATGGGGGTTCCATCTTCTTTTATCTTCAGGAAGATATGAGAATGGCACTGGTAATTTATGATGTTGATCTGGCTTACTATTGAATAAAGCTTTTCCAGGACAAATTTGTCTGTAGACATTACTTTATGTAGTATGTTAGTCACATACAACAGTTAATGTAAATATCTGAATACAGTTTGAGAGACTGACAAATCCCAGAATTGGAATTTGACATTAAAAATCTATGTGTTTGAAATGATCTTTGAATGTTGTAGCAGACCAAAAATAGTTCACTTAAAGGAAACTTTAAAATGTATTGCTAAATCACAGTAATCATTGAAAGATAATCTCTTGCACTTAATTTTCTTGCGACTGCTTCTTTTGATCCCTGGTGGGTTAGTTGCTGTGATGTAGCTCAGAAAAAAACTCACTTTAAAGAAGAATGTGTGCATTACGAAATTTAGCACATCTATCCTATCAAAGTTAATCAGCTGAGAACATAAGTATTTTCTTAATGTTGGTTTTGGGACCTATTAAGAACAAAACAGGTCTCTTAGTATGTCACATTATACTTTTTGCTTTTAGCAAGAACAATTTACCTTTCCTACAATATTCCTATGTTGTTTTACCCTAGACAGTTGATCAGAAAGAGCAACCTCAAGGGTGGTCTCCTAATCTGTTGATGAAAATGGAGCAGTGATAATCTGTGAACCAAGGGGCATTCTAGGGTATTCTCGCATGTAAAAAGGGAATTGTAGGATTAAATGTTAAAGCATTTCCATTACATACTGCTACTATGAATGCAATATTTACAGAAAGAGAAAGATTGTTAGTTTAGTTTTTATCATGAAAATCTCAAATTGTAAATTTTTTTTAATTTGTTATCTGTTAAATGAAAAATATACTTTGTTTTTCTATAAATTAGAAAATATTGGCATACAGCAGAAAATATGGACATACAGTTTTATATACATCCATATAGAGTTATTTTCTTTATGTGTAATTATTTAATGGCAGTTGCTACTATATATTGCTCTCCCAGGAATAAAATATTAACCTCTCTAAACACAACAGTGCCCAAACATGTACTTTGCTTATACCAAATAATATATTTCAAATAAAGAATTTTTAAAGCATTCATTTACTCTTGCCAATTTCTACAAACATAATCAATGTTTTTTATTTTTTTAATCTTTGAAAATGCTGAGAGATTATAAAAGCATTCTATCAAATCTCAAATGTCTTTGAATATCATTGTGTTGCGGCTGTTGAATTGGATGATTTTTGTTTTCTTTTTAATTCAAAACAAAACAAAATTGTCCTAAAATTTTATTTGAAGAACAAACACATATTATAAATGATAGTAATTTCCTTTAAAACAACGACTTTATTTGTTTAAACAATTGTTATAAAATTTGGGGATTAATTTACTTAAAAAAAAATAACATTTTGACTCAGTATGCAAATTGTAGTGCAAACTGAATTGTGGGAATTTTGTTCATCACTACAAATAACCAAGTTAATCACCTGTTAAAATTCATAATTATTTCTAAGATGCAACTGATTTATTTTCAATTTATTGAAACTGAACATTCTTGCTGTATATTTTACTATTTGCTACTAAACCTTGTATACGAGGAAATTGTAAAGAACATGCAATGAATCTTACTGTTCATAATTTATAGATCACATCAACACTTGATTTAATGTATATTTTTAAGCTGGACCACTTTGAGGTTTTCACATAATATAGTCATCATTTTTGCAATAATCATGAATCAGCTCAGAGACAAATTAAATCTTAGAAACCAGGATAGTGGTCTGCTCAGATAAATATTGTTTTTTTAATATACAGTATTAAATAAGCACTATTGCAACAAAAGTGCAAGAACTAAATGAAAATCCATGAACTAATGTGCATTTAGTTACCTTTTACTCTTTATAACCACAAACCTCAATATCTGCATATAATATTGCTTGACCTATATATGAAAAATCTACAAAAATTAATACAATCAAAATACAATCCTTTACTCCTTGTCTTGCATTTTCTATTTGCTCGATGGCAACTAGTTTAAGGAACAGAACATGTTTTGAAAAAGGTTCAGGTTATGAAAGATAGAAAATTAAGAATGAATTGCTAACAACTAAGCCGTGTTCCAAAAAGGATTTTCAAGTATTTAAATGTTTAACTAACTAACTAACTAACTAACTAACTACTAACTATATTGTTAAATGCACATCTCACTTTGGAAAGTTCAGCATAGCAGGATTCGGGAATGGCTAAATGCCAGAAGTGTTCCTAAACAATCATAACAAAACTGGTTCATAAAATACCCCTGATTATGAAGCCACCAGGCAAGCAGAATAAGTTCTCTGGTACTGCCCTGGGTACAAATGGAATATTCCCTGGGGTTGAGTCATGAGCTAAGGTTGTGACTGGGCTATAGTAGTCAAGGTTTACTTATAACATGGAATTCCTCTAAACATATCTGAGGTTTGCCCCTATGGTGTACAAATTGATTAGTTACAATAGAGGATAAAAAACTAGCTATGCATGCCTTGATGTTTTTCATACATCAACTTGCCTACTGTACTTTCAATACAATAGTTTTGTGTCTAATTAGAGATTTTACCTTTCTATATCCCTTTACTCTTTTTTTCGCCTTCATGAATGAAGACTACTACTAACAGCCTGTTTGTTTACTTATTTTTTATTACTGTTAATTTCTACTTATCCACAAGATAGTGCTTATATTGTGATAAATATATTAATTTCTTTACTTTATTCTTCCAGATCTAAGGACCCCATAATTAGGAAGTCACTTTAATTACTGTTTTAATTATGCCTATGCTTGAATAAACCAGGTCCATCCATACTAGGACATCTATTGTTCTTAACATACTGTTTTTTAACGCAAAAGGGTTAAACTGCCCCAATAAAATCTATCTTGTCTGTGCATTTGTAAGCAGAATACATATTAAGTATAATGGTTCACCTAGAGACTCATTGTCTATTTCTAGACAACTTACCTCTCCTCCCTACCCCCTGAAAAAAGACAACTTTTTTGTGGTGTTTCACCTAGAAGATGATTTAGTTACATTAGGGTCTGTCCAGTTATGCTCCCAATAACAAACCAAATTCCATTGTTCTAAAAAATATTTGCATTGGTGAAATTACACAAGATTGTTATGAGGGACTTTTCATTGTGAGTTTTTGTTAGATAAATCCTCTAAATCCATTTAATCTTACCTCATTTCAATTTAAAAATTGTCAATTGCAGTTAAATACTATTGGAAGGATATGATCTTTACTAAATATGGAGTGTCACAGCACTGCAACTGTTATTGGATTCAGTGCTATCATCTAGTATTATTGTACCCAGAAACAAGGGTGCAGAGTCTAACACACTAGTGATTTTTATCGGGGACTTTTGAAGGAGTTTTGGACTAAGCCTGGGGAGTTAGCCTCAAATACCGGTTCCACCACTTCTGGCATTGTTCAGACCTTCAATGGCACTACTGCTGTGTGCCTGGTGTTTACCCTCCTTTCAGTTGACCCGGTGGCAGAGCATGGGCTTAGCCATCTTTGAATTTTCCACATGACTTCACCTGCCAACCAGATTCCAGCAGTTGTACTCACATATCCTGCTTAGCCAATATGCACTGGAAAAGCACTATTTAAACCAACTCTTTTGTCCAGCTCATTGCCAAAACAATTCTCTTCTTCCTGAGAACAATCTCCTGGATCCTCGCTGCAGTGACATCCAGCTCTGTTCCATTTTCTGCATCTGACTTAGCCTCCAGTGTGCTGCACTTACAAAGCCTTCAGGATCCTGCATTCTAGTGCATATCTCTGCATGTCTCTGCCCATATCTATATGCTCTAAGTTTATTGATCATATATTTGATATTTTTATATATTTATTTGTTATTTCACCATTTATATGAGCATTAAATTGGTTTTGTCAGAACCAAGACATTTATACCTATATTTACTACCTATTATCAGCACTGTTCTTACCCTTCATATTGTTTTTCATGTATTTATTGGGAGTCTGAACAGCTGCTTTTATTGACAGTGCCAATTTGGTCACATTTATTTATTTTTTGAGGTGCTTCCTGCATCCATTCAGTCCACATTCGAGCCAAGCATTTACCTTCTGGTCTGTTCTGCACTTTGCACCCATTCCAGCAGATGTCAGTACTGCGCAACACTCCAGTAGCATAACCTGCAGAGTGACACTGGTATTTAAAGGCACTTTGCTGTGGTCACATCTACTGCCTGTCTCTGCTTACTACATTACATAGTACAGCATCATAAAGAGACTAAACCTGCCATGGTTCCAGCACTCTGTCCGGTATTTTCCTAAAAGGCTATAGTACATCGGTTTGTTCACAAGTCAATCATATCTTCTAGTAGTGGTCTGATGAGAAGGAGATTTATCAAGATTTCAAGCTTCAACTACTCTCTCACATACAAAGCTAACTCTAAGGGTCCTTATCTGAATCTACAAAACCCCAGTGACATGACAGCCTCCAGTGATAGCAGTGATCATGTGACCATAGTGATATAGTCAAGATATAGCAGATGAGGCTGGTGCCAGACTTCAGAGTTAACTTGAAGCACACTAAAGTTGCATAAGGAGCTGCAGCACATTGAACTGGTAGGGACAAGTACGATGCAGCATTTTGCATCATGAAGAACACAAGAGATTAATGTATAGATCAAACCTACCTTTACACAAAACCACAACATTTAAATAAAAATATATCTGTTTGTTGAAGACATATGGGCCTTGCAACATCTAATAATTTCCCTATTCTTATTGTATTATTGTCCATTCTTGCCCCAATCTATATGACACACTCAATAGACCACTAACCACAATAGAAATTAGAGGATGCATAGTGTTATTATGTCAGCCAACTCCTCTGATTACACTTCCATCTCCAACCATTAGTGCACATTGAAAACAGTTCTTTGAAGCACAACAATACAACCTGTGGCCTACTTAAAAAAAATTAATGCTATACAACTGCTGGACATCTGCCCACCTGACCAGACAGATCCTTTATGCTCATCAACTTCATATAGTGGGAATGCAGCAGTGTATATCTGTAGCACACACCAAACAAGCTGTGACTAGACTCTGACAAACTTTTTACACTAAGAGCATCCCCAGCCACTCTATAAAAACTCAGTTTGAGTTGGGCATACATACAATTTTTGGCTTAGAAACAATTGTCATACTTTACATGCACACAAAATATTATTACAGACAAGATACAGACACCATGCTCCCTGCTTCTGTTGGAGAAGTGTGAGAAACTCTGGATCTCCATGAGACCACAGACCCAGAAGCTGAGCTGGCAAAGATGCAGATGAATCATGTCTCCGGCCTTCAATAAAACAAGTCTGGCAGCTGTGTCATTGAGGGAGAAGCACCAAACACTACACTTACCTGTAAGTAAGGATGTACACAGCGGGATGCTAGTGCTTGAACTGTTTCTGCTAACTGGTGACAATTGAGAGACTGAGAGCTGGATGTACAAATGGCAAATTGTGGTCAAAACTGCATTTCCTATATTTATCAAGCTCTGGAAAGTGAAACGTTCAGGAGTTTGTAACCCAAAAGGCAACACAGTGAATTGATGGTGCTGCCTACTGTAATAGGAGCCTATGGGCTTATTTTCTCATATTTCCTACAAGAGAGGATCCCTCCCAGTGTTCCCCGCAGCTCACACATGTGCTTGCCAATGGCCACGCATGCGCAGAAAGACTCCAAGAACATTAACACGTAAGGCCTCACTCTGCAAAGGACAGCTCTTATTGGAAGAGCTGTCCTATGCAGATTTACTCACAAATCTACATGCATATGATGTTAATAAACACGAATATACAGTAAGTGGCAGGATGTATCGCATTAAAAATGTGATGCTTTATACATCCTGCCCTGAAACCCTACAAGGGCACACCACCTGGGTTCCAGTGGCAAATTTTAACACAGAGGAGGAATATAGTCAAGCTATAGGAACTGTGTTCCTACAGAATAACTGTACACCCCACATTTTAATAGGGGTCCTCCTTACAAAATGGGAGTATACTGGTCCCCTATTGATATAAAAATTATGGGTAATGTCTAAAAGATAACACCTGAAATACAATTGTGATTCTAATGCTGTACTGAATTAATAAAAAATGCTTATACACTCTTTATTAATGTGCATTTGCATATCCTTTCAGATAGATCACATCCTAACTTCTCCCTATCTCCAGGATAGAACATTTACTACCCCCCTATTCTTCTCCTCCCACCCATCCTCACTTCCCTCTCTCCACATATGGCAGCACTGTATCTCCCCAATGCACATATCAATCAATTTATTAAGGCCAGGCACCTTTCATGATACAACAGCGATAAAACTTGCACCCTCCTAATGAGTGCAGTATACCCAACTATACCCAACTATATCATACATTTTTGTGTATCATTGACTAGCATCCCCTTATACCTGGGCAGGAGGCCTGACTGGTTATTAAACAATTAACCAAATCTGCAAATGATATATGTTGTACAAGTTACAATAATTGTTATATTTATTTTATCATTGATTTCTATGGCACTGGTAAGAATGTGGCATTTCATTTAAATATTTTAGATCTGTGAGGGTATATAGGCCCCTTTATGTTTTACTGTAGGTGTGTATTACAAGAACACACTTACAGAAAACTAGCATGTATACTGTACTCTGAAAATGAAATGTTATAGATACTGTGGCAAGAGAAATAACATTATTTTCCTAGAAGGCATTTTTGTTCCACCTTAGCTTTTACTGGAATTTTTAAATCAGCTGAATAGATAGACAGATAGTTGGGCATTAGAGTCTACACTTCTTTCAAATGGTCCTTGGTGCTATTTAGTAATGAAATATTTATAATGGTGATAAATAAGCACAAAAGGTCAAATAAAATGTCAGTTGTTGGCTAAGGTAGAATAATCTCACATATATCACGTTCAAACTGTTAAAAAACTGAAATAAGCTAAATATAAAATAAAAATATTTATTTTATGTTCATTTTTATTTAATTATTTTTATTATTTTTTTTTGTTTATTTAATTTATTATCATTTTGGACATGATATATGTGAGATTCTTCCACCTCAGCCAAAATTGTCATTTTAAAGGACCTTTTGCTCTTATGTATCAACTTTATAGACAGAGATGTAAATGTATAGATACTACATCAAATTAATCTTTTAATTCACCAGTACCTTCATAAAGAAAAAAATAATCATATTGATGTGAATTTTAATGAACCAGACTTGCATTTTTCTTTATAAGAGTGAGGGAAATTCCAAAATATATAATAATTTCCATATTATATACATAGAAAGGTTAGTGCAAGGATTTCCAGTGCAAGGAATGGTGGTATAATATTTTTTTCTATCATCTCTTCTCTGTCTAATTTGTACCCAACTAAAACAATACAGTATTTCAAGTTAAAAATTATGTGGTGGATGATTTCTATTGTTGTAAATATATGGTTTACAGAATAATTATCCAAGGAGTTTATGCATTGTCATTATTTTATTATGGTGCTAAGCTTATTACACCAATATTTTCTCACTGCATTATAATGACCAGGTGAACTAAACAGTAGAAAAGCAGAAACACTGTGTGGAATTAGAATGCTACCTGCAACATGTTTACATTCTAACTATGTTAATAATCTATATATTATATTATATGAATGAGAGAGAAACACACAAAGTAAAGTTGTTCGGCAGCAGGTACCCATTAAGTAGGAAGGAAGTCAGTGTTTTGAACTCCAACAATTAATATTACAAAAGGCAAGCATTTTTTTGTCCGTCCATATGGTATTCACTGTTGCTTAACTGAACTTGACAGTAACTTAACAGTAACAGTGCCATATTTCCTACACTGCCCTGCTGGGATCAGTGATACCTGTGGATTTTGGAACAATGAAATAAAACAGAATCAGTATTTGAACATAGATCCCAGGAAATCTGACTATAGACTATCCCCACGCTAGCCCAGTTAGTGGACTATCAAAGTCTTAAACTAGTTAAACTTCCTTTCACCTTTATTGCCGGCCTTTTAATACGAAATAAAAAGATCTTCAAAAGGTGAAAAAAAGTCATGTCAGAAATGTATCATTTGTACAATCATTCACTGATAAAAGTGACACTACTAAAAATTGCCTTCATATATCAGTTTTCTGGTTTATACACCAAGACATAAAACTCATTATAAGATGACAAGGCAAAAAAACGAACAACAAAAACATTTTAGGAAAAGTTATAACATTTCTATATCACAAAAAGATTTAAAATTTAGCTATTTTTGTGTGCTTCATTTTTTTTATTATAATGATTATTATTTTGGATAGAGTCTCTTTAGGTTTTGTCTAGCAGTACAGAACTGGGCATTAAAAAAAGCCTGTAAATTTAATATTCTCAAGGTGTACAAAAGATATATAGTTACTTTCAGATCTTGGTGGATAGTAACAGTGGGCATTTTTTTCTTGAGTCTCGTAAGGAATAAACTGTATATATTTGCTGAAAGTTATTTAACAGAGAAACATGAGTGCCAAGATCAGTCAAATGTCGCTATAGCAAGTGAAGTCAGTGGATGAATAAGGAAAGGGAGTGAAAACACTTTACTCTGGAGAGCTTGTGTGTGCCAGATCATATTCAACAAAACATATTCAACCAAATGCTAATGGAAACTACAACAGCCAAATAGTGGGTTCAGCAAATGTCCTGTAAATTAATAATGTGCTATTTTGTAACAACTGTCTCATGAACATTTGTATTCTTTTTTTACTTTGTAGAAAGACTGAAATAAGTTGGTCTCCTATGAGTTTTGTTTAACAATGACCTGTTACTTTATATCTGTATAACATTTCCAAACTGTTTTTATATACATTTTTTTTGTTACTAGTCATTACCAGAAACTATTAATTCATCAAATTTTATAGTAAAATCCATTTTGTTTTAATTTATTGTAGAAAAAAATAAGATAAAAATTGTTAAGAGATGTTCAATGGCCCTATATATGCCATTATACTGTACATCTCCATATATATCTGTGTGTGCTTGCAGTACTGTTCTTTCTACTACATTGCAGTTGTTTAAATGTATTCTGACTCTCCTTCTAAGCCAGTAAGATATAGGGGTCTATTTACTAAGCAGTGTTAGGAGACAGAGTGAAAAGTGATAAGATAGTAATAAGGTGCCAGCCAATCAGATCCCAACTGTCATTTTTCAAATGCAGCCTGTGAGATGACAGTTGGGAGCTGATTGGCTGGCACCTTATCGCTTTTCACTCTGTCTCCTAACACTGCTTAGTTAATAGACCCCATAGACTTTTAACAGAACACTAAGGGGTAAATTTACTAAAGTGAGAGTTTTTAGAAGTGGAGATGTTGCCTATATCAACCAATCAGATTCTACTTAACATTTAACTAGTACCTTCTAGAAGATAATAACTAGAATCTGATAGGTTGCTATGGGAACATCTCCATTTCTAAACATCTCCATTTTCACTTTAGTAAATTTACCCCTAAATGCTTAAACTGTTGTAGCCCCTTCATTATCAAAGTTAGATTGCACCATAATTATATGTTGTGCAAATTAAATGGGATATGTTTGTGTTCTGCTGTTGCTTCTTTTTTTGTTCAATATAAAAATTATTATCTATACAGACTCATTCACTGTTGCCTTGGGCCTGTTTGCACATCATGGCCCTCTCTCTTGTGCTCATCCTTTCTTTCAAAAGGGTCAATGACATGTTGTTGATCCTTCCATAGAGTAACAAAATCTTATTATGACCCTACAGTACATACATAATGGTCATTAGAGAGAGAAAACAAAGAGGGAAAAAATTTAAGCAGATTGAACCTAACAACTAAGTTATTAACCTAACAACTATTAGATTCTGTATGCTAAAAGAAACACTGCCAAAAACTGGCTCTTCTAGAGTGCCTCATGCCAATCTTAATGGCTATATAGCACTATACTTCTGTAAGGGTCTATGCCAGCAGACTGGATACCTTTTTGGACTTTCCTAACTTGGTTTGTTTCTTGTTCCTTCTCCTAACCCTTGCAGATGACTGCATTGTTCTCTTCACAGAAGCACTAGGGGGTCTATTTACTAAGCCTTCATTGGAGATAAAGTGAATGGAGATAAAGTACCTGTCAATCAGCTCCTAACTGCCATGTCACAGGCTGTGTTTGCAAAATGACATGACAGGAGCTGGTTGGTTGGTACTTTATTGCCGTTCACTTTATCTCCATCCAAGGCTCATTAAATAGATCCCTGGGTTTCTTCAAATTTATGCCGATATGGAAAATATTATCCTGGGAAAGAGACGTTATAGGAATTTGAGATAATTTTTTGCATCCTAACATTTTAATGATTGTATATAAAAACTGCCTGGAATGTACCAAATCTAGTGATTTGACTGTGGATCACTTAATTTTGTGGAATTTCAAAATTTTCGGAATTGCACTCTACAGCATGATATTTCTGTGAGAAGACATTTAGGAGTTTAGCTGGGTACATGAAGTATGTAATGCAATATTTTAAATATTGCATTTCTTTGCACTGAAACACTAGCAGACAAAAAGATGAAGAAAAACAAATTAAGTACAAATTAAGTTTCCTATTCTACTCATCAATCAGTTCTTGATAATCTTATTCTTGCCCATAAAGTAAACATAAATGTAGCTTTTTTCCCCACCATTTGGGGACATCAAAGTTTTAGTTAATGCACTGCTGATGAGTTAGTCTGTTAGAGGATGAGATTGCTTTCATGAAATGTACTCCACAGATAATGTATTTCAAAGCCAAAGTCAGTAATTTAGAAAATTATAGCATGTAAATGTACCTTTCATATACAGGCAAGCTTTGCCTAACTAAAATAAAAATGAAATGTACAGGTAATTGGGGTGAGGAGTAACCATGGGGGTTGCAATAAAAGGAAGTAGGATGTAGATGGGTTGTACAGTAAAGAGAAAGATCGGGCATACTTGTCATCCTGCAGTTAAATGTAGTCACCAGACATTATATAGAAATACTATTATTACAACTACTGCCACATAATAATAATACTAATAATAATAATAATAATAATAATAATAATAATCATAATAATAATAATAGAAATAATACTAATAATAGAAATAATAATAATAATTACTACTACTACTACTACTACTACTACTACTACTACTACTACTAATAATAATAATAATAATAATACATTTCAGGACAGTTACTATATATTAGACATAGATGCAGATGGCCACTATTAGGATTCCCAGTCATAGAGCCTTTATAGGAGAGGTTTACTGTGCACGCTCAGCGATTGTTTTGCAACTACGCTCACACCAACTATTCAATTGCAAATTGAGTAACAGGTAGTCAGCATTTGGGGGAGGTAATGGGGGGTGGCTAGAGAAATGTAGGCCTGTCAGACCCTTTAAACAATGTTTTCAGGTAGTGCATTAATTAGCTACTGCATCCTTGCTCACAGCAGGAGAGGCCTCTGCATGTCTGGATACCCACTATGTCTGTGATAGCTTCAACTTACTCAGGGGGCTGATGGATGCCTGATCTACATTTGATGTCCCCAATGTTTCCTAGTTTTAGGTGTGAGCTGCAGATGTCGGATGCTTTCAGTGGGAGTCTCTAAGCATTAGATGGTGAGTGAGTCATTTGCATATTTTTGCAAATTGCAATTGGTGAGAGATCGCAACTGCTATGGCAATTGTGTCAGTCTCTGAGTCTCTGAATCAGGCCCACAGTCCTTAGAAGACATCCTGTTTCAAACATACAAAGAGTGAAATTTCCTCTTTCAATTGAATAATAACAATACAAATCTGATCTAATGAACATAAAAAATATAAAAAACAAAACAAAAACTTATTAACCTCTATAAGTTCACTGTTTTGTTATGTCTAGCATCTGGTATAGGTGGTATTTTAGAAAGTTGCATTTGAGAGCTCTCACCTATGTCTATATTTGGTACAAATATGTAACATGACCACTGGTTTGTCACCAACTCCTCTATTAATCTATAATATACTATACCAAACCCACTCATCACAGCCTCTTGGTCTTTACTATCTGTCTTCCTAATAACTGAATCTCATACAATCAGTACCTGTCTGCTCTTTGGTAAACTTTGTTCCATTGTTTACCGGAGCAGCTATTCCCCTGGTTGCTAGTGGGTGTATCTTGCAGCAGAAATCCTACTCTTGCATGGACCTTCCTCATTTTTTATTTAAAGTAACTAATTAAGCATTTTTGGGGTGTGCTACATCAGTACGACACACTCTTTACCCTCTCTTCTAACTGTGATTCAGCTACCAACCTCAGGAACCTGCTCTCCTAAAACAATCACTTTTATGAATTGAATTAATTATCCTTTCAATCAACCATTTCATTTTTTAAGCAGCATGTCCACATATTCAGCAAATGTTCCTCTTCTTTAACATAAAACTCCCTTCTATAATGCAAATGTTAATTTTGCAAAATCATTATGTGTGAAGGAAATTTCACTAAAGCTTCTAAGATTGTCATGCCATTAAGTTAAAAAACCCTGTCTAAACCTGGTCTCTACCACACAAAGTGTATCCTGATCTGTAAGGGTCCATTCATCATCACTCAATTTCTACAAAAGCAGGTTAAATATTTACATTTGTAGAAATTTGTGGAAATTAAGGATCGGGGCTATCCATTATAAGGGTAAAGCAGCACCATCTCCTGCTTACTTTTCAGTCCCGATCTGCCCTGGGGACCTAAATTTATCAAGCTCCAAAAATATACAATTTTTGGACCTTGCCTGCGGGAGCATTCGCCATATTCAGATGCTGTGTGTGTGAAGCCCAGTTCATGCAGGTGCACCAGCACCACAAGTCAAAAATGGCAGTGCTAACATTCATTGTTATGAAAGTTCCCTTCACTGCTATGAAAGTAGCAGTGAAGGGGAATATGGAGACAGCAGATCTTCGGATCACCTTTCTTCTCACTGGAACACTGTTGAATTGCTCCAGTGAATTTGTATCTACTGCTGCTACTTGCAGTAAGTTGGATATTTAATTATTGGGGGCCGCCCGGCCCCTGATAATTAACATAATGAATGAACCCCTAAGTAAGAGCAAAGGGACCTATACATAAGTGGCTGATTGCTGCAATTCCCCAATCCCCCCACGCCTGTGTCTAGGTTTTGGGGAAATCCAACATGATAGATTTCCCTGATTTGTCGATCCCAACCAAAAAATGTTTGGGATCAGCAAATCAGGGATTTTTAACATGAGGAATTTCCCTGGTACCTCAACAGATTTCCTACCAACAGATCTGATTGGTGTAGGGGGATTGGATAATTGTGGTGCTAATGTATGGTCCGCATTAGCCAATTACAAGCTTCTCTGTGGTTACATGATGTCATAGGAAGGACCAGGGCATGAGTACTAAGAAGCAGAGATATGACCATTTTTTCTGGTTTTGGTTTTAATTCGTCTATCGGTTTTGGTTTTGCCAAAATGTCATGACTGGTTTTGGTTTTGGATTTTTTCCAAAAATTTCCAAAAAAAGCGAAGATTACAAAATTCGAGTTTTGTTGTTCCTAGAGTATCATTAACCTCAAATACATTAATTCCACTCATTCAAGTAAATTTTGACCACCTCACAGCTCACAATATTGTTTTAATCCAGTTTAGGCCAAAAGGTTGCACCAAGATAGCTGGCTGACTAAGTTTAGCTACAGGAGTGGGTGTCACAAACATGTGGCAGTTCAGCTTCCAACATGGTATATCTAGGACACAGCAGACAGTTTGGCAGTTTAATTGACTTTATGACCTCATAGAAAGAAACCAAGAATGTTTGAAGGCAGGGAAAGGAAAGAAGCATTGATTCGTTTGTAAGTTTATTAAAATTTTTCGATTGAGAAAAAAATTTATGAGGGAGGATCAATGTAGGATCAAATTCTTCAATTCCTCAAGGACATCTTTGACCTGGAGAAGGTGAGCTATTCGAGCACAGAGATGCTTGGGGCAAGGGAGGTAGAGTATGTATGTAGTGGAAAGCAGGGAATGGAAAGATTGGAAGGAAAGGGAATTACACTGCAGTGTCAGACACAATGGCAGTTTAATAAACTATGTTTATGTTTGTTGTCTACACAAAAAGACAGTCAAGCAATGCCCCAATTATCGCATAATGCAAAGAAAAGAGGTGCAAGATAGAATTGTCCTTTCTCCCACCAACAGGAGCAATAACTACGTTGCACATGCCCATTTTGATTCCTGAATGGGTGGAAGAACTATTAATGTGGCAGCAAACAAAATGGAAGCTCTGAACAGGAAGGGGTAATATTAAAGTCTGTTACTAAATATATTGTGCTCCTGGGATTATGTATTGGAAGGGTGGGAGGGGAGGAGGGAGAGCATCTTCAGATACCATCACAAATATATCCTCTCTATATGGTGCTTGAGTTGCATCTCACCAAACATGGCTGTAATGATCAAGGAAAGCCAAGCCCATCTCTTGTTACACACTGGAATAAAAGTTTAATTAAAAATGGCAACCAGATTGGTATCTACAAATCAAGTTTGAAAAAGACATGAGTATTTTGTAATTATATCTATTTGTTATTTTTGTTTCAATAAATACAGTATGAAACAAAAAAGTAAGTATCAAAGCAGCAGCACAAATGCAGTTTACAAAACTATAGGACATGTATGAAACATTGCCACACAGCAGTGGCAGACAGGATGGCAGTTTAATAAACAATATAATAAAAATGTCAGTTAGCAATGCTCCAAACAGTGCATAATGCAAACAAAAGCAGTGCAAGATGGAATTGTCCTGGCTTTTCCATCCACCCTTATGTTGTATATATTAAACAGGACATGCACAGTTTAACAAACCAATCACTTCAGCGACAGGTACTGCCACTTGTGTCTGAAGTGATTGGTTTGCTTGGCCACCACCAAACAAGCTACCAATGGTCATAAGGCAGCTAACAGTATTTTTAATCCTCTCTACAGTTGGAACTGGAAGAGGTCATTCTCCTTATGTGATTCCTTACCCTTGTCAGTGTGTACATCATCCTCACACAATATTAATTCGTCCCTACTGGAATCCACCATTACATACATTTTTTGATGTAATTGTCCTTAAAGGTATTTCTTGTGGAATTTCCAGTTCATTTTGATGAACATAATCTTTTTCACATTTTAGGGAACCTTATCAGCTGATTGCTGATAAGGTTTCAGGCTGTGGTGAAAACTCTTTCTGAGTACACATTGGAGGGTGGGCAGATAAGCTAAAGCAAAGCCAGTCTGTACAAGGTCCTTCAAATTGCCTTTTTGTCTTTACAGTAGTAAAAGGGACTCTGTGACATGCCTATGTGTATGGTGTCATAAAAATAATCCTCCACCATTCTATGGATGGTGACCCTTTCAGATGGAGTCATGATAGATTTGTGTTGCTCATCCCCACATTTGCAGAGGGAGCAGAAGGCAGCTTCTCTGCGAGTACAACAGTGTCAGAATGGTTAGGCTCACATATCACACTTGTAGACACACTTAGGGGTAAATTTACTAAAGTTAGAGTTTTTAGAAGTGAGTTTTAAAAGTGATGTTGCCAATAGCAACCAATTCTGATTATCTGAATTCTAGCTATTATCTTCTAGAAGGTGCTAGTTAAATGTTTAGTAGAATCTGCTTGGTTGCTATGGGCAACATCACTTTTACAACTCACTTCTAATAACTCTCACTTTAGTAAATTTGCCCCTTAAACTCTCTTCAGGGATTTATGACTTCTGTTTCTGAAAGCACTTTTTTTTCTACTGCCTTAGTGGTTTTCATTTTTTTTACACCTCTTCTACACTGAGTGATATGGTCTTGCATCATCATGAGAGGTAGTGGAAGATATCTCACTGACACCTGCAGAACCACCACTCATAAATAAAGGCCTAGGTCTGAGTTGTCGAAGTTGGTTTAGTGGCCGAGACAGAATCAGTGTAAAATTAGTTTGGAGCGACGCCATCTTGTGAATGGCAACCAGACTCCATATTAAAAATAAGAATCTGCACAACGCCATTTTACGAATGGCTGTCCAGCACCATTTTCAGTTACAACTCACGAGCTAATTACATATGGTGATGTTTTAATAATCCTTTCAGAAACCATACCCAGATGTATACAAGCCCATTCTGGGGACAACCTTGCATAGAAAAATACCAAAACAAACACAGTATCAGTTAGTAACTAGAAAAACAGCTTCCTGAGAAAAGTAATTAGAAAAAACAATACACCAGGAACTGTGGGTGTTTTTGCATGTAAATTAAGAAACCTCACATGTAGGCAGGTATAGCTATGGCAATTGAAATATAACCCAGACAATGATCTGCACAATTGAATTTGTAAATAGGAAGAAGAAAACCTTTAGTTTCACTATCAGACATGCTGTCACCAGCAAACAGCTGAGGGTCTCCACCCTGTTTGGGTGTGAAACTCATTACTAATAACACATTGCATTGAGGTTTAAAAATGTTAGTAAGGGATGATATATGTGTATATATATATGTATATATATATATATATATATATATTAGGGGTGAGCGGGTTCGGATTTCTGAAATCCGAACCCCCCCGAGCCCCCCCGATCCGAGTCCGATCCGAGTCAGGCTCGACTTTTCCCGCCTGACTCGGATTCTGAAATCGAGGCAAAACGTCATCTTCCCGCCTTCCGAGTCTCGCGGGTTTTGGATCCTATATAAGGTACCCACGTCGGCGCCATTTTCTCACTCGGCTGTGGACAGTGAAGAGGGAGGGTGGGAGTTAGGGCTGTGTAGTGTAGTGTAGTGTAGTGCTGCTGTTGTCCACTACTTCAAAGTCCATAGGGGCTGGCTGTGTTGTGCTGTGCTGCTGTTGTTAATAGGGGCTGTGCCCACTACTTCAAATCCATAGGGGCTGGCTGGACTGTGTTGTGCAGTCAGTTCTCCATAGGGGCTGTGTCCACTCCAAAGTCCTGTGCAGTGTCCCAGTCCTAAAGAGGTGCTGTAGTGTTGTCCAGGGGGTGCTCTGTCCATCAGGGGTGCTCCCCCCAAGTGCTAAAAAAATAATATATTTTCTGTGTTTGTGAATTGTGTGCGCAGTAGCCGCACGTGCATCAACAAAGTAGTGCCAAGCGTGCGCCTGTGTCATAAGTAAAGGGCCGGCTGGCTTGACCGTTAAAGGGTGCTGTAACCCCCGAAAGTACACTCCAGTCCAAACCAAAAAAAAATTATTTTCTGTGTTTGTGAATTGTGTGCGCAGTAGCCGCACGTGCATCAACAAAGTAGTGCCAAGCGTGCGCCTGTGTCATAAGTAAAGGGCCGGCTGGCTTGACCGTTAAGGGTGCTGTAACCCCCGAAAGTACACTCCAGTCCAAACCAAAAAAAAAATTATTTTCTGTGTTTGTGAATTGTGTGCGCAGTAGCTGCACATGCATCAACAAAGTAGTGCCAAGCGTGCACCTGTGTCATAAGTAAAGGGCCAGCTGGCTTGACCGTTAAGGGTGCTGTAACCCCTGAAAGTACACTCCAGTCCAAACCAAAAAAAAAATTATTTTCTGTGTTTGTGAATTGTGTGCGCAGTAGCCGCACGTGCATCAACAAAGTAGTGCCAAGCGTGCGCCTGTGTCATAAGTAAAGGGCCGGCTGGCTTGACCGTTAAGGGTGCTCTAACCCCCGAAAGTACACTCCAGTCCAAACCAAAAAAAAATTTATTTTCTGTGTTTGTGAATTGTGTGCGCAGTAGCCGCACGTGCATCAACAAAGTAGTGCCAAGCGTGCGCCTGTGTCATAAGTAAAGGGCCGGCTGGCTTGACCGTTAAAGGGTGCTGTAACCCCCAAAGTACACTCCAGTCCAAACCAAAAAAAAAATTATTTTCTGTGTTTGTGAATTGTGTGCGCAGAAGCCGCATGTGCATCAACAAAGTAGTGCCAAGCGTGCGCCTGTGTCATAAGTAAAGGGCCAGCTGGCTTGACCATTAAAGGGTGCTGTAACCCCCAAAGTACACTCCAGTCCAAACCAAAAAAAAATTTATTTTCTGTGTTTGTGAATTGTGTGCGCAGTAGCCGCACGTGCATCAACAAAGTAGTGCCAAGCGTGCGCCTGTGTCATAAGTAAAGGGCCGGCTGGCTTGACCGTTAAAGGGTGCTGTAACCCCCGAAAGTACACTCCAGTCCAAACCAAAAAAAAAATTATTTTCTGTGTTTGTGAATTGTGTGCGCAGTAGCCGCACGTGCATCAACAAAGTAGTGCCAAGCGTGCGCCTGTGTCATAAGTAAAGGGCCGGCTGGCTTGACCGTTAAAGGGTGCTGTAACCCCCAAAGTACACTCCAGTCCAAACCGAAAAAAAATTATTTTCTGTGTTTGTGAATTGTGTGCGCAGTAGCCGCACGTGCATCAACAAAGTAGTGCCAAGTGTGCGCCTGTGTCATAAGTAAAGGGCCGGCTGGCTTGACCGTTAAAGGGTGCTGTAACCCCCGAAAGTACACTCCAGTCCAAACCAAAAAAAAAATTATTTTCTGTGTTTGTGAATTGTGTGCGCAGTAGCCGCACGTGCATCAACAAAGTAGTGCCAAGCGTGCGCCTGTGTCATAAGTAAAGGGCCGGCTGGCTTGACCGTTAAAGGGTTCTGTAACCCCCAAAGTACACTCCAAACCAAAAAAATATATATTTTCTGTGTTTGTGACTTGTGTGCACTGTGGCTGCACGTGCATCAACAAAGGAGCAGCGCCAAGCGTGCGCCTGTGTCCCATAAGTAAAGAGCCAGCTGGCTCATTTCTTAAAGGGTGGTGTAACCCACAAAGTGCACTACTCTCCAGCAAAAATAAAAAAATATTTTCTGTGTTTGTGTGCGCTTTAGCCGCACGTATATATATCAATATAACATAAATGGAGGACCAAACTTTCTCTGATAAAAATAAAATAGGGAAAGATCAAGAACCACTTCCTACTAGTGCTGTTGCTGCTGCTGGGAGTTGTTCATCATCCCAGAGAGGAAGTAGGAACATCACTACTTTTACTAAACAATTGACCCTCCAACAGTCCCTAGCGATGAGGATGAAGTACGACAGCAGTCATCCTGAAGCAAAACGTATAACTGAGGCCTTGACTGCTATGTTGGTGTTAGACGTGCGTCTGGTATCCGACATTAGTGCAGTGGGATTTAGACAATTGATGGAGGTAGTGTGTCCTCGGTTCCAAATCCCGTCTAGATTCCACCTGCATCCTCAAAGCAGCAGCGACAAGCGTGCGTCTGTCTGTTAAAGGGTGGTGACACCCTCAAAGTGTGCTACACAAACAATTAAAATATTGTTCTTTTTTTTTCTGTCTTTGTGAAATGTGTGGGCTGTAGCCGCACCTGCATCCTTAAAGCAGCAGCGACAAGCGTGCGTCTGTCTGTTAAAGGGTGGTGACACCCTCAAAGTGTGCTACACAAACAATTAAAATATTGTTCTTTTTTTTTCTGTCTTTGTGAATTGTGTGGGCTGTAGCCGCACTTGCATCCTCAAAGCAGCAGCGACAAGCGTGCGTCTGTCTGTTAAAGGGTGTTGTAACTCTCAAAGTGCTCCAAAAAATCAAAAATTTTTTTTTAATGTGTTTGTGACTTGTGTGCGATGTAGCCACACTTGCATCCTCAAAGCAGCAGCGACAAGCGTGCGTCTGTCTGTTAAAGGGTGGTGACACCCTCAAAGTGTGCTACACAAACAATAAAAATATTCTTCTTCTTTTTTCTGTCTTTGTGAATTGTGTGGGCTGTAGCCGCACCTGCATCCTTAAAGCAGCAGCGACAAGCGTGCGTCTGTCTGTTAAAGGGTGGTGACACCCTCAAAGTGTGCTACACAAACAATTAAAATATTGTTCTTTTTTCTGTCTTTGTGAATTGTGTGGGCTGTAGCCGCACCTGCATCCTTAAAGCAGCTGCGACAAGCGTGCGTCTGTCTGTTAAAGGGTGGTGACACCCTCAAAGTGTGCTACACAAACAATTAAAATATTGTTCTTTTTTTTTCGGTCTTTGTGAAATGTGTGGGCTGTATCCGCACCTGCATCCTTAAAGCAGCAGCGACAAGCGTGCGTCTGTCTGTTAAAGGGTGGTGACACCCTCAAAGTGTGCTACACAAACAATAAAAATATTCTTCTTCTTTTATCTGTCTATGTGAATTGTGTGGGCTGTAGCCGCACCTGCATCCTTAAAGCAGCAGCGACAAGCGTGCGTCTGTCTGTTAAAGGGTGGTGACACCCTCAAAGTGTTCTACACAAACAATTAAAATATTGTTCTTTTTTTCGGTCTTTGTGAAATGTGTGGGCTGTAGCCGCACCTGCATCCTTAAAGCAGCAGCGACAAGCGTGCGTCTGTCTGTTAAAGGGTGGTGTAACTCTCAAAGTGCTCCAAAAAATAAAAAACTATTTTTTTTATGTGTTTGTGACTTGTGTGCGATGTAGCCGCACTTGCATCCTCAAAGCAGCAACGACAAGCGTGCGTCTGTCTGTTAAAGGGTGGTGACACCCTCAAAGTGTGCTACACAAACAATAAAAATATTCTTCTTTTTTCTGTCTTTGTGAATTGTGTGGGCTATAGCCGCACCTGCATCCTTAAAGCAGCAGCGACAAGCGTGCGTCTGTCTGTTAAAGGGTGGTGACACCCTCAAAGTGTGCTACACAAACAATTAAAATATTGTTCTTTTTTTTTCGGTCTTTGTGAAATGTGTGGGCTGTAGCCGCACCTGCATCCTTAAAGCAGCAGCGACAAGCGTGCGTCTGTCTGTTAAAGGGTGGTGACACCCTCAAAGTGTGCTACACAAAGAATAAAAATATTCTTCTTCTTTTTTCTGTCTTTGTGAATTGTGTGGGCTGTAGCCGCACTTGCATCCTCAAAGCAGCAGCGACAAGCGTGCATCTGTCTGTTAGAGGGTGGTGTAACCCTCAAAGTGTGCTCCACAAACAATAAAAATATTCTTTTTTTTTTTCTGTCTTTGTGAATTGTGTGGGCTGTAGCCGCACTTGAATCCTCAAAGCAGCAGCGACAAGCGTGCGTCTGTCTGTTAAAGGATTACATCAGTGACAGCATCCAAGTAGGCATGTCAGACAGTCCGTACCTGTACTGGCAGGAAAAAGAAGCAATTTGGAGGTCCCTGTACAAACTGGCTCTATTTTACCTGAGTTGCCCCCCCTCCAGTGTGTACTCCGAAAGAGTGTTTAGTGCAGCCGGGAACCTTGTTAGCGAAAGGCATATGAGGTTGCTTCCACAAAATGTGGAGAAGATGATGTTCATAAAATGAATGATCAACTCTTCCAGGGAGACCAGCCTCCAGAACGTACAGAGGGACCTGTGGTTCCAGCAGGGACGAATTAATACTCTGTGAGGATGAGGATGTACATAACACTGAAGAGGGTGAGGAATCTGTGGATGAGGAGGATGAGGACGACTTCTTGCCTCCGTAGAGCCAGTTTGTGCAGGGACAGATTAATTGCCAGCTTGTTTTGTGGGGGCCCAAACGAACCAATCATTTCAGCCACAGTTGTGTGGCAAACCCTGGCGCTGAAATGATTGGTTTGTTAAAGTGTGCATGTCCTGTTTATACAACATAAGGGTGGGTGGGAGGGCCCAAGGACAATTCCATCTTGCACCTCTTTTTTTTCTTTGCATTATGTACAGTTTGGGGCCTAGTTTTTCAATGCCATCCTGTCTGCCACTGCAGTTTCACGCCTAGATGGGTCACGTGTTTGTGCCGCCCACTCGTGTCGCTTAGCATAGTCATCCAGCTACCTCGGTGTAACCTTTTGGACATAAAAACACTATTGTGAGGTGTGAGGTATTCAGAATAGACTGGAAATGAGTGGAAATTAAGGTTATTGAGGTTAATAATAGCATAGGAGCAGAAAAACCTACAAATTCTGTGATTTTAGCTGTTTTTATGCTTTTTTTCAAAAAAATACAGATCCAAAACACAAAACCCAGAACCCAAAACACGGAAGGGTGGTTTTGGCAAAACCAATCCAGATCCAAAACACGAAGAAAGATCCAGATCCAAAACCAAAACACAAAACACGAAAAGTGGCCGGTGCACACCCCTAATATATATATATATATATACACATATATTAAATCCATCATAAATAGACTCACATACATAAACACCGCACATTACGCACAGTTGCGCTGTTTCACTCTACAAATAAACGCACCACGCATATTAGCAACTTTATGCAATATTCTCTTACACTTACACATACACAAATTGCTTATAGCTGTAAGGCTATAAATGTGCTTACAGACTCCATTCTGGAGTCTTCATGCTGATGCTGTTGATGGAAGTTTCTTATGGATGCCGGTAACTGGTCCCAGTGCGCGTACGTATGTATAACTGTACCTTGGGTCTGTATAATTTCTTTGCGCTAAATTGTCTTTAGATGACAGCATGTAACCTACGGTTTTTATGTTGAATAATATACTTTGTGCTTTGGAAACACATTTTCAAGGTCTGAAGGCTTTTATTTTACTGTATGACTGCGTACGCAAATAGTGTCAATTTTAGAAGGTATAGGCAGGTTTTAGAAGGTATAGGAAGGATTGTACCAGAGGTTTAATACTGATATAACACAGTCATTCCTTGCCACTGCATGTGGTGAAAGGCATGTTGGCAATTTTATGTTTTTCTGCACAACACTTTTCCTTTATTAGATGTGCTTTTTTAGCACTGTATATAGTTTTTTTATTTTAGATGTCACTTAGACCCTCTATGCCTTTGAGTATCGGCTTTAGTAGATGATGTTGAAGGACTAGCATCATCATTATTACTGGTGGTGGAACAGTATTTGGTTGCTCATCTTCTCTAAATGGAACGTTATCCATTTTTCAATTTGCAGATCACTGCATGGCTTATATTTGCACATGAGCAAAGCAAAGCACAAAAACAGTACAAACAATTAATAATAAAGTTAGATAATTTTTTTAATGGTGCAGCTCTATTCCTGCATGGACTGGAACCACAAGGCTTATATATGCATGTGAGCAAAACAAAGCACAAAAAACAATACAAACAATACAATTATTATTATTTTTTAATGGTGCAGCTGTATTCATACCTGAACTGGAGACACAGGGCTTAAATATGCATGTGAGCAAAACAAACAATAGACTTATTTAATTTAATTTTTTGATGTTGCAGGCCCAGCTCTATTCAAACAACATGGAGTCACAGGGCTTATATATGCATCTTACTGATGGATCCTGGACACAGCAGAGTACAGCACAGCATAAAGCAGCATGCACCCCCTATACACATTGACTAAGCAGCTCAGCCACTTGTGACTTATGAGTTTAGATACAGACTTTACTGCAGAGTACAGCACAGCATACAGCAGTGTGCAGCCCCTATACAATACACATTGACTAGGCAGAGCAGCCACATGTGACTTGTGAGTCTGGAGTCTGAAAACAGCCTATATAGCAGAGTACAGCACAGCAGCATGCACCCCCCTATACATATACACATTAACTAACAGCACAGCTTATAATGCAGAATTAAGCACAGCATACAGCAGCGTGCTTAACAAGGAAATGGCAAGGAAAGTCCTGTCCATGGCGCCTTATATAGAATCCAAAGTCAGCAAGAATCAGATTCTGTGAGGATGACAATTTGCCTTGAAGTGGCATCTGAGTCAAGCGGTAAGATCCGAGCCACAGCTCGGATCTATTCAGATTCCCAATATCTGGACGGGGTTTAAATTCCAAGGAATCCAAACTGCTCATCTCTACTAAGAAGTAAAACATTCCAAACCCTCCCTGCTCAAGATATGAAGGGGTAAATTTACTAAGAATTGAGTCTGATTGAGTTTTCTTCTTTCAACTAGATTAGCATCGCCGAAACTCGGGTGATTTGAGGCTCCTGAAATTCACAAATGTACTAAGAAGTGAATTAAGCTGAGAGTGAGTTGGCAGATGGTGTAGCAGATCAAGATTTCTCCCCTGAGTAGCAAGTTTTGAAGGGGAGATTACTCACCCATGATTGCAGTGTCTTCTCTCTGCCTAACTCTCCCGAACACAGTGAGATATGTGAAGGCTACTTGGGTTATTCCTGTAAAAAAAAGGGTTAAATGGTTTTAAAAAATATGTAGGGTCCCCCCCAAAAGCATAACGAGCCCCGGGCTTCTCAGCCAGTCCTGGTTTCTAAAACTATGGGGAAAAAATGTTTAGGGTTCCCTTGTATTTTAGGAACCAGCACCTGGCTGCAGGGTCAGTCCTGATTTTAAATATAGGAGGACGAAAAATGCACAGGGGTCCCCCTATATTTAAAACCAGCAACAGACCCAAACTGATCGGGGTGTAATGCCACAACCAGGAGACCCTATCACCAGGTGTCCCCAGCCAAAGCATTCACACCCAAGCCAGTCAGCCCAAGTTGGAAATCTCAGGGGAGGTGGAGATCCCCCAAGAAGGAGTCCCTCCTCTCCTGAAACCCCAGGCTTAGTCTGAAGCCTGGGGCTCATCCCCGCACCCCTGGGCTGTGGCTACAGGGGTAATAATGGGGGAAATAGTTCAAAACTGTTGTAATTTACAGTGGAACCGACTGGTGTGTAATGCCACAGCCAGGAGACCCTATCACCGGGTCTCCCCAACCAAAGCAATTACAACCCAAGCCAGTCAGGCCAAGCCGGGGACCTCAGTGTAGGTGGGGAGCCCCCCAAGAAGTGGTCCCTCCTCTCTCGAAACCCCAGGCTTAGTCTGAAGCCCGTGGCTCTTACCCACACCCCTGGGCTGTGGGTACGGGTATAAAATGGGAGAAATAGTTCAAAACTATAGTTTTTTACAGTGAAACTACAGGTGCCATCATGCCTGCCCTTTGACATTTGTGGAACTTTAAGTGCCAGCAGGCAGCCAGCACCCGTACCCCCACTGTAAAATAAATAGTTAAACAACCACAGTACACACACACCATATACAGTATAACTAATACATACACCTATCCCACTCACACATACTTACCTGCTGCCAGATGTTCACATCCACTTCTCCATGTAGAATCCAACAGCAGTACCTGGAATAAAGATCCCATACTCAGCATCAACCTTACGCTGCTCTCCATTGCATCCCCCTACTTGGCAAAATAACAAAACAAGTAAGCCGATCCAAGCTGGACAAGTATTGGTATTTGTTTTGTCACACATACTAATACATCGTGAATGACAGGTGCTGGGCTACTTCAGGAAATCCCACAGCCCACCAGCCAATCAGAAGCCACTTAAAATATAGCAACATAACACACATACCAATACTTGTCTGCATGGATCGGGTCACTCAAATTGTTTTTATAGGCAAATCCGGGGATGCTACGGAGAGCAGCACAAGGACAGAGGTGAGTATAATATCTTTTTTTAGGTACACCCATGTATTCTATGAAACAAGGGGATGTGAACATTTGGCAGCAGGTAAGTATGTGTGAGTGGGATAGGTGTATGTACTAAAGTTATACTGTATATGGTGTGTGTGTGTACTGTGGTTATTTAACTATTTATTTTACAGTGAGGGTATGGGTGCCGGCTGCTTCCTGGCACTAGTAGTTCCACAAGTGCCAAAGGGCAGGCATGCTGGAACATTTAAATCCTCTGTAAAAACAATAGTTTTGAACTATTTCTCCCATTTTTACTCTTGTACCCACAGCCCAGGGGTGTGGGAAAGAGCCCCGGGCTTCAGACTAAGCCTGGGGTATTGGGAGAGGAGGTACCCCTTCTTGGGGGGCTCCCCACCTCCCTTGATATCCCTGGCTTGGCCTGACTGGCTTGGGTTGTAATTGCTTTGGCTGGGGAGACCCGATGATAGGGTCTCCTGGCTGTGGCATTACACCCCAGTCGGTTTGGGTCTGGTGCTGGTTTTAAATATAGGTGGACAACTACAAATTCCCCCCCCCAATATTTAAAACAAGTACTGGCCCTGTAGCCAGATGCTGGTTCCTAAATTATGGGGAACCCTACACATTTTTCCCCCCGTAATTTTAGGAACCAGGACTGGCTGAGCATCCCGCCACTGGTTATGCTTTTGGGGTGGACCCTATGCCATTTAAAAAAAAAATTAACCCTTCATTTACTATTTATAGGCAGAAACATACATGGATCACACTGATCTGTGTATGTTTCTGCCAAACTCGCAGCCCACAGGCAGGTGAATTGATTTCACAAATTTGGACAGGAGTTTTGTCCGTTCTCATAAGTGTTGGTAAATTCCCGAATCCTATCTTCACTAATGAAAAGTTACTTTGGCAGTTGGTGAAGTGAAGAGAGTTTGCTAACTCTCCAGAATTTTTCTGTAGCAAAGGAGATTTCTCTCCCGAGTTTGTCATTAGTAAATTTGCAAGTGGAAATAAATGCCCAAACTCTCTAGAGAATGCTAACTCTACCAAACTCGAATCTTTACCCCCAAGTGTCTTGTGACTGTGATTGCTGTGGTAATAGCATGACACTAAATCATTAATATCATATTCAATGTAAATGAAACCAGAACAAAAATAATTTTTTTCTTCTTACAAGTAAAATCTTTTTTAGAGGGTATTGCAGCTTTATAAAAATGATGTTACTTGCTAAATACAATGTTGCAGGAATAAAATAAACTTACATTTTATGATTTCATATATATATATATATATATATATATATATATATATATATGTAAGTGCATGCACAGAGGGGATATGATTAATATCCTTTACCTCTCTACTTCTCTTTTCGTCTGGAGGAAGTACTCGATCTTCATTATAAAGTGAAGGATTTGCATTAAGACTGTGCACGTGTAATAGTATTTATTCTTATATATTTGCAAACAAAAACTCAGCATCTAAATACTGAATACTGTTTAACATCTATGCATAGAATATCTAGAATCGCTTTGTCTATACACCAGAAGCGCCAGTTTGTACAATTTCTTATCATTAGTGAAGTGGCATGAGGGTTAGGGGAACCACTAGAGGAAATAGAAAACCTACAGTATTTGCAGTTTTGTTGGAAAAGTACATGAAAAAGATTACTTTTATATGCTATAAACAGATTCTAAGGGGTATATTTACTAAAGGTCAATTTTAATCGATGTTGATCAATTTAAAATAGATGAAAATCAATCAAAATCAATCAACATTGATGTTTGTGTTTCTGGGGCTAAATCTCACATTTATTAACACTTAAAAACCATACCCAAACTGTGTGTTTTAGCCCCAGAAACACAACATTGATGTTGACCGATTTTGATAATTTTAAATCAATCAAAATTGATTAAAATCGTCCTTTAGTAAATATAGCCGTAAAAGTTAAAAAAAGTACACTAAAAATGTTGAGTAGTAATGTGTGCACATCCATACATCTATTAACACTTACAACACTTAGTAATGCACACTGCTGCCAAACCCACTAACACATACTGCAACAAAATACACCTACTGTATACTCTATTTTCTTTTTTGATTCTTGTTTAATAAAAACTGTCTGAGCAGCCTACCATTCCTTCACATTAAACAGGGGATATCCCATAATTCTTGGAAGCCAGCACAGGAAAAATCACCTGGTCTGTGGCTATCAATTAATTGCAGAAGCATACGGAGGTTGTATAATTGCCACTTTTTTGAGTGTCGTTAATTGTTCCTGTATCTCTAGATGACAGAGCACCTATAATGTTTGCTGCTTTGATTTACCTGTTTTATAGAAGGGTTGGGTACGGGATTCTGGTGGTTGGGGTGCCAGCAGTCAGAATGCGAATTGCAGCATCCCAACAGTCAGAATCCCGACGGAATTATGCAAGAAACCTAACCCCTAACCCTCCCCCTAACCCATCTTTCCTGCAGCCTAATCCTAACTCTTTCCTCCTGCAGCCTAAACCTGAACCCCCCCTCCCCGCAGCCTAACCCTCCCCCTAGTGCCTAAGCCTAAACCTAACCCTCCCCCTAACTCAAATAATTACCGTTGGGATGTCAGCAGTCGGGAAATATGTATTTACATCTCCACTTTACTAAAATTACCCCTGCATAACCTCTGAACTAGAATCATCTTCTAAAGAGTACCTGGATTTGTTACCATGATTAAAGGTGATTCCATGCAGCCAGTCTCCATGAAAACTTGCTAATCAGCCTAAACTGGTTAACTAACTTCTGTAACTGTCTAATAACAATATGGGCAAAATTTACTAAGCGGCGGTTTGACGGCGGTTTCTATTCTATTCTACACCCCAGCGGTTTGGTGGCGGTTCTATTCTGTTCTAAACCCCGGGGATTTGGTGGCAGTTTTGCAGCAGTTTCTAAATGACAACCCTGTTCTATTCTATTCTAAAATGTGTTTTGATGGCAGTTTTGTAGCTGTTTTGGCCTTAGTAAATCTGCAGATAGCAAAACCGCCGCCAAACCACAGTCAAAACACAGTTAAAACACATTATAGAATAGAATAGAACAGGGCTGTCATTTAGAAACTGATGCAAAACTGCCACCAAACCCCCAGGGTTTAGAACAGAATAGAACCCACCATCAAACCGCCGGGCTTTAGAATAGAATAGAAACCGCCGTTAAACCACCGCTTTAAATTTTGCCCTACATGTAAGTTCATAAAAGGTGAAGGTATAAAATGCTTAAAATGTATTTAAAGATGTGTTGCTTAATATCTTTGCTTAGGTATTTGATTTACTATTTTTATGCATTATTTGAAAATAAGGCATTGGTGTGAAGGATGTATATCCCTGTGGCCATACAATATTTCAGCTCTTGAAAACAGACATGGCAAAAAATTGATATGTTTGAAGTGTGCCTATCAGCAGTAGGCCCACATTTATGGTATATTTAGCAATGCAAACCATTACTCTTGTTTGCTTCAATTAATGTTTTTGTCAAGTCTGATTGCTGACATGGCGGTGTATCACTGTAGTATAATTTTTTAATATAGGGGTAAATCTACTAGACCTTGGAGAGAGATAAATTGAGAGTGATAAAGTAGCAATCCATTAGCTTCTAACTGTCATTTTACAGGCTGTGTTTGCAAAATGACAGTTAGGAGCTGATTGGTTGGTACTTTATCTCTCTCCACTTTATCTCTCTCAAAGGCTTAGTACATCTATATCAAAGATAGAGAATACATGTGTCATTACAGAAGAGGAGAGCAGTGGGAATGTTTTCTATATTGTGAAATTGTTTAGTGGGTGACATAATGATGTACTGTAACATATTACAGAGCTGAGGGGGTGAAATGTATTACAGGTAGGGACAAGACACGCCCACTTTGTGACAGTAGATTTTATACAGCATAGCCACACCCTCACCTGCATCATCAATTAGTACAATTTGATCTCCACAGAGACATTTTAATAAGGTTTCTCTGTATAGAGTGATTGCTTAGAGGTTCTTGTGTTCCTATAGTGCATTTAGGTTTTATTAAAAAATGATTTTGTTTTATTGCAGTCCTTGGAATTTACTACAATTCCCCACTGTGAGCAACAGACCAGAAAAATGGACTCCTGCTGTAGACAAAAGCTAATTGCTAGTCTGTGCATAACCCTCATGGTCTGCTATTGTAAGGTCATAGTAATACACTAACTGTAGGTTTTTTTTTCATTTAAATTTCGCCCAGACCCTTACTGTTACTGTGCTTAGATTTTTTTTCAATTAATATAAAAGCAATGTAACTTGAGGTGTGATTCCATGACCTAAGTTTATAAAATAATGGAAGTTTATAGTACTACTTTTCTTCACTACATTTTTTTTTTCTATTTTTCTGAACCCCATGTCTAATGTAGTGCACGTCTTCCAATAAAGAAACTTAGAAAGGCTCTAATTTTCCTAAGGGTGCAGTTATCATTGAAATCCCAATAGCACACACACATTAGCAAGGATTTATGCCTTTATGATGCACTACTTATGGTTTGAAAGCTCTAAGCTAAGTCTCAAATGGCTTATTTCTTTTCCTGGGGTGTACCACCAAGACCAGCTCAGTGATCTGTATTTACTGGAAAAGTTGATTTATTTTGTGGAAATAGGTTTTAACATTTTATTTTGGTGACAAGCAAAGTGCCAGGGAGTTCGACATTTTTTTAATTCTGCTCTATAATAAAATATATTTTGTTTACAAATACATGTATGAGCAGAAAAATGAACTAAAGGAGGAAATAATAATAGAAAAAGCTGAAGACATATCTGTAACCACTGTGCAAGCATTACACACACTTTCACATGTTTGACAAAAGGGGGGTTGCTGGGACAGTACAATTATGGGGATTGTCCAAAGTTTTGTCCTACACATTAATTTAAAACCTACTGTACCAATCACTAATGATCTGGTAAGCCACAATGGTTTAATGTCACAATTTATCTCAATTTAAAGCCACAAACCCCAAATGTACATATTACACAGATGGAGTAAAATGTATTACAGCATTATGTCTATACTATCACAAATTTTCTTTTGCACTTAAATGTTGCAAGTTATTTACAGCTAAACAAATAGGAGATCTGTCAGAGAAATTCTCCACTAGAGATTCAAAACTGCCACAAATGTTTGAATTATTTAGTTCATATTTATATTTAGACATATTTTGGGATCCCACAATATAGGTAATTTAGACAAATGTTTTAATGGTACAGTAATATTTTAGGCTATAATCATGATCTGGAGCTTCCTGTATTAACATGGGTAAAGATGGATGATGAGGATGATGCTCCTAATGATGGATCGAGCTGTTAGTCTATCCAATGATAACAATCAGTGCTTAAAATCTCATTCTATAACAGTCAATAGAGCTTACAATAGTAGAACTGATGTGCACATAACTATACATTGCTGCACAAAATAAAGGCTATAGGGGGGGATGTACTAAGCCTTGGAAAGTGATAAAATGGAGAGTGATGAAGTACCAACCAATCAGCTCCTAACTGTCAGGTTACAGGTGTGTTTGAAAAATGACAGTTAGGAGCTGATTGGTTGGTAGTTTATCTCTCTCCACTTTATATATCTCCAAGATTTAGTGAATTGACCCCTTAGAAGGGAAAATGTTAATGATAGACATTAACAGGTATTCTAATCGGAGGTAGCGTGTTATTGGTGGATCCAAGCTGTGCCAGTTTAACATTGGGGCAGAGGGAGCCACAGCTCCAGGCCTCCACATAAAAACATAAAAATAGGCCCATCATCATGACAGCATGATTAACATCTACCTAGCTGGCCACAGAGTCATCTTCCTAGCTTGCCATACAGTCATCTGCCAAGCTGGTCACACAGTCATCTGCCTATCTAGCCATACAGTCATCTGCCTAGCTGGCCACACAGTCACCTGCCTAGCTGGCCACACAGTAATCTGCCTAGCTGGCCACACAGTAATCTGCCTAGCTGGCCACACAGTAATCTGCCTAGCTGGCCACACAGTCATCTGCCTAGCTGGCCACACAGTAATCTGCCTAGCTGGCCACACAGTAATCTGCCTAGCTGGCCACACAGTCATCTGCCTAGCTGGCCACACAGTCATCTGCCTAGCTGACCATACAGTCATCTGTCTAGCTGGCCATAGAGTCATCTGCCAAACTGGCCATACAGTCATCTGTCTAGCTGGCCACAATGTCATCTGCCTAGCTGGCCATACAGTCATCTGTCTAGCTGGCTATACAGTCATCTCCCTAGCTGGCCATACAGTCATCTGCCTAGCTGACCACACAATCATCTGCCATGCTGGCCACACAGTCATCTGCCTAGCTGACCACACAATCATCTGCCTAGCTGGCCACACAGTCATCTGTCTTGCTGACCACACAGTCATCTACCTAGCTGGCCACACAGTCATCTGCCTAGCTGGTCACACAGTCATCTGTCTTGCTGACCACACAGTCATCTACCTAGCTGGTCAAACAGTCATCTGCCTAGCTGGTCATACAGTCATCTGTCTTGCTGGCCATATAGTCATCTGTCTTGCTGGCCATACAGTCATCTTCCTAGCTGGCCACACAATCATCTGTCTAGCTGGCCATACAGTCATCTGCCTAGCTGGCCATATTGTTGGCCATAAATCTTAAGTATTTAAGAAAAAATAGTTTAGTTTTCCCACAAATTTATGTAATTTTCAATATGTATTTAGGGAGACATTGTGCTGATAGTGTAGGGGGTGTACACACTGTGTACTGTATTAAAAATTAACCCACATAGTGCAAAAGAGTAGAAGCAATTTTTTAAACATTATTGTATAAATAATGCTCTCATGTTAGCAAAGTTGTCAGCTTTTTGTTTTTTCTTTTTGTCACTATGATTTTGTATATGCCAGGAGGAGCACATACTGCAAGTAGGATTTGAAATATGTAGAAATTCATTACAGTTATAACATGACGGGCGTCAACATAACGGATGAAACATTAGTTATAATAATTTTTCACTTAACATTTATGGGCAGCTGAAAGTGATGCCAGATACCAATGGGTCATGCACAGTGCATTAAATCTCATTAAGAAAAGCTGTTTGCAATGAGCTAAAGGATCAAATGAAGTTCAAAAAAATCCTGCTATAGTCAATACAGATGCATTGTTTTAAATGTTGTATTTATCTCCCAAAATGTAAATATTTATGAAACATGACCAAAATAATACAGTCAAAATCTTTAAACTGTTCAATTTAGCAATTATAAATATGCACTTTTGGATAACTGCCAGTAATGAAATAGTGCTACAGAATTTTCAGTTCACTCTCCATAAGATTAACAGGAGAGCAAAAACATATTAAATGATCTCTTAGTATAGCAAAATATGAAACATCACCATATTAACACGAGTAAAGTTCCACGATATATCACAGTCACTCTTAGGTGTCTTTAAATATATGTTTTAGGTAATTGATGAGCAGTTAACTAACAAGAATTGCAATGGAGTTGATCCTATACACATTTACAAGATTGTACTAATATATATCTCACTTGTAAAATGTTCAAATAATTCCAACATCTTTTTTACCTGTACCAGAATATTAGTAGGATTTGCTGTCACAATCCAATTTTTCCATAGCATCATTGACATAACACCCTATTGTAACTGGTTAAAGGTAACTTCTGGCACTATTTTTAGCCCTAATATTACTCTTTAGTTTTTCAGTTGCGTTATCTTCTAAAATGTCCAATAATGTTAAACATACTTTAGTAAGATGATGTCTTAAAGGGATTCAGCAATCAGTTGAAGATAAATAATTCTAATATACACTACATATTGCTAAGAATAAAATATATTCAAAATATTGTTTTAGTTGATATTTTTGAAAACCTTTTTCCCCAAACCTTTGGCTATGCCAGCTCTCAGTTTATTTTATCACCCTACTCCATGGTATAGAAAACAACCAAAGACAACCATGATTTCGATTCAATTATGATATCAATTTGTTGTGCATACACAAATAAATGTTATAAAGAAAGCTTTCTTTAATTTATTTTTTTCTTTTCATTAAACCATTAAACCTGTACATTGGATTCTATTGATTGTCAAAGATGACCAAAAATAAATTAAATCCATTCATTTATCATTGCACTGGTGAAATCTTACTCAGACATAGTATATCTTAACATTCATTCAAGAGGGCAACTGTGCTGGGGTCAGCTGTGTGTTTAAATACAAAAAGGGGTAAATTTACTAAAGGTTAATTTCAATCAATTTTAATCGATTTCAAATCAATCTATATCGATGTTGTGTTAGTAAATGTATGATTTAGCTACAGAAATACAACATCAAGATGTTAATAATTGCTGTGTGACTTTTTGCACAATATAATAAAAAAATTAATTTTTTTTATTAGTTTTGTACTTTTTCCTTTGTTCTTTTCCTAATGATCTTGCCTTTTATTTATACATAACCATGTACCACAAATTGATTTAAATTCATATAACTCCATGGTATCATCTCTAAGGCATTTAAAATCCTTCACTCTCCCTCTCACCCATCTGTGCAAATTGCAATCTCAAGAATCCATTCCCTTCTTATTAACACTCATGAGCTTTTTTCTTATCTTTATTCATTGACTGTAACATTCTCAACTTGCATCATAAAAAAACTTTTGCATACATCCTACAACTATATTGCTCTCTCCTTCAGCTTCTATTAGCTGATGATACTGTATATCACAAAATCCAGGCCCCACCCACATGCCCCTGACTCACAACAGTATAGAAATCCAGCTACTAAATAAACATCATTTGTCTCCCATCAACCTCTAAATCACTTAAATGTGCTTTATGGAATGCTACCTCTGTCTGTAACAAATTATCATCCAGGCATGATGACTTTATCTCAAACAACCTCAACCTTCTGCAATAACAGAAACATGGCTCACACAGTAAGACACTACCTCCCCTGTAGCACTTTCACACAGTGGTCTCCATTTCATGCACACATACAGATGTGTCCTGTCGAAGCTGGAATTTTGCGAATGGCCGCCTAAGCGCCATTTTAGATAAATTCACACTTTAGTACATGTGGCGATATTACTATTAGCATCATGCGATTGCATCTGTGACCATCGCCATAAGTTATGGCGATTCATCAAAAGCCCATTTTATGACTTTACGTAGTGCTCTGGATAAAGTGTGTATATTATTATAATTCCCCTAAAGGATATATATTTCAGAAATGGCTGTACAGTATGTCAAAATTGGATTGCATTAGCTAAACAGAGCAAATGGCCATGTGACAACTAGCCTGTGTAGACAAGCTTCATAGACATAACGTTTGCTCTCACTCCAGGTGGCCCTGCTCGAATACAGCAAGAGGGTCATTTGTTGCACCTTACATTAGCAGGCTTCCTACAATAAAATACCTTCAAAGCCAAGAGTGTTATCTGAGGTTTGGGTCTTGTAGCTGTGCTAATTTGCATTCACACAGGCCCTGGGAGATCAAATACCAGTATTTTGGAGCCTGACAATGGTGGGGGCTGATGGGGCATGAGCCAGTCATGGAACTATAAGGCTCAGCATTCCACACTGCTAGGTGTTCACTTAGTTTAAGTTAGATTTAAGTGCACCATTTCTCATACACACATTAATACACACAATTGCACTGTTAACTAGTCACACATTAGCAAATGCATAAGATCCTGTACGAAAACGCTGTTTATTAGCTTCATGCGCACGCATCTGCCCCAAGTTAACTAGCATCTTTACATCACACCCCGCATACTTACACATTACATATTCACATAAAAGGTTTAATAAGCTTTAAAGTATAAGATTTAAGTTTGTTTGTTTAGCATAAATGCTGTGAAATAAAGATTATTTGGTAACTAAGGTGTTATACATGATAAGTAAGCCGTGATTGGTATTGTTCTGATGCGTACTCTTTCAACAGTATTCTGGTACCATTGGTGTGGAGATCGCATCATGCATTCTCAACTTATGGACCGCAGAGACTTCAAGCAACAAAAATGAACAACTGTTAGGATGTTGCATGAGGCAGGAAACCAGAGACCCCCAGTTGTTAGAGGCTGGGTTGTGTCTATTTGAATCAACCTGTTAAATGCCTTGTAACATATCCCCTCTCCTTTAGGACCAATGGCATTAGCAACAAACTTCTCTATTGTGTTGTTTATTTCTGGGGGGTATAAATATGTGTGCTGACCCTGGGTTCCTAGTCTTTGTGCTGAATGCTGATTGACAAGGGGTTTCTTGCTGATGCCTAACATCTTGACCAGAGAGCGCTGTGTATGTATAATTGTACTTGGGTCTGTATAATCTCTTTGTGCTAAGATTATATGAGGATCATAGCGTGTAACTGCTGTACTTTTACTTGAATAATACTTTGTGCTTTGGAACCACAGATTCTAGGTCTGGAGTCTTTATTTACTGTAAGACTGCGTATGCAAATTAGTGTCATCCTTAGAGGTTCATAGGTAGGATTTTAGAAGGTATAGGCAGGGGTATATAGAGGTTCAAAGGCAGTATCCTTAGTCCACATACACCTTTCTGAAAACTGTGCCATGTCTCTCAATTTGGAATGACATCTATTCTCATATATTGTCGTGCCATGCTATCTGCGGTGCAGCAAAGGTGCAATTCATACTTTCACCACTGGGTGGCCAGTGTATCACATGTAATGTAGCACTTAATAGTGTTCAACTATTGTAGCAAAGATACAGTAGTGGTCTCCTTTGGATTTTAATAGAGGGCAAATAAGGAGTTTTGAGGAGTGTTTATGTTATGGTGCAATATGCATTTGCATCTAAATCACTGTACTAGCCACCGAAACACTGTATTAGCACCAAAAAAACTCACTAGGAAACTGTCATCAGTTCCTCAAAAGACTGATTCTGTACTTCCCATCCACCAGTATTGTGGCATAGTGGTAAAGTCACTGCACATCACACTTGGCAGTTAGGGTTTGAATCCCAGTGTAAACATTTTTTTTTTGCTCCAAAAATAAATTTATATAATTCAATAATATAATAATATCAATAATATTATTGTAATAACAATAAAACTTTTTCGAATAATATCATATTTGATATAGAGGCTGTGTGGATCTGAGTCAGTGTGTGTAGTGATTTCTTAGTGTAGAAATTTCCCCCTGAAAATATGGATCAATATTTCACATACAGTACTGGTTCTAGATATACATTATAATTCAAAAACTAGCCATCAGTAATTTACAGTATGTTAATGTCCTTTTTCAGATTAACCCATTGCTTGTCTCAACTCAGAGGGGGAGGAGAAATTCGTTTGTAAAGGCTGGACATTTTCCACAGACAACAAATCAAGTTTTCATTAGCCCTCCCCCTGTGTTTTATGTTGTTACTACTCATTAATGTTGCCCTTTTTGTATTGAAACACTTTTGTACTTTTGGCCCATCCCTTCCTCCCAAAATAGTACTCATTTTCCATGGTTATATTGTACATTATTTGACCAGTAATGTAGGTAGAAGAAGTATACACAGTATGTCAGTTGCGCGCTCGCTCTCTCTCTCTCTCTCTCTCATGTGTGCCGACCCTTGTGTTTTGGATTTTTTCTTACAATATCATAAAAACAAATCACATAAAATCACATAAAATGGGCCTGTTTTTGTTCCTACAGTATTATTAACCTGAATAACATTTATTTCCAGTAATTTCCAATCAATTTTGACCACCTCACAATATTATTTTTTCATCTAGTTAATGCCAAAAGGTTGCATCCAGCTAGCTGGCTGACTACGCTAAGTGATACAGTGGATGGCAATAACATATGGCAGTTCAGTTTCCAATTTCCAACATGGATACAGTGTGTTATACAGTGTGTTTTGGATACACCAATAGTGCACTTACTATGACAGCAGTGTCGGCAGAGCAGGGTTGCTGACAGTGTCCTCAGTATATGTGCTGGCAGTATCCTCAGTGCAGGGTACTGGCATTGTAAGCAGAGCAGGGATGCCAGCGGTGTCTTTAGTGCAGGTATGCTGGCTGTGTCGGCAGTGCAGGGGATGCTGATGGTGTCCTCAGTACATGAAATGGCAGTGCTGCGGTGCTGGCAGTGTCCTCAGTGAAGGGTACTGGAGATGTCAGCAGTGGTGGAGTGCCAGTGGTATCTTCAGTGCAGGTTTGCTGATGGTGTCCTCAGTACATGGAATGGCAGTGCTGCGGTGCTGGTAGTGTCCTCAGTGTAGGGTACTGGTGATGTAGGCAGTGCTGGGGTGCCAGTGGTATCTTTGGTGCAGGTTTGCTGGCTGGTTTGGCAGTGCAGGGGTTGCTGACAGTGTCCTCAGTACATGGAATGGCAGTGCTGCGGTGCTGGTAGTGTTCTCAGTTTAGGATACTGGTGATGTAGGCAGTGCAAGTGGTGTCTTTAGTGCAGGTTTGCTGGCTGTGTTGGCAGTGCACGGGTTGCTGACGGTGTCCTCAGTTCATGGAATGGCAGTTCTGCAGTGCTGGCAGTTTCCTCAGTGAAGGGTACTGGCGATGTCGGCAGTGCTGGGGTGCCAGTAGTATCTTCGGTGCAGGTTTGCTGGCTGTGTCTGCAGTGCAGGGGTTGCTGATGGTTTCCTCAGTACATGGAATGGCATTGCTGCGGTGCTGGCAGTGTCCTCAGTGTAGGGTACTGGTGATGTAGTGCCAGTGGTGTCTTTTGTGCAGGTTTGCTGGCTGTGTCAGCAGTGCAGGGGTTGCTGGCAGTGTTCTAAGTACATGGAATGACAGTGTTGTGGTGCTGGCAGTGTCCTCAGTGAAGGGTACTGGTGATTTTGGCAGTGTGGGGGTGCCAGTGGTGTCCTCAGTGCAGGTTTGCTGACTGTGTTGGCAGTGCAGGGGTGTTCTGAATGCAGGGTGATGGCAATGTCGGCAGAGCAGGGGTGCCAGCGGTGGCCTCAGTGCAGGTTTGCTGACTGTGTTGGCAGTGCAGGGGTGTTCTCAATGCAGGGTTCCAGTGGTGTCAGCAGAGCAGGGGAGCCAGCAGTGTCCTCAGTGCATGTGTGCTGACAGTGTCAGCAGTGCAGGGGTGCTGGTGGTGTCCTCAGTGTGGGAGTGCCAGCAGTGTCGGCAGTGTGGGGGTCACTAATGGTGTCCTCAGTACGTGGGGCTGCAGTGCAGGGGTGCTGGCTGTGTTAGCAGTGAGGGTGCAGGTGGTGTCATGCAGCAGGTGATGACGGGCGCCATCTTCTTTTGCTTCCTGTGTGCATATTAAATGGGCTTATATTTTTTTGCGGCTATATCACTGTACTAGCCACTGAAACACTGTACTAGCACCAAAAAAACTGTCACTAGGAAACTGTCATCAGTTCCTGAAAAGACAGATTCTCTACTTCCCATCCACCAGTATTGTGGTGTTGTGATAAAGTCACTGCACATCACACTTGGCAGTTAGGGTTTGAATCCCAGTGTAAACATTTTTTTTTTGTTCCAAAAATAAATTTGTATAATTCAATAATATAATAATTTCAATAATATTGTAATAATAATACAACTTTTTAGAATAATATCATATTTCATCTAGAGGCTGTGAACACTGTGTACACTATGTGGGGATCTGAGTCAGTGTGGACGGCATTTGTGTGTAGTGATTTCTTAGTGTAGAAATTTCCCCCTGAAAATATGGCTCGATATTTTATATACAGTACTGGTTCTAGATATACATTATAATTCAAAAACTGCCCATTAGTAATTTACAGTGTGTTCATGTCCTTTTTCAGAATAACCCTGCCCATTGTTTGTCTCAACAGAGAGATGGGAGGAGGAATTTTTTTGTAAAGGCTGCACTTTTTACACAGATAACAAATCAAGTTTTCATTAGCCCTTCCCCTGTGTGTTGTTACTACTCATTAATGTTTCCCTTTGTGTCTAGAGACACTTTTGTACTTTCAGTCCCTCCCATCCTCCCAAAACTGTTCTCATTTTCTATGGTTATATTGTACATTCATTGACCAGTAATGTAGCTCAATGTTTTGCTTTCCACTTTGATATTACAGTAAAGTATACACAGTATGCCAGTTGCTATATATATATATATATATATATAAATAAACTTGATAGCCCCCACATTTGTTGCCCAGGAACCCCCACAGACCTAAATTTGGCCCTGGGTGAGGGTTGCACACTGACCCACCACTGCGGTGTTCATAGAGGGGAAAGGAGGAGGAGGAGGAGGTGAGCTGATGCTGTTACACTGTTGTGGGTGGGGGAGGGTGCACACAGAGCCTGTGATGCTGTTATCAGGGATTGGGGGAGGGGCAGAGCTGCTTGGAGTGTGTGCACTATTGATAAGACATAAAAAGAGAACATTGAAAGTACTGTACCAATGTTTTTAACATTAATTACAAAACATTGTTTAGACCTAAACATTGGTTCTGAAACCCGATGGTTAGCGCACATCTCCAATTGTGGTTGCACTGCACATGCGCAGGAAGTGTACTGAGCATGTGCTGCCCCTGACTGCAAGTCCGCTTGCAGTGTCTCCCGGCCACAGCCTGATTGACAGGTTGCAGTGTTTTGGAGGTGGAGCGGGGATGTTCCCTGGCAGCGTTCCCGGAAACAGGGGCGTGTTGCCCCACTTTTCAAGGAGGGGTGAGGGCAGAGTCCGTATGGGTGCACGCAGACTTTCTGGCCTCGCAAGCTGCCAGGACCCGGCCAGGCTGTGGGAAGTTTTAGCTCCGGCAGCCTGGCCTAAGGAACATCGGCAACCATCAGTCGCAATTGTTCTTATGGTGACACCAGGCTGCGGCCTCAGTCACAGAGCTGAGATCATGCAAATGCAGAAAGGGGGTGTGCGATACCTCCTTCTGCATTCGCATTTTAAATGAACAGAATTGCACAGTCTCTTGTGTGCGCTTATGTGCGGCTCTGCAATTCCATCCAGGCCCTTTGTGTCCTTATATTTACCTCAAAATGAGACAACAAAAGGAAACAATCAAAGGCACCCATTTATTAACTAGTTTTATCACCAAAACGAGTGACAAATGTCACTTTGTATGATAAATGTTGCTCCAGCCAATCAGCTCCCAACTATCACTTTTCTAAAAGTTGACAGTTGGGAGCTGATTGGCTGGAGCACCATTTATCATACACAGTGAAATGTTTCACTCGTTCTGGTGATAAAACTCGTTAATAAATTAGACCCATAGTGTAGTATTTTAAAATTATTGTTGATCCACCTAATGTGACGGATTATTTATATCTGAAAAATAGGTGTTGATAGAACAGTCCCGTCCACCTGATGTTCGAGGTACATACCTCTTGATATATTTAAAGCAAACGCCTCTTATTACCCCTTCAGGTTTTACCTTATAATTTTCTTCACATAAAGAGGATTCAACAGCATACAGTAGATTTCAATAAAATCCTTTATTGCAACTCCAACAGATGATATCCAGATGATATTTCATGTACTACCATAAAAGTAAATAGAGGTACAGTACATACAGTGCATCCAGAAAGTATTCACAGCGTGTCACTTTTTTCACATTTTGTTATGTTACAGCCTTATTTCAAAATGGAATAAATAAAAATTTCTCCTCAAAATTCTACACCAAATACCCCATAATGACAATGTGTAAAAAGTTTTTTTTGAGATTTTTTCAAATTTTCAAAAATAAAACCTAAAAAAATCACATGTACATAAGTATTCACAGCCTTTGCTCAATACTTTGTAGATGCACTTTTGACAGCAAATACAGCCTCAATTCTTTTTGAATATGATGCCACAAGCTTGGCACACCTATCTTTGGGCAGTTTCACCCATTCCTCTTTGCAGCACCTCTCAAGCTCCATCAGGTTGGATGGGAAGCGTCGATGCACAGCCATTTTCAGATCTCTCCAGAGATGTTTAATCGGATTCAAATCTAGGCTCTGGCTGGGCCACTCAAGGACATTCACATAGTTGTCCTGAAGCCACTCCTTTGATATCTTGGCTATGTGCTTAGGGTTGTTGTCCTGCTAAAAGATTAACCGTCACCCCAGTCTGAGGTCAAGAGTGCTCTGGAGCAGGTTTTCATCCAGGATGTCTCTGTACACTGCTGCATGAATTTTTCTCTCTATCCTGACTAGTCTCCCAGTTCCTGCCACTGAAAAACATCCCCACAGCATGATGCTGCCACCACCATGCTTCACTGTAGGGATGGCATTGGCCTGGCGATGAGCCGTGCCTGGTTTCCTACAAATAGAACACCTGGCATTCTTTCCAAAGAGTTCAATCTTTGTCTCTCATGGTCTGAGAGTCATTCAGGTGCATTTTGGCAAATTCCAGGAGGGCTGCCATGTGCTTTTTACTAAGGAGTGCCATCCATCTGGCCACTCTACCATAGAGGCCTGATTGGTGGATTGCTGCAGAGATGGTTGTCCTTCTGGAAGGTTCTTGTCTCTCCATAGAGGAATGCTGTAGCTTTGACAGAGTGACCATTGGGTTCTTGGTCACCTCCCTGACTAGGGCCCTTCTCCCCCGATCACTCAGTTTACATGGACAGCCAACTCTAGGAAGAGTTTGGTGGTTCCAAACTTCTTCCATTTACGGATGACGGAGGCCACTGTGCTCATTGGGACCTTATAAGCAGCAGATATTTTCTGTACCCTTCACCAGATTTGTGCCTTGAGACAATCCTGTCTCGGAGGTCTACAGACAAATCCTTGGACTTCATGCTTGTTTTGTGCTGTGATATGCACTGTCAAGTGTGGGACCTTATATAGACAGGTGTATGCCTTTCAAAATCATTTTTAATTAAATGAATTTACCACAGGTGGGCTCCAATTAAGTTGTAGGAACATCTCAAGGATGATCAGTGGAAAGAGGATGCACGTGAGCTCAATTTTGAGCTTCATGACAAAGGCCGTGAATACTTATGTATATGTGATATCTTAGTGGGTTTTTTTAAATTAAATTTGCAAAAATCTCAAAAAAACTTTTTACATGTTGTCATTATGGGGTATTGTGTGTAGAATTTTGAGGACAAAAATGAATTTATTCCATTTTGAAGTTTGGCTGTAACATAACAAAATGTGGAAAAAGTGATGCTCTGTGAATACTTTCTGGATGCACTGTAGCATAATACTGCTTCAAACTGCTATTTTATTAAAAATATTACAGATAAAAAACAGGACCTCTATATTTAATAACAAGTCCTGAAAATAAAAAACACTAAGACTCGTTTGAATGAGGATGCCTACCATCCCACTGCCAGGGACCACCCCCGCTCCGCCTCCAAAAATGCCTCAGCCTGTCAATCAGGCTGCAGCCGGGAGACACTGCAAGTGGACTCCAAGCAGTTCTCCCCCTCCCCCTATCCCTGATAACAGCATCACTGGCTCTGTGTGCCCCTCTCCACCACACTTAGCAGTGTAATGGTGCATACACATGTAGCGATCTGCCAGCAATACAATATCACTGGCAGATCATACTGCACACTTCCTGGTGTGTTGGATGATCTTTATAGATCATTCAACACACCAAAAACTTGCCAGCAACTATAGCAACCCGCGATCAGCAGGTTGTGCAGCATGCAGGGTCGATGGGCGATATCGCTATCATCCATACGTGCCTGCACATTGCTGGTTGAAGGTAAGTTGATAGGGTACTATAAAAAAGGATGATTTGATAGATAATGGTAACGATAACAATATCGATATCATTTAAATCATCTTTTCAAATTGCTACGTGTATGCACCTTTACAGCAGCAGCTCTCCTCCTCCTTCCCCCTCTATGAACAGAGCAGTGGTCGCTCTGTGTGCCCCCTCACCCATAGACACCACTGGCACTGCTGACATTGCCAGTACCCTTCACTGAGGACACTGCCAGCACTACAGCACTGCAATTCCATGTACTGCAGACACCGTCAGCAACCCCTGCACTGCCGACACTGCCGGTACCTGTCACTGAGGACACTGCCAGCACTGCAGCACTACCATCCCATGTACTGAGGACACTGTCAGCAACCCCTGCACTGCTGACACAGCCAGCAAACCTACACTGAAGATACTGCTGGCACCCCCACACTACCGACACCTCCATTACCTGTCACTGAGGACACTGCCAGCACTGCGGCACGGCCATCCCAGTATTCATATATAGTACTGGTTCTAGATATACATTATAATTAAAAAAACTAGCCATCAGTAATTTACAGTGTGTTCATTGTCCTTTTTCAGAATAACCCTGCCCATTGTTTGCCTCAACACAGAGGGGGAGGGAGGAGGAATTCATTTGTAAAGGCTGCACTTTTTACATAGACAACAAATCAAGTTTTCATTAGCCCTCCCCCTGTGTGTTGTTACTACTAATTAATGTTTCCCTTTGTATGTAGAGACACTTTTGTACTTTCAGTCCCTCCCTTCTTCCCAAAACTGTACCAATTTTCCATGGTTATATTGTACATTCATTGAACAGTAATGTAGCTGGAAGCACAATGTTTTGTTTTCCACTTTGTTATTACAGTAAAGTATACACAGTATGTCAGTTGCTATATATATATAGAGAGAGAGAGAGAGAGAGAGAGAGAGAGAGAGAGAGAGAGAGAGAGAGAGAGAGAGAGAGAGATGTGCACCCACCGTCGTGTTTTGGTTTTGGATCTGGATCTCCCCTGGTTTTGGATCTGAATCTGGTTTTGGACTTTTTTCCTTGGTGTTTTGTGTTTTGGTTTTGGATCTGGATATTTTCTTAAAATATCATAAAAACAGCTAAAATCACAATATGGGCTTGTTTTTGTTCCTACAGTATTATTAACCTCAATAACATTTATTTACAGTCATTTCCAATCAATTTTTCATCTTGTTAAGGACAAAAGGTTGCATCTAGTTAGCTGGCTGACTAAGCTAAGTGACACAGTGGGCGACACTAACATGTGGCAGTTTATCTTTCAATTTCCAGCATGGATACATGTTATACAGTGTGGGTTGGATACACCAATAGTGCACATACTGTGACAGCAGTGTTGGCATAGCAGGATTGCTGACGGTGTCCTCAGTACATGGAATGGCAGTGCATTGGTGTTGGCAGTGTCTTCAGTGAAGGGTACTGATGATGTTGGCAGTGCCAGTGGTGTCTTTAGTGCAGGTTTGCTGGCTGCATCGGCATTGTAGGGGTTGCTGACGGTGTCCTCAGCATGTGGTTTGGCCATGTTGCAGTGCTGACAGTGTCCTCAGTGTAGGGTACCAGCGATGTTGGCAGTGCAGGGGTGCCAGCAGTGTCCTCAGTGCAGGTTTGCTGACTGTGTTGGCAGTACAGGGGTGTTCTTAATGCAGGGTGCCGGCGAAGTCGGCAGAGCAGGGGTGCCAGTAGTGTCCTCAGTGTAGATTTGCAGGCTGAGGCCCTGATTCAGAGCTGGATACTCTGACCAGTGCTCGCTCTGAATTAGGGCCCACCTCCATAAATATGGAGCATCCTCCTGGACGCTCGTATAGCTGTGGGTCACCACCCACAGCATATACGAGCGTGCAGGATGATGGTCGCGTGCAGGATGATGGTCGTGATGGTCTTGACCATCGCGACCATCGCCACTGCGAGCAGGAGCCTGCGGTTGAGTTTCTCAACTGCAAGGCCAGGAGTGATTTGGCTCTATCAGAGCAAAAATCACTCCCACTGACATCACTAGTGATGTCAGTGGGGCCGGCTTCTGATGGTAGGCGTTCCCTTGGGAACGCCTCCATCTGGCAGGCATGCCCCCGGCACACCCACCAAAGGGGGCATGCTGTTAATCAACATTGACAGCACGCCCCCTTTGATCAGACACTACGAGCGAAGGAAAGTCCTTTGCTCGTCACGTCTCGCGCATGCGCACGATGGAGCTCCCTCCGTCGTGCGCATGCGCAGTGCAGACCATCGACCCACTTGCGAGCGGACAGCCGCTCGTGACTGGGTCTGAATCAGGGCCTTTGTCAGCAGTATGGGGTTGCTGATGGTATCCTCAGTACATGGAATGGCAGTGCTGTGGTGCTGGCAGTGTCCTCTGTGAAGGGTACCAGCAATGTCGGCAGTGCAAGGGTGCCAGCAGTGTCCTCAGTGCAGGTTTGCTGACTGTGTTGGCAGTGTAGGGATGTTCTCAATGCAGGGTGATGGCAATTTTGGCAGAGCGGGGGTGCCAGTGGTGTCCTCAGTGCATGAGTGCTGACAGTGTTGGCAGTGCAGGGGTGCTGGTGGTGTCCACAGTGTGGGAGTGCTGTAAGTGTGGGGGTCACCGACTGTGTACTCAGTACGTGGGACAGCAGTGCAGGAGTGTCGGCAGCGGTGGTGTCAGCAGTGGGGGATGCTGCCAGTGTGGTGCTGGCAGTGTTGGCAGCCAGGGTGCAGGCAGTGTAGGGCAGCGGGGGATGGTGGGCACCATCTTCTTTTGCTTCCTGTGTGCATATTAAATGGCCTTCTCGCTGATTGGCTGAGAGCCATGACAGAAGGCTCTCTCAACCAATCAGAGTTAAGCCCGCTCAATACAAAACCTCATGACCACACAACCTCGTGACCCAAGAGTGGGATCATGAGGTTTTGCCTCAGGTTAGGGATCTGGTGCAGGCAGAGTGATCCAAGAACCCTCTATGGGTCGGAGCTGGTTCTGACTAGCCCAGTGCTTGTTGTACTTAAGTACAGGGGACCCCTATGTCATTTGTCCCCTGTATTTAATCAAAACCAGCACTGGGTCACTAAAAGCTCAGGGCTCTTTTGTGGAGGGGGGCATGTCATTTTTTATTTATTTGTTTTCACAGGTTTTTTTTTTTACCACAGCAACACAGACGGGTCTCTCTGATCCCGTCTATGCTCTGTGTCAATGACCCAGATGCATGAAGCATGGATCTCCTGGTCCATGCATGCATCTACGTCATTGAAATACATAGCCGCACAGAGGGGTCTCACTGATTCCATCCATGCTTCTGTGTCAATGTACAAAAGTGTCTTATGAAAATGTGGTTTGTTGTCTGTCTGTGGAAAATGTGTAGCCTTTACAAAATTAATTCCCCCCCCTCTTCTCTGTGTTGAGAAAAGCAAATGGTTTACCTGGAGAAGGACATAAACATATAGTATATTACTGATGGTCAGTTTTTGAATTATACTATATATATATTGAGTCATAAAAATGTATTTTTGGAGAAAAAAATAGGTTTACACTGAGATCCAAACCCTAATTTCCTGGTGTGATGTGCAGTCACCTTACCACTACGCTATAACACCTACAGGCAAATACTGAAGTCTTTTACCTCTTACAAAGTGAAAATGAACTGAAACTGACAGCTTCTGTTCTAGATCCAGCTAGAAATACAGCAATAGTTTTTTTTTTAGTATATGAAATATTGTGCTATATTTCCAACTGCTATTTTCTATTCTGTAGGACTTTTTACTGTATATGTAGCCAAAGTATGCAGGAAATTTTGTAAGCCTGTCTGTCTGCAATGGGAAGCAGCTTACTGTATTGGATCTTCCTCTTCAGCTTTCTACTTAGGCAGCCACAGTATACTTTTCTAAAAAATGCCACCTGCTGTCTGAAAAGTGGTACTACACTATATTTCAGCCTCCTTACACATGTCCCGACATGTATATCTTGGCAGGACTGGTTATCTGATGCCATGAATGGCAGGCCATGGCTCAATTTTCATACAGGTGTATGTGGACACATCTGTACAGGCCTGGAAAGTGAAACAGTATGGTTCGGGGGGGGGGGGGGTTGGAGTATTATTGTCCCAATATTGCACATTAACAGTTCCATCATTCATATTTACATATTTTAAAGTATATGCTATAAGGATTTTCATCCCATTCTCTCTGTTTATTGTTGTGATCTATTGTTCACCTGGACCACACCAACAATTTATTTACCATTTTCCTGCCTGGCTCTCTCATGTCTTATTTTATGACATTACCACCATCATGGGTGATTTCTATATCCCTATTGATAGTTCACATTCTCTTTGTGCCTCCAAACTACTCTTTCTAGCCTCCTTTCTCAGCCTCTCCCAGTGGACTGACTCTTCTACTCATCAAAATGATCACTGCCTTGATCTTGTATTCACCAGAATTCAGTTTCTGAATTCATTAACATTTTTTTCCCTTTCTCAGATCACAACCTGATCACCTACATGCTCTCCTCCATTACTTCAAGTTCAGGGTCAATGAAGATTACCAAGCCTTTTCAAATCTGCAGAAATGTTAACACAATTAAGTTTCAACAATGTTCCACATCTCTGCAACAACTGCTCACACCAATTTCTACATTCACTTCTCCTGAGATTGCTATATCACACCTAAACCAAACTCTAGAAATATCCCTCAATGAAATAGCTCCAGCTACCCATCACACTCCATGTAGACTTAGATGTCAACTACAGCATTCTAAGTTAAAAAGATACCTACAAAAACTCTGACATAAAGCAAAATGTCAGTGGCATAAATCTCATACTTTAAGTCACTTCCTCATATATAACTATCTACCACTCCTATAGAGAGGTGCTGGACACTGCCAAACAAACATATTTCTAATCTCTTATCTCTGCTCAAGCTTCTAACCCTAAGCAACTTTTTAATACATTTAATACATTTTTAATACTATCAGTGAACAAGATTTTGCTTACTATACAAGATTGATAAGATCTGAAATGAAATGGTATGATCTTTATCCGTCATCGACCTGCTCAATTCCTTTCCTGAACCCTTTGTCACCTTCTCTTCATTTGATCCCACAAATGAAGATGAAGTGCCAAATGTAATAGGGTGAGAGTGTAGAAAATATGAGCTTTTTCTCATACCTTTTAAACTTTAAATAGAGTCCGTAAAAAAGCAAAAGAGCAAACTTGCATGTTTTTCAGACTCGAAAAACTTTCACGATTTAAAATTTAATTCAGATGTTTTCATACTTTGAAGATAAAACTTGACCAATGTGAGAGTTTACTGCTAAACTCTCACATTTTATAAACTCTCACCCTATTACATTCGGCCCGAAATATCGACACTTTTCTCTTCTCTAATACCTCTAATACCTCTCCTCTTGATCCTATAACCTCACAAATCAGTAAAACTCTGTCTCCTCTGCTCATTCCAACCTTAACTAAAATATGTAATCTCTTTCTCTCTACAGTATCTCTACTGGTGTCTTTCCATCATTGTTCAAACATGAAGTGATTACTTGTATTCTGTAAAATACAGAATTCTGACTCTAATTCTCTTTCAAATCCAATCTTTTAGCTTCAATGCCCGTCCAAACTACTTGAGAGACTTGCCTACACTCGTGTCACACACTTTTTTTACTTGCACAATTTATTGGACCCACTTTAGTCCGGTTATCCTTCCCAACACTCCACAGAGATAGCACTGACTAAGGTAGTGAATGATTTAATCACTGCTAACTCTAAAGGCCATTACTCACTTCTTCTTCTGGATCTCTCTGCTGTATTTGACAGTGTTGATCACTATCATCTTATACAAACACTAAAATCTGACTACACTACAGTTTCCAAATCCCATTACATACTGTACATCTAAAACACGTATAGCCATAATATGCCCATATCTTACACAGGACACTGCCAAAACTCTAATTCATGCACTCATTATCTCCTGCACTGATTATTGCAATAGTCACCTTACCGGTCTTACCCAAGACAGGCACTTACTACTCCAATCCATTTTGAATGCCACTGCAAGGTTGATCTTCCTTGCTAAATGTTTATTGTCTGCTGCTCCATTCTGTCAGTACCACTATTGGTTACATATATTTTATGTAATTCGATATAAAATACTTTTATTTACACAAGAGGCTATTAAACAAATTACACCAACAAATATCTCATCACTTATCTCTAAATATATCCCAGCTTTATTTCTCCTATCAGGACAAGATCTGCATCTATCATCCACCTTCATTACCTGCTCCCATTCATGGTTACAGGACTTTTTTTGGGCTATATCCACTCTGCGGAATGCCCTCTCATGCACAATAAGACTATCCTCTAGTCTCCAAACCTTCAATCATTCATTAAAAACTTATCAAATTCCAGAACCACCCACATAACCTCCATTTTATGTCATCTCTTCTAGGTGTAATATATTCTACGAAGGGTAATCCTATGTAGTGAGCCCAAGATGATTGCCTCATCAGGTACCTTTTGTGCATGGAATATATAACCCATGGAAGTTATTTCCCAAAATATCTGCACCAACCCTGCAATATGCTTATTGTGCTCTCTAGGTTTTGGTTGTTTTTAATTATCTCTGTGTGGTTTTCTATTTTCACCAATACCAAATCCTTGTACAATGTTTTCTGATCTCTGTAAAGCAACTTTGAGTCCGATGGGAAAAACACGCTATATAAATAAAATTATTATTATTATTATTATTATTATAAGCAATCCTACCCAGTTACAGTATATCCCCTCTATACAGTCCACACATAATGTTACATATTTCCTCTTTCTTCACTTGTTCATTCAGCTGACCCTAGGGCCAACATTCCTGTGTGACTGGATCATACAGCCCACCAACAACTATGCAATCAGGTTGGACAAATATGCTACATATATGTAGCACTTATCTTTGTGTATCAATTCCTATTTCTCTATAGATTGTAAGCTTGTGAGCAGGGCCCTCTTACATCTTTATCTCTGTTATTACACAGTCTTTTATTACTTTTTTGTTCCCAATTGTAAAGCAAAACAGAATATGCTGGTACTGTAAAATATAAGTAATTACTTCTACTAATAATAATAATTATTTTGCCACTCATTCTTGCTAACAGTCTGCTAGGTGCAGTTTTATTACTCACACTTACAGACAAGATTTAGGGACTGATAAGGAGTTGGGAGCAAATAAAAGAATGCAAGTAACTTTGGATCTGGAACAAACCATGTTGCACTTCCAGGCATGCACATACATTGTTTCTATGTTTGCATGCAGGGTAAATACTTGCTGCTTTGCATGTAGCCCAAATTCTGAACAACTTTATATTTTACACTACAAGTTTGATTTGCATTTGGACACACCCCTCTCAAATTTAAATCTCTCTGCACATCTTAAATCTAGCCCACCTGTTGCGCAATATGGTTTTAACAAGGTGCAAAGTTACTTGCTCTTGTGTGCTTTGCTCTGAGTTTGATCACTGCTAAGGCTAAAAGCCATTACTGTGGATCTCTCTGCTGCATAGTCAGTCCTCTAAATTCTCATGGCCACCTTAAATCCATTTTGAAGAAACAATAATTTAGCATTAAATAGATTGATCTTGCACCACACTATTTGTGTGACATCTTACTAAGGTAGAAAATACCTCCTTACTAAAGTGATATGCCAATAAAATAAAGGCTAGCCTTGCATCTTATCACTCCTTGTGGTTGCTACTATACATTTGCCCATACCTTCCCCTATTTGGTAAGCTGCAGTGACCGGAGGACTTGACTGTCTCTGGGAGACAGACCATTGCTCAATATGCTAACTGTGACTCTTCATATCTTAGGTGTCAAATTGTATTATATTATTTGTAAGAGACAATAACTGTGGCATGTAAGTGAAAAACATGCTGCAAGGGAATCTGGGTTAAGTCAAAGTCAAATAATGTCCAAGATTCCAGGTATGATGAGAGCTTAAAAGCTTTGGACCAGTTTGGAAGCCAATGAAGATTTGACTAAGATCAATAATAATCTTGTGCTGTATCCCTATCACAAATATATGAGAAAAATGAAAAAGTGCTGAACTATGGTAATTTGGATCCCTCCAAAACATGAAATCTTTTCATACCAGTTCTGGATGTAACTTTTGCACACCCAAATCAAGGGTACCCAAATAAAGTAAAAGGTTCCTTCACATGTATAATATGGTTGTTCTTCCTGCCGGTCACTTGGTCTCCAGTGATACTTGGCAAGTATTTTATATAGCTGTCATTTTTCTGAGCTTGATTCCAGGCACTCATGTGATTGCCTGGGAATGTGTGTTATTGTTTACCTACATTGATATGCATGAAGCTGTATCAAAAAAGCCAAAAGGATCATGTGTTAGCCAACCAATGGCAATTTGAGAAGAAGAGAGAGATTTGCTACTTACAGTACACATGATTAAATCCCTAAATAGCCATGTGCCAATATATTTTTAAGAGGTTAAACTTTTCAAAAATTATCTTAGACTCATTGGGTAATAAATATTTTAAAACCAGATCAGGTTCCACAAGAATATAGTTTCTCATAATTACATTTTTGTCACTTGTTACTAGTTACTTTGGAATAATTCCAAGTACATCTTAACAGAAGTGACCAGTCCATTTCACAAACTGGATTTATGTTGTTGACCAGACATACACCTGGCCCCCATGGCTATTCCCATCACCTGTAATTATTATGCATTACTATATATATGTTATATATATAAAATAAGCAAATTATGTGTGGCACTCAGAGGAAATCAAGTAACTAGTAACTATGGAAAAAAATGTTTCCTCCTTGCCTTTCCTTTCTGTTTTCAATTTTTTTGTTTTTTGCTGTCCCTTTTCCATTCTTTTTTTCATAGCCATGCCATGCTCTAGAAGAACCCACTTTCATTCTGGCTATCCAGGGGGCTACCTTTCAAACTTCCCTCCCATCTTTTTTGTACTTTTTGGGCAGCAGTGACCTCATTCCACAATTTCTTGTGGCTATTTTAGGTGCACAGCATAATGATGGTTTTGCTCCCTGCCCTCCTCTTGATCATTATTTCTTCCCTGCTCCTATGGTCACTACCTTGTACAGTTCTTCCCATTTTCCCCTTCACGCTGCAAGCACAACTTTGTTGACCCTCCTTCACCGGTCACCATCTCTGGGTTCCCCTTGCACATTACCCTTGACAGTATTTTTTTCTGCTCATTTCTTCCACTCTCCTGCCATCCCAATCTCTTTGCTTGCACTTTTCCTTCTGTGTCAATGTATAATCTGTTACTCAGCTCCCTCTTGTAACCACTTTCTTTCTTCTGTTTTGACCTATTTTTCCTTATTGGTTCTACACACCAGTTCTCCTGTCTGACTTGCAGTCTTCAGTTTTCCACATTCTTTGTCCCCTATATCTGCCCCCACCCATGTTTCCCTTGCTGTCCCTGACCATACCAGTTTTCAGCCTGTTCCTTCACAATCAATGTACTCCTCTCTTTCTGCTGTTGCTTTTTTTCCCTTTTATGGGTGGTTTTTACTTATATTTATGTGATATTTTTACACAAGGACAACCCAGGGGTCTCACCTTTGGCCATCAACTTTTAATTTATGCAAGCTCTCCATCTTGCCCTCTATTCCCTAAGAAAGTCTGTCTATTAGCATTGACTAGCCTACTTCCTGTTTATTTAGCCAGCAGTGGTTGTATGGATCAGCTCCACGTGCAGCATTACCATGCACATCTGGGCTTGTTTTTCCAAGTGGAAAGTGTGTTTTTTTGTTTCAGGTCAATGTGCCATATTGCCCTCATGTATAACTGGTGTACATCATCAGGAGATTGGTGAGTCATCTCAGAAATTGTTATTGGCTTCTGAGACCCACAATATTACTGGTTCTTTTCAAGATGTTACTAGATTATGTCCATCTGCAGCAGGTGACAGTGCCATTTCTCATTTGTGCTTCTTCCTCTTCTGTCTACATCTCTCCTATTGGCCTTTCTGATATGCCTTATAAGTTTTTGTGCTTGCTGTCTAGGCAGTTCAAAGGGAAAGATAGGAAGGCTAAGTCTAGAGTGGATGCTACCTCGGTGTCCACTTTGGGTGATCGTGTTTCCCCCCCCTGTCCACTTCTTATTCCTTATTATCCCCCCTGCTCTGATGTTCCTACTTTTCCCATTGTAGGTTCTAGTTTCTTCCCCTCTCCAAGCCCTACTTCTCCCCCTTTCTCTTCAGGGAGTGCACTGTGCAAATATGGCAGTCTTGCATTGTGTGTGGTGGGCAATGCAAGATAGGATTGGATGTGGGATCTTATTGTGACTGAAGAATAGAAGAAAGGATTAGATGATGATATGGGTCCTGGAGTATAGGTGAGGAAGCTTACAGAAGCTATGTTAACTGGTTAACCAGCATGCTGGGTTTTGTAGCATGTCCTTTGTTGTCCCATCTAGTTGAATAACTAAATGTTATCAAGTACATGCATGCTTATGTGAGGTTGAAGGGGAATGTTTTTCGTCTCTATATTAAGGAGTTTTGGAGGAAACACAACCTACTCCTCATTAAAAAAATGGTATTAAAGTTATTAAGGAGTAGCTATAGGTGACTCAGCACAGATGGACAGACTTTGTTATTTCACAACAAAAATGAGCCTTGATTTTAGCATGATCTGGTGTTGCTTAGCCCTTTTGTTGAAAATGCTAGATGTTCAAAAATGAGCAGTGTTCTAGAGATGCCTTATGTCATTACTGTCACTTGTATATAATCTGTTGTGGAGACTACCCAGGGATGGACTGTTTTTTTTTGGGCCCAGTGACCACCCCCATGCCAGGCTTAACACTATGTAAGGCATTGTCTTCTATTCATTTGCTGGAATTAGGGGGTCTATTTACTTAGCTTTGTTAGGAGTTAAAGTGAATGGTGACAAGGTACCAGCCAATCAGCTCCTAACTGTCATTTTTCAAACACAGCCTGTGACATGGCAGTTAGCAGCTGATCAGCTGGTACCTTACCTCCATTCAGTTTATCTCCTAACAAAGCTTAGTAAATAGACCCCTTAGATAGATAGTTGGGCTGTTATCCACTTAGAGAGAATGCAGCTTTTCTTTAGCAAGTTATTTGATTTGACTAAAGGAGCAATCTCAAGTCATAATTATTTTGCTTGTGGTGCATTTTAAAGTTCAAGCATTGATGGAGTTGGGGTATATGAGCAGTCTGTTTCCCACATGCCCATATAGGGCCTTTGTGTTTTTCCACTTGCATTGGTACACAAAAAGGTCCAAGAAAATAACTGGTTAGTACTGCATCTTTAAGTGGCTCAGTCAGTGATGCTCTTGATCCCATCCTCTGGAGGGTTAAGTATGACTCTTTTGGTGAGGCTTTGATTCTGGGTTTTAGAGAGAGAGCACTATAAACCAATGGATATTGTGTCAGCTTATTGGCATGTCAATGCATAACCTAAGTTCTTGAAGTTCATGGGTTGTTTTTGCTATGGAAGTGATTATTTTGTGGAAAAATATTGCCAAAGGGCTGTGTAATTCCTGTGCTTTTCTGAACTTATTAGTAGAGATAAGTGGTTCAGATCTACTCAGTTATGTTCTGAATCTGATTTGAAAAATGGCAAATCGATTTGAAAACATCTTATTGACTATCCGGCTTTAGCAGATTTTGTATAGCCAATAAGATAATTCCGAACTTGCACTAATTTGGCAAAAATAATTGAGTAAAACTGAACCACTCATCTCTACTTTTTGGTTAATTCTTGTACTGGCACATCATCGCTTCATAGAACATGTTGGGGTTGCTCAGTATGTAGATAACTTTCTCATTTTGTGGTCCTAAGGATATTGGGTGGTCCAAAGGATAGTGGATGATGTGCTTAAGTTTTCTTTTAAGTTCATGCACTTTTTAATAGTTTAGGGGTACTGGTAACTGAAGACAGAGGACTCCTGTCTGATTTAGCCTTTATTGGGCTTATAAACTTTGTATGCCACAATATTTTGAAGTGCAGGGCTTTTTTCAGTACAATCAAGAGGGTGATGGCAATGGTTTTTGAGCCTCATCATCTTGTTCTGTTGTCCAGAATAATCAGTGACCTGGAGATATGATTCCTTATCTCTAGCATTGGGGAGCAACATGGTTGGATGTATGTGAAGGCATATGTCTAATTAGCTGCTATTAAAGTTTTTTTCCATAGTGGCCCCTTGATGTTCAACCAGGAAATACTGTTCTGGTATGATAACCTTGTGTTTTCAAGGCTTTTAACAATAAGAGAGCCTCTTGTCCCTTTGCATACTGTACTATAGTATCTGTTGTGTAGGCTTGTGTTTAGGCATTTGCAGATGAACATTATGTTCCAGGACATGTACATTCCAGGCGTTGACAATGGCATAGTGGATTTCTTGATCTGCTGCTACTGGGTGAGGTTTCGCATATTCTAAGTGCCATGTTCTGGGGATCCTCCTTATGTCTGGCAGATTATCAAGCCATCATGGAAGTGATTGCAAAAAGAGCTCTTGTCCCAGCAGCATTGAAGACCTAGATAGCAGCATGAGTGGATTGGCAGAATTTCCTTGTTAGGAAGGATATTGCTGGTAAGGATCAGTAAAAATTATTGTTATAATTTCTGTGTGAGTGCTAAAAACCTGGTAAATTCAATCCTGACTGCTACATTGTCAGGAACCGTATGCTTACTTTTCTAAGGTGCATGGCCATTGAAAGAACACCAAACATTTTCTTTAGTCCAAGATATTACAGGGATGGTCTCGTATGAAACTCTTGGCAGATGCACAATTGAAATTGGTTGGCTGATCTTTTTCTATGGCATTTTCTAGCACAGTTTCAGATAAGTCAGCTAGTGAAGTATGTGTCTTCCATTTCTGTGGATTTTCCAATTTTTTTAAAGATAATATACAGAATAACTAATTGGGTTATCAAAATGTGTTTATAAGCAGCACTTCGGGGAAAGGTAATTACTTGTGTCACAGACCAATAATCCACACAATTAAGCACAGTGCAATGGTTCAACAGAAGGTAGAATGCAGTTTTGCTCAAATATATGTATATAATAGATAAATAAGCACACCTGCACATAAAAAAAACAAAACATTTATCTGGTTTTCAAATGACCTAAAGTCTTCATTACCTTGTCTATCATTCTTTAATCTCTTTCAGCAGTAACTGATCAGGCTACAGAATAATTGAAGTATGTTAAATTAAAATGGCTCTGCCTAACTATTAGTTTGCTAATCATTCTACCTAAAAGACACAGCATAATTGCAGACAATTAGCCACATGTCAAGTTCTAGGAATGTACAACACATGTACTATAATTAAACTGCCACAAACAGTTCTAAGATAGTTTTAAAAATTTTAATCAAACTTTTGGAGCTTGTTAGTCCAACACTGCACCCACCCAAAAAGTATTAAAAGTAGTAAAAAAATAAATAAAATAGTTTTCCCAATTATAAAGTGCAATGGAATATGCTGGCACTATATAAGTAATTGTTAATAAATAAAAATTAAATAATACTAAAACAACAAATCATCCTTTTATGTATTACCAGTTGCTTATATAGCACATACATAAGCAACTTTGTGCTATGTGTGTTCTATTAAATATACAGTATATTCAAATTTAATAAACCATATATAATACATATAAATGAAAAAACATATAAGGGTCACACAGAAACAGGAAGACAGCTATGAAACAAATGCCTAAATGATATATCAATGAATAAATCTGTGGCCACATGCAAACATATGGATCAAGGTAGGCTGGGTACACACCTAAAGATTTTCTGTCCAAACATCCAACTAGTTGATTGGTTGGAATGAAAATATGGTAATGTATGAAAGCAAATGACAATCAGCAATTTGCTCCCAAACATCGGAAAAAGGACAAAACTGTTATTTGAACAAATTGTTTAGATCAAACATTTAACAAACTTGTCTGAACGACCATTTTCATCTGTTTTCTGGCATTTAGGAGCAAATTGCTGATCATCATTTACTCCCATTGCACCTTTATGTGCGCTTTCACTGAAACAAAATTATTATGCTGCTGAGCGTTCAATTATAATATAGACAGCTTTGCACAAGCAATATATATCTTTGTCAGGACACTATAGTGCCTCTCTACCTCCACTCTAGCATCCAGAGACACTATAGTGCCTCACTTCCTCCACTCTAGCATCCAGAGACATTATATGGGACAGGGCAGCTCAGTGTCTCTCAAGCCGTCCATTTGGATGTCCCACAATGTCACTCACTGTGATGCTCCAGCACCACTTTAATACTTCCTTCCGGTCTACGTTGCAAGTGCAGGTCACTTACACAAGGCGGTTTCATCATCAAGTTTACCTGCCACATGTCCACTTTCATTCATTTTGTCAGGAGCCAATTAACCTGCCAGCATATTTTTGGACTGATGCGAGGAAACTTGAGTACCTAGAGGAAACCCATGCAATTATGGGGAGGCAATGCAAACCCTACATAGTTAGGACTGTGGTGGGAATCATACAGTTAGAGTCAAAATGTTTGGAATTGGTTCCGTATGTATTGATTAAAAACACATTATATTTGATAAAGTTCCAAATAGGTGGTGATAATGGTGCATAACTCTGATGAGCCTAAATATGCACCATATGAGCCTGCAATATTAAAGGTCTAAGTTGTTAATAACTTTCCAGTATTATCAGGCTTAAAGATACAGTGGCTGATGTGGAGTTGAACATAGACATATTTTGCGGCCTTTTTCCATGCAACATAAATATTTTTATACTAACCATGATTAACAATTCACCACACCTGTGTCAACTAAGTTGAATTTACTAATGACTCTATAAAGAGAGGGTCAAGCATGGATTAGGAGGGGACATGTAGTCAAGGTCAAGGTATAGTATGGGTGTCCCATGCTGAGAACCAAACAGATGTATGTGTTCCTGTTAGTAGGCGGATCACTTGCAGATGCTGTTCCCTGGTGCAACTTGTAAACTGATGATGATGATGACCAGTGGCATGATTTGATTGGTCGAATGCATCTAAATACCTCTCAATTAAGCTAATAGTTTCATAATTATGCTACTGCAATATATTTGCATGATTATAGTGAAATAAGCGATTGGTTTGCAGTAATAAAACATGTTTCTTAGTCAGCTTCTTAAGGTGAAGGCTATTGATATGTTTCTTGTAGTATACTTAAAAAAATGTTTATATGTCATGTTGATTTTCAATTTATTTGCTCCTTGGGATTTTAATATTTGCATTCTAATATTTGTCCTGGTTGTTCTCTCCTTCAAAAAAATAGAAATCTGTACTGTTCCTTGCTTTTCTTAAATCAATTAATGATTCACTTGTTACATTTTAAGATACTATGGGCCAGATGTACTAAGCTCTGAAAAGTGATAAAGTGCAGAGTGATAAACCACCAGCCAATCAGCTCCCAACTGTCATTTTTTAAACACAGTCTGTAACATGACAGTTGGGAGCTGAGTGGCTGGTCAGTTATCACTCTCCACTTTATCACTTTTCAGAGCTTAGTACATATCCTCCAATGCTTCTTGCCAGCAGAAAAAGCCAACAGTTGTTTTTTTCCAGAGAAAGACTTTCTCTACTTCACAGCTTCTCAAACTCGGTCCTCAGGACCCCAAACAGTGCATGTTTTCCAGGTCTCCTCATAGAATCACAAGTGAAAAAATTTGCTCCACCTGTGGATCTTTTAAAATGTGTCAGTGAGTAATGAACACACCTGTGCACCTGCTGGGTGACTTGGAAAACATGAACTGTGTGGAATCCTGAGGACCAAGTTTGAGAACCACTGCACTAGTTGATTAAGTGGTTCTCACTGGATAAATCAGTGAATTATCCAGCTGCTCACAAATTGATTAAGGCACTTGTTCTCAAACTCAGTCCTCAGGACCCCAAACAGTGCATGTTTTCCATGTCTCCTCACAGAATCACTAGTGAAATAATTAGCTCCATCTGTGGATCTTTCAAAATGTGCCAGTGAGTGATGAATACACCTGTGCACCTGCTCGGTGACCTAGAAAACGTGACCTGTGTGGGGTCCTGAGGACAGAGTTTGAGAACCACTGGATTAAGTGATTTTCACTGGAGAAATCAGTGATTTTATCCAGCTTAACCAGAAGCACCAAAGGACATCTCTTTTGCTTGATTTATCAAGCAAAAATGTCCAGTGTTTTCTCTCTCTGGTAAGAAATCCTAATGCTATCTCAAGATGGAAATATGGACATTGCTCTTCCCTGGTATCCTAGTGATGGCAGTTCATCAGGTAACAGTGCTTCGTGCCCATTGCCCTTTACATTTAAATACATTGTTGCTCACCACCATGGCTGCCAGTGCTCCTAACTCTGCTGGCCAACAGGCACAGGCCAGGGCACAGGTGCCTCCACCTATAATAAAATAATCAAGCAAGCAATGGGGGAGGCATTTTGGTGGCTTCTGCACATTACTGAGGTTGTTGAAGAGCTGTGACTTTGTGAAGTTTGCACTACTCACCCTCCAACCACCAAAGAGGTTGCAGATATGTCTTCTCCTTTAAATGAAGCTGTGTTACAGAACTTGGACTTATTCACTCATACCCAGTATGGTGGTGCTTTATCAAGATAGGCTATTTCAGGGCTATGTCACTGTGTTCATGAAGGTCAAGGGTGCAGCCATGTTGGTTATGATCAGCTGAGTGCAAATACAGTGCTTCTGGAAAGTATTCACAATGCTTCACTTTTTCCACATTCCAGGTCGCACTATCTGTATTAAATTCCAGGCAGGCTAGTGGCTATCTGTATTACTCTGCTCAGTTCTCAATTACTGGTTCCATCCCCATGGTCCTAATGTCAGGGTTGGGGTTCAGTTCTACTCTATTATTTCCAGGAGCAGGATGGGAGCCTTGCAGTAATCCCTAATACCTTTGATGATTCCAGGCTACAATCCCTAAGGGTCCTACCCATGAGCAGACATATAATCCAGCCACCTCAATTCCAGTATACCTCTTCAGCCCAGTCCATGGGTGCTGACTCAGATCTGAATACTGAAACTGTGACCAGCTGCTTAGGTTGGTGCTAGTGTAAATACAAGTGCAATAGGGTAGGGATCTAATGTATGCATATCAGACCTACTTGTAAACACACACTCACTGAATAAACCTGCTTCCTATATTCATTCATCTTGTGAAAGAGAACATATAAGAGTCATAACAAGAAGACTGTTGTGAGAAAACAGCATTTATATAACATAGACCCCACAGTGAGCATGCACAGACCTTTAATCAGCACATGCTCAATAAACACCTGCTGGAGGGAGGCAAAGAAATCTTCTCATTGTTGCAGCAGTTGGCTGGCATCATGAGAGGAAAATAATGTACTGCTGAAGAGACAGGATTTCATAGCAGGCTGCACCTCTATGATAAATTTCAGAGGAACCAAGGATTCTCTGTAGAGAAGCAGCAAAACTAAAAACCAGGGAATGGTGATTGATAAATTGATCCCTAAATCTTATTTGTTGAACATAATTTAATTGGCCTCATACGTTAAATATTGAAAACATTAATTAATAATAAAATATTGCTTTGTATCGCAATTAACTAAAAAAGTTAAATCAATAAGTCTGTGTCAAGATACCTGCAAAGATGAATGGTTGCATAAAAGTCAGCTGAAGATGCGGCTGCATTGCATGCTTGGTGATTAATGTGTATCTTTGCATGTATTCAGAGATAACCTAACCCATGCAGAGACACCACTCCCATAAATGTGCTTGTGAAAGAATTAGTCATTACTATCATGGTGCAAGAGACCCATATGAAATCACATGGCTCTCTGCATATCCTCACCTCTGAATAGCCTGCACTTCGGCCTCAGTACATGTCAATGGCATGCTGGATGACGACGGTCAAAATACCAGTGCCGGAATCCCAACAGTGTTGGGATCCTGGCTCCAGTATCCCGACCACCTGCATCCTGAAGGTAAGTATCAGGAGTTAGGGGAGGGTTAGGTTTAGGGTTAGGGGTTACGCGCTATGGGGAGGGTTAGGGTTAGGCACTAAGGGGGGATGTTTTGGTGCAGGGAGGTTAGGTTTAGGCACTAGGGGGGAGGTTAGCTTTAGGCATCGGGAAGGGAGTATTAGGTTTAAGCAGAGCCATAACTAGACTTTTTGGTGCCCTGTGCCAGAAAGAGCATTGGTGCATCCCTATTTTTGAAATAGGGAGATAGCACACACAAAAAAGAGCCATGGCCTCATGGGGAAGGGCCAGGGAAGAGATAGGGGAGGCTAGGAAATGCTGGGGATAAAATAAAGGGAAGCTACAAGTGACAATGATAAGAAACAGAAAACTGACAGGCCCCTACAGCAGGTGCCCTGTGCCATGGCACAAGTCGCAATACCATAGTTACGGCCCTGGGTTTAGGCACTAGGGGGGTAGGTTAGGTTTAGGCACTGGAGAGGGAGGATTAGGGTTAGTGCTACTATACTTATGTATGGGTGTCAGGATTCTGACTGTTGGGATGCCACTGTTGGTATTCTGAGTAGTGGCATCCTGACCGCGGGCAGCTTATACCCAACCCCATGCCAACAGCACTTCAACAGAACACCTATGTGCAAATGCAAAGTTGTCACCCAGTTACACCCACTCAGCCACAAGTGGAGATGCAGCTAAGATTTGTATGACTCTGATCTGACCATAGTTGCTCAAACATATGTATGCTGAGCTACGGAGCAAGCGCAGTGCGAAAAATCACATAATTCATTCGCAAAATGGGCTTGTTTGCAGTGACCTATCTGTAATCTGTGCAGGATGTGTGTTGCACATGGATCCCTGGGTACACACCGCAAACCTTGTACCCGTAAATTATACCTGCCACTCCAGAGTCACGTGTCCTCAGCAAGAGTGGTGCTGCAAAAAGCAATGGTATAATGGTTCTCCAGCCATTTTACTGGAGATTTGTGTATGTACAGTAGAAAAATCACAAATCACCTGGAACATGATGCCCGCACCTTGTTTCCGGAGACCTGAGTCAAAGAGAAAGGAATGGGTCGGCACGGAGACTGTGCATGGATCACTCCTCATCATAAGCCACCCCTGCTTTTGTGCAAATCTGATACAGCCTAAATATGTTCAGTAACACTATGTATTCCACAATTAAGTTAAGTAATATTTAATTTGCACAAACAATTTAAAACTATAGCACATTATCACTTAATTTCTACAAAAGCAGGTGAAAATGAACATTTTCACCTGCTTTTGTAGAAGTAAAGTTTTCATGCCATGCATCAAAAAGGTACTGCAGGAGATATCACAGATGCTTACCTTTCTCTCCTGGCCATGGCCCGCTGTCCCCATACACTAGTATGGGGACAGAAATTCATCAATCTCTGAAAATACAATATTTTCAGAGCTTGACTACAGAAGCATTTGCCATCTTCAGATGGCATTTGGGAAGGAGTCCCGGGTTGCGAAGAGGGATCCATTTGGATCCCTCCACCCATGTCTGGCTCCTTCAGCTGGACACTGGGGTTTTTGTGCAAATAGGTGCACTGGTTTGGGGGAGACAGCTTGTTTTCAGATCAGCAGTCTCTGCGCCGAAGCAATGATGAATTGCTCCAGCGGTCACCAAGAGTTGGAATATTAATTATCGGGGCTTGGACCCCGATAATTACCATAATGAATAGAGCCCTAAAGCTACTTTTAAACATAAGTAAAAATTAAACAAGTTTTTTTTTTATGAAATTGTCCCTCTCATATATTTCCTAGTTTGTTTTCATTAAAAAAAATAAAATAAAACTGTGCAATCCGAAAGTATATAAGAAAATTAAATTACATTTTTTTTTAAATATGGAGTGTCCTATAGTATAGACAGTTTAGTTAATATACCCCTTTCTCTTTATTTCTAGCATGAGTTTGGTAAGGTCAATAAATGAATTTAGTGCAATTTATTATACATGTGTTTTAGGAACACTGGTTCATTTGCAATGGTGATTTACTGCATCTTCACTGCACATTATACTGTGACAAAGATATATCAACAATACTTTATTAATTTGCGGAGGTGATGAACCATCTTTATTATTAAATTTGTATCTTATAAGGATAATTCAATTTGCAAGTGTACTAATTTAAAATGCACAGATTTAACCCACATTACTGTGCTGTTTTAGAGTAGATAAGAATGTGAACAAATTGAGGTCTCTATTTATTAGTACATGATTTGGCTACAATTATGTCTTTCCGCAATTAAATCGCATATTAGTGTACATTTGATTGCAAAAATCCAGCGAAGGCCTTACTGCCTGTACTTTTAAAAGACCAGTAAATTCAAACAAATTTTTTTTTGGAAAAGTTTTTTACTAAAGATTCCATAAGGAAAAAGTACAGATATACAAGGCATAAAAAAACACCAACATATCCACAACAAAATATATACAAATTGGAATCCAGTTTACAAATGTATATAAAAAACACAAATTATAAAGAATAATACAGGGGGAACAAAATAAAGGAAGATAAAGAACAGATGGGTTGTCAGAGGAGGGGATGAGAGAAGGGGAGGGTATTCTTGTATTTAAAGATTAACTTTGGCTAGATGAAAGTAATCTAGACCATATTATGTGGTTGGGTAGGTTGAAGACATAAAGTTTTTAAATTCCGCAGATGCTTTATACTCTAAACATGGAAACCAAGTGTTAGTAAAAGTAGAAGGCCTGTTGGTAGGGGAGATTAAGAGGTCTTCCATTGAGAGATAGTAATCGATTCTCTGGAACCAATCTTTACATGTGGGGGGATTACAGGAATTCCAAAAGATTGGAATGACAGCCCTTGCTGCATTACTGAGATGGCACAGTAAAGATTTTTTGTAGCTTCCCAATGGGGTAGGAGAATGGTTAAGTAACCAAAATTCCGGGTCAGTAGGGACAGGGGAGTCTAGTATTTTTCACGACGTGGAGATAACTTCTGACCAAAATTTAGATAACTGGGGGCAGTCCCACCATATATGTTGCAGGGACCCAGGTGCTTTAAGGCATCTCCAGCAAGAGCCAGATTTCATTGGAAACATGTCATGTAGTAGAGTAGGGTGTCTGTACCATCTCATTAAAATCTTAAATTGAGTTTCCTTTACCGTTGTGCAAACTGAACTACAGTGAGTTTTAAGGAATACAGTTTGCCATTCTTGTTCTTTTAGAGAAATACTCAAATCTAGTTCCCATTTTTTAGCCCATGGAGGAATAGGAGAGGAAGGATTGGATAAGATCAGCTGGTATATGGCAGAGATTGTATGGGAAGGGGTAGTTGGTGATACACACATTTTCTCAAATGGAGTCAGGTCTCTTTTAGAGCCTGTTAATCTATCTGTGGTAGTCAGAAAGTGTCAAACCTGTAAATATCTCTGTAAGTCAGAATGTGGGATTGCCCATTTTCCCTGGAGTTCAGTAAAGGATTTAACACCCGACTTGTTCACCATCTGGCCAGCTCTAAAAAGGCCTTCTCGTACCCAGTTAGGGAAATGTGAAAGATTAATACCAGGATGGAAATCTGGGTTAGCTAAAACAGAAGTAAGGGGGCCAAAGCATGAGGACATGTGGGGCATTTGTCTTAAGGACTTCCAAATAGAGAGAGAGGGGGAAATTGTCGGATGAAGAGTGTCTAGTTTAGAAGTAGAAGGAAGCCAAGGTGTGATTTTGAGGGGAAATTTCATGAAGCAACCTTCCAGTGCAACCCATTGCTTGACCTCTTTGTATCTAGTTCACTCAAGGACTCTATTAAGATGTATAGCATGATAATATGATTTGATATCAGGAAGTTGGAGACCACCCAAATGTTTAGGTCGCATTAAAATATCATGTCTAATCTGAGGCTGTTTCCTGGACCAGACAAATTGCTGGATTAAATAATTCAGCGAACGAAACCAAAAGTCTGGAATCTGAATGGGCAGGGACTGAAAGAGGTAAAGCAATTTGGGAAGTGTATTCATTTTCACTGCATTAACGCCCCCCAACCACGAAAGATGTTTTAAATGCCAATGTGAATAATCTGTCCGAATAGATGAGAGGAGGGGAGAAAAATTAGTGCCAAAAAGTTGTAACATGTTTTTAGTGATTTTGACCCCTAAGTAAGTGATATGAGAGGTGTGCCAAGAGAAAGGGAATGCAGACTGTAGTCCTGAAATTACAGAAGTTTGAGCGGATAAGTTCAAGGCCCAAGATTTTGAAAAATTAATCTTGAAATTGGACAGTTGCCCAAAATATTTAAATTCATGCATTAAATGAGGCAGGGATGTCACTGGGTGGGAAACAATAGCTAGTAGGTCATCTGCGAAAAGGGCCAGTTTATGTTCTTTATCGCCTGCCAGGATCCCAGAAATATAAGGGTTAGCTCGAATAGATCTCGCTAGTGCTTCCATGCAAAGGACGAAAATCAATGGCAACAAAGGGCACCCCTGTTGCGTGCCATTGTTTATGGAAAAGGATCCAGATAATTCACCATTGACCCTCACCATAGCTGAAGGACATGACTATAGGGCCAAAATCCTATGAAGAGCAAGAGGACCCAGTCCCATATGAACAAGCACAGACCTCATAAAAGACCAACTGATTCAATCAAATGCTTTTTCTGCATCGGTTGAGAGGAGGATAATTGGAGACTTCATCTGGGAAGTAGCAAAATGTACGAGATTGAGGACTTTCGTGGTGTTATCACATGCTTCACGACCCTTGACAAATCGAACTTGATCATCGTGGATCAATTGAGGGAGAAACATATTTAGCCTATTGGCTATTAATTTGGCATATAGTTTAAGGTCCACATTTAATAACGAGATGGGTCTGTATCTTGGGCACAAGGAGAGGTCCTTACCCGCTTTGGGAATTACTGAAATTTTTGCCTCAAAAAAATGTTTAGAGAATTGGGATGCTGCAGATACATTGATAAAGGCGTTTAACATCATAGGGGTCAATTTGTCTTGAAAAATCTTGTAGTTAGCTATTGTTAGGCCATCAGGTCCAGGGCTTTTGCCTGTGGTCAAAGAGGATATTGCTAGCTCTATTTCTTGCATGGAAAATGGGCATTGCAAGGTAAGTTTATCTGAACTGGAGATAGTAGGGAAGGAAATGGAGGAGAAATAATCTAGTACTATTTTTGAGGTAAGTGGGCTAGATGAGGTAGGATTAAGGTCAGGTAGATTATATAGGGTAGAATAATAGTGTTAGAAATAGGAAGCCAGTTTGGAGGTCTCAACATGGGGTATTCCCTGACTATCCTTGAGTGTATGTATGAATCCAGATGCTCATTGAGCTCTTAGCGCCCTAGCTAAAAGTCTTCCCGGTTTGTTCCCCCATAGGTAAAAGCAGCTTCTACATTTTTTAAAGGATGATTGGATGTTACCCGCAAGTATCTTGCTAAGAGCATTGCGAGTTTCCAAAAGTTTATGGTAGTCATCTTTGGATAAGGTCAGCTTATGGAACGCCTCCAGCGACTAGATTTGTTGTAAAAGAACTGCAATCTGCGCAGACTTTTGTATTTTAATATATGAGCCTAATTGAATTAGCTTGCCTCGGGTGAAGCATTTGTGCGCCTCCCAAATTGAAATTGGGGAGACATCCAGAGTCGTATTATGGGCAATATAATCAGATAGGGCCATGTCAAGTTTGGTTTTACAATAGCAGTCTTGCAGAAAGGATTCATTAAGCCGCCATGTCCAACTTCAAACAAAATTAGTCATGTTCCTTTATTTTAAAATAAAACATGACAGAACTCAAAAATATATATAAAGTTTATCTAAATTCAATATCACTACCAAATTTATCAGATATATTGCAGGTTTGTTTATGTCAGTTTTTTTCAGTTCTTATAATAGTGTGGTTACCAAGGACTGTTAATAAATAAATAATGACACCATATTGTATATTAATTTATATCAAGTACCACTTAACCTGATGGAATTTGTTCCAAACCCCTCTGAAGTCATTATGTATTTTAACATAGTCAGTCGTGCCCTTATATTAAGGCTGAATCAGAAAAAAATGGAATTCTCCCATAGAGAACTCCCGAGGGGGGGCATGGTGTTTAAGGGGCTACACCTCAAAAGCTATTGGAGGTGCCGAGTTGAAATCTGGCATGGGATGGGAGAACTGTTGCTTGGTGCTACATGCCAAATTTCAGGGAAAAACATAAAAAATTAGGATTTGGGAGTAATCTAATGTTCCAACTGTCAGTTTTTTACTACACTCTCAATTAGGACCACTTTTCTGCTGTTCTCTATGGGGGATTTTTAGGAAGGCATAAGTCATGGCACAGGGTGAATTTAGATGTGGGGTTTGTTTTATTAAGTATTTATTTATTAACAGTTTCTTATATAGTGCAGCATATTCCATTGCGCTTTACAATTGGAAACATTTATAGAACAAAACAGGGTAATAACAGACAGACATATAGATAAGAGGGCCCTGCTTGCAAGCTTACAATCTATAGGGAAATAGGCATTGATACACAAGGATAGGTGCCATATATTGCAATTTGGTCTGGTCAGAATGCAGAGTTTCTTTGTGGGCTGCATGATCCAGTCACACAGGAATGTCGGCCAAATGTCAGGAGTATGTGAAAGAAAGACAATGGGCCAAAGGTAATAGGGTGAGAGTTTAGAAAATGTGAGAGTTTAACAGTAAACTCTCACATTGGTTGAGTTTTATCTTCAAAATGGGAAAACATCTAAATGAGATTTTAAATCGTGGCAGTTTTTTAAGTCTGAAAAAACATGCAAGTTCACTCTGTTACTTTTTTTTTGGGCTCTATTACATTGGCAAAGTTTAAAAAGTATCAGAAACTCTCACTTTTCTAAACTCTCACCCTATTACATTTGACCCAATATGTGAGATTATGAGTGGACTGTGAGAGGGGATGTAATAAGACATGGAAGCTATGAAGGTTATGTGGTCAGTTCGGGAATCTGATAAGCTTGTCTGAAGAGGTGAGTTTTCAGTGAACGCTTGAATGATTGAAGACTAGAGGTAAGTCTTATTGTGCATGGTAAGGCATTCCATAGAGTGGGTGCAGCCCGAAGAAAGTCCTGTAACCATAAATGGGAGCAAGTTACGCGCAGGGATAAGAGACACAGATCTTGTGCTGAGCGAAGAGGTCAGGTTGGGAGATATTTTGAGATGAGTGAAGAGATGTATGTTGGTGTAATTTGGTTAATGGCCTTATGTGTAAGTAACAGTATTTTGTATTGAATACGGTAGAAAACCGGCAACCATTGGAGGGACTGACAGAGCGGGGCAGCAGACGATGAACGTTTGGCAAGGCTGATAAGCCTTGCAGCTGCATTCATAATGGATTATAATGGTGATAGCCTGTTTTTGGGAAGACAAGCAAGGAGACTATTGCAATAGTCAATGTGAGAAATAATGAGTGCTGCATGGATTAGAGTTTTTGCAGTGTCTTGTGTGAGATATGGTCGATGTTTGTATATGTTTTTTAGATGTATGTAACATGATTTTGAGACAGATTGAATGTGGGGAACAAAGGACAGTTCAGAATCAAGGAAGACACCAAGGCAGCGAGCTTGTGGGGTGGGGTGGATTGTTGAGTTATCAACAGTGATAAAGAGATCAGATTGATAACTGTTATTGGTCGGTGGAAATATAATTAATTCTGTTTTAGAAATATTAAGTTTCAAGTGGCGAGATGACATCCAAGATGAAATGGCAGAAATACATTCAGTGACATGGAACAATACAGATGGTGATAAATCTGGAGAGGATAGGTAGATTTGAGTATCATCCACATGCAGATGGTACTGAAATCCAAAAGAGTGGATTAGTTTGCCAAGAGAGGTGGTATAGATTGAGAATAGCAAAGGACCTAAGACAGAGCCTTGCGGAACTCCAACTGATAGAGGTAGCGAAGAGGAGGCAGAATCAGAAAAACAAACAGAAAAAGAGCGATCAGATAGGTAGGAAGAGAACCAAGAAAGAGCTGTGTCCTTAAGACCTAGGGATTGTAATGTTTGTACGAGAAGAGAGTGGTCAACAGTTTCAAAAGCAGCAGAGAGATCTAGAAGAATTAGGAGTGAGTAATGGCCTTTAGCCTTGGCAGTAACCAGATCATTTACTACCTTAGTCAGTGCTGTCTAGGTAGCTCCAGGGTAGGTGCTTTTGGTGTTCAGGTAAATTAGAAAGTTACAGGTTTAAAATAATACCTCACAAATGCACCATTATACAGATAGGAAGCTTCAACTTGTTGCGCAGCCTCAGTTGGTGCCTTCAGCAGGTGTACTCATTGTGGCTTCACTTGGGTGCACCAAGATGGCTGGCTAGTGCATACGGTAGCGGTGGTGGGACTTGGGGGAAGGAAATGGGCATTAGCTGCAGCTGGGACTCAGTGGAGGAAGGTAGCGGGTGTTAGCGGTGCAGGTTGCAGTGGTGCAGGCTGCAGGACCCGAGAGAGGTAGCAGCAGACAGATGCAGGCTTGGATCAGGAAACTCAGTGATACCTGCATCTGTGTATAAATAAACAAACAAAGAAGCACAGACAGGATCAGTGAGATCCATCTGTGCTCCTGTATTTAAAAAAACTTAAAACCTGTGTTAAAAAAAATGGCATTCCACCCCAAAAGAACAACCTGCACCGGGCTTTGGATACCCTGTACTGATTGTGCTAAATACAGGGGACAAATGACATAGGGGTACCCCGTACTTAAGCACAACCAGCACTGGGCTTTTCAGAATCAGTCCTGGTTACCAAAATACAGGGGACAAACAACGAAGGGGTCCCTTGTATTAAGCACAACCAGCACTGGGCTCTGAGCTGGTCCTGTTTCTGGAAATACAGGGGGAAAAAATGCGTAGGTTCCCCTGTATTTACCAGAACCAGCACCAGACCCTTTCTAGCAGGGGGGTAATGACAGCCAGAGGAGTCTTTTTTACCTGGTCCCCCAGTCGAAGCATCACCCCTGACCACTAGTTAGCCCAGGCCAGGGATCCCTGGGGAGCTGGGAATCCACCCAATAAAGGGGTCCTTCTCTCCAGGGCACCACACACCCAGGCTGATAGCTTGTGACTATCCATGGCACCCCTGGCCGATGGGTGCTGGGTTGACTGTGAATAGTGTGGTGCATTTGATTATAGTAAAAATATTATTTTGCTGTGGAACTACAGGACCCAGCAACCCTTCCTCACATGCTGGTACTTGGAGAACCACAAGTTCCAGCATGCAGGGCATTACGGGCCCTCTGGTACCTAAAGTTCCACAGCAAAATAAATATTAAAATAAACACAAGACACACACCGTTGAAAGTAAAATTTTATTAAAACATACATGCACACACAAATGTACACACATTATCTCACATACTCATCTAGTATACCTGAAGCCAATCCCATCCACTTGTCCAAGTAGATAATCCATAGGGTGCCTGTAATAAAAAAAATCCACTGCTCCCCCATCTGTGCTGCTTAATCTTCCCCCTCTCCACACCTTTCTGTCTACCCCTTTCACACTGCTCTGTTTTCTTCTACCATCCACACCGCTCTTATCTCATCTGCACAGCTGTATCTTCTGCTCAGACCTCAGTTGCATAGACTGCATGTGTTTATTCCAATGAGCACACATTTCAGTGAATTAGCAGATCCACCATTTTGTGAGTGACTCTGAATCTGCAGTTAACCACATGGTGTGGTTGCATACCATATCTGTATTGCGCAAGGAACACATCCATTAAGGCGTCAGCCTTAATGATCAGAATTTCATTGCTTTTTTTAGTTTGAGATGGCAGAAATTCAGTAGGTTATGTGAAATTTCAGATCCTGTCTAAGAAGCCTTAGTGGGACATGTGAAACTGTAAGTTATTTTGTCTATGGAACATATATATATATATATATATATATATATATTAATGTTTTATACAAAGTTTATATATGAAATTTATTTTTACTCTATTTTAAATGAAAGTATGGCACTTGAATGTATATGCTGTATAACCTGGTCTATACTCTATATGGTAAAGTCCCCAGTGCTAGATCAGGGTAAGTGACATGGCTGGAACTGAAGGGAAGGGTGCAGGCAAAGATATTTCACTCTGAAAAGTATGACTGGAACATATGGGGTGGTGGGACCACCAGAGACTGCCAGGTTATGGGCATAGTTCTTAAACCTCATGGGTACCCAAAGTGTTTCAAAAGTGATGCACCTCAGCCCTTTTAAAATATTACATTAACTTATGTCATACTTGCTGTATTTATGTGTCTGTGCATGACTAATCTCACCTGATGTGTTGCAGTGTCAAACGACAAGGTGTTCTTCTGCTTTGGCTGTGGCTAATACTTTTCTTCCATCCTGGATAATACTTATGTTATCTTGGAATTTGACAGTAAGACCTTTAGCAGCTAAGCACTTTACAGACAATAGACCACCTTCCAATCTTGGAGCATATTATACATCATTTACTGGTAAAGGTAAATTTCTGCTGTTTTCATTGGGGCATACTGTATGAGCAAACTGTGCCCTATACCATTTACAGTGATATTGGAACCATCTGCGAAATAGATTGCTTCTTTATGATTCATGTCAAGCTCTGTGAAGAAATTGCTGTCACCTGTCATGTTACTTGTTGCTCCTGAGTCTATATACCAACTATTGGTCAGATGAGTTGATGTCGCTTTAAAAGTTCCACTCCATTTGCTTGTGCATATGTCTGTTTGTGTACTTTTAGCTGTTTTCTTGGATCATTTCAAAGATAGTTTCTGCTGTTCAGCTGTCCATATTGAGCAGCTTTTCTTTAAATGTCCAGTTTTCTTACATCTAAAACATGCTTTTGTTTCCTTATTATGCAACTGGGTAACTGTAGCTTTAAGGGCTCCTTGTGTTTCACTGTCCATTTTATCCTGTGTAATTTATTTTATGCTCTGATATTTATCTGAGTCTGTTCACAAACTCTAGTATGAGTTCTGCTTCAGAACTTGTTTCAAAAGCATTCATCAGTGTACTGTATGTATCATGTGAGCTGCACAGGAGCATGCCTCAACTAATGCAGTCTGGATGGCTTGCAAGGCCAGGAAACTGCATCTGTGGATGCAGTCCCTGGCCTCGCCACTCCCAGAAAATGGGGCCAACATGCTTCTGGGAACGCCGGCCGTCCCTGCACCGCCCCTTAAATGCCAATCAGGCAGAGGCATAGCAGGGTCTGCGTGTGATCATGCATGACCTTGTCTTTACATTCGCAGAATGGATCTGTGACCAGATGGCCTCAGCCCAACTCCCGATCACAGATTGGGGTTTATCTCCACTGGAACTTGAGGTATCAGGGATTCCCGCTAACCGTCAGTGACTTCCAGTCACTGACTCTGCCCAGTACGCAATGGGCATGTATGTTGCTGCCACCACCGAGCTCCTTCAATCGGCACTCGGATCAACTTATGAACACCCATGCTCCTACCACTGGCACTTGGAACCACTTCTTTTGCATATATACGTTGAAAAGTTGCAGCCACACCTCCTGATTGGTGTCGGCTGATATCCCCCTGATCCCACGCAATATACCAGGCTCTGCATGGTAGCTGGCAGAGGACTTGAACTTGGAGATGATGAGCTCCACCCAGAACAACCAGAGAATGGAATAGCATTTGGCACAATTCTGTTGGTCGCAGGATTGAGAAGCAGCCGTAGTGAAGGCAAGATGTTTATTGCTCGCAGTTTTGAAAAAGACCCTTTCTTCAGTTTGAAGGGGTTCAGCATACAGAAATCAAACAGCAGTTCTCCACAAAGGATATACAAGGATGTACAATTTTACCAGGCACGCAGCCTTATTTTATGCCACTCCATTACACATTACCACAGGTAGTACTGTAAATCTGCCCTGTGGTTTCCAACCAATCACCTTAAGTGCATTTGGTGTGCATGTGCTGGCCACATGCATGTTTAACATTGTCCTCTATGGACAGTGGGGAGTGGTCACAGAGCTCGGCACATGCTCGGCTCCATCCCGTCTGCAAGGGAAAAAGTTTTCCCTCCAAAACGGACTTCCAGGAATCTGTTAAGGGACCAAGCCTGCCATCTCTGCCTGAATCTGAGCTCCAGAGGTGGGTAAGCAGGGTCCCCAGGCAGAGTTTCCTGGCCACGGAGGGGAAGCCCTTTTGGAGCTCCCTAAACCATTTAGCTGGCTGCATTAGCCAGCTTCCTATGCACCTCCTCATACCATCCCAAGGCATGAGGCTGCATAGGAGGACAATTTATTTCTTCTGGAAGGGGCTGGGGGGTCCAGCAGCCCACTGAGGACTCTGGATCCCCTGGCCATCCAGAGAAATCACAGGTAAGTGCAATTTACTTTTAAATTGTACACTTTAACTTACATACATACATTAAATATATACATTATGAGTTATTACATACACCAAGCCTGTGCTCTGCATCATGCTGTTACACACTGCAGCACTGTAGCCCAGCACCTGCTGTCCTGGCTCAGTGCTGCCAAAACATTTTGGATACATTTAGGTTTGTTTTTATATACTTTACTATACCCAGCGCTAGGCTTTTGGTGGTACTGGGAGCAATACTCCCAGTCCCCAGCACACTTGTACCAGCCAGACTTCCTTTCCTTCAGTGCTGGGGCTCTCTCAGCATTAGGGCTTACCATTATCTTGCTTTCCTGGTCCCCCTTGCTACCAGCCCCCACTGCTTTGTTGCAGCCTCCGGAGCTCCCGGGGCTGGTGACACCACTGACTCCCGATGCAGCACACCAGTCCCCAGTAGTCGGCATACAGCCCCCCTCTGCCACGCTGTGCTGGGAGCTGGCTTCTCTGGTCTCCCAGTGTGTGGCCTCTCTTCTGTACTGGGGAATCGGGAGCTAGCTCTCCTGACCCCCAGCATGCAGCTATCACAGTCCTCCCCTCGGTTCAGTGCACCGAGGGTTAACTGCCGGCCACACTGCACTGTGGAACTAGGGAACCAGGAGTGATCAGTCACTGCACTCCAGGACAAGTTTGCCCCCGCTGCCGTGGCTTCCTGCCACCAGGTAGTGCTGGGGTGCTGGGAGCAGAGCTCCCAGCCTGCACCCCTGCACTCTGCTGCCTGGCTGCAGTAAGCAGCCAGCATGGAGGGATGAGTGGTAATCATGTAGAGCTGTGGTGCTGGAGCCAGGTTCCTGGTCCCCATTGAGGAGCCCTCACTGCCGTAGTGCCAGAGATGATCCAGTGTTGCAGCATGCATATACAGCACCCACCTCAAGTCTGGCACACTGGGGGTTAACAGTCATTGCTGCAGCCACCAGAGAAGGTCCAGGCCCACGGCACATCAAAACAACATTTGTTTAAACACTCTGCATCTAGCTACCTGGGGGGCTTTGGCTCTGGCCTAGACAGTTCAGCCATATTGCAGTGGGCCATTCTTGGTTGGTAAACAATGGCCCTCATTCAGAGCCACTCGCTAGCGGCAGTACGCTCGTTCCAAGCGATGTTCGCACATCTGCGCATGCGTACGGTTTTTAGTACGCATGCGCGAACCAGTCAGTGCGGCCAAAAATCGTTGGTACGCAATATAGCGAGGGCCTGCTATTTTGAGTGACAGAATGAGGCGTATGTGGGTGGTAACAGGGGAAGGTGCTTGAAAACGGGGAGTGGAGATCCGAACGCAGGCGTGCTTAAAGGTCAAAACGGGCATTTTAAGGGAGTGCATATTTAATACAGCAGCGTCATTGACCACGTCACTTGGTTTTTTTTAACTCAGAACTGCTTGCAAAATAGCGGTTGAAAACACCAACCACAAGAATAGCGAGCAGTTCATACGCTGTACGATGTACTCGATTAATCTAATAAATAGCGGACATGACGTATGGTGGTGCGGCCAGGGGGCGTTTTTATCAAAAAAACGAGCGTATGTTTTGCTCGCTCGTTCAGACTTAGAGGTGGGAACAGACTGCAATTTGCGAACGGATCATTTGAATAGCCACCCCTTGTTTTTGAACGAACGACCACAAATAGCGAACGGCTCTGAATCAGGCCCAATGTCCACAAAGTCACCATGAAGTCCATGTGCCAGACTCTACCACATCAGTCTGTCAGTTTCCCTAAAGGTAGATTGCAGCCACTGAAAAAGGTAGTGGCCAGTTTACACTGTGGGGGGCCAGTTGCACACATAGGACCTCATTCAGAGTCTCTCACTAGATGCAGTTGGTCACCCCCAGTGTATGCAAATTTGTCAAAGTGACGCCATGAGAAGCGATCGCTCGCCAAGGCATAAGCACTCCCACCTTGTCTTAGCGAGTGGCCAGCGTATGCCCAATCGCACAGGCAGAACCGCCCACCAGCACACATCATCTCCAAGAAGTGTATTAAAACATTGGTACATCGAGGACAATCGGAAGCGATCACAGCGCTTGTGGTTGCCTTACCCTACCGCAAGCACTGCGAGGACTTCAGTGTAAAAAACAAGCATGTGACGTGTACTATGATGCTGCTTGTTAATTATTCACACCTCTAAAACGGCATTGAAACACTCAGGCATGCCTGTGTTCGCACCTCCACTCCCTTGTTATTAGTGTCCTGCCCCTGTAACCACCCACAAATGGGGTGTCCTGTCACTCATTTCACTGGGCTGTCTTTGCTGGGTGAGCGAGCGGCCTGCAATCACACAGAGTAGTTCATGCACATGCAGAACAAATCGTGCGCATGCGCATACACATACCAACGGACCGCTTGCAAGCGCACGGTGCTAGCGAGAGACTCTGAATGAGGTCCATAGTGCTGAAGTTGGTCCAATGCCCAAACAGTTGCCAACCACTATGTTATAATTGTGGCATACCTTACCTCCCACTGTAGCAGTATCTTGCTCAAACAGGCCACAGGGTGCTCCTCCCCATATGGCCCCTCCTTGCTCAGAACTGCTCCAAGTCCGTGCAATGACATATTAGTTCATACCACAATGTCCTGGTCCTGAATTTGCACCATCTGCACTGGAGCTAGTACCAGAGCCTCACTCAAAGACTGGAATGCCAACTCACAAGCGGGTATCTAGTCCACTGACTTGGGGAGTCCCTCCCTAGTCAACTCTGTAAGGGATGTCTCTACAGCACTAAAGTCAAGGACAACTCATCCATAGGGCTTTACAGTTTCAAAGGTCTATGGTTGAACCTACCTCCACTAGTCTGGGCCTACCCCTGTCTATCTCCACACTATACCCCGGGAACTGCACCTCTGTCAGCTCCACCTGGCATCTGTCTGCACTAACTGTCAGACCTTCCCTTTCATCCTCCTCCAATGACCTATGACTAGGGAAACCTACCCTTTCACCTGGGCTTTCTCTTACCATCTTGTCTGTTACCTGTTCCACAGTGATGGCAGATAGATCACCAGCCTCTGAACCCCATGTGGCATCTTCCACAGTTAGGCTGCATGCCCTCCCCAATCTACTGGGCAAAAGCAGGGGACCTGCTATGCCCACATCAACTTGCTGTAAGAGCTCTACTGTGGGCAGAGACCTGGAGGAAACACAAACACTGGAGTGCCCAAGCTGCCAACATATGGCACAGGACTTACAGTTGGGCTGGGTGTCACCCAACATTCCAGGCCAGGACAGGCTCTGTGTCAGGCACTTCAGTGTATGGTCCATCTCCAGATAACTGTCAAAAGGGTTTCATGGACAACTGAAACACCAGTTGCACATAAAAGCTCCCTGGGGCACCAGCTGGACATATTCCCCATCTGATCTAACCCCTTCTACCTTCCTGGCTACCCCGTACATTAACCCTTTCTTCCAGATCACACTCACAGACACCATCCCCGAAAGGCCACTGCCAGCCTGGCATGATATGCCTTCCAGAGATGGGTCAGCAAGCTGAGCTTCCCTGAACTTCTGCCTGTGGCCCTCACTTCCATCTAAGTAGGGACATTCTACAGGGGAGCATGAATTAGGATCACTAGGGTCAGTATGGTTGAGGTCAGTCAAAGGAAATTCAGGGTGGTTACTCATACTCACTGCCAGAGTAGGCAAACCACTAGGGATAGGAGCATCACTGGGCACCCCCACAGGATCCAATGAGCCGTAACCAAAATCCTCTGCATTACTAGGGGACATAGGCATGCCAGAGGCAAAAGGTATGCTGGGCAGATGTGCTGTAATTTTTTCCTCTGTGCTGGATGATGCTGCGGTAGGCTGTGCTGGCAGTTGTCTGGCCGCTGTGGTCTTTTTCTCTGGGCTGGGCTGTGCTGCTCTGGTGCAGATGTTGTAGACTGAGATCTGTAAACTTGACTCCGGGCGATGGCGTCAGCAATGTGGTAACGATTCCACCACCAAGATCATTCCCCAGGACCACATCAGTTGGAAGGCCAGCCATGACAGCAACATCCCTCAACTCTGGACCAGCTCCTTAGTCCAGGTAAACTCTCACAATAGCTACCTCTCGCTCCAGTCCACCTGTCATGGTCACTTGTGCAGTGCGACCTGGCAGTACTGCAGAAGGATCAATAAGGTAGGGGCTAACAACAGTGATTGAGGCCCCAGAGTATCTTAATCCTTGTCCCTTCAGTGGCCCCACTTGGACCATCTGCAGGTGCCACCACATATTTTGGGGTGGCCCCTTGCCCACGCAGGTGACTCTCTCTGTAGAGTCCACCTGAATCTTAACACACTCCATTGGTCTGACTGGAGTAGGAACAGTCTCTTTGGGCTCACCAGCAAATGTTAGACAAGCAAGCCAGGCTCCAGCACTCGGATTTGGGGCATGAGTCTCGGGTGCTTGGGGTGTGGGACAGTTCATCCTCAGATTGCCGATTTTCCCACAGCCATAACACTTCTTGTCCAGTCAGAGCCCCGGTGGTCTCTGATGATTTTCAGGGACAGAACAGCGCAGTTGCTGGTCAAGAGCACCCAGGTTTGGGGATGCCTGCTTTGGGGGCAATGAGTAGAAGAGGAGTGTTCCCTGGTTGTACAGTCCATTGGGTTCGGCTGCTGGTCAGGCACTTCTGCCCTTGTGGCTGAATTGCCACATATTTGTCTGCTAGCTGGGCTGCCATCTTCAAGCTGGGTGGCTCCCAGTCTAGTACCCACTCCTTCACCTCTGGGGCACACCTGCAGTAGAACTGCTCTTGGCACAGCAGATCAATCAGTGTGTTCCAGGTAGTGGCACCAGATCCCTTCACCCACTTCACCACGTACGGCAGCTGTGTGTTGAACTGCTCATGGGTGATGGTAGGGTTCTTGGGCAAGTCCTGGAACTGTTTCCTGTAGGACTCAGGAGTGACAAAGTATCACTGTAGGAGGGATCTTACAACTTTTTTATAGTCGCCGCAGTCCTCGGTGGCCACTCCTTGATAGGCCTCTAGTGCCTCTCCATTCAGTGTATCTCACTCACTCTGATCTGGGTACAGCAGTCTGCAATGATGCTCGGGGTACCACGGCCAGTGGTGCCTGCTCACCTTGCCACATCCGGAGGAAAAGCATGCATTCCAGCTCCATTGCCCTTTCTCCCAATTCTGCTAGTGATCCGCTAGAGTATCCATTCCGCCCCCCCTGGGATGTTGGAAATCCTGCCATGCTGGGAAAGGTCACTCACTGCTCTGCAAGGGGGAAGGGCTTAAAGATCTCAGCAAGTCCTGAGGGTTATCCACTGTTAGGTCATCCTCATGGGTGCTGCTGTCTGCAGCATCTCCCATCTCCTGTTGAGCGCCTCTTTCATGTCACTTATGTTTGCATTGTAAGGGAGAGGAATGCCCTTTTCTTGGCAAACCATTTCATGATCGTCCTTAGACATTCCGCTGTAATCAGCCATCCGGCGCATTCTCTTGAACTGCAGTTACTCCTCTCCTGAGTAACTTGACTTCTCTTGTGGGGTGACCAAAAAGCCATCTGGGATTATCCTGCCATTATGCCACCAATATCTGTGACCGGATGGCCTCAGCCCGACTCCCAATGACAGATTGGGGTTTATCCCCACTGGAACATGGGGTATCAGGGATTCCCGCTTACCGTCAGTGACCACCTGTGCAATGAGTGTGTATGTTGCTGCCACCACCGAACTCCTTCATGCTTACGAACTCCCAAGCTCCAACCGCTGGCACCTGCAACTGGTTCTGCTGTGTATGCATTGACAAGCTGCAGCCACACCTCCTGACTGATGTCCAGGCTCTGCATAGTAGCTGGCAGAGGACTTGAAATTGGAGCTGCTGAGCTCCACCTAGAACAGCCGGAGAATGGAATAGTATTTGGCGCAATTCTGTTGGTCGCAGAATTGAGATTCAGCCATAGTAAAGGCAAGGTGTTTATTTCTCTCAGTCTTGAAAAAGACCCTTCCTTCAGTTTGAAGGGGTTCAGCATACATAAATCAAACAGAAGTGCATTTGCTGTGCATGTGCTGGCTACATGCATATTTAACATTGTCCTCTATGGACAGTGGGGAGTGGTCACTCCCCTGTGCCCAAGCTCACCCACAGAGCTCAGAACACCCTTGTCTCCATCCCATCTGCAAGGGAAAAAGTTTTCCCTTCAAAATGGTCTTCCAGGAATCTGCAAAGGGACCAAGCCTGCCATCTCTGCATGAATCTGAGCTCCAGAGGTGGTCAAGCCGAGTCCCCAACCACGGTTTCCTGGCCATGGAGGGGAAGCCCTTTTGGAGTTCCCTAAAACCACTTACAGTATCTGGCTGGTTTAGCCAGCTTCCTATGCTCCTCCTCATACCATCCCCATGCATGAGGCTGCATAAGAGGACTATTATTTTTCTGGATGGAGCTGGGGGATACAGCAGCCCACTGAGGACTCTGGATCTCCTGGCCATCCAGGGAAATCACAGGTAAGTGCAATTTACTTTTAAATTATACACTTTAACTTACACACATACATTAAATATATACATTATGTGTTATTACATATACACCAAGCCTGTGCCCTGCATCAGGCTGTTACACACTGCAGCACTGTAGCCCAGGACCTTCTGTCCTGGCTCAGAGCTGCACAAACCATTTTGGATACATTTCGGTTTGTTTTTATATACTTTACTGTGCAGCTAAGCTTTTGGGATATTTTACTGCTGGTGGTACTAAGAAATTCTCTCCCGGTCCCCAGTGCACTTGCACCAGCCAGGCTCCCTTTCCTGTAGCCTGGGTTCAGTGCTGGGGCTCTCTCAGCACTAGGGGTTACCAGGATCTTGCTTGCCTGGTCCCCCAGCGCTACCAGCCCCCGCTGCTTAGTTGCAGCCTCCGGAGCTCCCGGGGCTGGCGGCACCACTGACTACCTGTGCAGTGCACTGGTCCCAAGTAGCTGGCACACAGCCCCCCCTCTACCATGCTGTGCTGGGAGCCAGCTTCTCCAGTTTCCCAGTGTGTGGCCTCACCTCCGTACTGGGGTATCTAGAACTAGTGTTTCCAACTCCCAGCGTGCAGCTATCACAGTCCTTCCCTTGGTGCTGTGCACTGAGAGTTAACTGCTGGGCACGCTGTGCTGTGGAGCTGGGGCACTGGTCAGTGCACCGCATCACCCAGGGGAACAGCTAGCCTGCCAACTCTGTGGTTCACTTAGCCCTGAAGTCCTGGACAAGCCTTGCACTCTGCTGCCTGACTGCAGTAAGCAGCCAGCATGGAGGGACCAGTGGTAATCCTTTGGAGCTGGGGTGCCTGGTCCACAGTGTGAAGCCCTCACTGCTGCGCAGCTGCCGGATATGATCCAGGGTTGCGGCACCCATATACAGCCCCAACCCCTGGTGCAGTGTTCTGGGTGTCAACAGTCATTGCACATCAAAACAACATTTGTTTAAACACTCGGCACCTAGCACCAGCAACACACATTTAAAATGGGGACCTAGCGCCTATAACGTTTCAAAGATGGCACCTAGCGCCGGTAATAAATTTAAAAATGGCACCTAGCACCCATTGTTCATTTAAAAAAATGGTGTAGAAGCACAGGGGTTAACCCCTTCAGTGCCACAGTGGCCATTATCCACATGTGGCCAGACTCCGTCCATAGGATTCTACACATGCGCAGATAACCGATGATCTGGTGTCTGCGTTCAGCATTGCACTTATGTGCAATGCTAAATCAGCCCCAGAGTACATACATGTAACAGACTGATAACACACTTACATATTCATCAACAGTGCCACCTGCTGTTCCTCTAGTGTAATTACCCAAACACATATAGGGGTATATTTACTAAAGTGAGAGTTTTTAGAAATGGAGATGTTGCCCATAGCAACCAATCAGATTCCACACAATATTTAGATAGCCCCTTCTAGAAGATAATAGCTAGAATCTGAATGGTTGCTATGGGCAACATTTCCACTCTCACTTTAGTAAATATACCCATAGGTCTCATTCTGTTGTAATATCTCAAAATAAATTACATTTTATTTGTAATTTTTTATGTATTTGAGAATCTAGTGATGAAGTACAGTAGCATGCCAATGATAGAGGGATGTGTTCCTTCCGCATTCTTTGTCTTCTCTAACTGTTATTCTCTCACCTATTATTAGTGCCCAATTTCCATCTACCATACTCCTATATTGTCAGTAAAGTGGATTAGTATTTTACCTTGCTCAATAGAAGAACAAATTGATGCATCCCTTTATACCAGAAAAGAAAACATCAGTTCACTTCCAAATTAATATGCACTATGAGATACAGCTGGTGGAAAGAAAATCGTGCTTTTGTTCAGTGCATGCTGACTTTTAAAGTACCACAACAGGATTAACTGTATTTTGCCATTTTTTTTATCATACTCCCTTCTCATTATAAAAAACCAGGCCTAATGCTGAGTATGTCTTTCTTTTTTCACTTTATTTGAATGTAATACATGTGAACCTGGAACAATACATCATGGAAGACTCTCTAGTATTAGAGTGCAGCTTGATGCTTCTTTGTAATAGAAACTCAAATTGTGATATATTTTTTCATGCCCATCATCATTTAATCAACAACTGTATGTCTGGGTAGTGTTTCAACTTTCTACATCTGACTTTGGCAATGTTGGGTTATGGCTTCAGTTGGACTGGTCTAGAATTGTGCTAATAAATTGCATTCGCTAAGCCGCTGTGTAGACCTGCTAAGCTGAGTGGGCAAGGGAGCTAAATATTTTTCCAGCATCCTCACTATGATTGTTTATGTCTGGTAGAAAACTCTGGAAACTTCCACATTCTCTTGTTAGCACATAACTATTTTCAGTACAAAGCACTACTGCTACTGTTGAAATTTAGCAGCTTCACACTGTACATTGTATATTGTTTTAGAAACTATATATGGGGAGCCTTTCTATTTATGTTTATGCAGCCTCATTTTTGGACATTATATTTGAGAGGCAAATATTGTGATTGTCAAACTACTACCAATAGTGGTTTGTAACTCACCCAAAAGAAAGCACACTCTACTAAATTTATTACCAGTTATATTAACAGTTATTTGTATAGTGCACATATATTCTGCAGCGCTTTACCGAGAATATTTTGCCATTCACATCAGTCCCTGTCCCAGTGGAGCTTACAATCTATATTCCCTTCCACATACACACACACACACTCTAGGATTAATTTTTGTTGGGAGCTAATTGACCTACCAGTACATTATTGGAGTGTGGAAGGAAACCAGAGCACCTGGAGGAAACCGGAGCAAGCACAGGGAGAATATACAAACTCCACACCATTAGGGCCATGGTGGGAATTGAACCTCAGTGCTGTGAGGCAGTAATGCTGACCATTACACCATCTGTGCTTCCACAACTAAATCACTACTAAATGCTACTAAATCACCCATCCCAGAACTATCTTGCATCTGATTTGTAATATGTCTTGAACCATTTATACTACTGGGACTATGTCACATCTGGACCACAGTTAAACCTCTGTTATTATAATTCTCTCCAAATCAGTGATATCTTGGCTTTTCATGATCCTATATCTATATTAGACATGCCAGAGATATTTCAGTTTATAAAAAACAGCTGATTAAAGTAAGTTATCAGCAGTATGTTGTTAAGCACTTAAATGGATTCTCAGGAAAATACTATTGGTCAAGGATTGCAATATGCATAAAAAAATTGAATCTAAAATCCTATTGAGACAATTACAATAATATTATTTTAACACACATACAGTAACAACATAAAAAGCTCAATATTCAGTGCTTTCATAATTATGTATTTTACTATTTAATAGTTTTTCAAATCATAATGATTGTATTTTTGCATGCAATGATGGGCCTTATTTTTTATTTAGAGCAAGTTTATTCTTAAACAAAAATTGGAATATTGGCACTGAAATATATATTTTTTAGACTTTTTGACAACCGTTCGATCATTAAATTTTTCATCCAGAAGTATAGTAGATAAAATGAGACTTGTTACATAATTAAGAAAAACATAATATGTACAATCAACACATAAAAAATGAAAGACAATATCATGGACAATGGAAAAATAGTCTACGTAGATTACAAATTAAATACAATAATGGTGGATGATATTTACTAAAGGTATATAATTTGTATAAAGATGAATCTAGGACTTGCTGTCTTGTAAAATTCTCCAGTGTTGTTTCAAATTCTTGTGTTATATAATTGGCTCCATAGTAAATTATTTAACTGGTCAGAGAAGTGCACTTTCCTATGTTGAGTGGACAGACAGTCAGAGGCAGTGAGGCATACCATATTCACAGCAAAGTCAAGCAACATAAAACTTTCATTAGTGCTGAACACAAAACTATAGTTTTTTTTAAATCATGGATTTCATGTGACCCTTAAAGCTGACCATAACCATAACAGTTCTCACCTTAATAACATTAGTAGTCAATGCACAGGTACTCTTGATAAGGTGCAACATTATGTAGAACCTGGAAGATTTAGTTCTAGAGGACATATGAACAGACATGCTATCGTAATCTACTCTTTTCCACTTCAAAGAAGTCTGTGTAGCATTAAAGTCTGTAATTACCCTTGAGGTATTTCAGTTTTGAAACAACAGTACAAATTGCACTTTCTGATAATAATGGGAGCCTACAGTTGTGTTTCATCAATTATGTAGCTGGCCGTGTGAGTGACTTTTTAACCCTAGTTGTTTTAAGACATGGTAAAACTACATGATAAGAGGAGCAGAGTGAGTAAAAAAGACAGAGAATATATTGGGCAGTTGATATGGACTGAACTAAATGCACTTAAAAGAAAGTATATTTAAACTGTAAATATGTATTGCTTATATTATAGAACTACATATTAGAAAATTCCAGTTATATTTTTTAAAAGCTTTCTAATCAATTTACATACTTATTTCTTTTCTCATCTATATTCAGATATGTGCAAAATAATATAATTTTTTAAAAATAGCCCTGTGACATTTTGCAATGTAAGTCTCAAAAGTTACTTTGTGTTACTTTATGTTATATGTTATGTTATGTTATTTGACTGCATAGGTGGTATAATAGAGTATGCCTTCAGAGGCTTACAGATTCACCTCAGACGTGACTATGGATAACTGGTAATGTTTCTCTGAGGACTGAACTAGACCTGTTTAGTGCAAATTTGGAAAATTTGATACTATGGGGTAAATTTACTAATGTGAGAGTTTTTAGAAGTGAGTTTTAGAAGTGATGTTGCCCATAGCAACCAAACAGATTCTACTTAACATTTAACTAGCACCTTCTAGAAGATAGTAGCTAGAATCTGATTGGTTACTATGGGCAACATCTCTTTTAAAACTCAAATTTAAAAACTCTCACTTTAGTAAATTTACCGCTATGTGTGTTTTTGGATATAATGGAATGAGATGACAAAGGTAAATGAAACATTTACTCATAAATCCAGAAAAATTAGCTTTCTTCATTATTTTTATCTTCTTGTGAGGTTCCTTCCTTTCCTGTTCTTCATCTAGATTATAACAAGAAAATTGATATTATTTTTATTGGGGAACCAATGCTACTGATGAGATGGCCACAACTTATAAACCATTTGTTAATGTTTTTCAGTTCAAGTAGCCATAATAAAATTTAAACTTTTTGTTTGTTAACTTATCGAACCTATTGCCCTATTTCACTTTTTGCCTGTATGTGCACTCACATTTTTTGAACAATTAAAAAAGTAATTTTCTGGCATTTGCGTCATAATTCTTGTTTTATATGCGATACGTATAGGTGAAAATGGGGAAATCTGTCTGTACCCCCCAAAAAGGCAAAAGTTATATAGGATAACAGTATAGAAGTCTATTAGTGGCCATACTAAAAGTACTTGGTGTTCTTAAATTGTGGCAAATGGCTGTTTTTTCTAAAACAGAGAAAAAATTATAGTAAGCAAGAGTTTTTTCTTTTTGCAAAATGAATTTTCTACTTAAATTGATGGTGCATAAAGCATCTATAAGTATATATTTGTGTCATTTTAAGCCACTTTTAAAAAACCTTCAAAATACACATCTAACACCAACCTGCAATTTAAAAATACACATCAACCTTTCATAACAGCACCCCATATACCTGTTCAACATCAATTACCCAATTTTCCTGCACTTTGCACATTTTCACCAAAAAATTACATGTCATTATTAGCCAAATTAGGCTAATTCAAAAATATATTTGCCTAATTAGTCATTAAGGAGGTTGTCCCAGTGGTCCTTAACCAAGTCTTAACAACATTTTTAGCCAACAGTAGGGATTTTGCAACAACTTATCACCTGCTCTGAAGATGGTGAACACTTCTACACTGTTACCCTATCTTAGTTTAACTTTTTTGGGGGTACAGGCAGATTTCCACATTTTCACCTGCACTTTTCGACATCAAGAAAAGTTTTTCGGATGAATGCATCTTTTGCAGTAGGATTGCGCGAAAATCGTCTGAGGTGATAGAAGCAAACAGTGTGAAAAGTTTACACATGCAATAAGTTATCATTTTCGCCTCTAATTGAATACTCTCCAATTTTTATGACCAGGCAGAATGATACTGATTTTTAAGGTGCTTAAGACCTAGTTGTTTATACTTGGTAGGAGGAAATTAGCAACTTGAAAGTCTCTTTATAGCTGTTATAGCTGTTTGCTTTTCATGTATGAAAAATGTCAAAGAGAGATATTGTACCTAATTAAGCTTTAGGGGCTGTAAATTGTATTTCCAGTATAATTGGTGGTTGCAGAGCATTTTGTTCAATAAGGAAAGTTTTTACTTTTGCACTATACATAGTATGAGCCACCAAATGGAATGGGATTGAAATGCCAATGGCTGTGTAGCTGCAGGTTCAAATCCCAACAGCACTAGCCCAGTGCAAGCCATGCGCATGTAGACCCTTTCTAAAATGTAAATGTCTGTGTTCACACATTGTGGTCATATAGGTGCATTTATGCAAAAATTAGGCTCTGCGTATTCATGTTCTTTCTGTTCATAAATAAACTTTTAATGGCAATAATCACATCAATTAAAACATTCTGAACATGTATAGTGAAAGACATGAGCATTAATGGCTTGAGAACAATTACAATAGGTATTTATACCCTGTAAAAAAGATTTATGCCATAAACATACAGTATGTATCAGTATTGTGATTACTATGATAGAAATGTGTTAAAATATTATTTCTAGCAACATTATTATAGTAAAACAGCAAGTGAGATAACATGGGAAAAGTCAATTTATTTTCAACACTCCACTTCTACAAGAAGCTCAAAGCAGAGTTTGCCAAGTTATACATCAATTGAAAATAAGTCAAACCATGGCTTTAAATAGCTACATTTTTATTACTGAAGGGTCTTAAAAACTAATTAATAAAGTGAGATATAATATAGAGTATGTGAAACCCGGTGCTGTATATCAAAATAAAGAAAAGCATTTCAGACAATCTGTGGCAGGAAAGGCTATTGAAGCTCAGAACAGAATAATCTATTATTTTTTAAGTGCATAAAATGTATTTCTATTATTTCTATTCAGTATTTTTCATGCATGACTTTATTTGAATTTCTAGAACGAAAATGTAGAATAAAAATATTCTGCATATTTTATTCAATATACCAGTCGAGTTAAATATTTTAGTGCTCCTAAAAAGTTACAAAATAATCAGTATTATATTTTCTGCAAACACTGAATAGATAGGCTAAGTAGCTTTATGTTTTTGTTTCCTTAGTTACTAAACTGACTATGTATTAAAGTTGATTGGCTGTTAATTATTGTGGACAGTACATTTTACAATGATTTGCCACTTGCTGCTTTATATGTAAAGTGGGTAATGTAATATGTTGCAAAATAAATCTATAACAAAATATATTCACATGTTGCTTATACACAAGAGGATAAGTCATATCAAATTACTTAGATCAAGGGGTAAATTTACAAAAGTGTTTCCCATAGCTACCAATCAGCTTCTGATTATCATTTTTATGATATATTCTAGAAAAAGAAAGCTAGAATTTGATTAGTTACAACTAAGGGTGTGCACCGGCCACTTTTTGTGTTTTGTGTTTTGGTTTTGGATCTGGATCTTCTTCGTGTTTTGGATCTGGATTGGTTTTGCCAAAACCACCCTTACGGGTTTTGGGTTCTGGGTTTTGTGTTTTGGATCTGTATTTTTTTTTTAAAAAGCATAAAAATAGCTAAAATCACATAATTGGTGGGTTTTTCTGCTCCTATGCTATTATTAACCTCAATAACCATAATTTCCACTCATTCCAGTCTATTCTGAACACCTCACAATAGTGTTTTTATGTCCAAAAGGATGCACCGAGGTAGCTGGATGACTATGCTAAGCGACACGAGTGGGCAGCACAAACACGTGGCCCATCTAGGAGTGACACTGCAGTGGCAGACAGGATGGCAGTTTGAAAAACTAGGCCCCAAACAGTACATAATGCAAATAAAAAAAGAGGTGCAAGATGTAATTGTCCTTGGGCCCTCCCACCCAACCTTATGTTGTATAAACAGGACATGCATACTTTAACAAACCAATCATTTCAGCGCCAGGGTCTGCCACATGACTGTGGCTGAAATGATTGGTTCATTTGGGCCCCCACAAAACAAGCTGGCAATTACTCAGTCCCTGCACAAACTGGCTCTACGGAGCCAAGATGTCATCCTCATCCTCCTCATCCACCGATTCCTCACCCTTTTCAGTGTTGTGTACATCCTCATCCTCACAGAAAATTAATTTGTCCCCGCTGGAATCCACCACCACAGGTCCCTCTGTACGTTCTGGAGGCTGGTCTCCCTGGAAGAGTTGATAATTCATTTTTATGAACATCATCTTCTCCACATTTTGTGGAAGCAACCTCCTATGCCTTTCGCTGACAAGGTTCCCGGCTGCACTAAACACTCTTTCGGAGTACACACTGGAGGGGGGGCAACTCAGGTAAAATAGAGCCAGTTTGTACAGGGGCCTCCAAATTGCCTCTTTTTCTTGCCAGTACAGGTATGGACTGTCTGACATGCCTACTTGGATGCTGTCACTGATGTAATCCTCCACCATTCTGTCAATGGTGACAGTATCATATGCAGTGACAGTAGACATGTCAGAAATTGTTGCCAGGTCCTTCAGTCCGGACCAGATGTCCAAACTTGGTCCTGCCTGCCCTGCATCACCACCAGTGGGTCGCTTAGGATACCAAAGTTTTTCCTGGCAGCCCCAGTTGCAGGAGAAAATGAAGAAGGAGCTATTGACGTGTCACGTTCCACTTCAGCTGACAGTGTTTTCACCAGCAGGTCTTTGCACCTCTGCAGGCTTGTGTCGGCCGGAAAGAGAGACACCACATAGGCTTTAAACCTAGGATCGAGCATGGTGCCCAAAATGTAGTGGTCTGATTTCAACAGATTGACCACCCTGGAATCCTGGCAAAGCGAATGAAGGGCTCCATCCACAAGTTCCACATGCCAAGCAGAATCGCTCCTTCTTAGCTCCTCCTTCACTTTCTCCAGCTGCTTCTGCAAATGCCTGATGAGGGGAATGACCTGACTCAAGCTGGCAGTGTCTGAACTGACTTCACGTGTGGCAAGTTCAAAGGGCTGGAGAACCTTGCACAACACGGAAATCATTCTCCACTGTGCTTGAGTCAGGTGCATACCCCCTCCTTTGCCTATGTCATAGGTGGATGTATAGGCTTGAATGGCCTTATGCTGCTCCTCCATCCTCTGAAGCATATAGAGGGTTGAGTTCCACCACGTCACAACCTCTTGCTTCAGGTGATGGCAGGGCAGGTTCAAGAGTGTTTGCTGGTGCTCCAGTCTTCGGCATGCAGTCGCTGAATGGCAAAAGTGGGCAGAAATTTTTTGGGCCACCCAAAGCATCTCCTGCATGCCCCAGTCGCTTTTCAGAAAATTCTACACCACCAAGTTTATTGTGTGAGCAAAACATGGGATGTGCTGGAATTTGCCCAGATGTAATGCCCGCACAGTATTGGTGGCATTGTCAGATATCACAAATCCCCAGGAGAGTCTAAGTTGGGTTAGCCACTGGGCAATGATTTCCCTCAGTTTCTCTAAGAGGTTGTCGGCGGTGTGCCTCTTACTGAAACCGGTGATACACAGCGTAGCCTGCCTTGGAACGAGCTGGTGTTTCTGAGATGCTGCTACTGGTGATGCTGCTGGTGTTGCTGCATAAGGTGATACATCTACCCAGTGGGCTGTCACAGTCATATAGTCCTTAGTCTGCCCTGTTCCACTTGTCCACATGTCCATGGTTAAGTGGAAATTGGGTACAAGTGCATTTTTCAGGACACTGAGGACACTTTTTCTGATGTTTCTGTACAGTCTCTGTATCACCTGCCTAGTGAAGTGGAATCTAGACGGGATTTGGAACTGGGGACACACTACCTCCATCAATTGTCTAAATCCCACTGCACTAATGGCAGATACCGGACACACATCTAACACCAACATAGCAGTCAAGGCCTCAGTTATACGTTTTGCTTCAGGATGACTGCTGTCGTACTTCATCCTCCTTGCTAAGGACTGTTGGAGGGTCAATTGTTTAGTAGAAGTAGTGGTGTTCCTACTTCCTCTCTGGGATGATGAACAACTCCCAGCAGCAACAGAAGCAGTGGCAGCAGTAGGCGTAGCAATGCAGGATCCTCCGGAGGAATCACGGATAGGCGAGTCAGTCATGCCAGTGACATGGCATGCAGGAATACTTCCAATCCTGACTAAGGAGGAAATTGACGAGGAGGGAGTTGACGGTGTGGTTTGCAGGCACTTGGATACAACAGTACAACGTGATTTAGGTGTCCCTGGACTGCTTACGGTCTTAGCAAAGTTTCAGAACTTGACAGTAACTTTTTATGAACGTGCTGCAGGTGCCGTATAAGGGAGGATGTTCCTAGGTGGTTAACATCCCTACCCCTACTTATTTCACCTTTACATATGGTACATATGGCAGTTGTTGTCCGGATTTGGATAGAAATATTGCAAATCCAAAAAGGTGGAATGTTTGGTCTTCTGCCCAGTCATGACCGTGATGGGCTTTTTCATCCCACGGACAACAACTGTCTCCCCCGGAGCCTGATTTAAACAAACCACATCACCAGCAGAATCCTCCTCGCCAACTTCCTCCACAGCGCCAGCTACACCAGTATACTCATCCTGTTGTACTTCAACAGTGACATCTTCAATTTGCATATCAGCAAGTGGACTGTGGGTGCTCTTTTCAGCACTTGCAGGGGGCATGCAAATGGTGGAAAGAGCCACCTCTTCCCATCCAGGGCTGGGAAGGTCAGTCATCGCAACTGCCACCACACTTGGACTCTCCTTGGGGATTTGTGATATCTTCTTAGAACACACAGTTCTTTGCTGTGCTTTTGCCAGCTTAACTCGTTTGATTTTTTTTTAGCGGGAGGAGGGCTTCCATCATCATGTGAAGCTGAACCACTACTCATGAACATAGGGAAAGACCTTAGCCGTTCCTTGCCACTCCGTGTTGTAAATGGCATATTGGCAAGTTTATGTTTCTCTTCAGATGATTTAAATGTTTTTTTAAGGTCATTTTCCTGAACTTTGACATTTGCGATTTCATGTGCCCTCTACTATGACATTGGGCATCGGCCTCAGCAGACGACGTTGATGGCATGTTATCGTCTATGTAATGACTAGTGGCAGCAGCTTCAACACTAGGAGGAAGTGGTTCTTGATCTTTCCCTATTTTATTTTTATCAGAGAAAGTTTGGTCCTCCATTTATGTTATATTGATATACGTGCGGCTAAGGCGCACACAAACACAGAAAATAATTTTTAATTTTTGTTGGAGACTAGTGCACTTTGTGGGTTACACCACCCTTTAAGAAATGAGCCAGCCGGCTCTTTACTTATGGGACACAGGCGCACGCTTGGCGCAGCTCCTTTGTTGATGGACATGCAGTGCAGACAATTCACAAACACAGAAGAAAATGTTTTATTTTTGTTGGAGTGCACTTTGGGGTTTACACCACCCTTTAACAGACAGACGCACGCTTGGTGCTGCTGCTTTGAGGATGCACGTACAGTGCAGACAATTCACAAACACAGAAGAAAATGTTTTATTTTTGTTGGAGTGCACTTTGGGGGTTACACCACCCTTTAACAGACAGACGCACGCTTGGCGCTGCTGCTTTGAGGATGCACGTACAGTGCAGACAATTCACAAACACAGAAGAAAATATTTTATTTTTGTTGGAGTGCACTTTGGGGGTTACACCACCCTTTAACAGATAGACGCACGCTTGCTGCTGCTTTGAGGATGCAGGTGCAGCTACAGCCCACACAATTCACAAAGACAGAAAAAAAAGGAGAATTTTTAATTTTTTGTGAAGCGCACTTTGAGGGTTACACCACCCTTTAACGGACAAGCCAGCTGGCCCTTTACTTATGGGACACAGGCGCACACTTGGCGCTGCTCCTTTGTTGATGCAATGCAGCCATAGTGCACACAATTCACAAACACAGAAAATATTTTTTTATTTGGTTTGGAGTGCACTTTGGGGGTTACTGCACCCTTTAACCATCAAGCCAGCTGGCCCTTTACCTATGACACAGGCGTACGCTTGGCCCTACTTTGTTTATGCACGTGCGGCCACAGTGCACACCATTCACAAACACAAAAAAATATATATTTTTATTTTTTTTGGAGTGCACTTTGGGGGTTATAGCTCCCTTTAACGGACAAGGCAGCCAGCCCTTTACTTATGGGACACAGGCGCAAGCTTGGCGCTGCTCCTTTGTTGATGCACGTGCAGCTACTGCGCACACAATTTACAAACACAAAAAAAATATTTATTTTTTTTGCACTTGGGGGGAGCACCCCTGATGGACAGAGCACCCCCTGGACAACACTACAGCACCCCTTTAGGACTGGGACACTGCACAGGACTTTGGAGTTGACACAGCCGCTATGGACAACTGACTGCACAACACAGTCCAGCCAGCCCCTATGGACTTTGGAGGAGTGGACACAGCCCCTATGGACAACAGCAGCACAGCTCAACACAGCCAGCCCCTATGGACTTTGGAGGAGTGGACACAGCCCCTATGGACAACAGCAGCACAGCGCAGCACAGCACAGCACAACACTACACTGCACTACACTACACTACACAGCCCAGCCAGCCCTAACTCCCACCCTCCCTCTTCACTGTCCACAGCCGAGTGAGAAAATTGCACCGACGCGGGTACCTTATATAGAATCTAAAACCTGCGAGACCCGGATGGCGGGATGATGACGTTATGCCTCGATTTCAGATCTGAGTCAGTCGGGAAAAGTCAAGCCTGACTCGGATCTGCCTCGGATCGGGGGGGGCTCTGGGGGGTTCAGATTTCAGAAATCCGAACCCGCTCATCCCTAGTTACAAGTGTCACCAAAACTTTTGTTAACTTTCACTTTAGTAAATATACCCCCTAGTGTCATGATTGAAGCACAAATCAATAGGAGAAACAAGGAAAATGGGGTGATAAAGTTGGGTAACTAACTTGTCTTGTAACTAGATCACTTTGTTGTTGCACTTACTTAAACGATTCAGTTTTGAAACAAATGAAAAAATTTCTATTGAACAAAAGTGATTAGTTTACTGAAACTGTGTCGTGTGTACTTGTATATGCATTGTGTGTACTGGAAGAAAGATATTGTATTGATTTGTTTTCTAAATCCAAAAGTTGCATATTTAAATTAGTATTTTGCTTCATCTTTTGCACCCAAACCTACTTGACAACTACTGTACCTCAAGGTACCTTAATATAGGAACTTCCCTGGATATACTGTATTATTATTTTAAGCAGTGATTTGTTTGACCCTTATTAAAGGCAAACAAATATACAGCTTTAATAGAAGAATTAATCAAAGAAATCATACTCCAAAAACAGTACAATGCCAATGTCGATAGTCCAAATACATTTTTGAAGAACAGGACTAAAAAAACTTTTCCCTTTCAATTGTGCTGCCAAAAAACAAAAATACACAGTTTAAAATTTGAGATTGTGGAAGGTGGTAAAGATAGAGAAAATAGTTTACATAATGGGGTCATTTAATTTCCTGGGGAAGATTATTTTGATATATATACAGTACTGTATTTTAAATGGCTTGTCATTACAGCTTTTCACTAATTGTCAAAACTCTATAATAATGGAACTATTGGGGAGACCCATTATCTCTTGGCTACAATCGCTTATGTTCTATAGTATCTCACAAGATCCCAATTTTTTTGTAAAACCTATCTGTTATTCACTGCCATCTTTCATGGTCTTTATTTCGATAATCAGAGAACTTTTTAGTCTATCATGTTAACCACCTTTTAGTAACTTGATCATATTCAATAAAATTAATTTCTTAGAATTTTTTTTTTTTAAAGGAATGTATTCAGTTTTTGTTGGGACATAAATACTTTAAATATCCCAGTATATTCTACTTACAATATTTAAAAGTCACCATGTTTGCATTGAATTTGGCAAATCTCAGATTTTGGGAATATTTTCATACTTGGTCTAACATTCATTTTAGCACTTATTTTATGAAACTTAACAGATATATTAATGATTTTAATTTGCATTTGGGTTGGTATCGTGATATATCTGGAAAATTATTTTGATAATTTGAATGATAATGACTTAAACATAATCTTCACAAATAGAGTAAAGTCATAAATCTTTTGTCTCTTTAGTTCATTATATTAGACCTGTGGATTCCTGTTTAACTTTTAATACTTTTTTTCCAGTACAGTATTCAGGTGCTAAAATGTATTTAATTGCTTTGAGTGGACATTAGAACTCTTTATGTAGATTGATTGCTAAAAGCCAGCTCTTAATAGTAAAAAAATATCTGTATCAGGCTTAGCAAAGAAAAATTCCCCTAATTATGGATAGTGTATATGTATATGCACACTGTATTAGGCACAATTCTAGGTAAGTCCTACAAGTTATATACTGTAGTGCAACTTTGGTTCATTTTTGGGGTGTGGGTCCCCCTGGATTGCGTTGGTTAATCTGTCTCAGGGCACCGCATTATAACACATTTTCCTTTATAACACAGTTTAACCCTTCACTGTGTGTGTTTAATATATATGTACTTCACTTTTTTATTTTCATTCTTTATATGCAGCTGCAGCTGCTCCTAACTATCTCTTTATACTGCACTTTTCTTTCTATGGTGGTGCCCTGGGGCGGCTTGGCTGGGCCAGTTTTGGGGGTCCTGCGCTCTGGATTTGAACCCTAGTATGTTAGGGACCTACCCAAAAGAGGTTACCTGGATATGGTGGGTAGGCCCATAACCTTGGCCATGATTATGCTAAAAACCTCAATTGATTGCAAAATTTTATTGCATTTATATACATTATTAATAATTTGGAGTTGTGCACCTGAGATTTGTCTGTTTCTGTGCCTGCAATTAGTCTCATCTGGTAGCACCTCCCATCATATGTATAGTCAGGTTGTGCAGTCCAGAAATCTTTTCCATATACTCCATTTAATGTGCTTTATTGCACTTCTGAGGGAAAGGAGAAGCCCTCATTCTGGACTAGCACCCTTCCTTATTGGTTTCAAAGCATGGAGTATGGTAATGTATATGCACACTGTATTAGGCACAATTCTAGGTAAGTCCTACAAGTTATATACTGTAGTGCAACTTTGGTTCATTTTTGGGGTGTGGGTCCCCCTGGATTGCATTGGTTAATCTGTCTCTGGGCACCGCATTATAACACATTTTCCTTTATAACACATTTTAACCCTTCACTGTGTGTGTTTAATATACATGTACTTAACTTTTTTAATTTCATTCTTTACATGCGGCTGCAGCTGCTCCTAACTATCTCTTTACACTGCACTTTTCTTACTATGGTGGTGCCCTGGGGCGGCTTGGCTGGGCCAGTTTTGGGGGGTCCTGCGCTCTGGATTTGAACCTTAGTATGTTTGGGACCTACCCGAAAGAGGTTACCTGGATATGGTGGGTAGGACCATAACCTTGGCCATGATTATGCTGAAAACTTCTATTGATTGCAAAATGTTATTGCATTTATATATATATATATATATATATATTATTAATAATTTGGAGTTGTGCACCTGAGATGACAAATTAGTCTCATCAGGTAGCAATTAGTCTCATCAGGTAGCACCTCCCATCATATATATAGTCAGGTTGTGCAGTCCAGATATCTTTTCCAAAGATCAACCTGTACCAGAGTGATGGGAAGAGAAGAGAATGGAGAAGGAAAGGAGCTGCTCATGATCCAAAACATACCACCTCATCAGTCAAGCATGGTGGTGGTAGTGTCATGGCGTGGGCATGTATGGCTGCTAATGGAACTGGTTTCCTTGTATTTATTGATGATGTGACTGCTGACAATAGCAGCAGAATGAATTCTGAAGTGTTTCGGGCAATATTATATGCTCATATTCAGTCAAATGCTTCAGAACTCATTGGACGGCGCTTCACAGTGCAGATGGACAATGACCCAAAGCATACTGCAAAAGCAACCAAAAAGTTTTTTAAGGCTAAAAAGTGGAATGCTATGCAATGGCCAAGTCAATCCCCTGACCTGAATCCGATTGAGCATGCATTTCACTTGATGAAGACAAAACTGAAGGGAAAATTCCCCAAGAACAAGCAGGAACTGAAGACATTTGCAGTAGAGGCCTGGCAAAGCATCACCAGGGATGAAACCAAAGCATCTTGTGATGTCTATGTGTTGCAGACTTCAGGCTGTAATTGCCTGCAAAGAATTTGCAACAAAGTATTAAAAAGTGAAAGTTAGATTTAGGATTGTTTAGTTTGTCCAATTACTTTTGGCCCCTTAAAAGGTGGGAGGCACATATAGAAACCGTTGTAATTCCTACACCGTTCACCTGATTTGGATGTAATTACCCTCAAATTAAATCTGAAAGTCTACAGTTAAAGCACATCTTGTTTGTTTCATTTCAAAGCCATTGTGGTGGTGAATAGAGGCCAAAATATGAAAATTATGTCAATGTCCCAATATTTATGCTCCTGACTGTATGCCTCTGCCTATCAATCAGCCAGCGGCATCGAAGGTGCTTTGTGCAATTATACAGGACCCATTTTGCACACTCACAGAATATGTCCTGCACACGCTCAGATTAACGATAATCGGGCATCTGCATTTAGCATTGCATTTGTGTGCAATGCTGAATCTGCCCCAGGGTCATGCTATTACAAATAGGAAGCTGGAGATGGGGTGAATGGGAGGTGTAGTTGCACTCTAAGAAATGGAGAAACTGTTTGGATACACATGTTGTATAATGGGATTCTATTATGTAATTAAGTACATCATTGTATTAACTAGGGGATGTAGTCAGCATCCCAGCATGTGGGATGCCAAAAGTCTAAATACTGGCACTGGATCCCGACAGCGTTGGGATCCTGTCACCTGTATCCCAACCACCTGCATCCCGAACGTAAGTATCGGGGGTTAGGGGATGGTTAGGCACTAGGGGGAAGGTTAGGTTTAAGCACTAATGTGGAAGGTTAGGTTTAGGTTGCAGGGAGGGGTGGGGGAGGGTAGGTTTAGGCACTAGGGGGAGGTTAGGTTTAGGCACTAGGGGGAGGTTAGGTTTATGCACCGGGCAGGTAGGTTAGGGGTAAGGGTTAGTGTTAGGGAGCTTGCCTTCTAGTGTCAGGATTCTGTCTGTCTGTCGGGATGCTGCTATCAGTATTATAACCAGCGGCATCCCGACCGCCGTGATCCCATACCCAACCCAATAAATAGAACTGACGTGGGTCCTCTGTTTATATTGCCCTTGTAATAAAAAATTACACGGTTCCTTAATTGTCTGATGAAGGATAATAGCATAGAAAGATGAATACAAAATATGTATGTTAATTTTATTGTGGATTGTTTTATTAATTATTTATATTTGTATAAATAGTGAATTAACACAACATATTGGGAGTCTTTATTTGTCTCCTAGTGCTCTGCTTTCTATATAAGATATAGAAATTCACTGGTGTACAAAAGAATAATAATAATAATAATAATAATAATAATAATAATAATAATAATAATTATTGATGTATATAGCTAATATTCACCATAAGCTAACACACTGCAAACTAAATTTTAGGTGACACATGCAGAGAAAGAAGATATGAGAAAATGAAGTTAAATTCTAACAAAGTCATATTTTATGTATATTGTTAATACCATATCAGATATACAGTATGACATACTGTATTAATTAAATCTGGGAAAGCAAATGCAATACATAGCATATATAAACACATGAAAACAAATATCTATCTGTATAAATTGTTATCCTCATAATGAGGCTAATGTAGGGTTGGGCATAAAATGGGCATACATTACTCATATGTGTACAGAAAATTAGTGTATTTCTGCACATATTGAGATGTGCACACCTTCCCTATACTAAAGTAGGTTAAAAAGATGTGCATCCTAACAAGCATATAAAAACTAATGTGCTGGTTTGCATGGGCTGTGTGAATGCCCTGAATGCAGAGTTTCCCAAACTCTGTCATTGCAGTCCAGGTTTTAAGGATATCCATGCTTGAGTCCAGATGGTTAAATCAAATTGAGTGAGGTTCTAATTAAGTTACCTGTGCTCAAGCATGGATATCATTAATACCTGGACTGTAATGTTTGGAAAATTCTACCGTAATGAATTATACATGTGAGATAATGCCCCATCCCAGCACCATTCCACCTCTATGGTCCTATGTATAGATACCTATATAGAATTCAGTCATACCTAGAATGAAGAAGGAAGGCTACAGTACTGTACTCTTTGTCTTTCATTATTCTATTCCTTTTACAACTTGGCCTTTAATGCAGTCATATACACAAATGACTTCATTCCACAGATCAAAGCAGTGTATACTGTACTATGTTGTTTCCATTTTTCTTATTGGCCTATCCTTGGAGATCTGCTCGGATTGTCTCATCGGCACGTATCAACAGTACGAACCCTTGAGATACTACTACCTGCAACGCTGCCTGACTTCTAAGTCGCTGTTGTTGCTGATCATTACTGTGATCTACCTCTGCAACTCTGCCTGACTTCCGAGTCACCTTTGTTGCTGTACCCTGAGCTTCTGTTTCATACAGTATCAACTAGCTTGTACTGTAAGTACGGTAGCTTGCTGTGTTTTTGCAGTTTGCTGTGTTAGACGCTGATTTGCGCAGCGAGTTTTCAATGCATATACGGTACCGTTTTGTTTTGCTCGGCGGCCATTTTAGTTTCAGTCGCAATATTGCTGTGTTTATCGTCCCGCTGCCTCGGTATGCCCCGTCCTTCACCCATCCCCGTAGATGCTTATTTGTGTATGGACTAACTATCACACACACCGATCGTTCCTAGCCTCCCGTTGCCCCTCATAGTCTTCCATGAGTGACCATCCTGTACCCACCCCCATCTTGTTTTGCTCGGCGGCCATTTTAGTTTCAGTCGCAATATTGCTGTGTTTATCGTCCCGCTGCCTAGGTATGCCCCATCCTTCACCCATCCCCGTAGAGGCTTATTTGTGAATCCAGTAACTATCACACACATACCGATCGTTCCCTAGCCTCCCACTGCCCCTCATAGTCTCCCGTGAATGACCGCCGCCATCTTGTTTTGCTCGGCGGCCATCTTAGTTTCAGTAGCAATATTGCTGTGTTTATTGTCCTGTTTGTCTCCTTCATACGGTAGATGCATATTTGCGTATTTAGGGGCATACTGTATGAAAGCTTGATGTGAGATTAAATTGGGAAATATATATCACTAATTAGCTCAAAACTATCATTTATTGAATACAGCCTGCAAAATGAAATTTACTAGCTGGTTATACTGTACAGTACAGTATATACCGGTGTACACATGTTACGGCTGATGTACAGTAAGAATGTAATACCCCCCTGTGTTTAAGATACTGAACATTAAATTATGTACTGTATACTGTACTCAGTCTGTATACTCAGCAACAGTACTGTAACGTATTTCTCTTGTTCTTTACACAGATTTTGCCGTCAAACATGGCAAAAATCAGCAAAGCCATCAGCAAGATAATTGCAAGCATGAAAAAAGAACACAAAACAACACAACAGATCCAGGCCTGGCTGAAAGAGTGTGGTGTTCTTGTTAGTTTACAGACTGTGCGCTATCATGCATTTGAGAGAACACGGACCAGATATAGATTTCCTTCTAAATGCACACGGTAGGTACTTTACATCAACCTTTTTTTATTACAGTATACTGTATGTTGCTAGATTGCTACTGTATTGTGTTCCAATTTCAACACTAACTGTCCAATAATTGCTATATGCTCTGTATGTGTTCTACCGTAGGAGCGTCAAAAAGATTGTGCACAAATTGACTTGTGAGGATGATGAGCGTACAGCTTTACAAATCAAATGTATTCTAAAAGCAGAATGTGACCTGGACATCTCCTGTTCCAGCATCAAACGGATGCGTAAGGAACTGGGATGGACTTTTGGCCCTACAAGGTACTGTACATACTGTAAAATATATATATACTGTATATTAATAATGCACTGATTTTACATTACAGTAAACTAAAACTTGTTTTTATTCCACAGGATAAATCCCATGATAAGGGATGTTAATAAAGTAAAGAGAGTTGAACAAGCACGACGGTGGATAGATAGTGGAGAGAATTTTAATGACGTCATTTTCACAGATGAAACTTCAGTTTCTCTCGAGAGGTTCTCAAGACTGTCCGTCCGACACCGTGCACATCTCTCACTTAAACCACGTCCGAAGCATCCGTTAAAGGTCCATGTATGGGGAGGTATATCTCGTTGGGGTGCAGGACCAATCTATATTTTTGAAGGTGCAGTACAGTAATGTTTGTTCTAAAAATTATTTACAGTCCTGTACAGTGTACGCTTGTTACTGACAATTTCTCATCTCTTTAGGCATCATGGATAAGACCTTCTTCCAAGAAAAAATAGTAGATTGCTGTATGGTACCATTTGTGAGAAAATGCTTTCCATCAGGACATTGATTATTCCAGGATAATGATCCCAAACATTAGGCTTCAGCAAAATTCATGGAAGAGAGAGGGATAAATTGGGAATGCACACCACCAGAGTGAGTATTGTCCTATAGTACTGTATTAACTGTTTATTGTACCAAAAAGTATGTACAGTACCGAGCAGTAATTATTCTACTACACTTTTTACTAAAGTACAGTACTGTGACTGAATATTTTTTTTTTTACTTTCCTGTAGGTCACCAGACATGAATCCCATTGAAATGGTCTGGGCCGAGTTGAAGAGGTTCATCAGGTCTGATGTGAAACCAACAACTAAACAGGAACTTTTGGATGGGATAATGAAGTGTTGGAGTACAGTATTGACATGTGCCCAGTGTAACAATTATATTGATCATCTCCATAGAGTCTTACCAGTTGTCATCGAAAGAAACGGTCAAGCAACTGCTATGTAGCTTATACTGTACTGTATATCATTAGTAATGTGGAGGAGGGGTTTAACTTCCTCTTTTCAGTTTGTGATCCGGACTGCTAAGCACTGTACACTGTGTCCATACTGTATGTACAGTATTGTGGTTGTGCTTTCTGTCCCTACATTATACAGTATACAGTATTCTCCTAATTTATTTTATAAGCTCTTTATCTACAATAACTTTCCCTTACTGTACCTTATGTAGTGTACTTCATACTTTTCCTCTTTTCCTTACACCTACTTTTACTGTACATTGCCCCCTGTTCCAAGGCACACATTGGCATTGTCACAGATTGTGCTGCAGCTGCCAGTTTCTGCTACTGCGCTTGATGTTGCTGTTTGTAATGCAGATGTTTCAAGTTTTCAGGTTCCTTTAGTTCATATACAGTACAGTACAGTACAGTAGTAGTGGCTGCTTCAACATCCACATCCATAGTTGCAGACATACAGTACTGTACAGTAGTGGGTGCACCGTGAATAGAGAGACAGGCTTCTACTGTACATCTACTGTATGGTTGGAACGGCGGTCCCTTCGACATCGGGATAAGGTGAGAAAAGCATTTTTGATAATGTTAGTGCTCTGTTATCGTATTCAGACAGCTGGTGTTCACCTCCATCTGGGGCACCCAAATACTGTCTTGTTTCATGTATTTTTTTTTTATCATTATATTATGGGCTGTGGGCCTAGGGGCACTGCTTACAGTATTTCACCACCAGGCTTAATTATAATACAAATTAGTTATTAATAAATTTGTTAGTCTGGTTAGTTAGGGCATATATTAATGTGGAGAAGTGGATTAGTGTGACACTGTTAGAGCAGGAAAGGGCCCTGCATGGCATATTCTCTCTCCTACAGTACAGGGTGTGTGGGATCAAGCAGGATGAAGAACAAGAGCATCTCCGGTGAGAACCTGTGTGTCTGTCTTTTACTGTCTGTTTGTCTCTGCCTATCCTCCTTTCTTCAGGGCGTACAGTGGACCTTGCACTCTGATGCACAGTAGAGTCTTCACCTGGTATAGGTGAAACTCTGCATCTGAGGCCAAAAGTACCAGTGATGATTTTAACTTAAAAGCCTAATTTTTTTGTGTAGTCCTCGGTCCAGTAGGGCGTATCGGTCGGCATTGAGGAAGGACTGTTCTCAAGTCATCTCTTTCCTCCTAGGTACTGTACAGTAGTCATGTCCGTGTCCAGCTTGGAACTCCAGGACATGCCAGTGGCAGAAGAAAGAAGCGTGGGACAGTAGAGGACTATGGGGGTGGAAAGCTAAAGAAGTTTCCCCCCCTCTGTAAAGCATGTTACTGTAGGTTAAATAAAAATTGTCATTAATTTATACAATTGGTGTTTGTACTGTATGTAATTCAGTCTTTAAGTGCGCCTGAGACCCAACACGTGCATCTGTCATTAAAAAGGTACAAAAAGTCAATAACACACAGATGCAGGGGTGTATCGTCCTGTTGGCCAGGATTTCACTCACCAGGGGCGCGCCGGTCGATGGGGGCTGCCGCCCACAGTCATATACTGTACAGTATCCCTGTTGCCTATCACAGTGATTTCACAGCTGCCTGGCACTTACAGTAGAATACAGTACAGTAGACATACAGTACTGTATATACTGAGGGACGTTTTCAATTTAGGGGTGACCTATTTACTTTTTTTAGCCGGTCTGGTCTTTTCACTCCAAGGGGTGTATTTACTGTACTAAGCAGTGTTAGGAGACAGTGAGAAGTGATAAAAAAGTGATATGGTGTCAGTCAATCAGCTCCCAACTGTTATTTTTCAAACACAGTTGGGAGAACATTGGTTGGCACTTTTTCACCCATTGGAGCAAAAAAAAAGTGTTTGGCTAAAAAAAGTTTCGGAGATTACGTCATTTCGCCAGGCGTAAAATTATCACTGTATTCAATTTGAAAGCTTTTCTGCCTACCGTAGCCTTCAACGTCCCCTAAAGGTACTGTAAACTGCGTAACTTTTTAAAAAAAAAGTCAGAACACACTAAAAATTCACTTTCATTTTGGGGGCGGAAGAAAAAAAATTGGGAGTGAAAAGTGAAACTTGTAGGGGTAAATTTACTAAGATGGGAGTTCTATTTAAGAAGTTACTGTACTGTATGTTGTCCAAAGCATCCAATCAGATTCTACTTAGCATTTATCTACAGTAGCACCTTCTAGAAGATACTGTACAGTAATACCTGGAATCAGATTGGTTGCTATGGGCAACATAACTTCTTAATAGCACTCCCATCTTAGTACATTTACCCCCTAATACATAAAATGTATATAAAATGTACTGAGTTTAGTAAGGGTTGGATAACAACACTGAACAAAAGTAGCGAAGACTTGAAAAAAAAAAAAATGCGCTCCATGGGTATACAGTAGATCTGGGCATGCGCCTGAGATACGATGACGTACAGTATTGTAGGAAACAGTCAAGCCAGGTGCAACCTTGGTATTGCAGGTGGCTGTAGTGTAATGGTAAATAATCAAACCAATACATTACGCTGCCTGTACAACCCTTTTGCGGGTTCAAAGCTTGAAAGGTTACACTTTTTATTTTTTATTATTACACAGTCAAGGTTACACTTTTTTGTCATAAAGTCCTGTGGCATAGAAATACCAGAATTTCTGGATAATGTATTAGTGAAGATTTAAAACAAAATAATATTACCATATACAGTATGTACTTTAATGGTCTCGAACCAGCGGTACAAGAAAATGGTAGATGCAGTAGGGCTAAGCATTAGCCCCCTAGACTACTGCATCTACTGTACTGTAGTTCCTAGAGTCAGGGAATCACTACAATGTCTACCGTATTGTACTTACAACTACAGTTGTAAGTACCGTATAATACAGACAACTGGGCATGCGCAGTGCTATGAGACTCAATACGCCACAGTGTAGCGCGCAACTAGCAATGCGGTATACTGTATAGCGTACCATATGGAGCAACAAACTACAGTACTATAGCTGGGCACATCTACAGTACAATAGATTGATTTTTGTAAGGGTTGGATAACAAGACTGAACTACAGTACTATAGTGAACATTAAAAAAATAAATTAAATTATCAAGGTCTCGAACATAAGGAGAGAAGTGTAAGCAAGATGGATCACCTAAGCCCTTGCTCACAAGTCTCTCCTAGTCCTCTACAGTACTTTATGTGACATCTACAGTACCATACGATGAAGTACTCAGGCGTCTGTAGTGTAGAGGTAAGAAATCGAACTTCTACATTGCAAATGTCTGTACAACCCGGTTCCGGGTTCGAAACCAGGAAGCTTAAACTTTTTTTTCATTATTATTAGACAGTCAAGGTTACACTTTTTATTTTTAATATTATTATTACACAGTCAGTGTAATAATATTAACACACTTTCACTGTGTGTGAATCATGACCCGCTACTGTACAGTATGATATTCCATACTGTACGCCATGGCGTACAGTACATAGCCATAGCGCTACAAGGGTATGGCTATGGCGCAGCACCACTGGCAATGCATTGCAACCCCGCCACTGGGCACGCGCCAGAGATCCTATTTGTACCGTAACCCATCAGAACTGGCTATAAGTTACCACAACACAAACTGTGCTGACATTGACGCAATTTTACGCTTTAAACGCGGAGTCAGTTTGTACTATAGAGACCCATCTCTTATACACAGTCAACTATCAGTTACTAAACATATTAAATTACTAAAGTTTCCATGTCTAGGACAGCATTTTCATTGACGCAAGTTTGCGCTCTGCATCTGCATCTGCCCTACAAACTGCTGTTAGTCCACTACTGTAGCACCTTATGAAGTCATGAATTTACTATTGTGTATACTGTGCGGTAAGTCTCGGACAGTGCAGAATGGCACTAGTGTGAAAATTCAACAGCACTACTTAATGTATGGCTTGGCTCCACTGGACATGCGGCACACATTCCATTGTGATTAAAACCCGACCACTGGGCACGCGCAGACATTGACGCAATTTTGCGGTTTAAACGCGCAGTCAGTTTGATATACAGAAACCAGTCTCTTTAACAGGGCCCATTACCACTTGATGGTCATAATAAATCACTATAATGTCCACGTTCATGTCAGCGCCGGCATTGACGCAAGTTTGCGTTCTAAGGTACAGTACTGTATGTACAATAATAAAAATCCTAGTTTCGCTGTTTGACTCCCGAAGTACTGGGCAGACATGCGCTCCACATGTACTGTATTGAATACTGAATATTTTAAGTGAAGATTTTACAAATAAATTAAAAAAATATACTGTATTTTCAAAGTCTCGAACCCACGGAACAAGAAGAGGGGAGAAGCAGTGAGACTAGGCATTAGACCGCTAGGCCACACGCTTCACCCATTACCAGAGTTCTGTAGTTTGTAAAGTCTAATGTTAAGTCTGGGACAGTGCCGACAGTATTTACATTTGCGCAAACAGAGTATGATTTCAACCGCACAGTCAGTGGATAATACAGAGCTTAATGATTTCAAACTGGATTAGACATTCTTCTACCGCTTTATTATACCGTACATTCCTGATTCCATGTGGAAAATGCTGTAATACTGTATAGTGTACCAAATCACCGCTTCTGTCAAACAATCATCGGGCGGTGATACAGAACATACCGTACGGTACATTGGAAATCACACGCATGCGCTATGTAGTTTAGGAAAAGTGACACCTGGAGGGCAAAATGTTGTATTACACGTAATGAAATCACACGCATGCGCTATGAAGTTTAGGAAAAGTGACACCTGGTGGGCAAAATGTTGTATTACACGTAATGAAATCAGACGCATGCGCTATGTAGTTTAGGAATAGTGACATCTGGTGGGCAAAATGTTGTATTACACGTAATGACTTTTTTCACTACTAAACTTTCTTTGTGGCGCGACTCATGGCATGGTATATGGCGTGCCATGCATGGCGTGAGAGATAGCGCTGTGATGCCACGTTATAGCTGGGCACATCAGTATGAAGTCATTGTATACAGAAAGGGGCACCAGTCTTTAAATCAATTGAGGGCACTATTTATACATAGACATGCTTAATCTTTTAATGTCATACCGAATGGAACTGTGGGCCTGATTCAAAGATGGATGGATTTGCAGAGCAGCACACAGAAGCTTCCCGCAGCCTGTGGAAATCCATCCAACTCCGATGCAAGTGCAAAAGGAGTTGTCAGACACCTCTTTGCTGCATTTGTGATCCCCGCATTGTGACCAATTTTACAGGCTGGGATCACCATCACTACCATCATGACCGATGGTTACAATGGTTGCTCTTTTGTCAGGCTGCGTGAGCTGGAACTTCCCGCAGCCTGACCGGATTCTGGTCATGTAAGAGGTCTGGAATCTGCATCTGTCAATGCAGACCCTGGACATCCCTCCTGTAAAACACCATTTTTTGGAATAGTGACCAGGCACAGATTGGCCATTACTCACAGAGGGAAGATCCCAATTAGTGTGTGGGGCCGTTTGTCACCTGTGGCCCTGTCCCCCTTAGTGCATTACCCGGTCATGAGTTTTTTGCAAGACAGGCAACCCGCTGGCTACCTGTCACAGCTAGTAGTGTGGCCTGTTGAAATTGCTAGAAGAGGAAAAGTCCCCACACAGCTGAAAGAAGTATGCATGCCACAAATGCCAGTAACGTCACTCACCTCGGAGGTAGAGTGGGTCTGCGTCTGGCAGGAAGAGGTAAGTTCAGCAGCACTGCATGTCTGGGCCACCATCAGTTGCTGCCTGCCAGCCAGACTGTAGAGAGGAGGGGGCAGGGAGTGGAGACAATCAGGGCTGGCTGGAGGTAAGTCTGATTTTCAGGCCAGCGCTGTCATCAGCACCGGCTGTAGCCAGCCTGTCAGTCTGTCAAATAAAAAAGTCCTGCAGCTTACTTCTATTTATTTGTTTTCTATATGCCTATTACTTTATATGGAAATGTTTATTTTCATTACACCGCTGTGGATATTTATGAGTTTATTGGTTTAATTAATGTATCTAGCATCACCTTATATTTTTATATTTTCTGTGCTTACCTGCTGCAGTCAGTCTGTCAGTCTTTAAAAGAAATGTCCTGCAGCTTGCAGGACATTTTTTTTGAAAACTGACAGGCTGCCTGTAGAGCTGCCCTAGGTGACAGGGGACATGATGATCTGTCTGGGTGGGCTATTCTGTACTAGGGGAAATGATCAGTCTGGGGGGAAAGAAGGTTTTTCTGTACTTTGGGGAGATGATCTTTCCTTTGTGGAGGGGGGTTATTTAGTGCTAAGTGGAGATGATGATCTATCTTGTGAGATGCAAGATGGTGCTGGGGAGACACAGGATGATGACACTGGGAAGACACAGAATGATGATGCTGGGGAGACACAAGATGTTGGCACTAGGGAGATGCAGGATGATGGCACTGGGAAGATGCAGGATGAAGACATTGGGGAGATGCTGGATGATGGCAGTAGGGAAACACAGAAGGAAGGTGCTGTACAGAAACAGGGAAATAGCACTGTAGAGAAGCAGGGGGACAGCACTGGAGAGGCACATGGGGCAGGATGGGCTGGAGACACACCAAGGTGATAGTGCTGGAGACTCTCAAATAGGATGATAGAACTACTGGTACTATTAGAAGAAAAGACTGGGGGCAGTAATCTTCAGTAAGGCAACAATTTTAAAGAAACCATATGCAAATGGTACCAAATGAGCAAATATATTCTATTAATATAAATTTGTTTGATAAGGGAAACTCACATTTTTTCCTGCCCCAAAGCTTCTGTTACTATGTATTATCTGTTTGCACCTCTGTTGCATGATGATGACATTGGGTTTATTGCTATGCAAAAGTCGGCTTCCAGACCATGTGAACTCCTGTATGAACAGTGAATACTGACTAAAGACGCTGCCTGTCCAAAGATGATCAATTTCTTCAGAGGTTCAACCCTTGTCACAAGGCCACGCTCACTTTTTCGGGCATACATAAGGCTAATTTAAACATTTTTCCCAGGGCCACTTTAAGTTCCCAATCTGCCCCTGTTTGTGTGTTTAGTTTTTGGGAAACTTTTTTATAGTAATATTATTAATGTGATTTCTATTTGTTCAACTTTATTAGAAAACGCATACATGTCCTAACTTTCATTTAAGCATGCACAATATACAGGGGCATTGTTACCATGTAGTTTATCCCCTCCTTCTCCCTCTACTTTGACACTGTGGGAGCAACACCATTTGTTCTTGATAGCATAGTTCCAGTACACACATATAGCTAGAACCTCTTCTGCTTATAGTTAGCATTGCCTGTGTATCTTTAGGGCACTGTAGCAATAAATAAAAGTAATTTGCTGATTATAGGACCACTTCTCCCATCAATAGCTGGATTTCATTTATAGATCTTTCCTGTAGCACTTTTTTAGAGTCTCCCACTAGAAAACTATTGCAGTGTAATTAAGGGACTTTGGGGGAAATGTATCAAAACTTGTATAGAGTAGATAAGTGGACATGTAGAGAAGTTGTCCATAGCAATAAATCAGGTTATATCTATCATTTTATAGAATGCACTTGATAAATGCTAGCTAGAAGCTGATTGGTTGCTATTCTATGTGTAATATTTCCAATTGTTCACTTGTTCACTTGTCCACTTTTGAGACAGTTTGATACATTTCCCCCTAAGAAATATTTAAATGGTAAATTGAGTCTGAGAGATCAGTGTTCTTGACTGGTCTCATTAACCTGGTCTGCAAGCCAAGAAGGAGTGAAATTAATTTTTAGGTCCAGACTTGGACCTTTTTTCTTCAATTTGTTTTTAAAATGTGATATTATATCTTCCCAGTTTGAGGCAGTGATGGTATGCAATATGATCACCATTATTCATTTAAAGTTCATCCATCTATACATTTAACCTTCTGCTATGCTGTTTAAGACAAATAATTACTGGGAGAAGCACACTGTGGGCTTCCCACTCATCATTTTAAGCATTACAGCCTGGCTTTGGCTGATGCTGCCTATTAAAAAGTATGTACGTAGTCTGGCTTCCACTATAGTATTTACTTGATCAAATATTTAAATATTTGTTTAACCCCTTGGCTGCTGAGGGCTTTCTCACCCTTATTAGGCTGTAATCTTTTAATATTTGCACTCATCACATTCTAACAATAACAATGATTTTTTTATGCTGTACCCACACACATTAATTTTTTCAAGACCCTTTGTATTTTCAGAAAATGCAAGTTTTACTCATTCTAACACTTATTTTTTTTATGTGGGTTGTAATAAATAATAACTGATGAACACCAGACAATAGCTGCTAAGGGGTCACATAATTTGAAAGAGTGGACTCCCTTCTTTCATATGTGGGTGGCCTAACATTTGCAGATGTAATTATGGGTGTGATAGGGGATGTGGTGCCCTCCCTCTCATATATGGAACATTTCTGTGTTCCGTAGACCAGGGTAATATCATTTGGTGATCACAGGTGATCACCAGACAATAGCTACTAGTGGGCTACATTCTTTGAAAAGGGTGTACTCCATGCTTTCAAATATTGGTGTCCACTCAATTGCAGCTGCTATTATGTTGGTTGATAGAGCATGAAGTGCACACCCCTTCATATACAGAAAACCTACATTGACCGGTGATTGCCAGGCAATACTTTCTAAAAGACCCAAACAGTTGAAAGAGGGGAAAACTTGTTTCTAAAATGGGTGCCACTCAGTTATTTGTAGCAAAGTTGAGAAAGATCTTCCTCCATACCTGGACTACATTATTTTTCTGTTGAGTGGGGGTTCATGTCTAGTGATCAGTGTGATCACCAGACATTAGCTTTTATTTAGGGGCTTCATTCTTTCAAACAAGGGTACTCACTCCATCTTTCTAGGTGATGAGTTTGGGGAGTTAGGGGATGTAAAGTCACTTCCTCCGCACTTTTCATGCATTTTTTTCTTCAAAATTGATGTTATCACTTCTGGAGGTCTTTAGAACCAGTGGGGGCAAGTTAGTTAATTTTTATTTTATTTTGCCCCTTGCTGTGGAGGACATCATAATGTAGACATTGATGAAATATCGACATTTTATAATGTTGACATAATGTCTCTGATGGCCAAGTTGTGACTTATTTGCTTTGACAGGGACAGTGGCTCCAGCATGGTCCCATGTTCCAGTGGTCATGTGACTGTCACTTTTTGGTCAGATCTGTGATCATCCAGAGTTCAGATAAGTGTTGTTCCCCTATCCCTAACCCTTACCTCTTACTTTCCCTCTGGATCCTATTTTACGTGGTGACATTTTGCAAATGTCAAAACTTTGCCTGTCAACATTTTAACAATGTTGACATCATAACTGTCTACCCTATGGTGTTGACATTATGAATGTTTACATTGTAAATATTGACCTAATCACTACATCCCAGTGGGAAGTATATATATATATTTTTTATATCTTTCCCAATTTTGCTACAAATAACTGAGTGGCACCCATTTTAAAAACAAGTTTTCCCCTCTTACATTTTATTAGGTATTCAGATTGTACAATAGACAGAAAAAAACCTAGTTCAGAAAACCAATCAATAACATAGTGGTATCCATAGAGGAGGGTCACAAAACAAGAAATTACATACATATATATCATGTACAATTAAGAAGCGAAAAACTCGTTTAGAATAAAAAATAATAGCATCTATGAGATAAAGGAAGTATCCATGAGCATCTTACTGAACAAATAGGAAGATAGAAATAATAAGAGTTATCTTTCAATTGTAATAGATAAAAACCGACAAAATGGATAAGTCAATAATACAAAATTCCTAGTCTGGAAGGCTTTTTCTAGCCCACTGTATTCAGAGAGCTCAATAAAGCTAAGAAAAACAAGTCATTAGGGGTAAGAAAAGCACAAAATCAAAATAATTCATATAAGACACGAATAAAATGAGACAAAATAAGACATGAGAAGACAAAATAGGATACATTAGGAAGATACAGGAGGACAGTCAAAAGTTTAGAGATGGGCGGATAAAGCATAAGTATATATTTATTTAAGCCATCTCCACTCTTCTCTTTTTACAAATACTCCCATTGTTACATGTGCCACAAGCACAACTGCTTCAGTACAACGAGGTCCTTAATTTTCACCTAAAGTAAAGGCCTCCTTCCCCTCTATCCATCTGTTGCATGCCATTCACAACTGGCTGGTGAATTCCATGTGCTACTTCCCACCACCCTTATCCAGCATCTGGAACTTTGATCTGTAGGTCTCTGGAACAATTTCATATTAAGTAAAGAGTGCGCTGACATTCTCATGATTGTCAAATTTTATGGTGCTCAGAATATCCTGTAAGATTCAGATCCAGATATCAAGGCCACTCTGCCTTCTCTATATTGTGCATGGCCACCCTAAACTCAAATAATTGCAGGTGTGTGTTAAACCATCATTAAAAGCAAGGGTGGTGGGTAAGGACAAACATAATGTTTGTCCTAAGCTTAATGCGGTTTAGGCTAAATACACTTTTTCTCTTAAAGTAATCTCAAGAACATTTGTGGCTTAGTAGTAGTGTAAATAGTTAGTGATGGTGCTAAAAGTATGCATATTTCTTTTTATTATTGTGTGTTGTCTGCTTGTGTGGAAAAGGTATATGTTTTAATAAGGCAACATAACAGTATTTACATATTTGAAAATATATATAACTATGTCATAGAAATTAGTTGTATAATACAAGATGCAGTATTAATTGCTCATATACAATACAGTAAGATAAACAGAGGCATGTGATTTCAACTATTGTACAATTTGTTTTGATAAGGAATGTTTTATTTTTATACTTTTACATTTTACAGTGTGTCTTTGCATATAGAATCAAGTTGTATTTTATATATAATTGTCCTACATAATATTGTGCAATTTAACTTTCTGTAAAAACATCCTATAAATTTAAATAAAAGTATGTTAACAGTACAGTACATTAAACAAAAGTAAGTATCTAAAATGAAAAAATATTATGTACAGTATGCACTTCTTGGACAACCTGTCAATTACAGCACATTTACTAATTAATATATCAGCATTTGCACAAGTATGTTTGCTTTATTTAAAATCAGAACTTTATAAGGTGTTTGATTCAGTAGGGCTGCTGCTTGTCTCTTGCCATGCAGATTAATATAAATCATTTAAATGATGCATACAAGAAGCAAAACAAAAAAATATGATGATCTAGAGCAAGATAAAAAATAGTTTTATTGGGAATTTTCTTTTGTGCAAGCAAAGTGAATTGCAGAAAATGACTATGTTTTATCATGTTGAACTGCTAGGCACAGGTGACACCCTGATCAGGTGTGCATGTATAATAACTTCCAAAAATAATCACTGTTTTGAATAATTTCACCCAAATCTTGCAGAATCAACATATTCTTTATAAGTATCTCATAAATCTTTACCATGGTTGTGAATCCAAATTTGGAGCTAGGAGCTTAACGGCTTGAACAATTTATTCATCTGAATGCATTATTGGTTGTAGAATTTATACAAAGCAAAACAGATTGTAAGCATCCATTAACCTTTTCCCAGAGGGGAAATCTTTAGTTTCTCTTGGGACCTTCTCTCATACAGCAGAATATTTAGGATGATGTCACATACCCATAATGCATTGTGCACTCTGTTATCTTGTTTATGCTCTCCTCTTGTCACCAGCTATCATTAACCATTATGCAATATGGTTAACAAAATATGCAAAAAAAATGTCAATGCAATGAATACATCTCACATATTATATAGCAATACTTGTCACAAAGCATGCTTGTCAACTAAAATCAATGACTAAATTATGTATAACTTTAGGAGTAAAGTACCATAATATAGCAGACTAATTTTAATACTTGCTTTGTTGAAAGTTCATATCAAACTTGGCCAATGTCATCAAGGCACACACCAAATTACTAGATTTGGTGATATATTTGGAGAATTACACCAGAGTGGAAAAAACTTCTAAAGTTATTGGTTCAATTCTAAAGCTTGAACAGACTACTTTGTAATTGTAATGTTCTTTATTAAAGTAAAATTGCAAGATGTAAATAAAGAAATTATTTTAATTGGTAAATAGAAGTCTCAACATTTTAACAAATTAGTGGTTGGGTTTGAAATACTGACGGCTGAATTCCGGATAGTGGCATCCCGATGGATGAAGATTCCGACAGGGGTGGTAAGTATGTTATCTCTACCCCTTGTCCCCCTAACCCTCCCTAAGCGGTGCCTTATCCTAACTCCCCCCCTAGTGCCTAATCCTAACCTCCCCCAGTAGTGCCTAACCCTAACCCCCTCTTCCCGCACACTAAACCTAATCCTCCCAGGAGGGTGCCTAACCCTAACCCCCACCCCCCCCTGGTGGTGCCTAACCCTAACCCTCCTTCCCCATAGCCAAACCCTAACCCTCCATGAGAGGGTGCCTAACCCTAATGTCCCCCTGAGGGTTCCTAAACTTAACCCTCCCCCTGATGCTAAGACCTAACAAGTCCCGCTTACCCCCAGCTGTTGGGATTTTGGCATAGGGATAAAAATAGGTGTCAGGATTTCGATACATATCTTTTGTCCCGGGTTAGGATTCTGATTACCGGCATTCCATCCACTGGTAATAAAACTACATCCTACAAATTAGACACCACTCTGCTTTCATAGTACTGATATACTAATCAGGACAGTAATTCTGGGTCACTCTGGTGCACTGTCACTCAAGATCAAATACATAGTCATCCCCTGCCCTCTCTCAAAGGCCTTTTATTGTTGTGGGTATTGATATATTAATATAATAAGCCTTTTTGTCTTGAGGGTTTTTTGGTCCCTCCTGGATGTATATAGGACCAGGGTATTGCAAGATAGCACCAATTGAAGGAGTGGTACAGCAAAACTCAGGCTCTAGAGTTAAATGTGAAGTATAAAAAGTGACATTGCTGAAAAGGATTTTAACTGGGTGGATTGCAGATTCATAGAGGGTATACTGGAGCATATGGGCAGCCTTCCATGTGCTCTAGAACACCCTGGCTTGTTGGAAGAAGCTTAATTTTTGGACCTCAATATCATTAATGGCCTTCCCCTCATTTTTTCCTGTCCATTGATAAGCCCCCCAATTCTTTGACATCAAGGTGTTCAACAGTTGGTTGGAGTCTGGTGTGTTCCAAGTTGGACAGTTTGTTGATTCTAGGAGGCTGCATCCCCTTTGGTGATATTAGCACACTATGTGGTCTTCTTTCAGTGGCATTACTTCTTTTGAACAACTATTTATAAATTCTGTTACACCATCCCCCAACTATACAAACTTTTATTGATTGATTCCCCAAATGGGTTCCCTTAATTCACCACTACTTGGGAGTGGGACATTGGTCAGGAAGGAAGTGTAAATAGAAAAAAATATTTTAACTGGCCAATGCATCTCACTTAGTTATAGGGTTGTTGAAACCCATTACAAGCTTTTGTCCTGCTGATACAGTTGCCATGATACTGTGCCTTGTGCAAAATGCATGCTATCTTATCCAACAGTCTCTGGTGTGGTCTGACCATCACATGTTCTCTGTTTTATATCTGGTGAGATTTATCCAAGACCACGTTTTTCTGCAGTTTTTATATTATTGGCTGAGATTTTTAGCAATGATTTCATATCTTACCATGAATTTGGCTGTTTCACTTATATTCTATACCTCTCAAAATAGAAACAAAACATCAGAACAATGCTTCTAAAGCAGTTATTCCAGTTTGCTGGTGCTCTTTTTCTCCCCCAAACCATTATTTCAGCTCACTGGCGGTCCTTCTCACTCCCAACTTAATTTCAAGGGATCAGTCTCCTATAGCCAGATCCGGATTAAAGGCAGGGCAACAGGGGCAGTCATCCCGGGGCCCCCACATTTATGGGGCCCCTACATGCTGTCCCCGGCCACATCCCCTATGAACACTTTCTCTTTTCTTTTAACAGAGCTACCAGCTGCAGCCCATGATTAAGCCCCGCCCGGTATTTGGCTCCACCCCCTTTTTAAAGACCCACAAATCACACTGGTCCTCCAACACTACTGTACTGTGTATATATTTATATATATATATAAATATACACACACATATATATATATATATATATATAAATATATATAGCAGTCCTGCTAGGCTGCTATAGCAGGGTGCCGCGCCCTGCCCTATTTCTAAAAGGCAAAGAGCACACTACCCTCCAGCACAGCACCCCACTGAAACAGTCTGCAGGAGCCGTCCCCACCCGCAGGTTGCAGTGTCCCGCAGGTGGGGAAAACTGCTGGTGAATGGATGCCAAGCACCAGCATTCACACTGGCAGCAGCACTTGGGGGCAGCCCAGAATGCCCCCAAGGGTGATGAAAAGGGGACGCGTCTTAAAGACACATCCCATTTTCATTGACCATGCCTCCTTTTCAGGCATGTGTGCCTAGGTGTGCCCTTTCTCTAGGGTGTTGGAATAGAGTGAACATATATATATATATATATATATATATTCGACTTTTATTGTTTGTTGACCAGGGGCCCCCACAGACCTTAATCCGGCCCTGCCTATAGATCTCACCTGGCCAGGTTCTTCTCTTCAATAACCATTTCTCCAGGATTATATTTCTCTTCCTCTGTCCTCTTGCTCTCCCATGTTGTCTCAGTCACACATTTCTGTCTCACTCTACCTTGCTTCACAATCCATTTTTGTGTTCATCCATATGATTTTGTTCTCTCTGGCTCTACTGAGGCCTGTCCAACATAGTATATCATATGTTTGCCTTTTATTGCACTTATAGGTGCCTTACTTAATAGCTTACCTTTCCATCCTTCCCCCATGTATCATATCATTCAGCCTATACCAATCACCCAATTATTGCAGTTAGTCACAATCCTGTTATCTGAGATGACCCCTCCTTTATTTATGTCTAGTTTGCTGTTTTGTTAAAATAATAATGCATATGTGTGTGCTTTCATCACTTTGTTGCTCTGTCCTTATCTGTAACTTGTTATTTGTACTAACAAAAGTTACATTTCATGGTCCTTGACATTCCTCATTGTGTTTGGGGTGGGTTATATGCACACTAGAGTATAAGTATAAGCAAGTAAAAAAAGCCAAGTAATTAAAAATATTCTGCCAGTTAATAAAATTTTTTATTACATTTAATATTACTTTTCAAATAGTGTTCTCTACAAATTCATTGATCTTCAATCTACATCATGTGTAATCCAAGTGTAAAAAGAACTAACTCCTTTGAGCTTTTCTTTGTTCACACAGTTATAAAGATTAATAAAACATTTATGAGAAAAATGATACAGGGATTATTTTTAAGTTTTAAAAAACGTATTTTTAAGGGACATATTGACAGCCCCTTAAAAGAAATGTATCAAAGGTTATTTTTAGCATGCTACCATAATAAGTTTTTGGACTGTCATTTTAGTGAACAGACAAAACCTTAGAGAGACATCTGTTCCACTATCCAATCACATCATTTCCTTGGATGACCACCAAAAAACAACCATGTGGTGAAATACTGTAGCATCCACAATTATATGCCACATAAAAAAATGTAGTATATGTGGTTTGGGTAACTATGTACTTTTAGAAAATGTAGCTAAAGATGATCAATTAAAGACCCAAGAATTCCATGGAAGACTTTCCATTGGACCATTACAGGTATACAGTTAAATCTCTGGCATCTCATAAAATTGTCCAATAAGATAACGCTGTCTTATTTTTAGAGATGAGTGGGTCCGGGTTCTTGAGAAGCGGACCCACCCAAACTTCACGATCTGGGCCAGGATACGAGTCCGGCTTGAGTTTTCCTGCCTGACTGGAATCTCAAAACAAGGCAGGGTTTTGGATACAATAAGGGTACCCGGTCATCGGCACCATTTCACTCCGGCTGTGGAGAGTGTAGTGAGCAAAGGAGTCCTGTGTCCATCCAGGGTCTGCTCTGTCCATCCATGGCAGGAACTGCTTTGTCCATCCAGGGACTGTTGTGTTTATCCAGGGGAGGGTCTGCTGTGTTTATCCAGGGGCTACTGTGTCCATCCAGTAGTTGCTGTGTCCATCCAGGTGCAGGGGCTGCTGTGTCCATCCAGGGATGCTATGTTCATTTAAGGGTGCCCAGTGTAAGAAACATAAAAGCCATAATTATAATTTTTTAAAAAATTATAATTTAAAACATTTTTGTGCTGTACCCCAGTGTACTATATTATTATTATTTTTTACTGTGATGCTGCTGGTCAGACCACAGTGTAATATTCATACATGTATTGTTACACTATAAGTCTTAGTGCAGTGTAATATTCATACACATATTGTAACATTATAAGTGGAACTGCAGTGTAATATATACATATTGTGACACTGTATGTGGAAATGCAGTCTAATATTCAACACGTATTGTGATTTGTGACACTATAAGTGGAAATGCAGTGTAATATACATAAGAATTCAAAGTCACCAGCGCTAAATGAACATAAAAAATATATAAAATATACGAAATGATGATAAAGTGGATGGTAGGTGTAAAATCACATATTTAATATAACATTATAAATATAAAATCACCACAGGTGAACCAATGAATAGAATGGCAATGTCTTATATACTAAGACCTATAGCTCATGGAGTGAAAAATCCTGATTAATAAATCCGTATTAGTGGACTGGAGCTTCCCTTTAAGGCAATATGAGTTTACTGGATCCAAGTATGATGAATGTCACACTATTCCTGGGCAGCGTAATTTGCATGGATAGGGTTAATGTGTACTACACCTTCTCACAGATGATATGTCCCTTAGCAGCGTTATAGTTGCATATGAATGTCCGGATAGTTGTGAAGATGTCCGGATCTCTGCTGTTTCTGCCAATTCCAAGGAAAAAGTTCTTTGTCCACACAATAGAAATCTAGAAATCAACAAACTTCCAGAGCTTGGTCAGTATAAACAGATGGCACTCAACGCGTTTCGCTGGATAAATTATTGCCCAGCTTCCTCAGGAGCATATGATTGAGTGAGCCTCCATGGCTTGTATATATACCTGATCAAATCTAATAGATCGTTAACACCTGTGTATAATTACATTGAATATATAGAAGCAAAGAAAAACCATCCACTTTATAAAATAGAAACTTTTAATTAGTTCAAGGCAATCCTATTACACCTCACACAATGATTAAATAATGAACATCAAAAGAAAATATTATAAAAAACCACAAACTTCCAGTCATATATTAATATTGGGGCTGTCACAGGTCCCGTTCACGTGATTAATTCTAATCACATGACCCGGAGCTCCATATGATCCTTCACATATTATTCCATCATGTTTCTATGGACTAAACAAGGTTTTTAACAGGAGATCTTCTACAAAATTATTATATATAATATATAATTCATACTGCTCGTTTTTCTCATTTGTCTATCGTCATCTTGAGATGATGTATCTCAACAACAACTGCGGACCAATTAGCAGCATTAGTTCATATATTTCAATGAACACAGGATATAGAAGAGCTCTGGGATAGGATATTCTAATCACGCTTTTCATTGGCTTTTATACAATGTGACATAGTCGGTAGATGAATGTGAGCATCGGGTAGTTCCGGGTCACGTGATCGGAGAGAATCACGTGAACGGGACATCTGACAGATGGATACATCATCTCAAGATGACGATAGATAAATGAGAAAAATGAGCGGTATGAATTATATATTATATATAATAATTTTGTAGAAGATCTCCTGTTAAAAACCTTGTTTAGTCCATAGAAACATGACGGAATAATATGTGAAGGATCATATGGAGCTCTGGGTCACGTGATTAGAATTAATCATGAGAACGGGACCTGTGACAGCCCCAATATCAATATATGACTGGAGGTTTGTCGTTTTTTATAATATTTTCTTTTGATGTTCATTATTTAATCATTGTGTGAGGTATAATAGGATTGCCTTGAACTAATTAAAAGTTTCTATATTATAAAGTGGATGGTTTTTCTTTGCTTCTATATATTCAATGTAATTATACACAGGTATAAACGATCTATTAGATTTGATCAGGTATATATACAAGCCATGGAGGCTCACTCAATCATATGCTCCTGAGGAAGCTGGGCGATAATATAACCAGCGAAACACGTTGAGCGCCATCTGTTTATACTGACCAAGCTCTGGAAGTTTGTTGATTTCTATTGTGTGGACAAAGAACTTTTTCCTTGGAATTGGCAGGAACAGCAGAGATCCGGACATCTTCACAAAGAACCCATTCATATGCAACTATAATGCTGCTAAGGGACTTATCATCTGTGAGAAGGTGTAGTACACATTAACCCTATCCGTGCAAATTACACTGCCCAGGGATTGTGTGACATTCATCATACTTGGATCCGGTAAACTCATATTGCCTTAAAGGGAAGCTCCAGTCTACTAATATGGATTTATTAATCAGGATTTTTCACTCCATGAGCTATAGGTCTTAGTATATAAGACATTGCCATTCTATTCATTCGTTCACCTGTAGTGATTTTATATTTATAATGTTATATTAAATATGTGATTTTACACCTACAATCCACTTTATCATCATTTCGTATATTTTATATATTTTTTATGTTCATTTAGTGCTGGTGACTTTGCATTTTTATTGTTGATAATATAAGAGATTCACACCCTCTATACCAGCTGCTCCTTGTCAGTGCTTGTGGGTTCTTGTTGTTTCTAATATACATAAGAAAATATTGTGGCACTGTAAGTGGAAATGCAGAGTAATATTCCTAAAAAAATATTGTGACACTGTAAGTTGAAACGCATTGTAATATTCCTAAAAAAATATTATGACACTGTAGGTAATTGATACCACAGAGTAAATTGGTGCAAATTGACATGTGTGCTGTACCCCACTTCATTCTTGTTTGTTGATATGGAGAACGATCAGTTGAGAGGAGAGCAGGAACCACAAACTAGTACTGGAGCTGCTGCCAGTGCCACCAGTCATGACAATAATAGTCTGTCTATGTTATCTACTGAAGCTGATGCCCAAGGGCATACAGGGCTTAAGTCAGGGCATCTGAAATCAAAGAAGCAAGCTTTTACAGTGGTAAAGGGAAAGTTAGCTGCAGAAAGACATAAATTGGTATTATGATTTTCACCACACGAAGTGGCAAGGAAAAGCTAAGGCTTTGGCCTTGGCTTTATTTATGACTTGAGCTCCTGCCTCTTATGATGATGTAGGCACAAGTGAACATGCTAACATAGAAATCGAGGATGCTACTGTGGAAGTGCACCAGAATGAGCAGGATATTTGTATAACTGACACTAATAAGGATGTCGATGATGAGGATGTTGTTTGTGTAACCCAGTGGAAGAAACAGTTGTTGCCCATGATAAAGAAAAGCCCATTGTCATGCCTTGGCACAAGAAAAAAAAATAACTTTTTATGTGTGGAATTATTTCTACCCAAATCCCAATTTTCAAACCTTCTGTACTCTTTGTAAAGCCAGAGTAAGTAGAGGTAGGGACCTTAACCATATAGGAACCTCCTCCCTGTTACATCCTCTGCAGTGCATACATCAAAAAAGTTTTTGCAAAATTCTGAAACTTTGGCTAAAAAGTAACAACAAGCAGTCCAGCATCAGCTAGCTCCCTTTTCTCTGCTAGATCCAACCAACTGCCATCTTCAATGGGCAGTTGACATTGCTGGCAATGATCTCTACATGCACAAATTGGTTTTATAGAGGCAAGATGTTGTCACCATCATCATCCAATTCTTCACCCTCATCAGTGTGTATATCATCTTCACAAAATATGAATTTGTCCCTTCTAGAATCCACCATTACTGGTGACTCTGTAATGTTTGGATGTAATTGGCATAGAATTTGTAGTTCATATTGATGGACTTAATCTTTTCCTTATCTTAAGGAAATAGCCCGCTACGCTGATTATTGACAAGGTTCCCGGCTATGCTGAAAACTCTTTCTGAATACATACTGGAGGGTGGGCAGCTAAAATGAAGCAAAGCCAGTTTGTGCAAGGGCCTCTAAATTGCCTTTTTTTTCCTGCCAGTAGTCAAGCATACTGTTTAACATGCCTATTTGGACACTATAATTAAACAATTTAAAATAGTCCTCAACCATTCTTTGAATGGTGACCAAATTAGATGGAGTCTCAGTAGGGGTCTCATTAATTGTAGGCAATTCTTTTAGACCAAGCCAGATATCAAAACTTGGTTATGTTGAATCATCTGCATCTTCAGTGGGTCGTTTGGGAAAGTTTAGTTTTTTCTCAGCAGATGCACTTGCTGGAGAAACTGAAGGGGAAGCCATCCCTGTATCATGTGCCACTTAAGCTGACAATTTGCTTACCAACAGCTCTTTGCATCTCTTCAGATCTGTGTTCATTAGGAAGAAAGATACAAAGTATGACTAAAACCTAAAATCCAGCATGGTCACCAAAATGTATTGATCCAATTGTAAGCACCTGACAACCCTTGGATCCTGGTGAAGTGAATAAAGGACTTGATCTACAAGTCTGACATACTTAGCGGAATTGCTACATTTCATCTCCTCCTTCAGTTTCTCAATCTGATTTTCCAACAGTCTAATTAGGGGAATTACCTACTCAAGCTAGCAGTGTCTCAACTCACTTAACAGGTGACTACTTTGAAGGGTTTCAGCACAACATGGAAAGTATTATCCACTGAGCTTAAGTAAGGTACATTCCGCATCCTTTTCCATTGTCATTTTTCACTGTGTAGCTTTGGATGGCTTTTTGCTGTTCCTCCATCTGCTGAAGCATATTAAGGGTGGAGTTCCACCTTGTAACTATATCTTTCTTCAGCTGGTGGCAGGGCAAAATCAACATTTCTTGCAGGTGCTGCAAACTTCTACATGTACCTGCTGAATGGCGAAAATGTCCAGAAATGTTTCGGCCAAAGAGAGCATCTCCTGAATAGCCCTGTAATTTTTTTTACAAAATTGCACCACCAAGATGATTACATGAGCAAAACATGGTATGTGTTGGAATTCACCCAGCTGTAATGCTCTCCACAATATTAGTGGCATTGACAGAAATCACAAATCCCGAGGAGAGTCCAATCGGGGTAAGCCATTTTTCAAAGACTTACCTTAGTTTTTCTAAGAGGTTGTCAGTGGTATGCCTCTTAGTGAAACCGGTGATACATAGAGTTGCCTGCCTCTATATGAGCTGTTGTTTCTTATATGCTGCTGCTGTTGGTAGCACTGAAGGCAATACACCCACCCAATGGGCTGATACAGTCATGTAACCTTGCGTTTGCTCTGTTCCACTTGTCCACATATCTGTGGTTAAGTGGACAGTGGGTACAATGGTATTTTGGAGGACACTAATTAAGTTGTTTTTATGTCCTTCTACAGGCTGGAAATTGCTTTTCTAGTGAAGTGGAATCTAGTTGGGATTTGGTAGCGGGGACACATGACATCAATTAACTGTCTAAAACCCACTGCATTATTGGTGGTCATTGGATGCACATCTAATACCAGCATAGATGTTATGGATCACTGACGCTATAACATCTATCCTGGTATTAGATGTGATACTGCTGTCATACTTGCTCATCCTTGCAAAGGATTGTTTAACAGTCAATTGTTTTTTTTAAAGTACTACTAGTAGTCTTCCTGGTCCCATTCTGGGATGAATATCCACTCCCAGCATCAGCAACAGCAGGTGTAGCGCTCATGGATTCTTCTAGGGCAAGGGCTGATGTGAATGATTTAAATATATTTTGTATTTTTTGTAAATGCCTCCCCTACTCCGTCATAAATTTGCTTCGGAATAAAAAAATGAAATTAAATTTACCGCACAAACTTTCCCTGCCTTCAACTACATACATACTCCGACTCTCTCAGACCTCTTGAATAATAAAAACATTTATTTCCTGTTTTGCCATGTTGGAAGTTGAACTGCCACAGCTGCTGCAATCTTTGACATGCGGTTGTTTAATGCTGAAAATGTCCATAAATCTTTATGGCCACAGACAGCATCTCCTGCATGCCCTTTTAATTTAAAAAAATATTCTGAACCACCAAGTTGATTTTGCTGGCAAAATATGGGACATATTCCACTCCTGCCTCATAAATTTGCTTCGAAATCATAAAATTAAATTTATTACCAATCAACCCTTCCTGTCCCTACATTAAACTATATACATACTAAATCTACATCAGGCCTCTTGATAAATTAATTAATTTATTTATTTATTACCAGTTATTTATATAGCGCACACATATTCCACAGTGCTTTACAGAGCATATTTGGCCACTATTTGGTCCCTGCCACAGTGGAGCTTACAATCTATATTCCCTACTACATGTAAATGTGGAGTGTGGGAGGAAACCAGAGCACCTGGAGAAAACCCACGCAAGCACAGGTAGAATATACAAACTCCGCACAGTTAGGGCCATTGTGGGAATCGAACCAACGACCTCAGTGCTGTGAGGCACTAATGCCGTCTGTGCTGCCCTATTAATGAAAACATAGGTTTCTTTATGTGCCATGTTGGTTGTTGAACTGCCACATGCTTATGCCACCTACTGCTGCCGTTTAGCTTAGTCAGCAAGCTAGCTTGGTGCAACGTTTGGGCCTAAATTGGATGAAAACAATATTGTGAGCTGTGAAGTGGTCAAAATTGACTGGAAATGAGTTGAAATTAATGTTATTGAGGTTATTAATACTGTAGTAATAAAAAAGCCCAAATTATCTGATTTTAGCAGTTTTACAAATTTAAAAAAAAAAATACAGATCTAAAACCAAAACACGCAAGGGTGGTTTTGGCAAAACCAAATCCAGATCCAAAACACAAAGGAGATACAGATCCAAAACCAAAACACAGGGGTCGGCACACATCCCTACTTATTTTACAAAAGAATAAGAAAAAGCTATTCCCTTACTCAGAGAAAGTTATCACATATGAAGTAAAATGCATTTGTATATGAGAATGGTAGCAAAATGCAAGTTGTATTATGATGGTTAATGAATAGCATGATCTTGACCAACCTGTTTGCTCCTGCTTAGGCATCAATATGGAGTTAAATTGAGTAAGGGTTACAATAACCATTCGATAAAATTACTTAAAATGTTTGCCAAAATCCACTGTCTCTGTGTCTTTATTCATTACAAGTAAAAATACCCAACATATACATATGCCAGGTCACCTCTGTCTGCCCCCTTCCTGCTCTGACCTGCCCCCCCCACTCTGTCCAACCAAACCCCCTGCTTTGACTGGTGCTCTTGCTGTCCTCTCCCCCCTGCACCATCCGGAATAGCCCATGAGCAATGTTTGCTTTGTGGACTGTTATATGTTGCTTAGTATCTTGGCATAATGAGATGGGCAGTACTAATGTTGATCTTTGTGTTTTCTGCTTTTTGATGGTTTTGTTAATAAAACAAAATAAAAACATTTCAAGAATACTAGATATTAGTACTATCTGTTTTTTATAAAGCACTGACAGACTTCAAAGCAATATACACTAATGGGATCATGGCATGAAGGGGCTGATTTAAAGTCGTAAGCAACATGGCTATAGTTGCAGGCAGCTTCAGAAACATTTTTACTTTCTGTTTATGCTTGTGCAAGCAGTACCCCATGCCATCCATGGACTTTTTCACCAGCTGCCACAACCGTCATCATTAGTATCTGCACTTTCTCCAGTCCTATGATAGGTGCAATAGATTTGTCAGAGACAAGCTTTCCTTCCTCACATGCACGACTTAGAATCATACTGAGATTTTTACATATGCCCAAGACACTAACATGATACTTCCACAAGTCAGGGTGGTTCCTTGCGATAGCCTCTGCCAAGTTCTCTTCCTGAAATGCCCTATTTCAAGGAAAGACAGATCTGATCAAGTTCCATCTGATTCAGACTAGGACAGATACCGTATATTTAAGAATTTGTAAATTCGCTTCTGCGTATGCACTGAATGAAAAAACTTTCCATTTGCATCATTGAAGAGAGAACCGTGCGACTCAGAATCAGCCTCAAAGTGCATACAATGACATGAAGCAGAAGGTAAAGATAGTTTTGCACACAATAGCTTACAATCTGAGGTTTGGTTAACACTTCATTTATAATATAGCAGAACACCAATAAAACAGTGAGATCTATGTTTTTGCTAAAATATATAGCAATCTTCAGATTTCCATACTCTAAACATATTTAAATTTATATTTTTTGGGAAAAAAACAGAAAAAGGAAAATAAACTTACAAGAACAATGAGAATAGCAAACATCAAAGTATATATGTGGATATGAAACATTTTGCACTCAGTATATCCTAAAACTTTATATATTGTAGAAAAAGGGAGGAGAGCAAATATAGATAAGAGGAATGAAGAAGAGAGAGAGAGAGGAAGAGGAAGGAGTGGTTAGGATAGATGATGAGGGGAAGTTATGGATTTTGAATATCTGTAGAGTTCATGGACTAGTGAAGGGGAATCTGAGTGACCATCTGTAATTGTGGGACTATGGTTATACAGTATTTGCTAAAGTGCAGGTTTTTAGAAGTGGAGATGTTGCCCATAGCAACCAACCAATTAAATCCTACTTAACATTTAAGGGGAGAGAGAGCAGTGGATTTACATACATGGGATCTCACACATCTCCAGAGATCCAGTGTGGGGCATAAACTAGGTTGGGATACATGCAGGATCCTTTGGTGACAAAGAAGGTAGCATAAAGAGAAATATGCCATTTGAAGGGGAATGACTGTTTCAGGCTATCTCTATGGGCTTCGAGGGTAGAGATGTTGACAGCTACCGATTTATTATATATAATTTAGAGTTGGAGAGATCACCAAATCTTTTGAAAAGGTGATAAGTATATTTGTAATGACTAACAAGTCATCTGGAAAAATTGCAAGTGGTAGTGGTAGTCTGTGGAGCCATGGAGCAATATATTTGTAATATTCAAATTTGATCTAATAGCCCAAAAACAAAGCGCCCATACATAATACAAAAATCAGAGATGATAGCTGACACCCCTGATGGGTCCTGCTAGAGTTAGTGATGTATAATACAGAACACCATTGACCTTCAAATATGCAGAAGGAGTTTTATATAATTCTAGAATCCTATTGAGACATATTTCACCAAGGATCACAATAGAAGGATCCAAGCCTTATACATTTCCCCATAGGCTCACAATAGAAGTTTAATGTGAATGTCTTCAAATTCTCTGTCGCTAGTAGTGTGTTAATTGGCAAATTAATTGGCAGTTCATTGGCAAATTCCACCTGCTGCTAGTGGATATTTGAGAAAATATAAAAATGTCTCTGTAAGGAATGAAATGTGTTGATTGGACATTCTCTCATTATGCCAATTCCTGCCATTCACTGGGAACTACCTTCTGCTTTGCTCACATCCACAAGCAGTCAGAACTGCAAATCAAGATGCCCTGTTCCTAGATGAACAAAGCACAGTGCACACTGTCCAGCCGTAGCATTACCACAATCAAGGGAAGCTCCCACAGCCTACTTAAGGAACCATACAGAGGACAAAAACATATTGGAAGACCATTATCCCCCTACTATCAGATCCATCAGGTACCCCATTACTAACATTGCTGCATATGCGGGGCTAACTCTTCTAATAAACAGGCATGAACTCATGCTACTCCCATGAGATCATGTACTAGTGAGCATCATACCTCCTATTGTACACTATTGTGAAGAATGATACTCCAGGTATCTACTAATTGGAAATTGTAGAGAATCCTTCTTATTTTCTTGGCTTCTTTAAGGGATGAGCCAGGTGCTCCTAAGGAAAAGTCTATCTGGGTTTCTAAGGTCCAGTTAAGATCCCCTCCCAGTACTATGGTGCCCTCCAACTGGCTCTTCACCTGCTCTTTGAGTTTGGTCATAAAAAAGGAACTGGTCCAGATTAGGTGCATAAAAGACAAAGGAAAATATCTGCCTAGCAATGGAGGATTTAACTTTTAGACTCTGATCATCATATAAAAGACAGTCAGAGACTTCGGAAATGTGTAGATGTTTAGAGAAACGGATAGCCAACTAATAAAGAAAGACCAAATGTAGTGTTTATTTTACAAAGATGGCACAGCAATCTGCTTAAAGTGCATCTGCTGAATCAAAGCTACATCAACCCTATCCACATGTAATATGTGTAATGAATTAGAACATTTAAACCCTTAACATTCTTGCCAGGGTGAAGGAGAACATAAATGTTCAATTGGGCCCAATGTGTGGCAGCAACAGTTGTGCATATATTCCTGGGATCCAGTCTAGGGTCTAAGTATAGGGAGGCAGGAGGGAAGAAAAAAAGTAAGGAATAGAAAGGGGGCAGATGAGAAACAGTTGGGGGAGAAAATATAAGAACATTCATAAAAACACATACATTTTAACAAACAGGATGGGGACCTTGGGTCCATATGTTTCTGCCCTAGCATTTAACCATACTATGTGTCTATTAATCAGGATTGGTATCCTTATATCAAATTCTTTACCTGCTTATAGTTTGACTCCACTTTACAAATAATGCAATTACATTAATATTAATATTAACATTAATATTGATATTTTTGTTAAGAATGGAGCAAAATATTATATATCCGATCCATCTTTTTATAGGATAAAGTACTAAGGACCTAATTCAGAGTGATTTTTGGTAATATACGAATGTGTATGAGTGGCACTTTGCATGTGTCAAGTTTCATTACTGATGTCGCTAGCAGTGGGGATTAATATGCAAAGTGATTGATGGGTAGGTACCATGTTTGGGTGGCAATGGGGAGGTGGCTTCTCAAACACAGGTGTGTTGTGACCACTTTCTGGGCATGTCTCTGTCTACTCCTGTATTCCTATATGCAGTAAAAATGGCTTTGGCATCATAGTTCTCAAGCCAATTCAGCGGGTATGTAGTCGGGACGCCGACGGTCTAAATGCCAACCGTCGGCATCCTGACTGCCAAATCCCAGCAAGGATCTAATGACAGACGTCGAAATCCCAACGCCTGTCATTTTACCTATGCCAGTTGCTGCGTACGTAATTGCAGTCATGACATAATTTGGGTCCACCTCTGTATCAGGCCCAAAGCCAATAGTACTTTACCAATACAATTCATTATTCAGACTTTGTTAAGGGAATGGCTTAATATGAGTTAAAGCTTGTTTCATATAGTATAGGCATTTTCTTCCTACCAATCCTGCCAATCATAAGGTAGCATTTGACTGAATGGCAGTGACAAAAAAAGTAGCTATTGTTTTATTTTGAAAAGCATCAACTTACATTTAAAGTTGACAAAGAAAAAAACATGCACAATACATTTTATCATTGCAACTTCATATAAGAATGCATACATCATATCATTTATAAGGTATCATTGAATGACTATTTTTAAAATATTCTAAAAGATAATTACTAATAAAATCTTGCTAAAGCTAATAAAAATATAATATATAGATACTAACAAATGAATAATTAATTATCCTGAAGCAACACAATATCCTCAATTTAATAACATTAATGAGAATGTATCAAGGAAGTTAAAATATATTATAATAGTACTTTAAAACATTTATTAATTTGTAAGTAATTACAATATATATATATATATATATATATATATACATATATTCTTAGCTAGATTTCATTAGTAATTATCCATAACAAGATTTTAATAGTAATCGTGTGGCGTCTCTCCAACTAATTGTTCAGCTTATAAATCGTACTACATGATTATGTTTTATTTTATTATAAAGATTCATATACATATATACATATGCATTCATATAAAAAACTTATGTGGATATCCAATATTGAGGCAACTCAATAGACACATATAATGAAGACAATCACCAGTCTTTGCTTAAATACAAAAAGTTTTTTTTTCTTTTATTACTCATAATGTAGAGTCAATATTTTGGACCATTCCTGGCACCATATTTAAGACTTCCTTATTCCATTATCAGATCAAAGAGAAATAAACTTTCCACCTCCTTATTTAATCCATCTAATGACCCCCTAATTTCAATCAGCTTGGTTAAATAAATCAGTAGTAATGTTATATTAACCTAAAACAATCACATACTGTAGATCATTCAGACTATTTCAGTAAACATTAAAAGCATACAAACATTACATATGCAAGGATAAACAACATATAATTTCTAAGTTTTAAAATAATTAATGTATATAAGGGAGCCATCTGCACTCAACAGGAAGTTTTCTGTATTTCAGCATGGGCCACATGATACTTTCTACTCTCAAACAAAAAATCAATTATAGACACATCAACATCAAAATAATTACCCTGGCAAATATATATAGTGACACTTGAACAGAGCGATCAACCCACACCAACCACTAGACTTGAAAAGATAGGCTCCAGACATCCACAGAATACAGCACTGTCCCTGGTATCCATGGTAACCATATGGGTAAAACTGTGTGTGCATGCTTATTTTTAGGTTTTGTTTCAAAATTTTGCCTTGTATTGTTGTGGCTACTTTGAATCAACACTACAGTATATAATGCCTAATTGAGTGTGGCTCACAACCCTTGTTTGAATCTTCCCCTTTTTACCTGAGAGGTGAGTTCAATAAACTGCAATTTAATGGTGTGTCATATATTGTAGATTTGTGGTCCATAGATGACAGGCTGGAATCTTAAATGTTTTCAGTAAAATAAGAACAAAAATTCTCATGCTTTTATTTGTTAAATATACACAGGTTTGCAGTGCAAGTGATAGCACCAACAACAGCTGTCATTTTGTTTGTTATAGAAATATATAATACAAGATAATCTCCAGTTCTGGCTTTAGTCTATATAAATTAAACTTTGCATAAACACCTTAATTGTGGACAAATAGTTCCCTGTACCAGAAGTTTCTCTATCCAATGAACAACCTCCTTCTTAACTCATGTAACTGAAAAGGCTCAGGTCAGATAATTGAGCATTACCTTGGCTTGATGCAGCCGTGTAGCAGCCTTGAGGGCTGAAGGTGCCTGGTTGGATGAGGCCTGTGGGCCGGTAGCTTGAGATGCAGCCTTTGGGCCAGAAGCAGCCTTGAGAGCTGGAGGTGCCTGATTTGTGGAGGACTGTGAGCCAGTAAGATGAGATGCAGTCTTTGGGCCAGTAGGAGCCTGGGCTGGTTGTGGCCTGAGGGCCAATATAAAGAGGTGCGGCCTCTGGGCTGGTTGTGGCCTGATGGCCAGTAGGTTGAGGTGTGGCCTATTGGGCCAGTAGCAGCCTCTGGGCTTGTTGTGGCCTGAGGGCCAGTACTAACAATCACTGAAAGGAGTCACAGCCTATGGACTGTGAGGCAGCCTCCAGGCTGTGCAGCAGCATTAAGGGAAGGATGAACTTGGCAAGAAGATGCTGGGGTGTTCTGTGTGTCGCCGGGATTACACCAGCAATAGTACACTGGGTAGTGTACTCTGGATGCTGAAGTGTGATGACACCAGCAATTGTACACAAGATTGTTGACATCTGGATACTAAGGTGCACTTAGTGCCGCTGAAATTACACCAGCAATAGTACACAAGATTGCGTACTCAGGACTCTGAAGTGCACTTAGTGCCATTGGGATGACACCAGTGATATTACACAAGATTGCATACTCAGGACACTGTGGTGCACCCATGCCGCCTGGATGGCACAAACAGCAGGAGACAGGAATGGAGACTGAGCCACCCAGATGACACAAACGGCTGGTAATACTTATGGCAGACCGTACTGAATAGATGACACAAGCGGCTGGTACAATGGGGCTGACTAGACACAAGTAACTCGACTGAAAACAGGAGGCCACACTGGAACCGGATACACATGGAACGCTATCACCGGCTAACAATGGCATAGAGTGAAGGGCTGGCTGGAATTTAACAGAAACAGGGCCCAACCAGAGCAAGTCTCCCTAATGAAAGACCAGTGAGCACTTGGGCTGTGCACCGACAGGAGAACCTGATAGTGCACACAGCCAGGCAGTAATTAGTGCAGAGGCTTAGCAGCAACCAAGACTGAAACTGCAAACAATATGCTGCTAACCACAGATACAAACAGGAGGAAGGAGGAGACTTTAGCAAATGCTTGCCCGGCATTCACCCCGCACAGCATTGGCAGTGTGGCGGTTTGTGACAATTACATGAGCTCTGTACACATGAAAAGGATAATTGTCCACTACAATAGTTTAGGTGTGAAAGAAATGTATTTTATTCTAAACTACACAGTATATACAATATAAATATGTCTTAAAACTCAATTCATATAACAGCCAATTACTAATTTAATAAAACAAAATAAAATAAATCTAACGAGGTTGTTGGCACTAAAAGTTAGATAAATAATACAAATTTGGAATCTTGCAACATGATTCATGGCTCAATTACATCCTCAGGCAGTTGATTCTTCAGAGTGCATTGGTCTTCTGCTGCAGACTACCTTTTTCAAGGTTCAACATGCTCTTCTGCATAACACTGTTGCAATGATATGCATGATTATTTAAGTGGTTGTTGTCTTCCTGTCTACTTGAACCAATATGGCCATTTTTCTCTGACCCATCTCAAGGCATTTCACCCACAGAATTGCTGCTCAATGGATTTTTTTATTTTGAGTACCATTCTTTGTAAACTTTAGAGTCTGTTTTTTGCAAAAATTGAAGGAAATCAGCAGTTTCTGAGATACTGTGTTCAGACCATTCCATCTGGCATCAATAATTATTCCACAGTCAAAGTAATTTAGGTTATGTCTTCTTCATTCTGGTGTTTAGTATGAACAACTAAACCTCTTGACCATGTCTGCATGCTTTTTTGTATTTAGTTGCAGGTGGCAACAGATGGGTAATGAGGGTATTGAGGTTGAAAATTATTTAGTAAGCGAAGCAATTGAGGGTTTCATATGTGAAGGTGTTATTGGTATTTAACCTTCAGTTCTGATTATTATGAGTTATTGGGGATATAAATGACTAATTGAAGATATAAAATTCCCTGAGATCATTTGCTCAAGATATATATTTCAAAGCATTGTCTGGACTTTTCTATATGATTAGAGGCCAGCTCTCACATGTGTGCTTATTATAGCATTTTATTAACTTGATTTTGAATGTCATTCTATTCTTCATTTTATTCAGAACAAATTGATTATATACAAGATATATTTGCCATGGCCTTATTACATAGTCTTTTAAATTATTTAATTTAGTATTCAATTTATTTGTATACCTTGTACAGGTTTGTTGGGAATTTGACCTTAATTCTTAAGGTATATAATCAATAAACCATTTACATTTATATTTGGGATATAGATTTATATGAATAATTTTTGCTCAACAACCTCTAATAAATAAAATGTGATAATTAGGGGTAGAAAGTGTACCCATAGCAGTATTGCATACCTGGCGATAAAATAGACTTTAAAAAATAAATTATTTATAATCCAATTCAAACTTTATACAATCTGAAATGAATGAAGGCATAAAGCATTTACCAGATAATGTACACCCATAATAATCTCTCTCCAATTTTACAGTTTCTATACTGTATATTGCACAATTTTAGTATTCTCACTAACATAAGACTCCAAGTTCAAATATTTGTCTTTGTGAAATTGTCTACATATGCAGTTATTCTAGAAGTATAAGATCCATCCATAGAAAAATAAGACTCCCAAACGGATTGGTTAGTAGCTTGGATTTTGAGTAAATGGTAAAAGACAAGAACCCTATGGTTTTATTTTATCCTTTGTTAATTTTCTTTTCACACCTTTCCCCAAAACCTTTTTAGTTTGACTGAAAAGTCTCCATTGGCTCCATAATAAGTTTCTGCTAAGCACTTTTTAAAACTTATTAACTTACGACTTCATCTACATATTTCATTCTTTCCAATTAACTGTACACCTCTTTTATCAGTCTGTTTGTTAGCAATATTTTTATTTTCTGTTGTTTGATTGCTATTCTTTTCTGTGATGTCAAAATAGAAGTACATGAATTTATGTTACTAAATGTTCTAGCTTTTCATAATCTATTTTTCAAATTTGAAAAACATATCAATGTAACTGCTCTTTTATTCTGAATGATAACATTTTGATTGAACTTTTGATATTGATGATTACCTTGGTTGAATTTCTTCCACAGTAGAATTATTTAAATATGCATCTGATTTGCTAGTAGATAAAAGTTATTCCAACCCATATTCTGTGATGTGAATATACAGTGTTCAATCTAATATACTGTGAGATCTTCAATGAACAAGCATTGTGGTGGCACTGAGGTTTGTAAAAGAGGATCAAGGTTTATCTTATAGTATATGGTAAATCATCAATATGTACAATATGTACACAAAGTGCTCACATTTTGAAAATATTGTGAAAGTTTTGATTGATATTGCACTGTTATCTGCCATTAGTGTAGAAACAATGATGTTGACAGGAAATCAAAGCTTTTCAGTTTATGTAATATATATTGGTAATCCAGTGCTGGCTAAAAACAAATTAAAAAATGTCTAATGCAGGACGGTTTTGTCAATATAAAATTTATTAATCCAATAAATGTTAATGTGCATATAAAAAAGTATATAGAGAAATGAAAATACAAGCATAAAATATGTTATATGTTCAATAACCACCGATTATGCTCCTATATTTCTTAAGGGATTAGGACCTCCTCCATATGAATTTAGTAGCAAAGTTCACCAAAAGTTGTGGTTCCCTGATTGTTTGTAGAGAGATTAGGTCCAAAAGTATATCCACAGGCAAGAGTCAGGAGTCCATATAAAAAATCCAAGGTGGTGCATATAAAACAGCTCAATGCATTTCCCTGGGTTACCCCAGCTTCCTCAGGAGCATATAAGCACAACATCCCAGTGTTCTCTATAAGAATCTCTCAGGTAATTGCATAAGGGTTTACATCTGGGTAAGCTCTTATTTAAATAAAAAAAAGTCCTTTAGAATAATATTATTTTATAATTATAGGCAATCCCGTATATTTAGGTAGTATATAGCAAGTATGTAGAGATATAAATTCATGTACTAACGGTAGCTTGTTAGATGATATGTTCCAATCATGTATCTCTCTCCGATCACATGATAGGTCTTGGATCTCTACGTAGGAAGGTGGTTGTAATTGAACCAAATTGATCACATGTCTTTGTGTACAGTACCTTGTGGTTCACAAAAAACCAATGGGGTCTCTCTATAGCATTTCTCTAGACCAACTAGGTAATGTCATGGACCACAGCATTATGGTTGGCATGGTAATCTGATGCTTGCAGTCTAGTTACAATATGCCTTGTTGCACGTGCACTCAAAGTACTATGTACTATGTACAAATGGGTGCCATGCTACTACGGCTATCAAATACCACACAGTGTGTCATGTAACCAGGGAAGTCTGGTATCATATATATATATATATATATATATGTCTTTTAATGCCGTATTTCTCATATGATATTTCACAACAGTACAGAATGTTACTTTTATTAAATCATTCATAATACATTTGAATGTGATTAATCTAATAAAATAATTGACATAATCAAAATAGAAAAGAGGGAAAAAATTGGAATAGAAATCAAATCAAAGTAAATAAATGGGTCACATAAAACAGATGATATTACTGTATGATATTATTACAGCAGTCAAAAATGTGTGACAGCCAAGTGATCAACAACTGGGATGTATAACGTCACAGTGGGCACATGCCAGATTACTAGACTCAATGGTGTCATATAAACATATAGTAAATTTCTCAGTTAATGGCAATATTATATCAGAATAATGAAATCAACAAAATATCTCATATATAACCAATAAAAACCAATAACCAATAAAAAATTATATTCAATAAAATAATACCTATTAATTATGTTTAAATTGTCATGTGTTATTGTTGTGTTATAATGGTCCTTTTTTTCTCAGCAAGAATGATGGAAAAGGGAAACATTTCAATGAAGCAAAGTATGGGCTGTATAATCCTCCATGTGTGCTCCAGGTACCACAGTGATCTGTATGTGTACTCAAAAGAAGAAGTTACAGTTGAAATGGGTTAATTAAGGCAAGTTTATTGGTACAGTACACACACAAGCAGGGAGTGCATTGAAGTTTAGGCTGTGTCAGGACAAAGTAAATAATCAAGATAATCCAAACATAAAATAACAATGGCTATAATAATATTACAACCCTGTATATATGTCTCTGATTTTCTACCTTGTTTAAAGAAATGATTCTTAGAGGGTGATTCAATTGAGCACAAGGATTTTTGAGGTAAAAAAACTTGCATCCCTTGAGCCCAATTTTGGATTACCATGGGTATGTGCATTCCTGATACCCGTGATATCCAATTTAAAAAAAGTGGTCGTGGGGTTTTTAGAAATTTCCAATTGCTTAATTAGTCCTCAGTGGGGGTACCACTGGGTTCAAGAGCAAGTCCAGCTGATTTTTCCTACAATTAATGATTTTAGGAAAAATCAGACTTGCTCTGGAGGTGCGAGAAAAAAGATGCGGTGATTTCTATAGAACTCACCGCATCCAATTCTCAGTCATCTAATTGAATAGCAAAACCCTGCAGCTGTGGAAAAAACACAACTGGACATTGAGGGGGATTCCCCCCTTAATGTCCAGTTGTGTACGCACCAATTATATCTATGAATTAGAGAAAATTATTTGGGCGACAAGTTGGTCCACAGAAGAGTTTCTTCCTTTGCTTGTGACCTAAGAGAGTGACTATTGGTGTGGTTTACAGCTTTCAACAGATATACTGATTTAGCTGCTGTGTACTCTACAAACAGATGTCCTAATTTAATGTTATGTTTGCTGGTTGCTATGTAAATGTCTGTGGGTAAAGTGATAATTAATAGAGAGAAAGATCTCAAATTGAATAATACTATTACTTCAGTGTATCTTTCTTAAATGGGAAATGCAGGTAATAGATTACAGTAGCTGCTGCAGATCTTACCCTGGTCTTAGAGGATACTGTTGAAGTCATATTAGTTATCACCTGGAACTTTGTATTACTTTAAGGAGTATATTTATTTTTATGTAAAGAACAATCATTGCTATTCATATTTATTATATATGATTCATTAATTATATTCTGGACACGTGGTCGGAAGTTTCAAACACATTCTTACTAAAAGCTCTGAAATATACTGTACTATTTTATAAGTTTTTTTAAACTATTAACAAATGTACCTATTTTCTATATCAATATGTATGTCCTAATCCTCTTTCCTCAGTGAACTGGGACATATACAGTATATGTTCCCTTCATAGCACCTCTAAGAACCTACTTTATTATAAGAATAAAACCCACAACTTAACATTTTAGATGATTTGCTGCAATGAATGTTAAATAATGTTTTATGCAAATTTATGCCAAATCTCACATATTTCACAGCATGATATTTCATGTGAACTTATGTTATTTTAATTAAAACTTAATTGAAATCTTACTATAACAATACTGTGTCCTCTTCCCCACACACACACTTTATAAATTGATGATGCTTATTAGTAAAGACAATCTAATGAAGTACACTTATTTCATATCTCTACAAGAGTTCAAAGTTGATATGAGTTCAGCATTGTATTTGAGGATTTAGAATGTATCCAATTCTTGATTCAGTTTTGTATTATTACATAGATTTCGATTAGGACAAATCCTTTATCAACATGGACCAAGTCTTAGCTTGCATTATTTAGTAATTTGAAGTCATCCCCATATTAGAAGGTCTAATTTACTGATGCTCATTAATGTGCCTGCTGACCTAGAAGCTTGATGTTAGTGTGACCACAGCAACACCTTGAATTGGTGTCAGGTTATTATTATTATTTTTATTTTATTATTATGTCACAAGGTGTATGCACTGACGTAGAAGAATTAACATATAAATTTAAAAAAGTACATTACACAATAGTAAACTTTACAAAGCATAAATACAAATATTCACACAATGTGGAACAGTGCTAATATAAAGAATACAAAAAATCCTGGTATAGCTTAAAACATGATAAAAACGCAATTACAGTAGTTTAATAAAAATGTTTTTTTTTTATATGTGGAACTCTAATCCACACATACAGTACATTAGTGCATACTATATAATAACAATATTAAATATTATATTATATTATATATTCATAAATTCTGCTTCAATAACAATATATCTATATTCTTCATGTAAATCAATAATATATTAGGATCCCTATGAGTACTGGAAAAGTTATGTTCACCATTATATTGAGTCTTTGTAAAGGTCAACACATTTAGGAACAAATTGTCCCAGAGTAGATTGTCTGGCATATTTGCTGGGTAAAGTTACCAGATGGTCTGGCTAAGTATGTAGGTCCAAATGCAGACAATATGATGGGGTGCATCTTGAATATGGACAAAAAAGGAAGTAACCAGAGTAAGATTGCAATGGCAGCTAAAGGAAGAGCAGAGAAGATGCGAGAGAATGTAGACAGAAGATGTGGGACAGGAGTTATTAAAAGCTTTATAAGTAAGGTGCAAAGGTTGAACTGGACTTGAGGGGATTAGGTAACCAGTGTCGATGTTTTCAGAAGGAGAGGCACATGAGAGAAAAATTAGATGAACAGCATCACCAGTAAGCATGAGGGAGAAATTCAGAAAGCATGCAAGCTAGACATACTTTACTGGTTTTCTTAAGCATCCCTTTAATACTTTCTAACCAGCCAACCATGTAGACCACTGGGGCATTAAATTACAATTATGTAGTCATTCTGCTCAGGGCCGGTTCCAGGGCTAATAGTGCCCTGTGCCAGCCGAGAGCTCTGCGCTCCTTAACGCGCATGGTGCAAGGCTCCAGGGCTATGTTCCCTGTGCCGGCCAAGAGCTCTGCACTCCTTAACGCGCATGGTGCAGATGTGCATGCCCAGAATTGGGGGTGTGGCCTAATTACCATAGGCCACACCTCCTTATGTGACATTATCTGAGGGGCGTGCCCGCATGGCATGCCTCCAAATAGCATCAGGCTGGGGGAGCCTCACTAGCTGGGCTTCCCCTAGTCCTCTCACGGCACAGAATGGATGCTGTGCACATGTGTTCAGCTTCCATTCAGACTCAGGGGTCCCGGTACCGCCACACAGCTATGGCACTGGGGTTCCCCAACCCCCCAATTTGACCACCTGCGGGCCTCTTCGGCCCACGTGTGGAACAGCGGGACAGTACTGTCCTGCTGAAATCGGGATGCTGGGAAAGGGTGCGCCCTCTATGGGTGGCGCCCCTGTTCGACCACTCAGGTCGAACACCCCTAGAGCAAGCCCTGATTCTGCTGGGTTAATGTAGGTTATGGTATTGATACCCTACTGTGTTAATATATAAACGTATGGGCACTGACACTCACTGGGCTTCTATTTCATTGTATTAACCCTCTGATTGGTCAGTGTTTAATTACTATTAACTGTTATATTATAGTATGTGTATTTCTGCTAGGCAGTATATAATTGGATGCTTCTACTGACTTGTATTTTATGATATGGGAACATTTACTGGCTGGGATATAATTATGTGTATATCACTGCTGACTCAGTCAAAAATGATAGTATACTGTATATAACATTCTAGTAAAAAGTTTTTCGTTAACTTGAGAAACAAATTTAGAAACAACAAGTCTTGTCTTACAGATATTCTAATTATGTGTCATTGTCACTTAATAATAGAAATCAGTAAAGTTGCTGCAAAATTTCACACAAATAAAATTTTGCAGCAGGACACATCATTTAACACACTTTCCAGGAATATAATCTTTTGGGTTCATTTTCATTTTTAAATTTTGTGGAATTGCATAACACACCATATTTGTAAATTTGCATGTCTCAGTATTTATCATCTATTCTGCTGTGAGGTGTGTTTGGCGTAAAGCTGGGTAAACATAAGGACAAATTCTGCATCCAAAAAAATGTATAGAATCTCGTGCTCAAATAAGAAATTAGATGAAGGTTTAAAAATGTATCTCCCCTCTTCTAAGGTTGAGTCTCCCATATCTAAAATGCTTGGGACCAGGGGTATTTTGGATATCGGAATATTCCCTATTTTGGAATATTTGCATACCATAATGAAATATCTTGAGAATGGAACCCAATTATAAACACAGAATGCATTTATTTTTTATATGCATACACTATTTAAGTTTCACTGGTAGGCTGCAGGCCTTGGCTGTTGGTGCATAATATTTATAAAAGCATAATTTTAAAAGTGCACTTTGCATTTCTAATCAAATTGTGGCATTATACCATCATTATCAGATTTTATCTTCTGCTATTATCGATTGTGAATTGACCACACTTTTCTCCTCCATCTGCAGGTATATCAAAACCAAGCATAGCTGCAAGTTTTTTCTGATGTTTGCAATAATCTACTGATTATTAGGTATATCAAAACCAAGCATTGCTGCAAGTTTATTCTGATGTTTGCAAAAATCTACTGATTATTAGGTATATCAAAACCAAGCATTGCTGTAAGTTTATTCTGATGTTTGCAATAATCTACTGATTATTAGGTATATCAATCTAAATTCCATAATTGCTGCAGAATTTCTCATTCTAAACTATCTGCACAGTGTATTGATAACTAGACCAAGTTCTTCTTAGCTTTGTGGTATTCCTTGTTTGTTTGTTTTAGGAATTTTATTACTAGACATTTTAGTTGGAGGGTATTTGGGGTTGCTTGTAATCATTGCATACACATGCCAGCATTCACTATTTAAGTTTTATTGTTAGGCTGCAGGTGCATAATATTTAGAAGTGCATAATTTTAAAATTGCACTTTGCATTTCTAATCAAATTTTGAAATAATACTGGTGTTAAACCGAAGTCAAACAGAAAGAGTTCACTCTAACTTCAAACAATCCAAAAACCAGAACATTTGGACAAAGTATAAACAAGAAATATAAATTCACCATCTATTCACTACAAGCAACTACTGTCTGCATAACAAGGACATTCATAACTGGACTCTGTTTGCTCACTCTGAGAACTTAACACACGCTAATATTTGTGCTGGCTCTCTGGTTTCACAAATACCATGTATATGTGCCAATTTCAGTTTACCTTTTTAGAAATATTGTCTTTCTACCATAGGTCTCCTAATACAGTTTACTTTAATATTCAATTTCTTCCCCATTCAATCTCAACTTTTCCTCCACTCAATTATAAACTTTTGTCATTGCACAGACACATTTTTTTCCACTGTACTTTTACTTGCTTCTCTGCATATCTCCTGCACCTTCTCTCACATTCATACTTTATTCCTACATCTAGATTTCCTCCTCAAACTCAACCCAGCCACACCATGACCATGTTTTCTTCCACTTCCCACTCCACTCAGTGTCTACCTAATCCTCTGCTTTGTCCCCTACTTCAACCTTTATCATTTCCCCCTTGTCTCATCCACCTCCTCCTTCCTTTATCTCCCCTCTTCTGTCTGCCTTCCTCCCTCTTCTCTCACACTACTCCACTTTTGTTCTCTTCTACCCCACCTGGGTCCTACTACCCTACCGCTAATCCTTCCTCCAAGCCTCCTCTCCATACCACGCCACCCCACCTCCATCCACATTTTATTAAACTCCCTCCCTGCCCATCACCTTCAGGTTCCATTCACAGCACTGGTGCCTGCACAATCTCTCCACTGAATTTATCTTGGTCACCCACATTAATCTCACATTCTCATGAAAGCAACCCTGATAATCTCATTCACATCTCTCCCATAAACAATGTCCCTCTATTTTGTGCCCTCTGGAATGCCAGATCAGTCTGAAATAAACTTGTTCCCACCCATGACCTTTTCATTTCCAAAAACTTGCATCTTCTATCCATTACTGAATCCTGGATTTCATCCTCTGACACCACTTTCCCTGCAGCTCTCTCCTCTGGGGTCCTCATCTTCTTTCACACCCCTTGGCCTGGAGGTCATCATGGTGGTGGTGTGGGGGTCCTTCTATCCCCAGGTTACTCCAACCAACTCCTACCCTCCGAACCATCCCTTACATTCTCTACATTTGAGATTCATGCTATACGCCTCTTCTAAACACTACACCTGCGAGTAGCTGTCATTTACTATCCCCCTGGCCCTCCCTCTAAGTTCCTTGACAACTTTGCTTCTTGGCTCCCTCATTTTCACTCCTCTGACCTTCCATTCATTATCCTAATGTAGGTGACTTCAATATTCCAAATGATATCCCCACAGAATCCTCACATCTTCATTTGGTCTCTCCCAATGGACTTCCTCACCATCCCATGTGAGTGGGCATTCACTTGATCTAGTCTTCACTCACCATTGTAATATTTCTGATTATTCTAACTCCCCATTCCCCCTCTCTGACCATCACCTTCTCTCATTTAGCCTATCCCTCTCTCCTTCCTCTCCTCTACAGTACCTCCTAAGGCCACCATCACTAAGCATAATATTGAGGCTATCAATGCCATTTATTTTTCTTGCCTGCTTGACTCACTTCTCTCCACTATCCTCTCTCTCTCCTGCCCTGAACAAGTTGCTTCCCTATACAATGCCTAAATTACTTCTGCTCTGTTGCTCCAGCAATCACTACTCAATCTCGCAGATCCACACCACAACCCTGGCATTCCAAATGCACCAGAATTCTGCAAAAGTATTCAAGAAGCGCAGAGTGACAGTGGAGAAGATCACGCTCTAAGGCAGATTTTCTCCAATTCAAATTTATGCTCTCATCCTCAGTGCTGCCCTTTCTCTATCTAATCAGTACTATTTCAAGAACCTCATCTCCTCCCAGTCCTCAAAACCCCAGCGTCTCTTCACCACCTTCAATTCTCTCCTCTGTTCAACCCCTCTTCACCTCCCCTCCTCACTCACTGCCCTTAACTTTACTGCCTACTTTACATCTAAAATTGATTCCATACATCAGGACATCATTTCTCACCAGTCCCCCAGCTTTACACCTCCTCCTTTCCAGGATCACCCATCACCATCCATTTTACTGACTCTGAAATCCTTCTCCCGTGTATCTGGAGAGGAAGTCATGAACCTCATCTGGTCCTCCCCCCTTCCACACCCCCCCCTTGACCCTACCCCTTCATGTCTTTTCTGCTATCTCTCTCCTTGTGCCTGTTCCCATCTTGCCCACCTCCTCAATCTCTCCCTCTCATCTGGCACTGTCCCTACTGCATTCAAACATGCCCTTGTCTTCTCCATTCTTAAAATGCCTACCCTTGATCCTAACGCTCTCTCCAAATACTGTCCCATCTCTCTCCTCCCTTTTGCCTCCAAGCTCCTTGAGCAAATTGTCTACAACCACCTTACCACCTTTCTTTCCTCCCACTCCCTCCTTAACCCTTTTCAGTCTGGCTTCTATTCTCTCCACTCCACTAAAACTGCCCTAACAAAAGTCAGCAATGACCTCCTTGCTGCCAAATCCAAGGGCCACTACTCTCTGCTCATTCTCCTTGACCTCTCTGCTGCCTTCAACACTGTAGACCACCCTTTCCTGCTGCAAATCCTTCAGTTCCTTTGGTCTATGTGACACTGCCCTCTCCTGGCTTTCCTCCTACCTCTCTGACTTGTCCTTCTCTGTCTCCTCTCATGATGCCTCTTCCCCACCACAGCCTCTTACAGTAGGTGTTCCCCAAGGTTCTGTTCTTGGACCTCTACTATTCTTCCTCTATACATCTTCTCTAGGTGAATTCATCAGCTCTTTTGACCTCCATTATCATCTCTATGCTGATGATACTCAGATCTACCTTTCCTCTCCTGACCTCTGCCCATTCCTCCTCACTCATATAACCAACTGTCTCTCTGCTATCTCTTCCTGGATGTCACAGCAATTTCTTAAACTTAATATGCCTAAGACTGAGCTGATCATTTTCCCACCCTCCAACATAACCTACTCCCTACAGTTTCTTTAACAATTGATGGCACAACTATCTGCTCTAGCCCCAAAGTGTGCTGTCTTGGAGTTATTCTGGATTCCTCCCCCTCCTTCAAACCACATTTCCAGAGCCTCTCAGAGTCCTGTTGTTTCCATCTCAAAAATATTTCCAAGATTAGACCCTTTCTCACCCAGGATGCTGAAACCATCATACACTCACTGGTCATCTCCAGATTGGACCACTGTCACCTCCTCCTATCTGGCCTCCCCAACTCCCATCTCTCTCCTCTCCAGTCTGTCCTCAATGCTGCTGCTCAACTCATCTTCCTCTCCAAGCACTCTACATCTGCCTCCCCTCTCCTATAAGCCCTCCACTGGCTCCCCTTCCCTTATAGAAACCAATTCAAGGTTTGCACACTCGCTTACAAAGCCCTCACCCATTCCTCTCCCATTTACATCTCTGACCTCATCTCCCTTCACTCTCCTGTCTACCCACTTTGCTCATAAAATGCACGCTGCCTCTCATGCCAACTGATTACTTCATCCCACTCCCGCCTCCAAGATTTTGCCTGTGCTGCTCCTGACCTATGGAACTCTCTTCCTATCCCCATCAGACACTCCACCTCTTTACAATACTACAAAAGGGCTCTCAAGACCCACTACTTCATCAAAGCCTTCCAACTCCCATTCCAAACTTGCTACAACATGCTCCTTCCTCCCTGTTTACCCCATCTGTGTCATGCCTGTTTGTCTGCCCCTCCCCTTTAGAATGTAAGCTCTTACGTGCAGGGCCCTCTCCCCTCTTGTTCTTTTTTTTACTTTACTTTCATCTACTTCTTACCCCCCACCAGGGCACCTAACACTTGGTTGCTTATGCTATGTTGATTATCCTAGGTGTTATGGTCACTTATGTAGCAATGTATATTATCCATGTCCTATATTGTACTGTAAGTCGCTTATCAAATTATTTGTTTATGTACTTTGTAAGGTGCTGCGGAACACTTGTGGTGCCATATAAAGGATAATAATAATAATAATAATAATAATAATAATATACACCTTTTACACATAGCCTGCATGTAATTTTATACAATATTTTCAATAATTTTGTGGCTCAAACATAGTTTATGTACAGAAATGAAATTCATTTGTGTTTCATATACACCTTATACACAGAGCCTGAAGGTAATTTTCTACAATAGTTTTAATAATTTTGTGCCTTAAACAAAGCTTGTGTATATTTAACCATCAAAACGCAAAGTTTTCATTATCTCAGTCATGCCAAAAAAATTACATATTTCGGAATATTCCTTATTTCGGAATATTTGGATATGGGAGAATCAACCTGTATTACATTTAGGGACTAACAAGCCTTTATTCCCTAATTTAACTAACTCTAAAAGCAATTGTAATAATTTTAGTATACTATTATACAAGATACGGTATACTAGATAATCTTTAGCAAATGTGAATTCTAGATCTGGCTGAACCCATAGAAAGTAAATGTGCCATATCTCAAGTTGCGGACTTGTATTTACTACAAAAAAGGTCAATATAAACCTTTTTGTTTCCTAGTTTAAATTATTATTATAATTATTATTATTGTTATTATTATTATTATCATTATTATTATTTAATATATTTTCGATTTTCAATGCCCATATAAAAAGATATTTATTAAATTAGATGCCAAGAGAAAGTAAAAAAATATCAAATGTTAATTCAAAATTCCAAACATAGAGGAAATAAAAAAATCTTGGTTAACAACAGTGTATATATAACTAAGGGAAAATAATAATAATAATAATAATAATAATAATAATAATAATAATAATAAAGTAAGCACATTTCCAATGAAACTACAAAGGAAACTGAAAAGAAAAAAACAAGAAATATAAGCATGTCTTAACTAAATATAAATGCAGCCAAAATATTGTGTAAGAGACCTTTATTATACAAATGTCACAATACATGACATATTTCAAAGTCACATTTTCCATTTGTAAAATTAAAAAAAAGTGGAGGCATATTGAGCTTTTCATTAAAGAATTTTAGAGTATTGCTAAACAGCTATTAAATGTGGCATTTTCCCTAATCATTAATAGTAATAATTTATGCTGACAAACTAAATTGGTTAGTAACCTAATCAACTATAAAATGTTTCTTATTCAGCATTATTTTAAACAGTGCAACTATAAATCAAGTAGTTTCCACGTAGATACATAGGTCTATTAATGGATAGATTATTAGTCAAGTCAATTAAATTCTAATTGCATTACAAAAAAGATGCTCTGGAATACATTGTCCCTACTTACTGTACATGGATGATTTTATTATGCTGACTTTGTACAAATATTCAAAACTAGCATGAGTTAAGCTGCAGGGGTAGAATTCATTTTTTGCTATAAAGTGGGAAGAGAAATAAAGTATATTGATGCTGATTCAGAGATACATGGACATGCACAGCCGAAATGTCTTTGTAAGCAAAATCAGCAGGAGGCATCTCAGGGTAAAAAGACGTTCACTGCTGGCTTCTCTGATTCAATCGCAGCATCGGATCAACTGTGGGGACATTAGAAGTCTGAGTAACTCAGGTTGCTTAGAATGCCCTGTGTAATCAACTGCCAGAGCCAATGAAGCTGCGTCCAAGAATGTAGCCACTTACTTCGCCACGCCCAGAAAATGGGCCCCGTTTTCTGCCCCTAAATGGCACCAACATGTCAATCTTTTTGCAGTTTTGGGGCACTAAGAGTGACATTGCAGAAACAGATCTGCACATGCGCAGTGCGACTCCCACACACGCACAGATCTGCAAACATCGAAGATATACAGAAATATAAAATTTACATACATGTCTGAATTAGACCCATTGTGTGGTATACACTTTTCATCTACAAAAATATGGAATTATTTTTAAAAGCAGATCCTCGGTTTTGATTCTTTAACAAAAGAAAAAGTTCACTTTTAAAATCAATGAAATTACATTTACTGATAATATATATATATATATATATATATATATATATATACATAATAGAAAGAAAGGCAGCAGCACTCATGGTCTTTTAAGGTTCAATAAGGTGTATTCAGATGTCACAGCATATATCCTACATTGACAAAGGAGCTACACGCCTCAAAACATTGGATATATGCTGTAACATCTGAATACGGAATTATGTTGTAAACAATAAAGTGTTAAACAAATCAAAATATGTTTTATATTTTAGATTCCTCAAAGAAGCCCCCTTTTGCTTGGATGACAGCTTTGCACATTCTTAGCATTCTCTCAATCAGCTTCATGAGGTAGTCTCCTGGAATGGTGTTGAATTAACAGATGTGTCTTGTCAAGAGTCATTCTGTAGAATTACTTGCCTTCTTAATGTGTTTGAGACCATCAGTTGTGTTGTGCAGAGGTAGAGTTAGTACACAGTGGACACCACTATTTGACTACTGTTGTAATCCTTATTATGGCACCAACCATTCAACTCAGTAAAGATAAATGACATGAAGGTCAGTCGATATGGAAAATTTCAAGAACTTTGAATGTATCCTCAAGTGCAGTTGCAAAAATTTTCAAACGCTATGATGAAACTGGCTCTCATGAGGACCGCCCCAGGAAAGGAAGACTAAGAGTTACCTGTGCTGCAGAGGATAAGTTCATTAGAGTTTCCAGCCTCAGAAACCGCTACTTAACAGCACCTCAGATTAGAGAATGCATAAAGGCTTCACAGAGTTCAAGTAGCAGACAAATCTCAACATCAGCTGTTCAGAGGAGACTGTGTGAACCAGGCCTTCATGGTCGTATTGCTGCAAAGAAGCCACTACTGAGGATGAACAACAAGAAGAAGAAGAGAATTGTTTGGGCCAAGAAACACAAGGAATGGACATTACACCAGTGGAATTCTGTACTTTGGTCTGATGAGTCCAAATTTGAGATTTTTGGTTCCAACCGCCATGTCTTTGTAAGATGCAGAGAAGGTGAGTGGATGGTTTTTGCATGTGTGGTTCCCATTGTGAAGCATGGAGGAGGGGTGTAATGGTGTGGGGGTGCTTTGCTGGTGACACTGTTGGTGATTTATTCAAAATTCAAGCACACTTAACCAGCATGGCTACCACAGCATTCTACAGCGCCATGCCATCCCATCTGGTTTGCGCTTACTGGGACCATCATTTGTTTTTCAAGAAGACAATAACCCCAAACACACCTCCAGGCTATTTAAGGGCTACTTGACCAAGAAGGAAAGTGATGGAGTGCTGCGTCAGATGACCTGGCCTCCAATCACCTGACCTAAACCCAATTGAGCTGGTTTGGGATGCATTGCACTGCAGAGTGAAAGAAAAGCAACCAACAAGTGCTCAGCACTTGCCACATTGGACCCCATCGCACATCCAGAGATTTGCAGGAATGGCAGGTTTTTCCTGCAAATCTCTGGATGTGCGATGGGGTCCAATGTGGCCCCATCCTATGCAAACGCCTACATGCTTGTTGCTGAAAAGGAGATCTTTTTCAGTAGGCCAATGATTTGTGACCAGATAAGGATGTATTGTCGTTATATTGACGATATTTTCCTGCTATGGTTGGGCTCTAGAGATCAACTAACTGAGTTTATTGTACATCATAACAAGGTGATCAGCCCTATTAAATTTACCTTTCATGCCGATGCGCACTGAGTCATTTTTTTTAGATGTTGAGGTCTCATTTTATGAAGATATTCTTACTACATCCCTGTTTCAGAAATCCACAGACCGCAACATGCTTCTTCATGCCAGCAGCTGCCATCCTAACTCTTGTAAATATGGGCTTCCTTTTTCCCAATTTATTCGAGTTAGGCGCATATGCAGCAACATTGATGATGCGGGTCACCATATGTATGTTATGGTCCAAAAATTTTCAGAATTTTATAAATTGGACAGACTCATTAAAGATAAATATCATGCTCTGTCCATTCCCAGGGAACGATTACTTTTGAAAAAGCAGAATACGAATGAGAAATCTTGTATTCCCTGGGTTAATCACTTTAACCCTTTGAGCCCCATGATTAACAAGGTGACTAAGAGCCTTTGGCCCATTGTGCAATCTGATATGTCTTTATGCTTACAGGATAAGCGCATTATGCTATGCTATGCGAGAGGTCACAATATTAAAGATATGATTAGGCGCACAGATATTACTAATAGAAATGTTAAACAAAATTTGCCGACCATCTTTCTGTCTCTTAAACCTGGATGTTTTAGATGTCATAACTGTTTGACATGTAGGTATATGAATGTTGGGTCCACTTTTAGACATCCATTAAGTTGTCAGCAACTTACCATCAAGCATCGTCTTACTTGTCTAATGAGATTTGTGATATACCTCATAACCTGTCCTTGCGGACTGAGTTATGCAGGTAAAACTGAGAGAACTATTAGGGAGAGGATGGCCATACATCATTCGGCCATTAAAATGGCTATAGAGAGTGGACGCAGTGATCAGCCCGTGGCCAGGCATTTTTTGCATGCTGGTCATGGTCTGTCTACTTTTCGCTTTATCCTCATTGACCACATTCCAGATTCTATTCGACGGGGCGACCATGCATGTAAATTGTTGCGCTGTGAATCCCGATGGATTCACAAATTGGATACTCTCTCACCCAGGGGTTTGAATGAAAGCATGGGCTTACATTGTTTTAATTAATATATCTTATTATGGGCTTCCATTTCTATGAAGAGTTAACTGCCAGTGCAATATTACGAGTGTGCATTATACTCAGTGCAGCTGATGAGGTCCCGCTCTTTGGATATAATTATTGTTTGTTTATAATGATGTTGTTTATATCATTTTCGCTAGGTTTGCACCTTGGTTTCAGTATTTATTTTTGTAGTAATATTTTGTGTAATGTTAGTGTTTTTGTCTTTGTTGTTATGTCACAGATTTTGGTTGTCTGGGCAAGGTGACTCGTGTTGATGATGTCATTTGAGAGTGTCTTTCGGGGATGTCGCTGTCCTGCAGTGCACAAGGTGATGGTGAAGGTATTTAAGGTCAGTGTGTTTGTATCTTTTTTATCCTGATGATGAGATAATAAAGATTTCGAAACGTTGAAGAAATTTACTTACCGGCTGCGATCTGGTGTATTTTGACGAGTGCTGCCTTCCATTGAGTATATATATATATATATATATATATATATAATTTTTGTGAGACTTTTGAACCAGGGATGGTTTGTATTATTGATATACTGTAGATTGGAATTTCTGAAAGATATCAAGTTGTTAAAGCAAAACTTAAGCTTTATAATCAATACTGAAATTAGCAGCCCATATATTTTTTCAGAGAAGCTTACACTTTTGTAAACATACTCTATGCACATTCTCCACAGTCTGCCCATTGCTGACACAGCTTTCTACTTTCCGGATAAGTACAGTATTTACCTTTTGCAGAGCCATGAGTAAAGTGTAGCAGGGAGGAGAATAGTAATGTAAGAGAGAGTACATCAATCCATTGGATGTGATTCACACTCTCACAGCAAGAGAGGGAGACTATTTAATCAATCAGTGTGAATGGCTCTTAGGGATATATTTACTACAGTAAGTGGAGGCTTTTAAATGCCACTTTTGGCTGTTCTGTCTGTGATACTGTATATAAAAGGGCAATAATATTAAATCCAAAAGCTCATGGTTTTGTATTTAATGTTATTGCCCTTTTAGATCCCGCAGCCAGCACTCCTGAAGAGCGGCTGCTTTGAACAGTCATTGCTTAGTTTATATACCCCTTTATCTCAACCTATGCTTGCTTAGCTGGGTGAATAGTAGACCACAGGTTGCCCTGACACGCAAGTAGAAGAGAGCAGATGTGCAGGAAACATGCAGAAAAATCTGTTGGTGCTGTTTTCTGATTTACTGTTGATGCTGTACTTAAATAATCGGTATGCAGTCAGGATGCTGACGTTCTAAATGCTGACCATTAGCATCCCGACTGTCTAATCCTGACAAGGGTCTAATGACAGGCATCGAAATCCCAACGCCTGTCATTATACCTATGCCAGAAGCCCAGTACCCAGCATCCCGATCGAAGTGAGGGTTTGGCTAGGGGCTCCCAGGGGTGACTTTGGGTTAGGCATCCCCCGAGGTGTTAGCGTTAGGCTAGGGGAAGGGGGAATTAGGGTTAGGCATCCCCCGGGAGGGTTAGGGTCAGGCTGGGGGATGGGGGAGTTAGGGTTAGGCACCCCTGGGGGAGGTTAGGGATAGGCTCCCCATGGGAGGGTTAGAGTTAGGCACTTGGGGGTAGGTTAGGATTAGGCACTGTTAGGGGTGGGGTTTAGGTTAGTTTATACTTACCTTTAGCGCAGTAGGGATCTACACTGCTGCCGGTCTTCTGGCATCGGGATTTGAACCGCCGGACATGCATCCGGCGGTAAATCATACTGATCCCAGAAAATCTACTGTATGCATGATCAATCAAATAAAATCTGTGAAATAATGCAGGATGTTGTACTGTGCAATACCACACTGCACAACCATTGGGTAAGGCTTCAAAAAGCAAAAATAATATGCAATCAGCTAATAAGGTGCAGTTGTGTTTGACTTATTTTGAATTTATCAGCAGCAAGAGAAATGAAGACCTATACACTGTGCACTGGTTACCATAATGGTGTTTGCATTATCCACAGGCTCAGAAACAGACAAATCTCAGGTGCACAACTCCAAATTATTAATAATATATATAAATGCAATTAATTTTTGCAATCAATAGAGGTTTTTAGCATAATCATGGCCAAGGTTATGGGCCTACCCACCATATCCAGGTAACCTCTTTCGGGTACATCCCTAAATTACTAGGGTTCAAATCAAGAGCACAGGACCCCCCAAATCTAGCCCAGCCAAGCCGCCCCAGGGCACCACCATAGTAAGAAAAGTGCAGTGTAAAGAGATAGTTAGGAGAAAGACTGATCACCATAATTTAGATGAACCCCATGTTATGAGCCTCTGAAATCATAATTGCCAGCTCAAGTAAAAGAAATAAGAGGGTCCTGTCCAAAAGTAATGGGTTGCGCAGGGTCCCTAAAGAGTTTGCTTGATTGTCACTTCTTTTGGATCTAACTTTTTCCTTTTACAATTTGCACTAGGATAATTAACAAAATTGCTGGCAACTTTCAGTGTTTGAGTGTTAGTTAGCATATACATACTGGGCCAAATGTAATAGGATGAAAATTTAGAAAATCTGAGAGTTTAGCAGTAAATTCTCACACTGATCGAGTTTTATCTTCAAACTGGGCAAATATCTGGCTGAAAATTCAAATTGTGAGAGTTTTCTGAGACTAAAAAACATGCAAGTTTGTTCTGTTGCTTTGTTCTCAGACTCTATTAAGTTTAAAAGAGTTTAAAAAGTGTGAGAAAACTCTCACATTTTCTAAACTCTCACCTTATTACATTTGGCCCACTGTATTTGCAGGGAAATTACAGAGACAGTCAGCCTTGTTTCTAGACATTGCAATAAGATGGGGCTCCATGGTGTGGGACAATTCTCTAAATATTTCTTGAACAAAGTAAGATTTGCTGATATACAGTATAAGGCTTGTTATAGTAAATAATGGGCAAAGTGTATTGTCAAAACTTTGCCCTGGTGACAGGTGTCCCCCAGTGGTCCTGGTTTTTCAAAGCTACTATGATTTAATGGTGGCTAGGAAGAGCACCTGCAATTTTTAGTGCTGAGCTGGTTGAAATCTGTTAAGGATCCACACACTAATTTTTGTGACCCACTTTATTAAAAGCAACTGGCCCAGCTCATACATAAAAAGTATTCACAGTCAGCAACTCTGTAGTATAAAACACACATAAATGCAGCACTACCAGTTTTCTAGAGTCCATTGTCAATTCAATCTGAACAAAGAACATTAATTTATTAAAATTATATTTATTCATAAATTCCCAGATTATTCAGCAGTGCCAGCATCCTTTGCACTATTTTCATATTGTACGAGGGATGTTCAATAAAAGGTAACAAGACCTCTCATTGTGTATGTTTATTCAACTCATACATATACATTTAATCAATCGTATGGCCTTGGTATAAATTATTTTTCCAAATAGTCCCCATCTAAGCATTTGTTCATATGGTACACAAAGGCATCTATCCTGGCATAGAATAAATCAGTGTTAAGCACCTGAATCTAGGACATGTCAGCTTGCTGAATTCACCATCAGTTGCAAATTGGCTTCCACCCAGGTGCTTCTTCAATGGTCCAAAGAGTGCCAGGTCAGGGCTGTAGGGAGAATGTTCCAGTACCTCCCAATGAGAGCTCTGTAACAACGCACAGTTTATTTGGTGTGGCCTGGTATCATCTTGCAGCAATACGATGCCTGTCCGCAGCAACCCAGGTAATTTTTGACAAATTGCCCTCCGCAACTGGCTCAATGGGGGTGAATCAATTTAATGCGATGTTTGGGTAGGTTAAAGGATTTCTTCTCGCAACTTCCTGGGATGCAAGGAGAAATCTGAAAAAGTGCTGACTACGCATCACTAACAGCCACACAGCCGGCACTTTAGTCAGAGAATGACAGTTCTCATAACTATATACCCAGGTTAACAATTCCTGATGTCCTAGGCTTCCAGACCCCAGGAGAGGACTTCAATATTCTGACCTCAAGTGAGCTGTCCAATGTACCTACTCCTGAAGGGGTTCCCAATGTTCCAGTCATCCAGACCCCAGGAGGGGAGTCCAATGTATCAACCTCAGAAAAGGTCCCTGTTGTACTGCCCTCAGTAGAAGTCTCCGAAGTACTGACCCCAGGAGGGGAGTTTGATGTGCCAACCTCAGAAGAGGTGCCTGAAGCACAGACACCAGGAGGGGAGCTCGATGTATCAAATTCAGAAAAAGTGCCTGATGTACCACCCTCAGAAAAGGTCTCTGTAGTACTGCTCCCAGGAGAAGAGTTTGATGTACCAACCTCAGAGGAGAGGTTTGAGGTACTGACATCAGCAGGGGAATCCAATGTATCGACCTCAGAAAAGGTGCCTGTTGTACCACCTTCAGAAGAGGTCTCCAGAGTAACGCTCCCAGGAGAGGAGTTTGATGTACATACCTCAGAGGAGAGGTGTGAAGTACTGACACCAAAAGGGGAGTTCGATTTACCAACCCCAAAGGAGAAGTCTGATGTTCCATTCCCAAGAGGAGAGCCCGATGAATCTATTCAAGCTGGGGATCCTCAATCGGTGAAGCCAGAACCAGGACCCTGATTGCCTGATCTTCAATGGGGAATTGTAACAATTTGGGGACTTAATGCTTGAAATGCAGGTGCTTCCTCCAGGTCTTTCTCAACATGAAAAAATTATGTTCCTGCTTTTGGCATTTAAAGGAGAAGCTTAGAGATGGGCTGAACCCTACATTAGATCTAATGACTCCATTCTCCATGATCTTGATTTATTTGTCTGTGCTGTCCTTAAGAGGTTTAGGGTGCTGAACCTTCTGGAAGTTCTACTTGTACCTCCAAAAGACTATCCAAATCAAGATCTGCTAAATCAGCCAGCAAGTCTCAACTTCCTCGGGAGTGTATCTCCTCATCTCCACATGAGACTCGAACTATATATCTCCACTCTGGATGCTTGTTACTTACCCAGGGATAGGATCTCCAATGAATTTGGAAATTAAGTAATTAGCTTCTGTATCGATGAAGCCTTCCATTCCCAATAGTAAGGGGATGTTTCTGCCTTTGGTTGATGAATCTAGTTCTAACTACGGTCCAGTAGCAGATGAAAGATTCTTGGAAGAACTTTCTGTGCTTCTTGTGGCAGTCATAACATCTTTATGATCCCCATTACTAGGCCTAAGCAAGTGGGGAAGAAGAAGAGACATCGTAAAAGACATTGATAATTTTTCTGTTACACCAAGATTCTTGCTTCCCTTATTGACTTTTGGGTGTCTGGTGTCCACCCTCAAGGAGGGGGGTACTGTTAGGATATGTGGGTAGCGGATCACCTTGGTGGCAGGTTCTTTCATACATTCTTGCCTGTTTTTTGTTACAATAAAGTCACTTATGTTGATTTTGCCCTACATCTCCTGGCTCCTCACTCCTTAAGGTATTCTGGTTGACTGGAGGCCCAGACAACCATAACAATAATGCTGTATCTTTATAATCTTTATCGCAACTGCTTTTGGACAATTTTATAGCTCTTACTAAATTTTTCATCTAACATCTATCTTGTCTAATCAGTGAACCTATAACTATGAATCAGGACACTCATCAAGGGTGCCCTCTGTCCCCTCTCCTTCTCTCTATTTTAATTTGGTCTTGGATCATATGGTGCAGAATTGGGTAGATGCTTATGAGTCTCCTAATTGGTAATAAGGAGGTTAAGATTTCTCCTTTCACTGATGATATCAAGATCTTCATATCTTATCCTCAGGACTCCCTTCAGCCATTCATGGCTAGACTGATATAATTTGGTACTGTGTCTGGCTTCTGTGTCAACTTTGAGAAATAAAGAGCACTTTTTCTTCAGCTGGGGGTCATATAAATCTTTTTTGGGCAGCGTAGTCAATCCCATTTTTAGGAATATTGATCCCAAAGAATATTCACCAGTTATACTACATCAATATCTACCATATGCTGACAAAGGTCAAGTCTATGGTAAGGGCTGGGGTAATCTGCATCATCTGCATCACTCCTATGGGGGTAGAAACAGTCTCCATAAAATGGTCCTATTTCCAAAATTATTATTACCTATACTGTTAAGAGATCTGGTGCACATTGATTTAATCTTCTGTAAATGTATTTGGGGTCAAAAAGATTAGATTCAAGAGTTGCCAGGGCCTCAAACTGCCTAATTTGACACCATATAACCAGGCTGAACTCATCTGACATTTGCGAGACTAGATCCAGGGGGGTTGGAACTATACACTTACACTTCCCTAGATCATAATTTTCTCCCCCAAATCAGTCTGACTGCCTTCCTCTATCTCTATGATCAGGACCTGCCTGACCACTCCCTCAATACAATTCTTATGGCCATTAGGGAACTACAGGTATGGCCTAGATTGCCTCATAAATTTGGATTAGAATCATATTTCTCCATACACCTTCCTTTACTGTGAAATCCCGGATTTCAAGATTGCATGGCAGCCTATCCCTATACCATCTGGGATAAAAGGGGTATTCATTCTATGTCATATCTATTAGATAAACCTCATAAATGTCCTCTTACATTAGCTATGGCCCAGTATATTTTTTTTCCTATGGTCTTTTCCCAACATTATGTTCTATAGCTCAGTACTATCCTGCCTGGTGGACTGGGATAATTCTCTTGATAAATTACTTGCACTGCCAGTTTTGCATTGGCAATTTGATTACATTACTCATCACTACACCAAAATTTTGATGATGATTGCTCTAAATCATAACTTTCATAATGGCCAACCTGTTTCCTCTGTCACCTTATGTACTACTTAATTTTTTGATGGACTCATGTAAACTTGTTCCAGTGATGGCCTATGTTATTGCTCAATTTTTATCATAGGGGTCACTTGCCCTCTTTCCAACATTCCCAAATTGGTTTAACTGAAGATCATTCCTGCCCAAAATGTAAACTTCCCAATGCTGATTTGGCACATAGTTTCTGGAACTGCCCAGCTATAAAAAATTCTGGTACCAGGTCTAGGGATTCACTAGGAATCATTTAGTATCTACTTTCTCATTGACTGTTGAGTGGTCCATATTTGGAATCCTCCCTGAGCATTGCCAAATCTCTAAGGGCTGTTGGCAGTGTTGGCCACATCACACTCCAGGTCTGGATTAGGAGTTCACCACCTCTTCTCCTATTATTTAAAGCAAAATTATACCATATAATTAGAATGGACTGAATAGAGGCATTCCTACATGAGGAACCCAGGTTGATATATTTTTCCTTACTTGGAAAAGGTATATTGCCATCCTTTCTGAGACACAGTGCATACACTTGATATGTCTGTAAACAATGTTGTTCATAGACATATTAGGTCGGTCCTTCAGCACAACCAATGCAGATATATCTGACAGCCCATACACTTGCAGCAAGGACCCACTGACATCTCAACTGGGCAGTCAAATTTAAATGTCCGCACAGTTGTGGTGTCAGCCCAGACATATTTAGTGTCTAAAGCTTAAAAATCACTTGCTAGGATGGCAGTTTGGTCTGCTAGTCGATTAGTCATCCTAGTGTGTACCTTGTATGAATTTGTGATATCACAGATCTGGCAATGTTTTTGTAACACAATGTGAAATGGGGTTATGATTTTGGATTCAGATCCAGCAATTGTAATGAATACTGCTTTTGCCTGTGTTTTATCCCATGCACCTCTTGGCAGCTACTTCCCAATATTATGGTAGTTAGCCTTGCCTATACTTTTATGTCTAGATATGTGTTCATGTACAATTTGTCTAATTTCTTTCGATGTACTGCACATTTATGCTTCTAAAATAGTATTAAAGAAACTGTATAAAATTACAAGAAACTTTTAAACACTAGCAATATATAGCTCTTCGATAGATCAAGCAAAATACTGTTTCATCAAGTGTGTACCCAGTCTCAGAAAGGATGGCAATATCATATTTTTTCAAAAATGTTCCCAAAATGGTTGATTTGTTCAATTTATGTAAACAATAGCTAATAAACTGGATTCAGTAACATTGTATTAACAAATCTGCATATTTTTTAACACAATTATACTGAATAAAGTTTAATTAGCTATTATTTACATGATTTGATAATAAAAAAAATCAACACTTTTGGAGATAATTTTGGAAAAAATATTTGCCAGTTAAGTGGTTAAAAACATATATTGCTGCAAATGACACAATAAATGACATAATTGATAATGTTTCTGATATTTCACATATTGCAACATTTTTAGATCATTGATCACTGGCATCAAACAATATGTCTTATGATATCAATGGTTAGCAATCATCTTGATTAAAAAGGTCATATAAATAAAACAGCATTCAATAAAGGATACTATACATAAATCAAATTAACTACTGTGCACTTATAATAGCACCTCATTATTATCTTTTACACTTACTACTAAACTATGTATACTTTATAAATATTCGATAAATGTTGTATCTAACACTGTCTTCAAGATGTTAAAATACATCTTTGATGCTATTACCTTATTTTAGTAGCACTAATGCTTTTAGTTTTACACAACCTATTTGCATAAATTGATGCAGTTCATGTATGGTGGAAATTGCATCACTTTAACATAGGCATTATCTCCTTGCCTTGATAGATGACTCCCACTGTGTTTCCTTGGGGCAATGTTGGTAACCGAAGAAATCTCAATTTAGAAGAATTCCATGCGTCTACATTTACTGTCTATTAGAGATAAAACAGTATTATAAAATCCTAAGTAAGGACATTCAAGAATCATTTTATAATACATTGAAGTGAACATGGATATGGGTAATTGTTAAAGTAGATGCTTACATAATATCAGTTTTTATATTGTTGACATGGTGTGAATTTCTTACTGCAGTGCACTCTATGAATTTCTGTATTGCATTTTTGAAGCATTTGTAAAGGGGTTAATGCAATTCTGCAATTAAATTATATTTCTTTGCAGTATATATGCAAAGTAACTATTTTCTTCTGTGATTGTCAACTTGAGCTCATTTGTCTTGCTTTTTCCTTATTGTTTTACTATCTCAATACATCTGTTTAACATGAGATGCTGAAAATGACAGGCTTCAGACAGCTACTGCACCCAATGACAAAGATTACTGTCATCCAGCCTCATCACTTAATTCATCATTGCCAATGGTGCATTCCATTTTGTGGTATCTTAGCAACATCCAATAAAAGCAAAACATGGTTTCCATGTGGCAAGGCTGAATAGCACATTCTAGAATACACTTATATAAAACAATTATTTTACTTTACATTTTTATTTTAATAAATGGATATACTTTACTTAGAACATTTAAATTGTAAATTGATTTCTGTTGATACATCTTTCAAGCAATTCTGTACAGTAGTAGCTCAGATTTGACCAAACAAGCTCGATATATTGATCTCAGTCTGCAAAAGTATCTTAAAGTGACATTGATTTTCAACAAAAATATATAATATATATATATAATATAAAAAATAATTTTATATTATATATACTTTTTATTCAAATGCATTTCCACAAAAAAAAATTACATAAAAAGAAATCGGTATCAACTTGCCTGACCCACAAACATATTTACTGTTCAGTAGTTTAAGACTTATATTACACCGTACTGTTTAAGGCTATAGTTCATATATGTGTTTCATCCCTAAACAAAATAAAATATAGAATTCAACTATCATTTGTACAATTTATGGTTTTATTTCAGATAATTAGGCTTCACAACATCCAAGTTTTTTTAGGTGTTTTATAGCTAAGTCATGGAACATCATTTTATTTTTAGAATTTTCATAATTTAAGCTGGCAAATCTGCTCATATGAACCTGACTTAATAAACTACAGAGGGAAAGCTATTGCAATATTTTGTGGAACAAATAATTGACCAAAATACATAAGCAGATGCATATATTCCGTATGTACTCCAGGATTGTGACTTTAAGTATTGAACTATATAAAAAAATATTAGTAGCACTTTTTTGAGTATTAGCTTTTGGCAGAACTGTTGTGTGATTTCCGCTCATTTCATGACATTGTAATGATGTTACCACACACAACTTTATCTTGCATGAAAAGGTGAAGTCATGAGTGATTTCTTCAATTTAAAAGCACTCAACCCTCACAGTGCTAGAAATGAATATTTTGCATATATTCATGCAAGAATGATTCAATTTAAGATTTCTATTTTCAAACCTTGCTTGAAACCTTCGCTGTGTTAGTAGTAAAATTGCCAAAATCTATAATAAGATTTATTGTAGATGAGTAGCATTTTATTTAGTATTTCATGTTAACATGCTTTTAGGGTAAGATGACAATGTGGAAATTCATCTTCCTGTCCTTGTTCAAGCAAAAAAAAACACTATTGTCTTCAGACATTTGCTTATTATGATTATAATTGAATTAAAGTTTAACTATGTAGCCTGCTGCCCAACAATAAGAAACATTTTTTAAGATGTTAGTAGAATACATTGCTTTTTTTTTTTGCTCTCAGCTTCTATTATTAAGTCCATGGAATGTCTCATATTTGGTACTACTTTCTATTCTTTACTTTCAGTCTTATTTGATAAAAGTTTTGTATTTGTACAGCATACATGCATGACGTGGTTTTGTATTTGTATGAAATTTACTTTGCATATATTTTTGTGAGAGTATGGGCACCTTTATACCAATTTAAATTTTACACAAAAAAAAATATTCTTTCCTCTTTACAGTTAAATACCTATTGTAAAAACGCTTAGAGTTTTTATCATGCATTTAAAATAAAGATGTGTGATTCAGTTTTCCTGAAATACGAACACACCTGAACATAGGGGTTCCGAGTTGAATGGAGTCCCAGTTCGAAATGACTGTGGGGTTGTGAGAGGAACCAAGTCCTGGCTTGGGACTGCTGTCAGTTCGGAACTCGGATTTAAAATTTGGATTGCATGTGAAAAGGTCTAAGGGCCTGATTCAGATCTGCTTGCAAGCGGGTCGATGGTGGCCCAGTGTGCACGCGAGGCATGGACAATGCGCATGCACGAGCCCCGTAGCGAGTGAGACCTTCACTCGCTCTGGAGCTCACAGCAAAACGGGGCCGCTGTCGATGTTGATCGACAGCCGCCCCATTTTGTAGGTGGGTAAGGGGGGGTGGCTGAACAAATGGAGGCATTCCCAAAGGAACGCCTGCCATTTGTGGGCAGTCCTACTGACATCACTCATGATGTCAGTAGTAGACTTCCGGCTCCATTAAAGCTGGAAGTCTACATGGCATTGTGAGTGCTGAGACCCTACCACAAGGCCCTCCTCACAATGTCAATGGTTGTGAAAATTGCGACCATCACCAGGCCGCTTGCAGAAGCTGTGGGTTGTCACCCACAGCTGTGCGAACGGCCAGGAGGCCGGAATTAAAAAAAATAGGGACACCCTGATTCAGAGTGAGCGCACGCAAATAGCGTGCACCTCTGAATCAGGCCTTAAATTACATGATTTTAGCTGATTTTTTTTATCAATGTTGATCAATTTTTAAGGAATCCAACACTAAACCATACCCAAATCTGAACCAAGACACTTGAGGGTGGTTTTGCCAAAACTAAAACATGATGATGAATTAGAACATAATCCACACACATCTCTAATTTAAAGTAGGAAAGCCACTGCTAAAATCAGTTTTATAACAAGCATGGGATTAAAGTATACAAAAGAGCTATTGATATGCTGGATTCTTATGTATTGTATTCCAATCTATAGAATGCAAAATGTTAAAGCATGATGAGTGCGGAAAAATGACCTCACTTCAGCTTAGGGCCTAGTCTCATTATGCTGTAGAGCATAACAAAACTGTAATTGAAAATAAATTAACAATGATCTTTTAATTGCATTTTAATGCTACAAGCTATTGTAACACATTTCATACTATAATGAGAAATTTAAAAAAGCAAACAACTACAGAAGGCACAATGAGAAACTGAAAATTATTAGTACTAATAATTGCAGTAAAATATGTTTTTATACTGACAAATATAGTACATTAAATACATTTACTCCACTGAAGATTACAAATGATGCATCTTAAAATGGAAATTTAATTAAGTGGCTGTTATTGGCATAATGTATATCTATAAAATTTGCTTATAATAAGTGCTATACTGTAACATACAGAATTGTTTTTTAAGTTCAAAATTCTGAGCTTCCAAGTTTTTACATAAAGAAAGATACCATATGCATACATGGCTCCATGCTCATGAGCCAAATACTATTGTATGTCTATATGTGGGTGATGGAAATCAAAATTTTTGTGAATTGGAACTAAACCTCCAAACTTCAGTTACTGTTGAAGACTGGGATAAAAAAAAATGTAGTATGATTTTAAAATGTGCAACTATATCAACCATTCTTAAATGTTGGCAAAAAATATTTATAGACTCTACCACACTCCAAATATGCTTTACGGACACCTTTAAGAGTTCCTGGAGGAACTGTTGTGAGGTTGGAACCAAAAGACATGTTTTCTGAGCTGTCCTATGCTATGATATCTATGGAAAGAAGTTTTGAATTGATTTATTAGGTTACTAAAATGTGGCTCACCCCTCCATTACCTGATATAGCTCTCTTGCATGACTCACATGACCTATATTCAACATATTTTCTGACTGATGTTTCACATGTATCCTTCTGCCTTTTCAGTATATATAAATATATATATATATATATATCTGGGTTACAAATCCACCTTATGAGAGCCCCCTACCGCTTTTCCTTAGTTTGATTCCTATTAGTTAAAAAATCTCCTGGCATTCGGAGCACTAATTTGGCAGCAAAGTCAATGGAGGCCAAATTATATTGAATTCATACTTTTGAAAATCTTTTAAGTGCACTATCAGTCTTTTACTGTGTGAGTTGAGTGATACCGTGATGGCTGTCTGAGGGGCATACACTTAAGCATCTTGTGAATTTATACAAGTGAAATGTTTCATATACTGACCAAAATACATAAAGTAGCACTATAATTTGCTAAGAGAATACATCTATATAATATTACAAAATGATCAGGGTAAGCACATCACCATTTTAGTCATCATTCAAAGCTAAATTATTGCTGTGTCACCTAAGCCTTCTTCACTATATACTGTCTCTCCCCATCCCATTCCTTTCCCACTATACGTACCGGTCCTAATGTTCTCTTCTCTTAATATGTCCCATCTTTGTTGCTATGATGGGAGACATTGGGTAGGTTTCAGCCCCTGCTCTAACTGCACCTAATGGAGACAAGACAGAACATCCTTGATTATAATATAGATCTGTTTTTATTTAGATAGATTATACATGTAAACACAAATGTTTAGAGGGAAGTTTACAAATGCTTGATTTTTGAACAAAGCAAAAAACAAAAACAAACAACATGCCACAATAAAACAGCAATATACACTTTTTTATACTCAAATAGTTTTGTGCAAATAAAAAGCATGGTTGAGTTACAAAGTGTTGCTTATACAGTACATAAATATACATTGGCTACACTGGTATGCCTCTGTTCTATCAGGTATACCAGAATAGGCAATAGGCAATAGTTCCACCTCTGACCTATACATCACCTGATTCAAAAGCTTGAAGGAAAGTTTCCGGGCAACTGAAAATCTCCCCTATGTGCTTTCAATAATATATGAACAATTTTCTCTTACATTCACAAATATATGTAAGAATTCTCATAATTAGAACCCATATAAAAGGGTTGGACTTTACATTAACATGTTAGACCAGTTGTCGGGAAGCTAATGTTCTCAGTTTTCAATACTTTTCTCCTAGAGAAGGTTAACTGTAGGGTCATTCAATTGAATTACTAATAGTAAACATGATTTGAATAGGCAATATATTCTCCCCAACAGTGAGAACTTTATCTCAAATACCAGGCTAATGATGGAGCACATATTGTGAGGTGAATTGTGTCACAATAGTCCCAATTGCTCTATTCTGCAATATTGGTGAGAAGCAAAGTTAAGTATCTCCACTTCTGAAAAGCTCCCGAAACATTTACATGTACAGTGTAGTTGATAAAGTTATTAAAAATTATTTTAAAAAAGCCAAATTGTGTTTTAGGATAACTGGTCATTTAAGTTATCTAATAGCTGTAATTCATATTCACAGATAGCAATCAGTAAGTGCAGAAATTCAAAGTATTAAAAAAATGAATTGCCAAATCTGGAAAAAGCCCCAACAACACTATAATACTGGAGGTCCATTTGTAGAAGCTAATGCAAAGCTTTTTGAATTGAAAATGTGATGTTGCCCACATAAACCAATCAAATTCTAACTGTCATTTATTTGTGAAATAGTTTTCATATATGTACATTTAGAAGATATGGATACATTAAACTGTATATACAGTATACTGCAAAGTATAAAGTTTAGGCTGCTTTATTTTCAGGTTTCTGAAATGTGTAAATTGAGAACATACATAGGCAAAGGTTCCTATGGAGGTGGATTAATTATAGCATTTATTATGTTATTATTAGAGATGTGTGTTTCAGTTTTCATGAAGTACAAACACACCCAAACTTTGCAGTTCTGAGTGGAATTGAGTCCCAGTTCTGAATTACTTTGGGGTTCCGAGTCAAACCGAGTCCCACTTTGAGTCTGTAGTCACTTTGGAACTCGGGTTTAAAAACTGAAGTGGGTTTTGGATTGCATGCAAACCGGTCCAAATGACATGATTTTAGCTGTTTTATCGATATTAATCAATTTTTATCTAATTTTTTTATCAATTTTTATTGATTTTCAAGGAATCAAAAACCTAAACAATATACATGGATTATAGTTAGTGCTACCTCTATATAAATTCTCACCCTAGATAAAGTATAATAAAAAAATTGATAAAAATATATTAAACCAATTGAGAAAAGTGTGTAAAATAAGATGGGATATTGTTAGTAATCCTACTGAATAAACATGATAAAAGAAATGTGTCAAAAAATATATAATTTTGAATCTCCCACTAAAATATCAAATAATCACATTAATGAATGAACATAAATAGAAATAAAAATAGACATAACAACTAATAAAATATCGCTATGAAGCAGTGTTGCATATGAATGAGAAAATGTTGCAAATCACCAGAATCCATTTGTAAATGAACGTGTAAAGTACCTGTTTTAGTGTTTAATCCAAAAATAGAAGCCTCTATTGAGATGTGGCTGTACAAAAATTATCCAGCAAAGATTAGATATAAACTGACTTCTCCCAAAGATAAAGGTTTGGTTGAAAGAACTCAAATCAAATGGGACCACAGAGTTGGTCCCGTATATTAGTATCTTTCACCATTGTTTTGAGTTAAATTCCAATGTACAGATGTATTTTACACACACACATCATCTGGTTTAGCTTAAAAGGCCGCCGCCTATAATGAATTGTGTACAGTTTCCGAGCAAGAAGTTTGCAAATAATGCAGAATAATCAGCCAAGGTATTCTCAGATATTAAATTGACCACCAACCTGGTGGATATTGCACAGTCTCTGAACAAACCGAGAGCCAAAAACAGTCAGTCAACCAGGCATAAAACTCAGCCACACATAGATCGCAGATCTCCGGTTATCAGACTGCGTTCACCTGTTATCTCTGTGTGTACTCACGGAAGATTGGTATAACATTGTGGGGGCCCCCTGTGTTCTTCCAGATCCAGAGTCCCATGTGTTCAGCCAGAGTGTGTGAAAGCTGGATACTGAAAATCTCTATATGAGAGGACTTTAAATAGGGACTTTTGCACCAGAATATATTGGATTTCAAAACATAAACAAAACTGAATTCAAACCAAGACATTGGAGGGTGGTTTTGCCAAAACCAAAAGCAAAATATGATGTTGAATTAGAACCAAACACAAAACATGGAAGTCTTCCCACATCTCTAGTTATTTTTTATTATTATCTTAATGTATATGGCACCAAAGGAGCCCGTTTCACCTTACAAAGCACTTAAACAATATGAACAAATCAAATAAGTGATTAACAGTACACAACGTTGGAAGACATGGACAAGGTTTATAATCATTGCTGTATAAGTAGTCATGATACCCAAATAAGCAGGATTGGTGTCACTGTAGGCTGTGGAGAGGAGATGATGGTATAAGTGGGGGAAGGAAGAGCACATGAGGGAAGAGGTCCCTGCTTGTGAGAGATTACATTCTAAAGGGGAGGGGCAGACAGACAGTAGCCAGACAGGGGTGATCATTAACATACACTATCGCAGACTCACTGACTTTTAAGTCCACTGTGAAATTCAACTGTACCAAGGGAGTTTCACTTTTGGGTTTCTAATGCCATCAGGCAATAGTGGCCACTATCAGAGAGGGATCCTTTGAATCCCTCTCTAAGCCAGTTTGTGATATTGTTGTTAATAGACTACATCGCTAATGCCATCTAAAGATGGAGTTAGTTGTCTGGGCCACATTCCAGAAAGCTACACTTTCCAAAGCTTGATGCATTCAGTCAGATTTCAGTTACATACTTTTGGGACCACTGTGCAGATTGACAACAGCAGATATCTCTGATACAGTATTTGCTGCAGACTATAAAGGCTAAAGTAATGCAGAAATCCTTAGAGAATGGAAGTTTTTGGAGATTTTGCCGCAAAGCAACTTTGATACAGTACATCTTGCCTTAAAACTGTTATCTGTTATTTGGGATCTATAAACATTTATAGATTAGATTTTCTTAGTTTGGAAAAACTTCAAGTCACAAGAGTGTCCAGTTTTTTCTTTTAATACTCACAGGCCCCTATATAAAGTAAGCATTTCTATTAGATCTATGTAATATTGTTGCTGGTAAATGTTCATTAATCCTTAAATTATTGTCACGGGGTTAACACTATAGATTTGTAATAAATGAAGGCAAGTTAAGGTCTTTTCTCTTCTCACCACTAACATGCTCTTCACGTATGAGTTTTGGTAACAATCTTGTTATTTTTAAAATGTACCTGTTTTGTGAATCTTGTATTTTTGTTAATGATTATAATACAGATTCCTCTAGATGCTCACTAGGAGAAGGACAAGTTTAATTAAAAAATCATTGCTATAATTACTACAAAAATAAATCTGTAATTGGCTTTTCTTCTAGTTGTACTATACTATTCAATTTTAAAGCGGAAAGATAGACCATTAAAATTACTTTTATTCAAATTTGAAAGAAACTCTTTTATATATCAGATACAACAGTGAAGTCACATCTTATGTTTGCTGTTAATTTTTTAATTTTAAAGATGAATGCTTTGTAATTTATGTAATTTACAGTTAATGGAACTTGTTATAGTTCTTACTTAGACATGTAATATTTTCAGGAAACCTTAATCATATATCTCTCATGCAGTACTTACACATTACTGTAAGCCCTGTATTATTTTTTCAAGCAATATATTAGTAAACTTTAAAGCATTAGTCAAAATAAAATTAAACATAATTCTATTAAACTGGAAACATATTCCTATTTTCAAAACTATTATTAAGATGTTTTTAAAACAAACATCTATTTTGCTAAATATGAGCCTTTATTACATGTTACAGTAAGTTCCTGATCAAATGAAATCCCTATATATTTTGCAAACTTTCCAAACTTTTCCCTGTTGCTATCAGTTGTGTTACATATAAATGGAAATAATGAAATATGTGGGCCTGATTTAAAGGTGAATGCAGTGCTGATATTTGCGCAGTTGAATGATTTTTGCTACATGCGTGAAAAAAGTCTACAAAACCCTTACTGTACTTATTCGAAAACCAATGTGTGTAATGGCATATGCATTTGCGTACTGCAACTCTATGACTTGAGATATCAATTGCAATCCATGAAAGTTTCAGGGTGGAGAATGGAAGGTGATAGTAAAAAGAGTAGGTGTCATGGGCATGTTATGAGAGTGTCATGGGCTTGTCTTGGCAAGCAGCTGTGATCTCTTTCGTAGCACCAGTCACAGTGGCCATATTCTGCGAAAGTTACAAGGGAGATGGGAAAGATCAGGATTTTAGATCTCCACCATCTTTGGAAAATATTTTTTGTGTGAAATTTTTAGTTATTTAGAAAAAGGGGACTTCCTATTTCATATGAGGGTGCCCCCACATTTATATATGTAATTTTGGGCATGATAGGGCACATAGTTCCATCCCACCAATATAAGACAACTTTCTGTACTGCAATAAGTAATGTTGTCTGGTAATTACCAGAGAGTAACTATCAATTAACAGAAAGCTGGATCAAAAGTTGATGTTCCGTAATCCTGTTATGACAGGGTAACATCGGATATGTAATCCATCATACAGAATCATTTTCGAATCTACAACATTTATGAAATAATTAGCATCAAGAACAGGGTCAAACAGAGTCCAAAGCAAGTTGTTCCCCTTGTACAGTCAAAATGTCATATATAGAACAAGTCATCATGTTCAGCAAATTTAAAGGCAATACATAATTTGGTTGGACCAATTTAGTGACTAGCAGAAAATACAGATAACTGCTTCATTTGGCAACAAAAGGCCATTTACTTTTAGATGCACTATACACTAGTCTGGGTGTAGAATAAGGTGTTTTGCCAACAAAACTGCTACTGCACCAAAAGTGCACTTGTGCTGATACTACCTCAATTCTTCATTTTCCAACATTTCACCTATCATGTAGACATTTTTATGGGACAGTAGGAAATGGGTTTGCCTACATTTTGCATCTTTAAATACCCAGCAATTTGTCCTGTACTCCCTGGACACAACATCAGTGTTGTGTCTCTTCTGCCTTTCTCTCAGAGGGTTCTCCATTAACTTCTGCCCTCAGAGAGAGGAGGAAAAAAGAAGGGAAAGAGAAAAAATATAATACTCATATTAATATTTTATTAGTAAGAATATATATACAGTTTAATACCATAAAAATAAACACTTTATAAAACTTAATGTATGACATCTCTGTGTAGATATCTTTCTATATTGCAACATATTTGTTTTTAATAAAAATCCCTAAATTGATACACATATGACATTTCATCCATACCTACAATTATTTTGGTTTGGATCTACATTAAAGTAGATATACTGTCTTTACATATCTGTCAGATGTCTATATTTTACACTGACAAGAATTCAAGAGGGGTATTTCCTTGGTATTGGTTGGTATGTTGGTTGGTATGTTGGTTGTGATTTAGAATGGCAGATGAGACCATGTTTTAGCTTATAGGAAATGGTCCAATTTGAAGTCTATGCTCAGGCCTTTTGGAGTTGGTCTATGGCTAATGTTTTCTTGAAGTCCCCTTCTTGGAATTTTTTTTTGAGTCCTATGAACTTTATGCATGTTGGATCACTAGCGCTTAGCTCTTTGAAATGAACTGGTTTACTTTGGTTGTTTTTCCATTTTTAATATTGATTCTCACATTTAGTTACCTTTTTGTTCTCCCAACATACTAAAACTGGCATTGGAATTGTATTTTCTCCATTTATATGGCACATGATTTTATCATTAATTTTTTATTCATAATTATGGGATTGTGACATGATGTTTGTTTGGTTTTGAGCTTTTTATGTCTGTCATTCTGCATGCTATTCAAGTTCCACAGATATATAGGCAGGATGTATCTGAATTGAGCCATGTACAGTATTTGTATTGCTTCTTTTCTCTATTAAATGGCTTTTTACTAAATTTGACCTCACAGTTGGAGCCTGTCTGAAGATTATTTTTGTATGTTCAGCAGAATCACTTTTAGTTCTTCATGAGCCATAAGTATGTGCCAATGTTTATTTAGGCTTTTTTTACAATCACTTTGTCCTTAATTTGTAATATAGAAAGGTTGTCCTTATTCTTTTGAATCATTCTTCTTATAGCTAAGGAAATCTTCTCTGTTTAATTTTTGTGATTCATGAGGATACTTCTCCAATTCTTCCATATTGTATGGTTTCTCTTGGAATTGTTTAATAAGTTATTTTTATTGTTGTTTAAAGTCACTATTTCTCGAGCAGTTCCTTTTGATGCATATAAGTTGGCTCTCAGGGATATTTCTGATCCATTTTTTAAGATGATTGCTTGAAGCATGTAGAAAACTATTGCTGTCCACTGGTGATTTTGTGTGGGTCTTTGTTTCTAGGTGGTTATTTACTACAAAAATTGTGAGGACAAGGAAATTGATGCTGAGTTTACTGATCTCACTTGTGAACTCAAGATTTTCTGAATTGCTGTTTATTTTCTATATGAAGGTGAAAGGTTCTTGTTCGGTCCCATCCTATACTATTATTACATCATCAATATAGCATGCCCTTAAAGGTTGGGTAGATGTTCATTGTTTGACCATATATTTTGATTTTACCATAGGGCTATAAAAAAATTGGCATATGATGGGGCAAAATTTGCTATTGCTTTATTTTGTTTGTAAAATACCTTTAAACAGAAAATAATTGTAATTCGGTAATTCAGCATTTCTTCCATAATAAAGTCAAGCTGGTTCTATTGTAGTCCTGAGGTACCTTTTTTCACATTCCATTCTTGCATCCGTTCTCATGGTTGATATATATATATATATATATATATATTTTAAATCACATTTTGCTAATAGTAGGTTCTCCTTCCATTTTATGTTTTGAGGGTAGTAAGGGCTTGTGTGGTATTTTTTAGTTAGACTTTTTTATAGGTTGCATCAATACAGCCTGATAGGTTAGAATTGATCAGTCTTCCCATTGGGTTGTGAAAATCTTTAGTCACCTTGGGTAGGTAGAACACTGGGATAATAGGGTGTTTTGGAGTCCAGATATTTATAAATTTTTGGATAGTATACAGTACCTTCATTCATTCCTCTTTATAGGAGCAAGGTGAGTTTCTTCTTAAATTCTTCAGGTGGGTATTTTCTAAATGTTATTATCTATTAGTATCTTCAAGTATATTTAGAGCCTGTTTCTCATAGTGTTCTCAGTCCATGATCCCAATTCCTCCACCTTTATCTGCACGATTAATTACTATCTATTCATTCCTGCTGAGCTCTTTAATTGCTGTTTTTTCTTCTTTAGCTATTATTTTATATGTTTTACTTTTTGTCAGATTCAAGTATTTTTTGGATGTCATCTGTAACCAGCTTTTGGAATAAGTATATAATGTGTCATTTAAGAAGTTCTGGATATAACCTAGACTTCTCTTAAATTTTGTATGTTTGTTGTTGTCTCTAGATTCTTCCTCCGTACTGCTGTTGGTATCTGTTTTTTCATTCTTTGGAAACAAATATTCAAAGTGATTTTGCAAATGTATTTGTTTAATTCTACAGATGTATCCTTGCTCATCTAGTCTCAATATGCCATGCAGCACAATATGCCTGGTGTGAGTGAGCTGTCAGGTCTCATGCAACTCTGTTAACATCTGGCATCATTTTTTGCTGAAATGCATCTCAATTGCAATATTAAATTGATATGTGACACTTGTACATCTATGTGCAACAGAGTCTGTAAATGGAATTGAAGTGGAAAAATGCTGCAGCTGCCGTATCATGATTAAGAGACTCTGTGGCACACATACAAGTGTGACTTCTCATATTAATCAGTACAGTTTCCTGGGGCATCCTAGTCATATTGCATTGTGACTTAGGCACAGATTCAGCAAAAAAGACACCTGGTCAAGAGGACACATCTATATGTATGTATTATATTTATTGATATAGTCGGTCTGGCCAAATATAAGGCCTTTGGGAAAGACTTGTCTTTGAGTCCTGTATGTGTATTCTAAGATTGAGTATACCTTTTAGCAGTGTTAGTTTGCTCACCTTTTCTGTTTCTTTTTTTGTTTTTGTTTCAACTTTCCTTGCTTGTAAGTGAACTTCTTTTTCTTCTTTGAGTTTGGTTTCTATCTCCTCCATTGCTTTAATACCAAGAGATGAAATATTCCTATGAAGTTAATCCAGGGAGAGCAAGCTGAGTAATCTTTCATCACTGTTGCATTTAGTGTTTTAAAAGCCCAATTTGTTGAATTAACCCAGGTTCTAAAAGACATGTGAAGGGAATTGCAAAATCTGAAGAAAAGATAATATTGACTGGTGTCTTGAGAGAGGGACACAATATAGATGTGATACTTGCCAGGAGAATGGTTTCCTCTGTATGTAGGCGAAGTCCATCACTTGTGGTCCATATAAATGGAATACCAGCATTGCTGGATACTGGCTCCCAGGATACAAACATACAGCTAGCAAAGTTCGTACAGCACTGGGAAGAAAGTTGAGATATTACTTCTTTAGCTTGCATGGTTGGTTACACATTGCTAGGAAGCCAATCAGAGGATTCAGAAGGCTCTTCTCCTGAAACATGGTTCCATCATCCCCACTATTCAAAATGACAGTATTGTCATGGTGATAATTGGGATAAACTTTCTGCAGAACTGCCCTGAAAAATTAATACAGTAGTTGCCTTAAAGAATGTATTAAAGACCATTGCACCAGTGAATAAAAGGGCATTGCAGCAAGCTATACAACTCCTTTAATGGCAGTGGAGGTTTGTCAATGCCAATGGGGAAATCACCAGATGATTGCAATTGCATGAGAAGCTGTCGGACAGTGAATGGATATTGTGTAGCAGAGACAAGAAGATTTTTACAATATAGTTGCCCAAGCTGCTTACCTGAATGCAGGAGACTAGGTTTGGAAAGTACAAAACATTGTTATAGGAAATTGAAGAGCAAGCTGGAGTCAACACCCTATGTAGTGAGTGGTGTGCCAAAAAGTGGAGATATAAATAGATAAATATAAAGATAGAATTTACATTGTCTTACTGAACATGCTTAATTCTCTATGATTATAAGAGAAGTAAATATAATTTGAGTACTTTTTACTGGGGCATGTTATTTAATTGTAATCATAGATGCAACTTCAAAGATGAAATAATTTAACAAAAAACTGGATGTGTGAAACTAGAAACATCCTTTGTGATTTTGTTCTCCTATAAAAATTAATGAAAAGACTAAGGATCTAATTGTAATAGGTACTGGTGACAACCAGCATGATAAGATGAAAATCTAACATTAACAGTACAACTTAAGTAAAAGCTTAATTGCCATGTACAGTAACTGTAATACTTATAATATTACTGAAAATGTGTGCGAAAAAATTGTGTCCCTCTTTCAGAAATGATTTTAATTTATTTCAATTATCTGTTGGTGTAGTGCAATAGTTATTATTATTACATATAGTATAGGGGCAAGGGGAAAGTGGTAGGATAAATATGTAGTGTTGATATATAATAGTGGAATACTATGGAAAATAAAATAGAATAACAGATACAGTACATGCAATATTAAATGGGAGTAGTATAATCTATATTCTAGCTTCCCACTATAACAACTATAAGGATCTCTGGCTTTGGCTCTGAAGCATCAAGGAAATCCATATACAAGACCCCACAGATAGCAGTTCATGGTGATGAACAACTAAGCAATTCCATCAACACTGACCTCAAAATATAATTTCTACAAGGTCAAATCCATTCTCAACAATTTTGCTGGTGTAGACTATAATGTGGAATACCTCTATAGTATCAGAAATCAAATCACAGAAGAGATCAAAAGCGCATTCAAATAAATAAGTGGGAATAACTCTCTAAGGAGTAATCGATTCCATAACAGAGCTCAGATTTAGGTCAAAACCCCTCCATTTGGTGTCACAAACACTTTGAAACACTTGACAAAGGACCACATCTCTGAAGCGTAGTGTTTGGAACCTCACAATCAAAATATAGGAAAAAAATTGCACCACCACCAATAAATGTCCTTACTTGTTTGTGTAAGTTTTAGATTATTTTTTTATAGGTTCTGAGGAAATGCATAAGCACAGTGTTTCTATAGGATATATCAGAACAACCTTCTGAGGAAGCTGCTGATGGATTCCAAGAGGTTGGGAAACACGTCAAGGAGCTTTGATTGTTACACAACAAGCTGGTTATCTATGCCCCTAATTAGGGAAGGTCTTTTCATGGTGGCTGGCATAGAAAAACTTGGACCTTTCTAATAAGCTGAATTATATGGTTTCACCAGTAACTGGGAGGTAAACATATACCTGCAGCTACAAACTACTACAAACTAGGACCTCAGGGATACTTTTAATGCTGGCTAATCAGAACTTTGAAACAAAGTATAATTTGTTTATTGTTTGCATGGCTAATGATTGGACATTAATTCTTTGGATCTAAGTGCTATAACAATTGCACTTTACTAATACTTTTTAAAGACTTTATAAACTAACAGCAGATTAAATTTATTTTACTAACAAAGTTACCTATACCGCTCCACTGACCTGACTACATACATAGATAATTATTCAAATCTAACACTACATATATTAATTTGTGATGTAAGCCATTTGTATATTTTATTTATTTTAAAAACTAATGTGTTTTTATTCTTAATACACTGGCCCTGGACAGCTTGGTCCTGGGATCTGAACACACCACAGTAGGTGAAACTCCTTCAATTGAATAGTCCATCTTAAGGACAGTATTTTGCCAGTTTCTTTCTGGATTTTGTGCATTTTCCAAATTTGGTTAATTTTTGAGGACAACACCTCGCCAGTTTCCTTCTGGATCCTGTGCGTTCTCAAAATTTCTGATATTTATGCCCCTGATGAAGTAATAACAGATGAAACACGTTGGGTTTTGATTATTTTGATTCTCTGAAGGAGAAATCTGCATATTGTGATTCTGATCCCTAGGGGTTAAGTACAGGATACTGTTTCCTTCTGTAAAATCATTGTGTAAGCATTTTTTATTTACAAAGAATTTTATTGTCATGTGACAAGAAATTTTAATAAAATCATTGTTTATTTGATCTAATAGTGGACCATTGGCCATCTTGTTTCAGGTGTCTTTTTGGTGACTGAGTCTTTTTTAGATTATTTTGGAGACTATGGAATTTACTTACTTTATTGGACTTGAAATTGGTCAAGTCCAATAAAGAAGAAAAGTGAACCATCACGCAGTAAAATCTAGCAAAGGAATTATATTGGACAATTTATTGGTTTGAAATTCAAACTAGGTTATGTCTGAAATTATCTCCTTTTTTAATTGATGCTCATTACCTTTTTAAGATTTGTGCCCTCAAAACATTTTCTGTATTTTTTACAACTCTCCATTTTGTGTACATAAAAACAAAATACTCAAATCCATAATACATGCATGAGCAATTAAGAAAGTACCTATCATCACCAGTGGTACATTAACAATTTGCCAGTTAGTAGTAGTTCATTAGTGCTTTTTAGTACATTTTTTTACCTTACAATTATAAAATGATTACACGTTATGTAGAGTTGTGTATTGAATGGACCATGATACAAAAATATTTCATAAAATGATATGAAACAGAAGGAAATAATGCTCATAATGAACTGAAGAAACAATCATTGCTGTTGTCTGAAGAATGTGTGCAGAAAGCATTACCATATAATAATAATTGGCAAATGTAATATCTGTGCAACCACTGGGGCTAAGATTGAAATGAAGAGAGACAGTGGGTGGTAGACATCTGAAGCATATCGGTCACTGCATTAATTTTAATTGTCAGTTGCTTGCAACTATGCCTATCCTCAACCATCTATCTTAACTTAACCCTTAACCTTTTAGAGAAACATCAGACACATTTAAACTTTACATTTTTTTACTGTTTTCTGGGAAAATCAGTGTGTCTCTTTAACTTTTGATTCCTCAAATCTGGCTCCCTTTGTTGATTGGTGGCTGTATCCTTTATTTTGAAGTCAAGTGGCCAGTTCCTCACCTCTTTAAAAGAAGAATTGTACCTCTTTAAAAGAAGAATTGTCAGAGAAATTTCTTCTAAGGTGAAGGTACTCAACTCTTGGGATGACCACCGTAGGTGGAAAATGGCAGCTCGTTCTATGAGAGACTATTAGTTGTAGTCTCTTAACTATAAAGAACTGTAACCAAGTCCCCTTCTGAATTTTTCTTGATTTTTAAGTCAAGAAAGGAAATGTCATCATTACTTACTTACAATGTAAGTTTCATGTTGAGTGAGTTGTCATTAAGGATGCTGGTGAAATCCAAAAAGTCTTCATGCTACTGCTCCAGATCAAGAAAACATAGTGTAGCCACTGTATGACATATGGAGTAGGTTTTATGGTTGGTTCTGAAAAAACATATTCACAATCCCAGCAACCTAAAAAAAAAAGATTGGTGTACATGGCAGCACATAAGGAGCCCATCATTATGCCCCTCACAATGATGGGCTCACAAGAAGAATTTGTCTTCATATTACACAGAAACTACTTAACTTTTGGGGATAAATTCTTTCTTCAGACTAAAGTCTCAGTGATGGGCTCAATCAGAAAATCATGAAAGTCACTTCTCCCTTCTATTTCTAAGAAATGTGTTACTGTATGTATGCCATCTTTAAGACCAATGCTGGAATAAAATGATTCTATATCAAATAATTTAGTAGATATCTGGGATCTATTTTCACTCCATTTCATTTTCTAAGGATATCTGATGTATCCGTAAGATATGAAGGGAAACTTAACACATGATCTCTTAAATGAATATCAAATAAATGGTTTGTTTGTTCTCACAAACTTCCAATACCAGAAACTATTGGTCACCCTGTAGTATTCTGAGTATTTTTGTGGATCTTAGGGAGTATGTAAAGGTGGGCACCAGGGAGTTGGTAATTTGTAGAAAATACAGTTCATTCTTAGTTATGGTGGCAATTTTATATGTTTTATCAATGAACCTGTTGTTGCATATCAAATAGCTGTCTGTTGGGTTGAACAACAATGTCTTATAGCATGATGTATCATTAAATTGGCTGTTGTAAAGTTCTTTAGGTTATATTACAATATTCCGACATTTGGGAGCAAATTGCTGATTGTCATTTGCTTTCATACCTTACCAGATTTTCATTCCAACCAATCTACTAGTTGGATGGTTGGACAGAAAATCTTTACGTGTGTATGCAGCTTTAGAATGAAGATAGATAAGTATTACATGTGTTAAAGAGTGTACATTTGTTTTCTTTAAAAAACCTCTTACAGACAAAGCAGTTTATGACTCAAGTTGTGACCTTCATCAAAGGTAAGTATATGAGGATACAACAAGTGGATGGTAGGTGCTCTCAGGGTAATGTTCTCACTAACTACACCACTTGCAGCTTACTCTGTGAGGTGTTCCAACCTCCTATGATTAATAGTATCAATGGTGAGGGAAGGGCAAGCACTCAGTGGTGTGGAATGATGTACTGTTTGTCCTTTATTGTATACAATACTTAATTGGGGTGCCTGAGAATAAATATTATATCATATATGCTTGTGGAGTTATATGTGATGGCTGTATCCCAAACTACACACTATCCTGATACTGCATTCATTGTTTTGAGGTACCCAAGGTGAAGTAGAGGAGAGAGAAGGTGTTCACAATGCACACAACAAATAAGAAATGACGGGAGCAGCATACAGGATTTGGATTTTACCTCAAGTCCAGAATTATTGAAAACACTGCCTACAGCTTTTGCCAAGCAGACATACTGATAATTCTGAACTGACTTCTGCATAATTTTTGTCATCATTGACTTTGCACACAGATTATAATTATTAACTGAAGATTCTGCCTACAGCTATTGCTGACCAGTTGGATCAATAACTTGGAGCTAACTCGTAGTTTGGGATACAGCCACCACATATAACTCCACAAGCATATATGATATAATATTTATTATCAGGCACCCCAATTAAGTATTGTATACAATAAGGGACAAACAGTACATCATTCCACACCACAGAGCGCTTCCCTTTCCCCCACCATTGTAAGTATATGAGGATGTATAAATGAGCAGCCCTTAAGTGCTACTTGCACATAAAAAAATCCTCTGTGGGTAACATATCACTCATATACTAGGAAGAAATACCATATTACAAAACAATAGATTCGTTGATTCACACACCGATCTTGACAAAGAAATATTTTTAATATTTATGAATGTGCGATATAGAGAGACATAGGGAGTATAACAATATATTCACAGATTACTTCAGTTAACAAACAGAAAATATTGCTTATTTAAACACAACATAAATTCTATCAATCTCATATTCATGTCCTTTGAAAGTGTTCCAAAGTGACTTATCGAATATAATGGATAGTCATAGATCATAAATAGCAATACATTTTTGTTTATATATACTGCAGTTTATAATGAGAAAATATTGCATATGTTGACAAATCCCAAATTTCCAGAAATCTCACATTCAGTTTCTTGGAAATTGTTCCAATATTAATTTAATTTTTGATTGTCATATTTTTCAGTCAAACATTGTGATTCTATGCTCCATGCCAGGAGTGTGAGTCTGTTGCCATTAGTAGGATACTATTGTATACAAGTGAAGCAGATACTGGGGATGATATATTTATAAAAATGTACTGAGATCCATTTAATATAGTTTTCATCTCAGTAAAAATAGGTCCCCAATCTAGGAATGGGCATAACACCATGGATGACTGTTATCCAATTATGTGGGAGAAGGTGATTATGTGTACAGATTATCTAAAATGCAGCCATCTCTAACTGTCACACACATGATCATTGATCCAGTACTACTTTATTATTGACATAATATAGTCATTTTGTTACTAATTTATGTTTGATACACAGCATAATGAGTTAAGAGTGTGTGATGTGTGGGGCCCTTGTACAATTGGTATGCAGGCGGGATGCTGATGGTCTTACCGATCGAAGGTAACCTGGGCGCCGGACACAGACAGCCGTGGGGGGGTTAGGTTAGGGGTTCCAGGGGGGGACTTAGGGTTAGGCACCCCTCCGGGAGGTTAGGGTTAGGCTAGGGGAAGGGAGGTTATGGTTAGGCACCCCCAGGGGGAGGTTAGGGTTAGGCATACCCCCCAGGAGACTTAGGTTTAGGCAGCGGGGAAGGGGGGGTTAGGTTTAGGCATTTAGAGGGGGGTTAGGGTTAGGCACTTGGGGATAGGTTAGGGTTAGGCACACCTAAGGGAGGGATAGGGTTAGGGGAGATTAGGTTAGTTTGTAATCACCTTACCTGCTGTCAGGAACTTCACTTCCGCCGGGCCTCTGCTGTTGGGATTTGAAATGCCGACCATGTGGCCGGTGGTAAATCATACCAATCCCGTACAACTGCCCCAGCTACCATGCCTATAATCTGGTACTGAGTCTGCTTAGAACACTTCCTACATGATTCAATACATTTACTCAATGATATCGATCAAAATGTCTGTTATGATTCATTGTCAACTGGACAGAGCTGTTAAATATTATATTTCCAACTTTTTTGTGAATGTAGTGTGTAAATATTTAAAGTATACCGCTTATTTGCTCCAATTCATTCTTGGCTGAATAATAGTCCTTTTATAGGGCCTGATTCTGAGTTGGTAGTAAAGCAAAAAAAGTAAGTAACTTTGCATATGTACAAACCACATTGCAATGCAAGGGGTGCAATAACATTTATTGTGTTTGCATGCAAGGTAAGTACTGGCTGCTAAATTGGAGTTATATACTGTGGGCTTCTTTCCACAGATGCCGAATCAGTTGCATGTAAACAATTTCTTGCTGTAAATAGTTAGTTGTTGTTATCTCTATTGTTGCTGCTTTTGAGCCTTAATCTATTATCTCTGTCAAATCGCTGATTACTACAGTACTTCTCATTCTATAAATAACATATTCTCTCTAGTCACTAGTGCTATTAGTTTTAGTGCTACTCTGTCGGCTAATTATTTTTACCACTTTTTTAATTTACTTATTACATTTATTTATTGTATGTAACAGTTAATAATATCTGTAATACAGTACTGTAAGTTTCTCTTTCTGTCTAATTTATTTTGTTTCACTATCTATTAACCTCTTTCTCTTCTGTGAACTTTCATTTAATTTTTCAACTTTTTACTCTCTATCCTCTTAAACAAGTTATGGGGTCAATCCAATTTAGTGCAAATTGCGAGTAGCAACTTTGTTTCTTGAAACTCACAGACTTTGCATGAATGCGCGCTCCCGAGAACTCTCCAATCCAATTAAAAATGCCTATTCGCAGTACTCACAGTGGAGGGGTGCGAATTGACTGCCAAATGAGATTTGAGAGAAGTGCATAAAAAAGTGGGGTTCAGCACGGTGTCCCGACATTTTAACTTTAAAATAAACATTTTCTTTTTCATCTCTCACCCTCAGGGAGGTGCGAATGGAAAAATGCAAATTCAGTCTGACTAATTCAGTCCAAGTGGCAAATTGGATTGCAAAATGAATTTGCTGTGCAAATTTTAAGAGAAAATAGCAACTCGCACCTCACAATTCGCACCTAATTGGATTGACACCTTTGTCTCCATGTATCCATTTATAAATTATTATTGTGTATGAGTCTCTTTAATATACGAAGCAACTTTCTTCTATTTCTCCATTTATTCTATGTCTGTTTTATACCTTGCTGTTTACCTATATATCACATAATCACCTATTTGTTCTCTCACTTTCTGTTCTCTCACTACTTTCTGTTTTTAACTCTTTGGTTACAGGTTCTTCCTTAGTCATCATCATCATCATCACATTTCAAACATAAAAACAATGAGTACAGATAATGTTCACAAAGGAGGTACAAAGGGTAGATATTTCCTTGCTTGTTTGAGCTTACAGTCTAAAGGAAGAGAACCATGCTGAGATGATAGATGCTAGAACATTCAAAGGGATTAGTATCAGGTGGGATTAGGAGGGGTTTTGAGAAAGCCTTTGAGAGATTAAAGAATGAAGATAGTCTGGTCAGGTGTAGAGAGTTTTATATGGGGAGCAGCAAAGTAGAAGTCTTGAAGACAGAAGTGAGAGTTGATACCTTAGCTGAGGAGAGGTTTAGGTCATAGGCAGACCAAAAAGGGCAGTTAAGAGTATATCTAATGACAAGGTCAGAGACACACAGTTTGAAGGGGAAGAGTTAATGAAGACTTCAAATTTGAAGATGAGCAGCTTGAATCAAGTTATGGAGGAAATGAAGAGCCTGTATATGACTTTGCAGAGTGTTGTAGCAGATGTAGAATTACAATTAAAGGAAGATTGGTCTTGTAGCCACATTTATGATGGATTGCAGAGGGGAAAGACAGGTGAGGGGAAGGTCAGATGATAGGAGGTTTCAGTAGTCAAGGTGTGAGATGAAAGAATGGATTAGGGTCTTTATAATGCCTTGAGTGAGAATGGGACACATCATGGCAATATTCAAAAAAGACAAATTGTGGAGTAAAGCAGAGTCAAGAATTACTCCAAATAGAAAGCTTGGAGAACAAGGAAACAGTAGTAGTAGTACCAGGAAGGGGCTCAATTTATGCATGTTGAGGTTTATGTAACAATGGAGCATCCAGGTATACATGACAGAGAGACACTTGGACACACAGGATGAGAGAAAAGGGATCATGTCAGGTGAGGAGAAGTAGATTTGTGTATTGTCTGCACAGTGGTAATTGAGGCCATACTGTATGCTTTATTTATTGCATGCCAAAAAATATTTGCTTTGGTGATCAGGACATTAAGAATGCACAATACATGTAAAAATATATAATATAAGTAAATAAATATTTATTTTATCACAATAGATTAAATCAATTCCTGGGAATATGAAATACAGTAAGACAGAAATAATTTATTGAAATAATTAAAAAAATGTGATAATATGCTAAAAATTATCTCCAAGAGAGAGGCTTACTCATAACGGAGTAGCCTGAGGGAATTACCGGACTTAGTCTGAGTTTGAGCATGAGGTGAGGTCCCTCACCAACGCTGTTGTGGCCTCCCGAATCTGTATATTCCATGCACACAGGCATTGATGATTGGAATGCAATAGTGGATGCAGTATTGAACAGAGAACCAATACAAGATAAGTTGCAAACTGTATCTCATTTTGATTTACGGGTAACCTCTCCTTTCTTACTATATAATCCTATTTGGTAAATTGTTTGAACTAGTTATACTGTTTAAATTCAATATATGATATACATTGTTACAATGTTGTTGTAAATCTGATTGTTACTAACACAGCTATAGATGCAAGATACATCTTTATAGAGTTTTTTGTTTATATGAAAATAAACTTTTTCTTGGTATTACAGTATTTCTGTTCACAAGAAAATTTGTTTTCGCCTCTTTTCCTTTTATCTTTATATAGGGGCATATTAACAACAAATCTTGTATCAATTTTGTTTATATTGGTGAAAAGGGTGAGGCATTAAGTGTACAGACAATTAGGTATATAAGTCATCCTGTCTTTATACTACTGCATCCATAGAAATTGTAAATTTTGCTACCAATAAGAGTCAGTGCGAATGTGTATGTTCAGGCAAGTAAGATTATGAATAGATATCCTTTATACTATATTAATATAGACAATTTGATTATGGACTAAAATATATTATTTTGTATACCAAACATTTGCATGGATTGATCACTAACTAACTATTAATACATCAGGGTTATCGGACCTTGTATAGGATATATATTTTTCCTGGATAACATTCTCCTTATTGAATAAGGTGTATATATGTATGTTTTGTACTATATATGTTTGTGTGTCTAGTCCTCGATTTTTTAAGTGTTATTTATTAAAAGTTAATTTTTAATTAGATAATGTATCTTACTTTAGCAGTGCCCCAAAAAAGAGTATTCTTTTGTCTCTTGGTCTATTTCGAGTTTTCCCTGACTCTGGGGAGCACCACCAACAAACATTGACATAGTCCACTGTGTGGCAATTAATATTTGAAGTTGGTAATTGTCAAAATGTCAATAGGCTGATATATTTGTTTAACCAGGTTATTTTGGATCCGACATTATTGCACTTGTCCTGTGCGATTCTCATTTCCTTGTTTTCACAGTACATGAGAGGCTGCAAGTTTTCTCAGATTTGCAAGTGTGAAAAAATGTATCAGCTTATTGTAATTATTTCTATTGTGAACTTCCATACGATGCACTGAGCAAACCCTACAATGCCCACTTTGCATATCTGAGCAATGCTCCACTGTGCTGGAGGATCTAATCACTCCACCATCATTGCACCATCGGTTACAACATACACTCCTCCAGTAGACCCTGCTCCCTTGTAACTTTCTCAATGTTTGGCTGCTGTAGCTGCAGTGCTGCAAAAAAGATTGCAGTGCCATGCTAAAACACGTCCATGACACTCACAAAACATGCCCATACCACCTCCTCTTTTTGTGATCAATTAGGTCACCTCCCAAACTCCACCTTGAAATGCCCATGGATTGTAGGCACAGATTGAAGTAATAGTGATGTCACAGGCAAATGCATACTCCATTGCACACATTAGTTTACAATAAGGGTTTACTAGACTTTTATGCATATGTAGTGGCAAAAAATCTCTCAACTGTGACAACATTGTGTGCACCTCTTAATCAAGCCCTGTGCCTTATAGCCATACACATGCTTTTCATGCGCAGTCAGTAGTTAATGTTTTACTATTGATTTCAACAGTTAAAACAACATTTAGTTTTATTATTATAATTTTTATTTATTTATTTATTAAATTGGTATTATAATAATAATTGTGTTTTTCACAAACTGAACACTAATGCTGTATAATAAATTATTTACATTACAAAACCTGCATACATACATATGATTATACAGTATCATATACCATTTCAATCATATAAATTGTCTATACGACAAACGAATAACAGAAAAGTAATTCTCATACTAGTAACAAATATAAAATGAGTATTCAATCTTTAGAGCACAACACACACCTGGAGTTTACGGAAGGCAAGTGGGTTAATTTATGTAAATTATTACTCTTGTTGAGGATAGTCCCATTAACTGTGATTAACAAACAGAATTTAACATGATAAATCAATATCCTTATAGATTAAGATTAGTGGGAGCAGCAAGCAAATCTACCTAATTATACTGTATGTGCCAAATGCTGGCCTACATTTAGCTTTAACACCTGCTAGCTCTAACCTACAGTAACCGTGCATTCTCTACCCTACATGAATATTATTCAACGGTATAGGCATTACTCACACATACTATACATCAGTGCTATTTTTCAGCAGGAACTCAGTTCCTGAACCTCTCATTAACTATGATGTAATGTCCTGGGCCAAAATGTATTTTCCATAAGATACATTTTATTTTAATGTGCCTTTTGAGTGCCTTCTATTCTAAATATTATATATATATATATATATATGTATATATAATATATTGCAGCGTCACGCTATAGCTATACACCCAGTAGCTCCACCCACAGTTCCTGAACCTATTTTTTCCTGAAAAATTGCCCTGCTATACAAAAAAAACATTTCATATCTCTCTTGCACATTTATTTTTTTAATCCTGATCAGAGAGTGAGTACATTTTTATATTACTAATAATCTTTAGTCAATAATGAAAAAAAATATATATTATTTATTAACAAGCAATTACATAATAGCAATGCATTTAAACAGTTGACGTATTAATAATGAATATAATGCAATTAGACAACATTGTTGAATGCATTATATAAATTTAAAAATAACTAAACAATTTTTTGCAGATAAAAAATATACAAACAATTTAGTGTGATGCCTATAAAAATAAGAGGAACTATTCAATAATTTAAAAACTCATTAAATGTACACACCCCAATTCCAAATCTTTCCTAGGATGATGTGCTTGTATAAAAGTTTGACAGCTCTTATAATTTTAAATTGCTCTGCACTGAGTATGCCCAGAAATTTGATCACTTTTACATTCAAGGGCTTATAAAAATTTGAAGTACTTCAATAATTTTAAATAGCAAGGCGTACATTGGAGACTGATTTAAAATTATACAACTGCTTCAATTTAAAAAAAAAATTCAGGTCTTCAATTTAGAAATAAATCAAGCAACATTATAATTTAAAGCACCCTGTACTGATTGAACATTTTACAAAGAAAAACAATCGACTTAATAAATCCATTGATCCATATGGAAAAAATAACAGAGATGTAGGGCCAAATGTAATAGGGTGAGAGTTTTGAAAAGTGAGAGTTTCTGACACTTTTTAAACTTTGCCAATGTAATAGAGTCCAAAAACAAGGTAACAGAGTGAACTTGCATGTTTTTTTAGACTTAAAAAACTCTCACGATTTAAAATCTTATTCAGATGTTTTTCCCATTTTGAAGATAAAACTCAACCAATGTGAGAGTTTACTGCTAAAATCTCACATTTTCTAAACTTTCACCCTATTACATTTCGCCCGTAGTGTCAACAACAAAATAAAGAGGCAAGTAATGAACATGAAAAAAAGGTCTTATTTAATAAGAACATAATAAAATTTTGCAACTAATCAGATAGCAAATATTGCTTAGTGAAAATTAGAGAAGTTATTAGTTGGTTAACTATACATTACTAAACATTATCCTCCAGTGACTCTGAACTGAAACAAACTGTTTTTTTTCTCCATGCTCTCTTTATTTCACTAATAAGATACATCTGTTGGGACCCAAATCCATGTAAGAATTTCTTTTGTTTGCCCCGTGTAAGTGCTTTTAAATGGGAGCATTTGCTCAAGTCCCCATGGTGCAAGGTTTATATTTCCCAAGGAAGAAGCACAATCGGGCACCCGTATCGCTAGGGAATGTGCATGTAAACCCTGCCTCTCCTAGCTTGCAACATTGGTCTTTAGTTTCAAGTTTTTTTTAGTATGGGGATGGCGGCTGTCATTGGGGGTGAAATGTAAACAGCAGATATCCTGCATTACAAGCATGACAAATGTGTCAGTTACTTCAATTCTACATAAAGCCAGGAAATAATTGTAGAAATGTTTTGGTGATCATGAATGTGCTATTTAGTTTTACAGATCAAAGATGGACAACCTCAGTTAAGATAAAGCTTTTGTGATTTGAGGGATTTCAGAACACAACAACTCTCTATTCTGTGTATGAAACAAAATGAACACGAAAGCATAAACTGTTACTGCACTTGGCCTATGTTAGAACACAGATGCAGAACTGGTGAGTGGTGGACCTGGGTGCAAGAAATTCTGTGCCCCCCTCCCTCCCTCCTCTTCCACCCCCACCCATACCCCAAGTAGATTTAGTATGGATATTTATGACATCTAGGTGGGGGTAGTAGTAGGGACATTTGATATTTGGGTGGAGGTAGCAATAGAGACATATGATAACTGGGTGGCTGCAGTAGTAGTAGTAGTAGTAGTAGGACACATACTGTACAGGTGTTTTTAGGTAGTAGTGGGCACACATGAAGACAGCATAGGGGAAGTATTAGTAGTAGGGACACATTAAAGCTAGGGTAGTGGTGAAAGATGGGTGGATGAACTAGAATCAGTTCGGACACGGATGACAACTGGTTAGTAGTGGTAGTAATGTGGAAACTAAGAGGATACTGGAAGCATACCTATAGCTCCCCTGTAAGCAGGTACACAGAAGACTGATGAAGAGCTCACTATGGTACCCTTTGCAACTTCTCCACCTAGAGGAAGCTCAGCTCCAGTGGATAAGGCAAGGTCTGGGTAATTCCAATAGGAAACAAAGCCAGGAAACTTTCCTCCTCCATAGTACAGACCTCCATCCACATCACTCACTAGTGGTCATACAGCTACAGGTCTCCCGCAGGATATGAGTGCTTGTAAAACCAATTTTGTTACATTGAATGATGTGATCACTGAAGCAGCACATAGGCAGCCCTCAATCATGTACAGCTTATCCATTGGACCCCAGGGAGGCACAATACAGCCAAAAATATCTGGTGGAGTTTCAATCCGGGAAATAAATGGGTCCCAATGCAGTGTAACTGCTGCATCATCAGTAGTCCTAACTCTGTTAGAATGCTTCTTCCCAATGCAACACTCATGGATGGCTTTATAGGTTCATATCCATCCATTCACTTTTCTGGCCATGTGCAATGCATTTTCATATAAGATACGTTATGCAAACTGATGTAGCATTTTCTCTGCTACAGCCACACTGTGTATATAATAGGCAATGTCTAATTTTTTTTTTTTTGCAATATATGTTTATTAGTTTTAAATGACAGAACAGACAACACTTCCAAAATGTAAACAAATTATACAGCATTGCTATATAGAATAAAACTATACACTGATATATTTTTGAAACCTATATTAGAAATCAAAAACATACAATCAATAATTCACCATCAGAAAAAATATATATATGCGAAACAAACACACACACACACATACACACATACACCAAAATAAAAGACGGAAAAGACCAGACTGGGGAAGACACATTGGGAATGGGGGGGATAGGAGGACCTTGAACACCAAATATTCAAGTCAAAGCTGTGGCATATTCAGTGGAAGTTATAAACTGAATCCAAGGGAGCCAAGTGGCAGTAAATTCAATGTATTCCTCAACTCCAAGACGTAAATCCTCCATGTCCATATAGAGGTCTATTCGGACAAACCATTCCTTAAGTGATGGAGGAGCTACAGATTTCCAGTGAGTAGGTATTACAGCTTTCGCTGCACTGTTAAGGAATTTGAGGAGAGACTTTTTATATATTGTTAGCGGCCCAGGATATAGGTTTAGTAGCCAAAAGGAAGGATCTGGGGGAACCTCCTGTCCTAAAATTAATGCAGAAACAGAAGTCACTTTCTCCCAAAAGGGGCGTAATACTTGGCAGTCCCACCAGATATGTATGGGCGAGCCTTCTGCGGAATTACATCGCCAACAACAGTTAGACACAGTAGGGAACATTTTAGCTAGTATTTGAGGGCACCTATACCAGCGTGTGATCACTTTATAATGAGTTTCAATAACAGAGTAGCTGACTGAACTGGCAAAAGAGTTATCAAAAATCTTAAGTCTGTCCTGAGGGGAGAAAGAAACTCCCAAATCGTGTTCCCAATCAACTAGAAACTTAGGGGGTAAGGAGTATATATTCTCAATCAATAGTCTATAACACAAAGAAAGGGAATGGGTCGGACGAGTATCCATCAGGCACATATTCTCAAAGGAGGTCAATGGTCTATTGCAAGCCAATCGCACCTTTCTGCTTTGAACAAAATGTTTTAGCTGAAGGTATCGCCAAATTTCTGCTGCTGGCAGGGTCCATTTGTTCTGGAGAGAGCCAAAAGGAATGACCCTAGCGGATTCTACCAACTGCCCAACCCGGGAGACTCCCTGCTCAATCCATTTGTGAAACAAATGCCCAGAAGTACCTGGGGGGAAGTCGGGATTATTAAACAATGGGGTCAGGGGAGAAAAAAGAGAAGCTATCCATGAACATCTCCTCAGTCTATTCCATCGAACCAGGGTAGGGCCTATTGTAGGATGAGACAGACCAGGAACTTTGGATCTCCATGGATATGTGGAGAGGACCTTAGAGACCGAGTGGCATTCCAACTGAACCCACTGTCTAGCATCTCCAGTCCTCGTCCAGTCCATTATGCGACCAAGCATAATTGCATCGTAGTAAGTGGGAAAGTGCGGAAGTTGAAGCCCCCCATTGTCTTGCGTCTAAATAATATAGCATGTTTAAAACGGGGTTTGCGACCCCCCCAAACAAATTCTCTCACTATATTGTGTAACTCCTGGAACCATTGTTTAGGTATATTTATTGGCAAAGATTGAAGTAAATATAAGACCCTGGGTAGAATATTCATTTTAATCACACTAACCCGTCCCAACCAAGAGAGGGTTTTATTTGTCCAGGTCTTTAACTCTAATCGCAAAGTCTGGAGTAATGGTTTAAAATTCTGGTCAAATAACTTAGAGAGTTCTCTATCTAGGGTGACTCCAAGGTATTTGAGGCTAGACGTGTGCCAGGAAAATGCAAATGCATGTTTCAGCGGAGCTATGGAGTGCGAGCTGGCTGTTAGGTTTACTGCTACAGATTTTGAGTAATTGACCTTGAAATTAGACAGAGCACCAAATCTACTAAATTCCGCTACTAAATTAGGGACGGAAGTAACCGGGTTGGAAAGCACCGCCAAGAGATCATCCGCAAATAGAGCCAATTTGTATTCATTTTTCTTAACCCTTATACCCATCACATTGGGATTAATCCTAATAGCATGCGCCAGGGCCTCTATACAGAGCACAAAGATAAGAGGGGATAAAGGTCAGCCTTGTCTAGTACCGTTACTAATCCTAACCGTATCAGATAATACCCCATTAATCCTAACCCGAGCCGAAGGGAGGTGGTAAAGCAACATTATTCGATGTAGACATTCAGGACCCAGACCTATGTGTGATAGAACACCCTGCATAAACAACCAATCAACCCTATCGAATGCCTTTTCGGCATCAGTGGAGAGGAGGATAACTGGAGCTGAGTCACCTGTGGCCAAATGTATCAGATCTATTACTTTAGTGGTATTGTCCCGCGCCTCCCTCCCCGGGACAAAGCCCACCTGATCTGAATGTATAATATTTGGAAGTAAAATTTTAGGCCGATTGGCCAGGAGTTTAGCAATTAGTTTAATATCTACATTGAGCAATGATATGGGGCGATAGCTCGAACATTGGGCTGGATCTTTTCCTGCCTTAGGGATAGCGGTAATGTGTGCCTCAAGGGTTTGAGGCGAGAAAAATTGGCCGTCTGTAATAGCGTTAAAAGCCAGGAGCATTTTGGGGAGCAGTAGTTTCTGGAACAATTTATAGTATACAACAGAGAAACCATCTGGGCCCGGGCTTTTCCCAGATGGGGTCGTCTTAAGTGCCCCTTCTAGCTCAGAGAGGGAGAAGGGAGATTCCAGCCAGACCCTGTTTTCATCTGTGATAGTTGGGAACTGTATGTCGCGAAGATATTGGGCTACCAACCCTCGAAACGTGTTAATCTCATCTGGGGACTTAGGGTCTCCCAAGTTATATAGCTTAGTATAGTATGATTGAAAATCAGAGGCGATATCCCGAGAAAGTGTATGAGTCTCGCCCGAGGGAGCATTAATAGATTGGATAAATAGACAGGCTCTTTGTGCTCTGAGGGCCCTAGCTAAGTACTTGCCTGGCTTATTCCCCCACTGAAAAAAGCGAGCTCTACAAAGGCGAAAATCGCGTTTTACTGAATCAAAGAGAAGTTTATTCAGGGCAACTCTGATAGCTGTCAAGTCAGTGAGAAGCTGGGGAGAGGGACACTTCTTATGAGATGTCTCTAATGACCTAAGCTTCTGCAAAAGAGCCTCTTTCTTTTCCATTTTTTCCCTCTTCAGCATTGACGCCAACTGGATCAGTTTACCTCTGAGGACGCATTTGTGAGCCTCCCAGACCGTAACACTGGAGACCTCCGGAGTTTCATTAATTGAAAAATATTCCTGTAGAGCCAACTCCAGTTGAGTCTTACAACGAGGGTCAGCTAGAATTTGTTCATTCAATCGCCATAAGCATTGTTTAACAAAGGGGTATGAGGTCAACAGCGTCACGGAAATAGTAGAATGATCCAACCATGTAGTGGGCCCAATGTCAGAATGCTGAAGAAGGTGAAGGAACCTATGCGGTAAAAACAAATAATCAATTCTAGAATATACATTATGTGGTTTTGAAAAGAATGTATAGTCCCTATCACTGGGATGCTGGAGCATCCAGGTATCTATTAGCTGATGTTCATGTAGGGTACGTCTTATTTGCCTATGTCTCTTTGTGGAGTGTCTAATTGAAGGTCGGGAAATATCAAATTCAGGTTGAACAGACCAGTTCAAATCCCCACCCATAACAGGGATACCAGACACCAGAGGGTCTATGCGATCGAGAATCTGAGAAAGAAACATCGACTGGTACTGGTTGGGTACATAAACATTAATAAAAGAGTATGACTGGCCATACAAAGAGCATTATACCATATGCACTCTACCCTCTATCAACACAGTATGTGAAAAATCCTGAAAAGGGAGTGTCTTTGAAAACAGCATGGCCACACCTAATGATTTAGAACTACTATTGCTACTAAGAAAGACATTGGGATAATTACGATCTGAAAATCGAGGAGCTGAATCTGATTTAAAATGTGTTTCCTGAACAAACACCACCCCTGCTTTAGCTGCATAAATGTCTCGGAGAGCCCTAGAACGTTTCTCTGGAATATTGAGTCCCTTGGCATTGATAGAGACTATCTTAATAGTCTGCTTTCGCGTATTAGCCATCATCATAAAAATCAAAAAACACTATGTGGACAAGGTGAGGGAAAGACACAAAAAAAAAGTACAAGGGGGAAAAAAGGCAGACAACAAGCAACCCACACAACATATAGAAATTAACAATCATACACTGCAATAAACTAAAAATGCAAAGAATAATATAAACGGCACCCCCTGAAAGCCCGAACCCATACATGTCCTGTATCCCAAGGGGCGCTGTGAACAAAGATAGAAAATCAAACAAATACACAAACAAAATATGATAGAACCGCCACTTGGGAGATCAGGCATGAAGGACACGGCAGAGACCAAGATATAGTAGGTGGTAAGGGGGTCACCGGGGGTCAGTGACCACAGCATCCCTGAACATTAAACGAAACTAGTAAATAGTGAGTACACTCAAATATACGCAACCCAATAAAGTATACAATAACTAAACAAATTATCTATCTATGATAGTTGACCTACAGTAGAACAGATCAAAAATTTTACATAGCCGTAACATCGTTAGAGAAATTAAGCTTGCCGCTATCGACAAGATACATAGCCTAATAGTATGTTACATCAGTTAGAAGTTAAACAAACCACAGAACATTAATCTGAGCAAGAGTTAACGTATAATCATCCCTAAGGAAAAAAGGTATGTTTGTGAGACAATAAAGGAATGGAACTAAACCACTCCAACCTAAGGCAGAATGTAATATTCATTCCCCTCTGGCAAGAAGGTAAATCAAGTAGCTTGCCCATAGGGGATCAATCGTGTTTAGGTAAGGGACCCGAGAGCACGTGGGACCTTAGGAGGTTTAGGGTTACGATGTACCCTCTGCCAATCATTATTTGGGTGAGCAAGTTCCTCTGGGACGGAATGTAGGAGAGGCTCCTGCCAATCCGGTAAGACAATCAAAGGCCAACCCAAGTTTGAACAGAAGGAAGCAAGATCAGCTGAGTCCTTGAAGGCATACATCTTGCCATTGTGAGAAACTTGAAGGCTAAAAGGGAAGCCCCACCTATATTTGATCCCCAGCTTGTGGAGTTCTGTAGTTAATGGCTGAAGAGCTCTGCGTTTCTGTAAAGTCAACCAGGACAGGTCCTGGAATATCTGGATATGCTGTTCATGCACATTGATAACATCTCTCTGGCGTACTGTGCGAAGAATGCTCTCCTTCTGGGAAAAATAGTGGAGGCGGCAGATTATATCTCTCGGATGGTCTGAGGGGGCGCCTCTAGGCCTCAAGGCACAATGAGCTCTGTCAAATTCAATTCGGGAATCAGGATCTGCACCTAGGAGCTCATTGAAGACTTTAGTGAGAAAGTCAATAATACCCTGAGGTGGAATATCTTCCAAAATTCCTCTGATCCGTAGGTTATTCCGTCTTACACGGTTGTCCAAATCGTCCAAGCGATCATGTAGTTGTTGAAAATCAGCAGCTTGATGGAGGACAACAGCATGGAGAGTGTTGTGGACAGCTGCCAAGTCAGAAGTAAATTCCTCCAGGGAGACCAGTCTAGAGCCAAGCTGGGTCACTTCTGATTGGATAGAGGCAATCTCTGATCTGACAGTATCACGAAGTCGGTTCTCCAACTGCTCAAAGTCTTGTTTCGTGGGCATGGAGCGGAGCATGTCCAAGATCTGAGAAATCCTCTCTGTATTCACAATAGGAGCATGATCAGAAAACTGTTCCTCCATCTGAGACGGGAAATCAGGAGCCTGAGATAGATCGGGTGTGGAAGGAGCCGATGTGTCTTCTGTAGGAGCCGATCCCTGTGGGAGGAGAAACTGACGTAAAATAGAGGATGACGGGTTGTCCGAATGATGTGTAGAGTCTTGTCTTTGGGATTTTCTCCCTGTTTTTTGGGAGCTCTGCTTGCCTTTCACCATGCAGCAAATATAATCAAGATACTAGATAACAGTAAGGCAGCACGTAGGAGTAAAATTCAATATCCATGAAAAGTTGCGCAAGTAGAGTGTAAGGCCACCAGGGACGCCGTCGCCACCTTCCCCCCAAAAAGCAGCTAGGCCGGCATCATTAAGTGTAACGGGGTGATCCCCGGCATTGGGTGTTGGTAGCACCAACAGAAAAACTGGGCATCATTATGGCATAAGAATTGGTGTGTGAAATCAAAGGCAGGCTCATATATATGTCTTATAACTGAGAGCTTTGTGAGATGTCCAGAACAGTTGCATCAGCCAACCACCAGACGGGGCACCAATTCCCAAATAAAGGACAGTCCCCAGAGAAAAGTCAGTAGTGAGATATCCCAGCAAAATTGTAAAAATATAGTAAAGATATAAAGTATAAGGGATTTACTTCCCTGCTGTAATGGCTAGCTGTGAGGTTGTCATGGGGAAGCCACTTGAAGAAGTCAGGAGACACACTGCCTGTCTCTTCACATGTGCAGGCAAGATGGTGGAGGTGTGCTGTCGCAGGGCCTGTGTCCTCCCCAGCTGGGGCCGTCCGTGCAGCCCAGTGGAAGTGTCCACCGGAGTGAGCTGTGAGAGCAATCTGCCCTCCGCTCTCCCCTCAGGAAGCCGTGCAGCGGCAGGCAAGGAGAGGTCTCGGCGGCAGGGATCAGAAGCGCCGCTACTAGAGGCCACGGATTCTACACGGGGATAGGCCCCGATCTTTTCGTCCAGCGCCGGAAGTTGCAGAGCTCACGGAGAGCAGCCAGGAGCAGCCCCAGGGTCAGGTAAGGCTGCGGGAGATAGGTAGGCTATGGGAAGGGCGGGAGTCACCCAAAAGTCGGCGTTACAGGTCCTGCTACAGCCGGAGCCCAGACGCCACACATCCACCTCGTCCACCGGCCTGGCCACGCCCCCCAATGTCTAATTTTATAAGGAAGGCAATATTATTTATTAATTATATTAAGGCAGTAATATTAATTGGGGAAATGACTATTATTTTATGGCTTTATAAATGGGGTCAACATCATAAAACAATAATAGTTGTTTCATTATAAATACATTTTTATTTTGCCAAAATAATAACCAACTAATGTGGCCACCTTTAAATAATGGATATATTATATAATATTGCATGCTTAATAAAATTATACATTCACTTTGCCCCTTAATAATTTATAAAATAGAGATGTCTCCATAAGAAAATGATTAAATGATTATTTTCCTCCTTAACAAATACATAATGGTTGATCTCATAATAGAATTGTATTAAGCCGCTTCATGATTGGTTAGATAGCTCACAGCATGCAATCTGAGCTAACTCGGCTGTCACAACAATCTAACATTTCTGGGATTGTTTTCAAACCGTCCATTGATAAATTTGGGGGTGTGTATTTTTCTTAACAAGAAAATGGGAACAATGATTTTGAAAAATTTTTGTGGTATACTGATGATTTTGCCTTTAGCGTATGTGCTCTTAAGAGTACAAAAAATGCAATTTTACAATACTGACTCTTAGGGGTATATTTACAGCAATGCAGGTTTATAGAAGTAAATCAGATTCTACTAATCATTTATCTGGCGCCTTATTAAATAGGGGTGAGCAATAAGCAGCCCCAGGGATGTTGGAAAACTACACATCCCAGCATTCTCTGCCACAGTTTTGCTATTTGGCCATGCTAAAAATTTTGCAATGCACGCTGGGATTTGTAGTTCAACAACAGCTGGAGGGCAGCTTATTACCCACCCCTATGCTGGAAGGTAGTAGCTAGAATCTGATTGGTTGCTATGGGCAACATCTCTACTTCTAAAATCCACATTTTAGTAAATATACCCCCTAGAATCTGATTGGTTGCTTTGGGCAACATGCCCACTTCTAAAAACCAGCACTTAAGTAAGTGTACTGTATTTCCCCCTTAGTTCCCATCACCGGACTACAAACACAGACAAAAACATATTGTTCTCTATTTCTTAATAGTTTATGTCATATGTCTACAAAAGTCAAATAGACTGTGACCTAGTACAGTGTGAGAATGAACAGGGGCAAACAATTGGTAATTTATGGTTGCTTACTTTTATCTTTCTGAGGAAGGGATTGGATGATTCTGTAAAGAGAATGAAGAGGAGGTCAGTGTATAGCATACATTAGGAGCAGGCAAGAATTGTCTGTTAAAGCAGAATCCACGAATGAAGGACATTTTAGAAGTAATGAGTATTAAAGAACACATTGTTAAGACTCCTTATCATATAAACATATTGGAGTGCTCTTAGTGTACTTATATTTCTATTAAATTATTACACAAGTAATAAAAAAAAGAAACCGAGTCTACTAATATAAGATAGGCTTAAGGAATAGGTAGCCTGCTTGGAAAATTGGCTTAAGGCTGAAGTAGACTATAAATCAAGCTGTGCTTGCAGGATTAGTTACATTAGACATTCAAATCAGTAGCAGCGAAGTACAGTATAGACATGCTTGAGTTATTTTGGCATCGTGTTAAATGATGTGTTAATGTTAAAGGTTAATCAAAAGCAAACTAGATGATTTAAAACAAGTAGTTGAATGTGGAAAGGTAAAGGAATCTTAAAGTAAAAGTAAGTACCAACTTTAATTTGGCAGCCTGTTTACTAACCTTACAAAGCATCCTGCTGTTAATTGGCACATACATGATTATGTGAAATACAATATGTGATTATGTACCAGTAAAACAAGCATACATGATACATTAAACTGTTTTAAAATAAGGATATTGCAAAATGGTAAAGAAATTAACTCTTAGTGAGAGTTTTTAGAAGTGGAGATGTTGCCCATAGCAACCTATCAGACTCTAGCTATTATCTTCTAGAAGGTGCTAATTAAATGTTAAGTAGTATCTGATTCGTTGCTGTGGGCAACATCTCCACTTCTAAAAACTTTCACTTTAGTAATACCCAGGGCCGGATTATAGGCGGGGTGACAGGGGCGGTCGTCCCGGGGCCCCCACATATAGGGGGCCCCAACACACTGTCCCCGGCCACAGCCTCCTGATTAACCATTTTTTTTAATGAACGGAGCCACCTGCTGGGGTTAACAATTAAGCCCCGCCCCTCCCGGCATTTTGCAACAGTGGAGCTTGACAGAGATAGGAGGCATTTGGTGTGTCACTCACTGTCTTTAGCTCCTCCCCCTAATTGTGATGCGCGACCGCTTGCTGCCGGTGCCCACATGGGGTGCAATGCTTGCCGGTTGAGTCCTGCTCCCCTTCAGCTAATGCCGGACCCAGCTGGGGGAGATACAGCCGAGCAGCAGCGACCACAGCGTCAGTGACACAGCCAGTCCGGAGGTCATGGTGTGAGTTCACCATCACGTCCTGAGCGGAGAAGCAGGAGGTGGGGCTGGACGGTTCAGACCTATGTGCTGCCGATCTCCATGTCCCAGTACCGGACCCGCCTAGAGCAGCGCTAAAACTTGGGCCAGGACCCCAAGGAGGACAGCCGGAGAATGGAACTGAGTCACGGGAGAGTGACAGGGAGCAGCCACAGCAGGAGTAGGAAAAAAGGTGCATATATGACTATGTATATCACAGGCCTATCTTTTACTGTGCTGCTGTGCACATACTGTCCTCCCTGTCTGCACTGTCTACCCACTCTGTTTCCCTGTGTATATACAGTCCTCCCCTCCCTGTCCCCCTGTGTATATACAGTCCTCCCCTCCCTGTCCCCCTGTGTATATAAAGTCCTCCCTCACTGTCCCCCTGTGTATATACAGTCCTCCCTTCCCTGTCCCCCTGTGTATGTACAGTCCTCCCCTCCCTGTCCCCCTGTGTATATACAGTCCTTCCTTCCTGTGTATATACAGTTCTCCCCTCCCTGTCCCCCTGTGTATGTAAAGTCCTCCCCTCCCTGTCCCCCTGTGTATATACAGTCCTCCCCTCCCTGTGTATATACAGTTCTCCCCTCCCTGTCCCCCTGTGTATGTACAGTCCTCCCCTCCCTGTGTATATATAGTTCACCCTCCCTGTCCCCCCAGTGTATATACAGTCCTCCCCTTTCTGTTCCTATGTGTGTACTGTCCTTCCTCATACATACAACATACACACACACATATATATATATATATATATATATATATATATATATAAATTAGGGATGTGCAGGCTCGGATAGGTTCGAGTTTGCATGCCGAGTTCGGATTTTTCACTCCAAAAAATGGAACTCAGAAAGAGGCTAAACGTCATCTTGCATGGACAAACATCATCATTCCTGGACTTTTGTCAAGGAATGATGATGTTTGTCCATGCAAGATGACGTTTAGCCTCTTTCTGAGTTCCGTTTTTTTGGAGGGGAAAATCTGAACTCGGCGTGCAAACTCGAACCTATCCGAGCGTGCACAACCAATATATATATATATATATATATATATATATATATATATATATATATATATATATTAGGGGTGTGCACCGGACACTTTTCGTGTTTTGTGTTTTGGTTTTGGATCTGGATCTTTCTTCGTGTTTTTTCGATCTGGATTGGTTTTGCCAAAACCACCCTTCCGTGTTTTGGGTTCTGGGTTTTGTGTTTTGGATCTGTATTTTTTTTAAAAAAGGCATAAAAACAGCTAAAATCACAGAATTTGTAGGTTTTTCTGCTCCTATGCTATTATTAACCTCAATTACCTTAATTTCCACTCATTTCCAGTCTATTCTGAACACCTCACACCTCACAATAGTGTTTTTATGTCCAAAAGGTTGCACCGAGGTAGCTGGATGACTATGCTAAGCAACACGAGTGGGTGGCACAAACACGTGACCCATCTAGGCGTGATACTGCAGAGGCAGACAGGATGGCAGTTTGAAAAACTAGGCCCCAAACTGTTCATAATGCAAAGAAAAAAAAGAGGTGCAAGATGGAATTGTCCTTGGGCCCTCCCACCCACCCTTATGTTGTATAAACAGGACATGCACACTTTAAAAAACCAATCATTTCAGCGCCAGGGTCTGCCACACAACTGTGGCTGAAATGATTGGTTCGTTTGGGCCCCCACAAAACAAGCTGGCAATTAATCTGTCCCTGCACAAACTGGCTCTACGGAGGCAAGATGTCATCCTCATCCTCCTCATCCACCGATTCCTCACCCTCTTCAGTGTGTACATCCTCATCCTCACAAAGTATTAACTCGTCCCCACTTGAATCCACCACCACAGGTCCCTCTGTACGTTCTGGAGGCTGGTCTCCCTGGAAGAGCTGATAATTCATTTTGATGAACATCATCTTCTCCACATTCTGTGGAAGCAACCTCCTATGCCTTTCGCTGACAAGGTTCCCGGCTGCACTAAACACTCTTTCGGAGTACACACTGGAGGGGGGGCAACTCAAGTAAAATAGAGCCAGTTTGTACAGGGGCCTCCAAATTGCCTCTTTTTCCTGCCAGTACAGGTATGGACTGTCTGACATGCCTACTTGGATGCTGTCACCGATGTAATCCTCCACCATTCTGTCAATGGTGACAGTATCATATGCAGTGACAGTAGACATGTCAGAAATTGTTGCCAGGTCCTTCAGTCCGGACCAGATGTCCAAACTTGGTCCTGCCTGGTCCTTTCCTGGCAGCCCGTTGCGGAAGAATATGAAGAAGGAGCTGTTGACGTGTCACGTTCCGCTTCAGCTGACAGTGTATTCACCAGCAGGTCTTTGCACCTCTGCAGGCTTGTGTCGGCCGGAAAGAGAGACACTACATAGGCTTTAAACCTAGGATCGAGCACAGTGGCCAAAATGTAGAGGTCTGATTTCAACAGATTGACCACCCTGGAATCCTGGCAAAACGAATGAAGGGCTTCATCCACAAGTCCCACATGCCGAGCGGAATCGCTCCATCTTAGCTCCTCCTTCACTTTCTCCAGCTGCTTCTGCTAAAGCCTGATGAGGGGAATGACCTGACTCAAGCTGGCAGTGTCTGAACTGACTTCACGTGTGGCAAGTTCGAAGGGCTGGAGAACCTTGCACAACACGGAAATCATTCTCCACTGCACTTGAGTCAGGTGCATACCCCCTCCTTTGCCTACGTCATAGGTGGATGTATAGGCTTGAATGGCCTTTTGCTGCTCCTCCATCTTCTGAAGCATATAGAGGGTTGAGTTCCACCGCATCACAACCTCTTGCTTCAGGTGATGGCGGGGCAGGTTCAAGAGTGTTTGCTGGCGCTCCAGTCTTTGGCACGCAGTCGCTGAATGGCGAAAGTGGGCAGAAATTTTTCGGACCACCCAAAGCGTCTCCTGCACGCCCCTGTCGCTTTTCAGAAAATTCTGCACCACCAAGTTTATTGTGTGAGCAAAACATGGGACGTGCTGGAATTTGCCCAGATGTAATGCCCGCACAATATTGGTGGCGTTGTCAGATATCACAAATCCCCAGGAGAGTCTAAGTGGGGTAAGCCACTGGGCGATGATTTCCCTCAGTTTCTCTAAGAGGTTGTCGGCATTGTGCCTATTACTGAAACCGGTGATACACAGCATAGCCTGCCTTGGAACGAGCTGGCGTTTCTGAGATGCTGAGACTGGTGATGCTGCTGCTGTTGCTGCGTAAGGTGATACATCTACCTAGTGGGCTGTCACAGTCATATAGTCCTTAGTCTGCCCTGTTCCACTTGTCCACATGTCCGTGGTTAAGTGGACATTGGGTACAACCGCATTTTTCAGGACACTGAGGACACTTTTTCTGACGTTTCTGTACAGTCTCGGTATCGCCTGCCTAGTGAAGTGGAATCTAGACTGGATTTGGAAACGGGGACACACTACCTCCAGCAATTGTCTAAATCCCACTGCACTAATGGTGGATACCGGACGCACGTCTAACACCAACATAGCAGTCAAGGCCTCAGTTATACGTTTTGCTTCAGGATGACTGCTGTCGTACTTCATCCTCCTCGCTAAGGACTGTTGGAGGGTCAATTGTTTAGTAAAAGTAGTGGTGTTCCTACTTCCTCTCTGGGATGATGAACGACTCCCAGCAGAAGCAACAGCAGCATCGGCAGCAGTAGGCATAGCAATGCAGGATCCTCCGGAGGAATCCGGGATAGGAGAGTCAGTCATGCCAGTGACATGGCCTGCAGGACTACTTCCGATCCTGACTAAGGAGAAAATTGACAAGGAGGGAGTTGACGGTGTGGTTTGTAGGCGCTTAGATACAACAGGACAACGGGATTTAGGTGTCCCTGGACTGCGTACGGTCTTAGCCAAAGTTTCTGAACTTGACAGTAACTTATTATGAACGCGCTGCAGGTGCCATATAAGGGAGGATGTTCCTAGGTGGTTAACGTCCCTACCCCTACTTATTCCACCTTTACATAAGTTACATATGGCAAGACAGTTGTTGTCCGGATTTGGATAGAAATATTGCCAGACCAAAGAGGTGGAATGTTTGGTCTTCTGCCCAGGCATGACTGTGATGGGCTTTTTCATCCCATGGACAACAACTGTCTCCCCCGGAGCCAAATTTAAACAAACCACATCACCATCAGAATCCTCCTCGCCAACTTCCTTCTCAGCGCCAGCTACACCAGTATCCTCATCCTGTTGTACTTCAACAGTGACATCTTCAATTTGCATATCAGCAAGTGGACTGTGGGTGCTCCTTTCAGCACTTGCAGGGGGCGTGCAAATGGTGGAAAGAGCCACCTCTTCCCGTCCAGTGCTGGGAAGGTCAGGCATCGCAACCACCACCACACTTGGACTCTCCTTGGGGATTTGTGATATCTTCTTAGAAAGCACAGTTCTTCGCTGTGCTTTTGCCAGCTTAACTCTTTTGATTTTTTTAGAGGGAGGAGGGCTTCCATCGTCATGTGAAGCTGAACCACTAGTCATGAACATACTAGGGATCGACCTTAGCCGTTCCTTGCCACTCCGTGTCGTAAATGGCATATTGGCAAGTTTACGTTTCTCTTCAGCTGATTTAAATGTTTTTTTCAAGGTCATTTTCCTGAATTTTGTCATTTGGGATTGTATGTGCCCTCTATTATGACATTGGGCATCGCCCTTGGCAGACGACGTTGATGGCATGTTATGTTATCGTCTATGTCATGACTACTGGCAGCAGCTTCAACACTAGGAGGAAGTGGTTCTTGATCTTTCTCTATTTTATTTTTATGGGAGAAAGTTTGGTCCTCCATTTATGTTATATCGATTTGATATATACGTGCGGCTAAACACAGAAAATATTTTTTTAATTTTTGCTGGAGAGTAGTGCACTTTGTGGGTTACACCAGCCTTTAAGAAATGAGCCAGCCGGCTCTTTACTTATGGGACACAGGCGCACGCTTGGCACTGCTCCTTTGTTGATGCACGTGCAGCTACTGCGCACACAATTCACAAACACAGAAAATATATATTTTTTTGGTTTGGAGTGTACTTTGGGGGTTACAGCACCCTTTAACGGTCAAGCCAGCCGGCCCTTTACTTATGACACAGGCGCACGCTTGGCACTACTTTGTTGATGCATGTGCGGCTACTGCGCACACAATTCACAAACACAGAAAATAATTTTTCTTTTGGTTTGGACTGGAGTGTACTTTGGGGGTTACAGCACCCTTTAACGGTCAAGCCAGCCGGCCCTTTACTTATGACACAGGCGCAGCTTGGCACTACTTTGTTGATGCACGTGCGGCTACTGCGCACACAATTCACAAACACAGAAAATAATTTTTTTTTGGGTTTGGACTGGAGTGTACTTTGGGGGTTACAGCACCCTTTAACGGTCAAGCCAGCCGGCCCTTTACTTATGACACAGGCGCACGCTTGGCACTACTTTGTTGATGCACGTGCGGCTACTGCGCACACATTTCACAAACACAGAAAATAATTTTTTTTTTGGTTTGGACTGGAGTGTACTTTGGGGGTTACAGCACCTTTAACGGTCAAGCCAGCCGGCCCTTTACTTATGACTCAGGCGCATGCTTGGCACTACTTTGTTGATGCACGTGCAGCTACTGCGCACACAATTCACAAACACAGAAAATAATTTTTTTTTGGTTTGGACTGGAGTGTACTTTGGGGGTTACAGCACCCTTTAACGGTCAAGCCAGCCGGCCCTTTACTTATGACACAGGCGCACGCTTGGCACTACTTTGTTGATGCACGTGCGGCTACTGCGCACACAATTCACAAACACAGAAAATATATTATTTTTTTAGCACTTGGGGGGAGCACCCCTGATGGACAGAGCACCCCCTGGACAACACTACAGCACCCCTTTAGGACTGGGACACTGCACAGGACTTTGGAGTGGACACAGCCCCTATGGAGAACTGACTGCACAACACAGTCCAGCCAGCCCCTATGGACTTTGAAGTAGTGGACACAGCCCCTATTAACAACAGCAGCACAGCACAACACAGCCAGCCCCTATGGACTTTGAAGTAGTGGACAACAGCAGCACTACACTACACTACACTACACAGCCCAGCCAGCCCTAACTCCAACCCTCCCTCTTCACTGTCCACAGCCGAGTGAGAAAATGGCACCGACGCGGGTACCTTATATAGGATCCAAAACCCGCGAGACTCGGAAGGCGGGATGATGACGTTTTGCCTCGATTTCAGATCCGAGTCAGGCGAGAAAAGTCGAGCCTGACTCGGATCGGACTTGGATCGGGGGGGCTCGGGGGGGTTCGGATTTCAGAAATCCGAACTCGCTCACCCCTAATATATATATATATATATATATATATATATATTGGTGGGGGCCCCCACACGTTTGTTGCCCAGGGGCCCCCACATACCTTAATCCGGCCCTGGTAATACCCCTAGCTATCATTTTCTAGAAGGTGCTAGATAAATTATAAGTATAATATAAATGGTTGCTATGGGTAACATCTCCATTTTTGTGTACCTGCACATTAGTAAATAAATATACCCCTTATTGATCCTGAGTGTAAAATAGAAACAATTGCAGCTAGAGAGGTAGGTTTAAGAATGAAGCATCTACCTTCCGTTGAGGACAGGCTGTGCAAATAAGGTGAATATGGATCCTGTTTTATACCTGTGTCTGATTTCCCAATATCCTGTGTAGTGGTATAGTTTCAAGTAGTCTTGATGCAATTGTAAATAAATACTTTATTAAGTAGTCACAACAGCACAGTATTTTTTCAGCAGTAACAAGACAGTGTTACAGCATCAGTTTAGCAGTATTGCAGCATAATATTAGGACAGCATAGCAGTAATGCAGCATAGAAATATCATAGCATATTAGTATCAGGAACATAGCTTCACAGCATAGCAAAAAAAACAGAGTGCCATATAGAGGTCCACAAGTATAGGTCATTTCTTCATCACAGAAAAAACACATTTCAACTATCAGAACTTAAATAGCACTTGACTTAACCAGGTGTGATGTTAAGATAGCATCACAAAGTGCTTCCTGGAGGTTCACCTGTTCCTCAGATGAGGCAGTCTGCCACATACCCTTCCCCCATTAGAGTGTAGTCCTTGACCTCCAGAGGCAGAAGTATGACACTCCGGTTCAACCTGGGATAAAATAAACTCAGCATTAAGATGAAGTAGTCCCAGCTGGTGTAGTACATAAAAAAAATGACTGGAGAGCCGGGTACTACGTCGAGAATCTTGGTTTTCCATCTTTTGTAGAATGTAACACTTTACTTCATGATCCGAGACCACTACAACAGACTCCCCTGTTAATTAATAGCAAAGTGCCTCTAATACCCATTTTATAGCAAGACATTCTTTCTCAATCATGGAGTAAAGAACTATCCAAGGAAAGAGTGTCCAAATTAAATATAAAATTGGATGCTCTACCCCCTTTCAATTCCTGACATATTAAATCCTCCAAACCAACACTGGAAGTATCCATTTGTCCAATGAGCTGTTTAGAAAATGTAGGAGCTTTCACCACTAGAGTGTTATGGAACAATTGTTGACTGAATCAAAATCTAAGTCACATTCAGTAGGCCACTTCAGATTATTTGCAGCAGATTTCTTTCAAAAGGGTGCTGTCACCAATGCAAATTAAGGAATAAATACTATAATACCCTGCCAATCCCAGAAAAGAACACAACTGCTGCTTTCTAGTGGGTACTACAGTATTCCTTAAGTTATGCACCTTATTTACCAAAGATTTAAGACAAGAATTGCCCAAGAATTTAATATTTCTTTTCCTCAGGCCAAATTTTGTAAAGTTAACATTTAAGCATGTTTTGCTTAATGCCTGGAATAAAACCTCAACATGGATTAAATACAAACTCCAATGTTTTCTGTAAATGGTTATTTCTTCAAAGTAGGCAGTATCATTTATAAGGCTGAAAAACCTCTTTGATTAGTCACTGAAAGGAAGCAAGGGCTCCATGAAACCCAAAAGGCATAGGAACACATTGAAACAAAGCCAAGGGCGGAGTAGAAAATGTTATCTTTTTCCTAAACTTCTTGATAAGTTCAATCTGCCAATACTGTTTTTTAAAATCAAGGGTTAAAATCTACTAGGCTAAACCTAATCAATCAAGGAGTTTATTCACTCTGAGAATATGATACAGATCAAACATTGAGAATGCAGTAACCTTTCTAAAATCCATTCAGAAATTAATACATCAGCCTTAAGGGCCAATATAATGGGGTTAAACCATTCAATTTTGGAGTTTTTGATCACCACTAATTTTTAAATTCTTCTACTTCTGTAATAACATGTATATGATGGCCAACAGGTTATTTATAAGGTCTTTGGTGAACCACCAACCCAGGGGGTTACAATGTTATGTAGTATCAAATTAACTCTCCCTGGATTATATAAACATACATCTGGAAAGTCAGTCAACAGGGGGTTTTAGAGAACATTTCTGTTCTAAGGTAAAGGTTATCCACAACCTAAGCCCTTGGCAAAATATTAATGGATACTTAAGAACCCAGAACACTACCCTCAATAAGATTACCATACAGCATCTCCTGTTCTTAACAATCTTTCAATAAATGTACATGATAAATATGTTTTCCCCTTTGGGTACCTAGTTAGAAAATGTCGTAATTTACATATCATACAATTTACGTCTTACTACAAAAGGACCTTGTCATTCAGTTAGTAATTTGCTACCTGGAACAGTTAATAGTAATAGAACCTTCATTCCTGGTGAAAAAACTTGAGCCCTTGCATTACGATTACATAACATTTCTAGTGCCTGTTGGCAGTCTAAAAAATTCTCTTTGGCAAATTGACCACCCAAATCTAAACAATTTTGCATGTCCATGACATAGTGTAAGGCATTCTACACCTCATTCAGAGTCGGTCGTAAGCGGCCGCTTGGTCGTACGCCTAACGACCGAGAAACTGAAAAAGGAAGCAATCACACGGCCGCTTGCTTGCAACCAAAGTGACGCCCATACATGAACAATACACCTCCTCTAGCTAGCGAGTGATAGCAGCTAGCAATCGAGTCATTTGTTGTCAGTCGTTGTCAGTTGCTGTATGTTAATTTTCTTCTGATGGTTGCGGCTGCTTGTGTTGTGTTGATGCCCACAAAAATAAAAAATAAAATGCATAGAAAAAGCCATCCCCATGAAATTTATTTATTCTTATTATTCGCTAATGCAAATGCAGCTGAATCAATTACAAGCCAATTAGCAGTTTTATTAGCTTAAAAAAACGATTATTAGCTGCTTGCATTGTGTGGCTCAAAATAGAAACATCAATCCTAACATCAATAACATTCAATAGTATCGATTGTACTCTAGGACTTGGTAGAGCACATACCCAACCTCAAGCTGTACGATCAGTCAGGCCTTGAACCTGCTCGCATAGTGACGTTTTACTACTTCCAGCCTTCTATGTCAGTTGTAGCAGGTAATTTATGTACGCCCCTAAAATGCCCTCAAAACGCTGAGGCACGTCTGCGTTTTCAGACCACCACCCCCGTCAACACCCACAAACGGCCTTTCATGTCAATCAACTTTCGGAAGCCACTTCCTGCTCGTAAGCCATATGATCTACAGCATTTTGGATAGCAAAGCCTCGAACGCATATGCGCACAACTAACCGTGTGCATTCGTGGTTTGGAAACATCGGAAGCGTAAGACTGAGCGGCCACTTACGACCGACTCTGAATGAGGTCCTCTGTCCTTCTGCCACCAGTTCCTCTTGCAAGAGATCCAGGACACCCTGAGATTTCAGCACAGAAAGAAGCTCAAATGGTAAAACCCCTGTAGAAGTTTGGGGTACCTCTTTGACAGCAAACAGCAAGTTTGAAGAAGTTCATCTGTTTGAGGATGATAAACTGATGTCCTTACATATGTAATCTTTAGAAGTTTTAACACTCAATTAATTAAACAAGACATGAAATTGGTTCCTTGAACTGTAAAGAATATCTTTGGAAGACAAACCCTAGAAAATATCTCTTCTAACTTCATAGCTACCGGTTTAGCTGAAGCAGTACTTAAGGAAATGCTTTAACATAACACATGGCATAATCATCTACCAGCACATTAAACAGGTTCAATGGTTTAGGTCATTTTACCATCACAGAAAAAAACACAATCCAACTACTCACAGACAATGTGCACATAAGCTTGGTCCATATTTAGGGAGAGAGTACAAATATAACAAGCTTTCAGCATTACTGATTACCCACCAATATGCAGTGCTCTACTTCTAGTGCTCTATAATTAATAAAAAATGAATAAAACATTAAATATGCATCATTCCTCATTAAAAAAAACTGAAATGCTTCAATATATCAGCACTGTCCAATATTAGTATAACATGAAGTATAATTTGGCCATTTTTATGACATCAGTATCCGCCATTTATCTAGTAGTGCACACCTTTACTCTAAGTCTGCTCCCCCCATCATACATAAAGAATCCCCATTATACTGTACATACAGTATTTCTGGTGAAATTTCCATGATATTTTTACCTTCACTTCCTCTAGGCCACCATGCTATTGCAATGGCCTGCAATATGATGATTGCTTAACAGTGGAGCACTTGTTAGAAATCATGTATAGGTATAAGGTTTTAGTTGATCAAAAGGATGTAGGATGTCTTAATGATATAAGGCATGCAAATTAGCATCAAGTATGCAAATTGAATGGGAAAGTCTTCGGTTGCCCTGTATTGGTATGCAGTTGGACCATATATGTAAATAAGTCTAACCCAGTCTGATCTCAATGACCTGAGGTGTGTTTACATGGGAATGGTTTAAAGAGAAAACAGAGACTCTTTCAAAATCTGTTTGCAGATTATTCAAGGAGCAAAGCCCTTTTATTTATAGCTAATGGTAGCCTCTTTTTGACCTCACACAGGACTGCGTCAAGGAAGTAAATGTGAGAATTACTGTAGGCAGACGTCTAATGTTTAGTGTTCCTGTTAAACATGAACAGGAGAAAAATATTCTGTCACCGTAATTGACTAAAGTATCAGCATCCATCCAGAGTAACATTTAAGGGTGTACATTTGGAATGTCTGGATTAATCTATACGTTCAAATATTTAAATTCACTAAATTCGAAGGATAGCCAGAAAAGAGAAATGCATAATGGTATCGAACTAAGGCAAGCAGTAATGACATCCCAATTTATGTGCAACTCAGAGGACTAAAACCACTGATGAAAATCGTAGACAGCTGTGCAAAAAAACTCAGCGACCCCATAAGAATAACATCATATCAACTGTTTACAAATATGTATTTTTACAAAAAATTGCCCAATGTTGTTTACTATGTCTGATATAATTTGAGAATGTATTTTTGAGAAGAGTGTAACAAAATGTCAAATTTTGAAGTGCTCAAGAAAAAAACAACAATTACATCATATTGATTTTAATAACCTCTACTGTCCCTAAGCTCCATTTACCATTTTATTGTAGACTAGAAGGGGAACAATGTACTTATGCTTACGGTATGGGTCAAACTGCATTAATTGTTTACCAGTGAAGTCAGAACTTGAAAAAGTCCATAAACTACAACCCCATCCACTCACGTGTGTTGTAAATGTCTGAACTTTGAGGCATTCTATACTCTCCTCAGGTTGTTTAAATATGTTTACAAATTTTTAAACAATGCTCCCTATTCAGAAGAATATTCATTTAAAAATGGGTTAAGTATGGAATGCCTGGCAGTCTCCCTATCATAACCCTAACCCTCCCTCTTTGGTGCCTAACCCTAACTTCCCCCTAGTGTCTGAACCTAACTCCATCTTCCCTCACCCCAAACCTAACCATCCCCACTTAGTGCCTAACCCTAACCCTCTCCCCCACCCCGCTACTTACCTACAGTATCCTGGTGGTTGGGATGCTGGCATTGGTATTGTGAGAGACGCCGGGATTCCGGCACTGGTAATATAAGCACCGGCATCACGGCCACCGGGATACTGACTGTATCCCATTTAAAACTACCCAGTGCAAAACTAATATTTTGGAAAATGGAGCATACTGTACATGGTTTTAATTAATTTTCAGAAATTGATTATCTACCAATGGAAAATAGTAGTTTATTCTTGAGTCTAATGGAGTAGTCATATATTTGGTGTGAAAAACAGTCAAAGGCACAATATGGAACATTATAATTACTGTCCATTAATTTTAATCTACTAATGTAACATTTTGCGTACTGTATGTATATGAAACATAATTTTAATTAGCCTTGTGATGTACTGTAGCTGAGTGCAACCATGTGATTTTATTTACTGAAAGGCTACAACAGTTTATAAGCAGGAAAAAATACACAGAACACACTCATTCCATCACAGTTACAGACTTATTTAAAAAAGCTTCAGTTTACATGCTATCTTACAAATTACATCCTATATTTTAGTTTCAGTGATCCTTTGAACAGTTGTGGCAGCATTTTTTTTTCTAACCAGTATTAAAGGCATCCTTATGAAGCAATATTATTTTTAAAACTGATAAAGTCCACTATGAAGAGAAGTAAATCAGCCAAATTGACAAGTATTAGCTCCACCCATTCCAATACACAAGTATGTGATTATAGAACAGTGTGACACAATCTGCAAGCCAGGAGAATGGTGCCAAATTCTGCCATGTCTCTCAAAGGTAATCATTCCATTGACAAATCAATTATATTATATATGTACTCATTAATTCTGTATATGTCAATGCAATTTTGCGTTTCTGTAAATAGTATTAGTATAATAATAAGTAGGTGTTGAAGTTAGAATAATACTAACACTATAGATGGACCCCCATGTCTTGGTTTTGGTTGTAATTCATCATCATGTTTTGGTTTTGTCAAAACCTCCCTCAAGTGTTTTGGTTTTGGATCTGGATTTAAAAAAAACCAATAAAAACAGTTAAAATGGCAGTTTAAAAAATAATATAGCACATCAGTGGCAGACAGAATAGCAGTTTAATATAAACTATACAATGCTATAGAATGTTTATTAATAAATAACTAGATCACAGGCCAGAGGCCAGCACATGTAAATTTAGGTGGAGTACTATTTAGTGCAAGCCAGGTAAAGCATTGATAGATTGATTGATTGATTAATTGAGAATAGTAGTCAGAAAGGAAAGACATCTGTACCATTCTCCTACAAATCACATCCTGTTAAAACATAATTGCAGGGCTCTGACAAAACCTACACTCTAGGCCACAAAGTGTTGCAAGAGAGTATGGAAAAGCAAAAGTATTCTTTTACATTAATGAGACGAGCGATAATACTTACTTTTCATCAATGAAGAACTTAATGATAAATGATGGTCACACTCCAACTATAAATAGTCAAAATACTACTTAATGTATAACACAATTGAAATACTATAGTTTTTGTCTTCTGGTAAGCTTTGTAAATTAATGTATGCACAACTTTAAGCTATTACAAAATTAGATACTGCTGCTTCTGAATGTGATACACCCACCTAGTGGGCTGTCACAGTCATGTAATCTTTAGTTTGACCAGTACCTTGTCCACATATCTGTGGTTAAGTAAATAGTGGGTAAAATGGCATTTTCTAGGCAAATATTTTTTTTTATCTTCCTGGTACAGGTGAGGAACTGCTGTTCTTATAAAATGATGGAATTTGGTAGCTGGGACACATGACCTCAAATAACTGCCTAAAACAATATATTTCTTAATGCCTGAACACACAACAGTCTATTTTGAAAGTTTTAAACAGTGCCTGATTGCACAACACTGTGCCTCACAGCACTCCTAGTAGTGGCACCCTAATGACATTTTTTAATACAGTACCTGAACACACAGCACAGTGCCTCATAGCACTCCTAACACCATCATGACTTCATTTTTAAAAACAGTGCCTGAACACACAACACAGTGCCTCACACAAAGCTTCTAGTAATGGCACCCTAATGGTTTTATTTTTAACACAGTACATGAACACACAACACAGTGCCTCACAGCACTCCTAGTAAAGGCACCTTAATTACATTATTTTTTAACACAGTGCCTGAACACACAATAGCTTTATTTTATATTTTTTAACAGTGCTTGAACACACAGCACTACTAGTAGTGTCACCCTAATGACATTTTAACACTGTGCCTGAACACACAATAGAGTGCCTCACAGTGCTCCTAGTAATGACACCCTCACCCATATTTTTTTACACAATGCCTGTACACAATAGCTTTATTTTAGTTTTTTTAACACAGTGCCTGAACATGCAACAAAGTGGCTCACAGTGCTCCTTTGGCAGTGGCATCCTATGGAGTTTTTTTAAGTGTCCTCTTTAACACAGTGTGTTCCTTAAGCCCTGAACACACAACACAATGTTTTTTTAACATAGTGCCTAAATACACAACACAGTTTTTTTAATACAGTGTCAGAACCCATAAACACATAACACAGTTCCTCACAATGCTTCTATGGCATTTTTTTTTATAACAGACTTCTCCTTTTAACACAGTGCTTCTAATAGCAATTTTTTTGTACCAGAAATTATTTTTTTTAACACAGTATCTGGCCCTGAACACACAACACAGTACCTCACAGTGCTGCAGCTCACAGTCCACACCCTCTCCTTCTGATCTCCTTTATGAAATGGTACCTGATCAAAAGAAAGGGACTTTTATATGCAATCCAAAAAACTCGAGATCCGACAATGGGAAGATGATGCAATCCAAAACACACAAAGTCTGGCCATGGGAAGATTATGTTTTGCCTAGTTTTGGGATCCAAAGTTTGTGGGAAGACTCGTAACCCCTAAATTCGGGTGTGTGCCTATTCCAGGAATCCAAACTCACACATCTCTAAGAAATACACTAAAGTATTTCCACTAACATTTCAGAACCAATTAAAGTCCTTTCCATTTACTCCAGTCATAGGAATTGCAGCATCAGACCAAAGATGTGGTACAGTATGGTTCTTGGAAAAATAAGATTCTCACCATTGCAATTTTTTACAAATATCCTGAGCTATTGGTAATGCTGATGAAATAACAAAAAAATACTTCAATTGTTCCCAAACAGAAATTTTTCAATAGAAGGTAAGTATACGGTATGTAATAGTGCCTATTATGTGTGAAATCCTTGAATAGTTGATTTAAATAAGAAAGTGCTACTGAGTGACTTGAAACAAGTGCATTGTGCAGAAGTAAGACAATAGTGCAATTTAATAATGCAGGGGAAGTGCTTGGTGTGTTAACCATCTATAGCCTGTAAAAAATGCACCATAAAGCAATATATCAATTTAAAGGAATTTAATTACCAATAACAATAAGTAAAAATATTTCTTGAATGTTGCTAAAAAGTGTGTCAAATAAATAGATAGAAATAAAAACAAATCAGAATAAACTCATTCCATAAAAAAATTAATATGGATTTTTACCCCTATTTTGGTGCTGAAACCATCCACAATCTCTACAGAAGGTAAATATAGTTTATGATAGAGATGTGTTTTTTGGATCCCTCACACCTGAATTTTGGGGTATTGAGTTGCACAGAGTCCAAAAATAGTTTGTTGACAGTTTACCTTGATTATTTTGGATTGCATATAAACTAGAGATGTGCAGTCCATTTTTTCTGAAAACCAAACACACCCAAATTTGGGGATTTTCAAGTCAAACTGAGTCCCGCCTTGGTCTACCTGTAAGTTTGTATCTTGGATCTAAAAACCAGATTTCGGGTTTTGGCTTGCATGTAAACAGGTCCAAATTACATGGTTTTACCTGTTTCTATCAATTCTAAAAAAATCCAAACCAAAACCAACCAAAACACTTGAGTGTGGTTTTGCCATAACCAAACTAAAAACACGGGGAACCACACAGATCTCTAATATAAACAGATCCTTTCCACTCTTAGCTGCCATTATTCACTACAACACATGTAAAGAGGTTGTTGTTAGGTGTGGGAAAATTGCAGCTAGGTGTAATTGTTAATTGTGGGAAAAGGTTACAGAGGCTTAAGGCAGTCTAGTTGTATTTTGTGTTGGACTTGCTTCCATTGTACATTTGAAAGCCAGTGTAGAGGTGTATGTGTGATAAGTGATCAGAGAGGGTGGGAGAGGGTTTGAATCAGATGCTGAAGGCAAAAAATGTGTATCTGAGTAGGTGCCATTTTACACTTGAATGCATAGGTTGCTGATAATGTACAGTAGGTTTAACTGTAATTCTGTGCTTTTGTACTGGAGTATAGTTGCTGACTGAGAGCATTATCCCATCCCCAAAAGAAAACAAAGCATTCAATTTTTGTCATAAAATCCCAACTAAAATACAATTTAATACTTATAAAAACCCAAGTAGTTAAAGTTAAGTATTGTGTGAGGGGCAATATTATAACATCTCTAATAGAAAGTGGCATAAGTGTGCTAACAATGTGTATGACATCATCCCAAAAGATAGTAATACATAAATCTGTTATTCTAATTATGGGCCTGATGCAGAATTGGACAGAATTGCAGAGCCGCATAAAATGAAACAGACACCTCCTTGCTGCATTTGCAATCACAGTGCAGCGACCGAGGTTGCAGACTGGGATCTCCATCACAACCATCGGTTGCAATGGTTGCCCCTTTAGCCAGGCTGAAGTAGCTGGAGCTTACCACTGCCTGACTGGATCCTGGCACTTTGCGAGACCAGGAAATCTGCGTCCGCCAATGTAGACCCTGGCCTCGTTCCTCCAGGAAAATAGGGACAGCGCGCTCCAATTTCTGGGAATGATGCCCAGGAACTCCCCCACTCCATCTTCCAAATGCTGCAGACTGTCCATTAGGCTATGACTGGGAGGCACTGAGAGTGGACTTGCACAGTACACATCCTGCCCATGCGCAGTCCTCTAACATTCAGAGTGTGCACTAACCATCGGGTTAGCATACATCTCTGAAGCAGGCCCATTGTTTGATACGTGTCAAATGGCCATGTACTTGTGAAACAGCTCTGTCAGTTATTTTAACCAGCTACCTTTGGACAATATTGATGAAAGTACAGTACTTACAATTGTGAGGTGGTCATTACAAATTTGACTGTAAATGACTCTAAATAAATGTTAATTGAATAAATACTGATGTAGGAAGAAAAACAGTTACAAATGACAAAATTTTACCTGTTTTCATGATATCCAAAACATAAAGATGTATTTAGAACAGTAATTGAAACACAGGAGTCCTCACACATTTTTAGTTTGTTATGTAGAGGATTTCTGTCGTTATATCAGCTCTGCCAGTGCAAATTTCTCTCATATAGTTTCAATACCAGTCTGTTGGTATGAGTGTAAGAAAGCATGCCAATGTGTCAGTCTCTGTCAGTGTGCGCATTTGTCTATGTGAGACTGACAGTGATGATCTTCAGTAATTAAAAGGTGTCTATTGTGTAACTGGAACAGCCTGAAAATTACCCACTGGGACTTATCCTGGCATTTTTGGCCAAAACTGAAAAAGTTGGAAAGCTTCACCATGTTTCTTCCCATGCCAGCACAGACATTTTACCAATTGTTCAACAGAATTATAAAAGTCATTGTGGGAGACATATCAAGCCTTGGAGAAAGATAAAGTTGAGAGAGATAAAGTACCAACAAATCAGTTTCTTTTAATTTTCAAGAACAGCCTGTAAATTGACAGTAAAACGGTGATTGGTTGGTAATGTATCTCTCTCCAAGGGGTATAATTACTGAAGTGTGCATTTTTAGAAGAAACAATGTTGCCCATAACAACCAATCAGGTTTTACTAATTGGTTGCTGATCTAGCACCTTCTACAAGATAATAGCTAGAATCTGATTGGTTGCTATGGGCAACATCTCCAATTCTAAAAACCTGCACTTTAGTAAATATACCCCAAGACTTGATACATCTTTCCCATAGGCTTTTATAAGCAAAAAAAATCCCTTGGAACTCATAAAACTGCAGAATATATAGTTTGCTGTTTCTATTGGACAGGGAGTAAATACTCCCTTACTATCTACTTTTTTACATACTGTATGTGTAGTGGGAATTCAAAGTAAGAGAGAACAGAGCATTTACGCATTAACTATTCAAACATACATGTTTTGGATTAGATTGTTCATTAACCATATTTAATTATTACTCCAAATACTATCATGAACAAACTGATAATTTCTTTGGCTGTATCTACACTACTAACTTCATCTGAAGCAAAAAGAACTGCACTTCTCATCTCCATGACAATGTTGAATACTAAAAAATTGAGAAATCATTGAAGTGACCGTAATTATTATTATCTAATTAATCCATTATGGAATTATTCTATTATTGCTATTCGGTTCTGCAGCAATACTTTGTTTTATAAATGCTATTCATTTTAATTTACTTACCGCCCTTTTCTTGGGTTGACTAGATAACAATACTGAATCTGTTTAGTTATTAATTAAGGAGTCTTTGACGGGATTAACAAAATTGTTTAATTTGTATGGCATTAGTGCTGTTTGAAGTGGTGTTTGAAAGTGGTCTAATCACCAGTTTGTCTTTATGAGCTGCTGTTTGGGAGAATACCATAAAAAATTTGATAGAAGTAGGCGGCGTTGATTATTTTATCACCTTGACGCCTGATCTTTGTTCGACAATCTGTGTAATAAAGCTTATTTTAATGGATCTAAGGAACTCATTGGTGAGCTATGTTTGCTCACCAAAAGACTGTGCTTTTTATCATGGATTAAAATAAGATAATTTGTGGTTTGCATTGTTCTGTAAGCAATAAACATATTAATAAAATGTAGGTAGTTGCCATTTCCATTAAATTAAATGATAGTATTTTAAGGTAAAACTTAATATTTTGCAATGTAGTTTAATTTATATTTACTGAGTATTTAACAACATTGATTTTTTTATTTGTGGTAGAATATATTATATATTATTAAGCAGTAAAACTAAACAATAAATGGAAGATCAATTTTGTTGAAAAACACCTAAACATTTTTATATTTATGTATAGGGATGTACAAATGTGTTAATAACCAAAAATCAGGGCCAGACGGGAAAGGAAAGCCAAGAATCTCTGATGCCAAGGCTATAACCCAGGTCCAAACATGCAGTGATCAGTGGGTATTACCAACAAATATGAAACAGGGAACCCCTATCTTTCTTACACCTCCAGCAGAGGAGACACACCTGGGGAAAACTTCTGTAATATAACTGGGCATCGGTATCATCTCATCAACACCATATACTGTGTTTCCAAAATTTCTAAACTGGAAGAACAAGCACTGGTGACCTGAGAACAGTTTATTATTATTTTCTAACAGTGCATAAACACAAAAAAACAGTGCCTCACAGTGCTCCTAGTAATGGCGGCAGTCTAAACACGTTATATTTTACCACAGCAGCTGTACACATAACAGAGTGCCTAACAGCACATTTAGTAATGGCACCATAATGACATCATTTTTAACACTGTGCCTGAACACACAACACACTGCCTCACAGCGCTCCTAGTAATGGTGGTACCCTAATGACATTATATTTTTTAAAACACGCAAGTATTATTTTAGTTTTTTTAACAGTGCATGAACACACAACACAGTGCCTAACGTGACCCTTTAAGTTAAATACAGTGCTCCTAATGGCATTTTTTTAAAACAACAACTGTGCCCCTTTAAGTAAGACACAGTGCTCCTAATGGTGTTTTTTAAATGACAAAGTGCCCCTGTAGGCTTTAACACAGTGCTCCAGTTCACTCCTAATTGTGATTTTTATTGCCTCACAGTGCTACAGCCCAGTCCCACACCTTCTTCCTCTGGTCTACTGTGTAAAATTGGGCCTGATCATGAGGAAGGGACTTTAATATGCAATCCAAAACATGCTAGATCTGACGCCGGAAAGATGATGTTTTGCCTCATTTCGTGATCTGAGCTTGATAGGAAAACTGTAGCCAGGGCTCAGTTTTACTTGGAACCCCTACATTTGGAGAGAGAGATTGGTCCATGTTGAGAGCTGACAGTGCATAGTCTGACAATTTTATCTGTCAGCACCAGAGAGCCTGCTATTTCTGCAGAGGGACACAGTGAGTAACCATTGCCAGAACTGACACAAAGTTACAGTATTCATAGCCAGCATACCTTGTGCCATAAGATATAAGCCTGTACAGACAAAAGGCCTGATTCATCACGGATTGCAACTGCAACAGTATATGCAGATCGGTCGATGGTGCATACTGCACATGTGTATGCACCACAGTGCATGTGTGTGAGTTAGCATTGCGATTGCTTTGCGATCTCTCACGCAGAAAGCAAGCCATCGCAGAGGGAGCGATGGGAGGTCAGCATTTGGGGGTGGTGAAGTGGTAGTGGTTTGAGAAATACAGACGTGCCTGTCTGTGTGAATGCTGCTGCATTAGCGTGCATAAATTAGTTACTGCAATGGCATATGCAGTTTGAGTACTCACAGCGCACAACAAGGTTAGCAATTTCTGAGTGGGTGGATGTAGGTATCTCTATGCTGGCTGTGTGATGGCTTTGCAATTGCACTCATTAGCATATTTTTATAGCAGACCTCCGTGCGTAATCTCAGCTGTGATCGCAGTAGTGATCACAGTAATGAATGAGGCCCAAAGTGAGAGAAGTAAGCTCCCGAGCTGATTCTGCAACAAGGACAGTCCCAGTGCACACAAGTGCAGGGCAGGATTATACCAGTGTGTCAGTTTACCTACTGCATTGGTGACAGTTACCCAGGTATAGCAGCAACATACTGTATATTGTACCACAGTACTTGTTCTGAGTGGCCACAGTTACAGGGACAGCAGAGCCACTGCTGCATCTTGGTATACATTGATCCCCAGCACCACCTTTATGTTTGTGTGCACCAAAACTGTAGGTTATAATTATATTCAGAAATTGTAATGTGATATACTTAGCATTCTTGATGTTGTGATGCACTAATTGTAATTGTTAGCCAACCATAAAGCATACTTGCCTACCCTCCCAATTTGGATGGGAGCCTCGTAAAAAATGGGTGCCAGCCCCATGGAAAGGCAGGCAAGCCTCCTGACAGCCACCGACCCCTTGCTCCCCCCCACATGTTTACAAGAGAAACTGAATTGCATCATTTTGCCCCCCCCCTGCTTCACACTGTCAGTAATCCCTGAATTGTGTAGCGGGGGCAGGGCCAAATTGATGCAATCATGTGGCCATGCCTGCTGCTCCACCCACAACCACTTTTGGGCTTTGGATTGGCTGTGCCCACACTGTGGCCATCCAGGCAAGTGCAGCATAGAAGGACTGTTGGGCTTCAGAATCACTATCCACTATCCTTAATGATATTTAGCTAGGGTTGTGCATAAATTGGTGAGACTAATTGGCACTCTAGAATGCCAGGATGTGTGCTTTGCATTCAGGGGATTTCAATTGATTAAAGTTTCAGTGCCACAGTTATACTGCCAGGAGATAATTCTGCATTGTAGCTAAATTGTGTCTAGGATTAAAACTTTGTGGGGGAATGTGGGTGTCTAAGCTGTTGGAAAAAAGTCCATCTTTCCACTGTCTCCTCCTGTTCAGTGATGTGCTGGCTGGATGAAATCACTGCTGTGATAGTGAGCAAGCTTAAACTCTGTTTGCACCACTGTGTAGAGTGGTACAGTACTGCTTGGATATTTAGTACTTAGTTCCTTACCTGATATCTGTTGTTACCGCTGTCATAGCTATTACCTGTTTACCACTACTATCCCTGTGCCTACTGCTCCTGCCGCAGTGTACAATGCTGTTACCAAATAAACCTTCCAGACTGGTTAAGAACATCTGTGTGGACTAACATCCATTTCACATTCCACTGACACCTAACAGGTTCTACCAATAGATTATACCAATAGGTTATGGGACCAGCACCTCAAGTGTAAACAATACAGAAAATAACTATATTTGGATCAAGACAGAAAATGCTCAGTGCAGAAGCCAGCAGGTGCTTTGTAAAACCTAGAGGTTCAGAAAATTCTGCAACTTGGAAATCACCATGGATATAAAACTAAAGTGAGTAAAGTTGTGGAAGATCAGCAATGATAAAGGTGACAATTCAAATCCTGATGCAAAGGATAGAGTCATGCAAACTATTGGCCTAGCTGTGGAAAAGGTTATATATTCCATAATTCACAGGAAGGTGTTAGCATTTGACATGTGGATAGCCCTGCAAGGCAGAGTATAAAGACAAAGGGCAGATGAGTAGGATAACACTAAGGTGTACACTTTATGGTATCAAACTGAGAGCTTGAATTAGAGTTAGAACTGGAATAAGAAATAGAAAATAAATGTTTATTTGGACAAACCATGTTGCAATGCAAGGGGTGCAAATACATTGATTTATTTGCATGCAGGGTACATACTGGCTGCTTTTGCATGTAGCTCACAAATACTGGAAAGCTTTATTTTTACACTGCAATATTCATTTTAGTTTGGACACACCCTTCCCAAATCTAAATCTATTTGCACATTTTAAATCTTCCCCAACTGCAGTGCAGCATGACCAAGATGTACAGTTACTTGCTCTTTCTTACTCTATTCCCAAATCTGAATCAAGCAATGAACAAGTACATTGACAAGATATTGCCTATATCTTAGCAAATTACATCTGTAGGATTCTAGGTGAATGATGAGGAGGTTGCAATGGCGATGCTGCAAAATCAAAGTCATCAATTAGATTTCTCATGTAGTGGCTTTGGAATTCCGTGCAACCAAGCTATCAATGAAGATCATCAGGGCTAAGCTGCTGCAGTTTCAAGAATGCTTACCAGTTGAGAAAAATGCTTAGAGTTCTGCTTTACTCACAAAGCACACTAAGCCCAAAAGGCCTATATTCAAGTGTTTCATATACCACAAAGTGGGACATAAAGCCTCTGATTGCACACTGAGAGACTCAAGTGGTGTGTAAAAGAAGCATGAAAAAGGAAATTAATCAGCTTTAAATGCCATAGACAGTAGCAGGAAAGACTGCTGGTACATGGATTCAGGAGCCACAAGACATTCCAGTTGCAATCACGAATGGTTTACATCTTTGCGCACATGACCCCATATCAGTTAGAGGGATCAGAAACAAAGTCAAGACAGCCATGAAAGTTGGGTAAGTAATGGTACCCCTTAGAATTAAAAGTGAAACCATTGTCAAACACTTTCAGGAGGTATTCTTCATACCAGATTTGGGTCCAACCTAATTTCAGATAGTGTCATTGAAGACATAGGATTCATGGTTAAGTTTACAGAAAGGATGTGTTTTGTGCAGAATATAAAAAAGACTATAAGCTGGTCCCAGCAACTATACCTCCTAGACATGGAGGAATGTTATACAATGGCAGCCTCTGATTCAAGCCAGTCTATGGATCTGTGAAATACATTAGGTGACTAGGCTACCTGAGATATGTTAATATCCAGAAAGTCCTTGATGGAATGGTGACAGAACTAGCCATTAACAAACCAGAGAGACTAGTGTGTGAGAAATATATAAAGAGTAAGCAAACCTGTTGTCCCTTTCTAAATCAGCAACCAGAGCTGAGGCACCATTAGAAATGGTGCATAGAGATGTGTGTGGTCTGATGGAGGTAGAATTGGTACTGTAAGAGGATACCAATATTTCCTGACATTCATCAATGATTTCATGAGTATGATACAGGTTTACTTCATTAAAGCTAGCAATTAAGTAATAAACAAAATAAATCCCTTAGAAGATATTATGAGGAGTTTGCAAATATCACTTTCTGTGAACTGCTAAATATCCAAAAGGCAAAGTCAAGCAATGACTGGCAGGAATGGAAACAAACAATAGATAAATAACTGGCATCATATACATTTTAATGATAAATGGACTATTGCTAGTAGGCCAAGCCACTATAAGACAGTCAAGAACAAGTGGGTCTTTTGTAAAAAGCTAGAAAAAGATGGAACTACAGATATGTCCTCTTGCGTCTTTGCTGCATATACGGCAAATCATGCCATGCATGGCACAAGGCATGCACCCGCAAGCGGATATATGCACTGCATTCGCACCTTTGACTCCATAGGATTGCATGGTGTGATCGCTGTGCTCACCATAGCATACTGCAGCATACACTGCTGTGGGTAATTGCATGGTACAATGCGTGCACACATCTATAGCGTGAACGGCAAGGATGCAAGAGGACACATCGGTATTGCCATTAATAAAGCCTGCCTTGTCACTAAAGGATATACACAAAAATCCAGGATTGAAATCTATTCGCATGTTGTAAGCTATAGTATGTTATGTTTAGTCATTGCCATATCTGCTATGCATGATTTACTACTATACCAGTTAGACTTTGACTCAGCTTTTTTAAATGGAGAAGTAGTTGAGGAAATTGACATGGAACCTCCTGAGCATGTACCAAGAAGGAAGAGACTGTCTGTTGAAAAAGGCAATGCATTGTCTAAAACAGAGTGGTTATTATTGGTACAATAAGCTAGATACTGTACTTTTAGAGGTGGACTTTGTGTATTCAGAGACTGATCACTGTCGGTACCACAAGACAATAAAGCGACAATTGTTCTTCATACATATACAAGGTTGTTTTGTTGCTAGCAGGTCAGTAGAAACTCATAGCCAGTGTCAAACATCTGTTAGAACAAAATTCACACATCACCAGTTAGACTTAAGGATCTTACAAAACAAGAGTAAAGGAACTGTCAGAAACGAACAACAGGGATATATTTAGGCAATACTAACCAAGTATACAATGGCAAATGCAAAACCTGTCAGTACTCCCATTGACAAAGGCACAGAAATAACAAAAACCATATCACCAACAAGCAAGGCATGGATAGAGTAAATTAAGAAAGTTTCTTATCAAAGCACTATTGGAAGTCTCATATATATGCAGGCATAGGGACTCATACAGTTATCACACATACTGTGAGCTGGGTGAGACAATTTGCAATTAACCATGGGAAACAACACTTCACTGCTGTTAAGGTAATCCTAAGGTACTTAAAGGGTTCAAGTTCCTGATAATTAGAGTATACAATGTCTAGAAACTCTGCAATGACATATTTCTGTGATGCTGACTAGGGATCAGATGAGAATTGTCATTCATATACAGGATACCTGTTTCCTCTTGCAGGTGCAGATATCAGCTGGGCAAGCAGAAGGCAATCCACTGTTGCCTTATCCAGCACTGAGGCAGATTACATGACACTTACAGAAACCACTAAGGAAGACATGGTTAAAAGAGACTTTGTGTGAGTTAACTTTTCTTATCCAATATGAGACTATCAGTATTGAGTGTGACAATAAAGGTGCAATTGACTTGTTATATAGCACCAAGCACCCTGGACAGTACAAGCACATTGCTATTAGAAATCGCTTTGTCCATAAATTAGTAGAGAAAAGGTATATTAGTGTAGATAATGCCATTGATTTGCTTATGAAGGAACTAATGTCTCAATTGCTAAATGTGTTCCTGAGCAAGTGTGGACTGGAATATATTTAAAAGGTTAATATGTGTCACTGTTTGTTGTTTATTGCAGTAACCCAAATGTATTTGGACAAAGGTAGACTTTGCTATAATATCTTTGTTACTGGAGACAAATATTTTTATGTGACCTGATACAGCCCTGAGCATGGGAGTGGGGGGGAGGGGAGTGCTGGTGTTGTCATGCTGTCTCCTCCTGTACAGTGACACACCAGCGGGATGATGTCACTGCCATGCTAGTGAGCATGCTCCACTGTGTAGGCTACCGCAATACTGCACAGGCATGCAATACTCCTTACCTGAGATCTGTCATTACCACTGCCACAGCTATTACCTCTTTACTGCTGTTATCCCTGTGTCTACTGCTACTACCACTGTCACCACTGTTAACTCTGTGTACACTGCTGTTACCAAATAAACCATCCAGACTGGATAAGGACATCTGTGTGGACTTACATCCATTTCACATTCTGCGGACACTTGTTGCAACCAAACTGATTCTACCAATTGGTTATACCTATATAAGCAAGATAGGTCCATACATCTTTACTTAGTGGTTATATTTTTAAGAATATAAAACCTAGGGTCATTTTGGTAGACCGCTTAAGGGGAAATTTAGTATATGGAACATTCTCTGCATGAACTGTACTGTACGTCGCAATATTGTTTTGGTTTCTGGATAATCAATTTAATAGCACCAATGTAGCTCACTTTACTAAAACGAACTCCTCAGTGCCTTCTAGTTCTTTTTATTCCACAGGGATGGGCACATTGTTCCATATTTTAGAAACCACTGATACATTTTATGATCATTAAAAATATCAGTAGTCTTTGGGCTGGGCGCATGTACACAAGTTGTGGAGCATCCAAGGTTTCTTCTAGTTATTATTATTTTACTGTGTTCCCAGTGGAGTACTGACATAATTATATCTGAATTCACCAACTGTAAGTAAAGAAATAGAAGCTCACTATTTGTAAATATATTATTTAAATACAATAGTTTGTATTAACCTTTACTTTTGTATTACATAATAAATTAATGTCATTTGATAAACACACAATACTGCATAACTTTTTTTGTATGTCTTCTTTTATTTTTAAAATACATATAATTTTGAGTCAACATTTTTCATTCTGTTGTCTTTTAGAAGATTTTAGCTAAACACTACTTCATAGGTGACATATATGGAATGTAAATTTTGTATTCAAAACATCCTGAGGACTAACTTCTCTCTAAAGTTTCCAAACGTTTTTTTTCCATATATATTGCATTTATGGTACTATCTATTTTTTTTAAACATGTTTCCAAAATATCGGAAAATATTGTATACACGTTTCTAGCCATAGTTTTATGATATTCTACAATACAGAAGAATTTTCATTTTTATTGGGATTTATACAGTATAAATTGACAAACAGAATTTACAATGTGTTGTACTCACTAGAGAAGGATTCATACACTCTTACATATTTATTTGGCACTGAACAACAATAGACATTCAGTGCTGTTCATTGCTTTTCCAAGAAACTGGAAATAATGTTATGTCTATGAAAGACTCCTTATTTAATAGTGTCATATATATATATATATATATAGTTTTTCACCACCAGATGAGTTTATAACCCTTAAAGCAGTCAAGCCTGTAAAATCTTAATATTGTGTGTATAAGTATACAGTATATATAAAAATCATGAATAATAAATATGTCAAAAAGCACATTCCTTCAAAAAGTCTGAGACCCAAACGAAATGCGTTGGTGTGCTCCTGAATTCCACCTTTCATGAACTTACCATTTTTTAACAATCAGATAAGCCGTTTTTATTAGTATTTAAAGCGATGTCTTTATGAATTTCTTGTTTATATTTTTTATGTGTATATTTATCTGTGAAGTCATATGTTTAGAACCCTACATGTATAGGGTTAGTTTATTTATAATGCTAAATAAAATTTGCATTATATATATATTACATAATGTCTGATGAATTGTTTTTTTATATATATATATATTGATAAGTGTTGGTAACTATTATATTGGTGACAGTTATTACTGTACATACTTACAGCCTATTTGGATTTTTGAATTGTAACCTTTTTTTACACTTATTTATTGTTATTTTCTTAACACTTATATTTTTGAAATTTTACATATTTATTGCATTGACACATTTTGCACTTCCAAATAATTGAAATCAGTATCTGGATTTCTTATATACATATATAAAGTTTTATATATAGCAGGGTGGGCACTCTATTTCAGTTTTAATAATCTTAAAAATAATCTTTTATATATATATATATATTATCCTTTATTTATATGGCGCCATAAGGGTTCCGCAGCACCTCACAAGTACAAAAACAAAGTAAAGAAACAGTACATAAAACAGTTGAACAGAACAAGAAAACACTGACATACAGTATAAGACATTGCAGGACAAGTACATGGTATATAAACATTGCTGCAACATTAGCAGGATGGCAAAAGTCAAGGGTTAATTGCTGTTATATGGTATATATAGATAACAATATAAGTAAAGGAAGGAAAAGCACATGAGGGAAGGGGCCCTGCTCAGGAGAGCTTACATTATAAAGGGTAGGGGCAGACAGACAGGGGTGACACTGATGGGGTAGACAGTGAGCATGGAACAGAGGGTTAGAATGACAGATGGGTGGATTCCTGTTTTACATTATGTGAGCAAGTAAAATGGAGTAAGATTTACACCTCTGACATTCTACTTTACGTGACAGTTTTTGTAGGTGTCTGTGGAAAGCCATGGTTGTTACTGTATGGTTAAGGTATGAACCAGCAGTCTCAGGTAAATTAAGAAATTGGTGAAAGTAGTTGTTGTAAAGAGATGTTGAGATGTAAAATAATGATAAGTTGTGATTGAGTGTGGATTCCATAAGGTACATTTATTGATTTGGAGGGTGATGGGGGACACATTGGGTTTGCAGGGTATTTATTCCATATTAAAACCACTGTATGTTTGTGTAGGGTCTGGATTTGGTAATATGTCACCAGATAATAAAAGCAGAAGGATAGAGAAGTAGATATAGTTGTAGGAGGTGTGTAAAAATTTTTTTATAGTGGCACAATGAGGCTGTAATAGTGTAATGTATGACGAAAAGAAAGGTCAGGAGTTTTAAGAGGAGGGGAGTGATTCAATATGGCTGCAATGAGCACAGAGAGGTGAGATGCAGAGATAGTTAAGTATGTTATAACCTTAGAGATAATATAAATAATAGTTTTGATGAAAAGAAATGTGTAGTACATGGTGAGTATTAGGTTTGTTACTTTAAAAAACTGATTTCCTTAAAATGTTTCTAAATCTGAAATTACCTTAGATGTTGGTCAATGTTTGTTCAATGTTTGGTTAACTGTTATGTTATCACACTTTGTGCCTTTAACACTTGGTGCTTTTAACTCCAGCTGCAAACAGCCCCAGCTGACCCTATACTGAATATAAAGGAGTGGTATCCTTGATTAAGACAGGCTACATCTGACTCAATTGGTCTGATGATCAAAGGAGATAACTTGCTCTGAGTTGGAGCAAAAACCAATCCAGATATATACCATAAACTGTGCTTCACTGAACAATATAGAATATACATGTAAAAACAAATCTATGCAAGAGAGGAAATATCACATACATTTAAAACTGCACATGATTGCATGAAGGTCTATGCAGAGTATATATGCCATAGGCAGGATGAGAGAGAAAATATCACATACCTGAGGGATGAAATGAAATAAACAGATGATTAGTCCATATTCATACAGGATAATTGTTTGATTAACTGTTATGTTATCACACTTTGTGCCTTTAACTCTTGGTGCTTTTAACCCCAGCTACCCTGTCTATATATATATATATATATATATATATATATATATATATATATATAGTCTAATGTGAAGCAAACAGCAGCACTCACTGTAAATCAATCAAGATGAAAAAATTTATTTAAGTCATAGGATATGACTTAAATAGATGTTTCCATCTTGAATGACTTACAACGAGTGCCGCTGTTTGCATCACATTGGACTCTATACTCCAGAGGGCACCGTTGACTGCTGCGTGGATTGTGGGAGTGCTGGGCTGTTGGCATCTATTATATATATATATATATATATATATATATTATTTAATACATAAATAAATTTGTATCCATACTTGAGAGAGAGAGAGAGAGAGACAGATAATAGGAAAATAATATGGTGGCACTCAGATTCTCAAGCAGTGAATTGTATTAGGTCTCCATATTAGGTCTCCATTTGTTTAAGGAAACCTATTACAATTCATTGCTTAAGACTCTGGGGTAAAGTTAATATTATTCCTGTTTACCCTATGTTGATCCGCTTTTAAACATGTATAGGAACGATCAAATTTGTGGGGTTTTTTACAAATAAAATCGGGTATTTACCTAGATCCTGTGTTTGTCATGATCATGTTTTCCAATGGTGTATTTGTTCGTTCCTGTCCGTGTTTAAACCCTATGTTTTCTACCGTTTTTCCCTCCCAAACAAGCAGCAAGCACATATCAGTGAAATGTGTGCAGGCTGCTTATGTGTGTGTTAGTAATTAAATGGTTAATTAGAAAAAAAAATGACATGGGACACCCAAAAGCTAATTGTAGAGTGGCCACTGATTGGCTTGCGGGTCTGGCTAATGACAGATGCCACGAGGGGTCTCTCCTATCATTAGCCAGGTAGCAGTGTATGTAACAACACATACAATGCTACAGTCCATTTGTTTTTTCTTTGCCAAGACTCAGGGATGTTACGGAGACCCCAATGAATTTCTACATGGAGAAGGGGACTGATCATCGGGCAGCAGGTAAGTATGGGTGAGTGTGGGAAGAAGGTGTGAAATAAAACTTTACTTATGATGGTGTGTGTGTGTTTTGTGTTTTTTTTTCAATTTTTATTACAGTGGGAGTACGGGTGCCGGCCACCTGCTGGCACTTGTAGTTCCACAAGTGCAAAAGGGCTTGCACCTGTTGTTCCACAGTAAAAAACAATAATGTATCACTATTTTCAACACTATTACCCCCATACCCACCACTCCAGGGGTGTGGGGAAGATCCCTGGGCTTTAGCCTAAGCCTGGGATGCTCAGGAGAATGGGGACCCCTTTATTGGGGGGATCCCTACCTCCCCTGAGATCCCTGGCATGGACTGACTGACTTGGAGTGAATGCTTTGGCTTGGGAGACCAGGTGAAAGGGTCCCCTGGCTGTGGCATTACACCCCAGCCGGATTTGAGTCTGGTGCTGGTTTTAAAAATGGGGGACCCCAATGTAATTTTACCCCATTATTTTTAAAACCAGGACAGGCTCAGCAGCCCAGTGCTAGTTCCTAAAATACGGAGTAACCTTACCGGTTTTCACCCAGTATTTTTAGAACCAGGACTGTCTGAGCAGTCCGGGGCTGGTTATACTGTATGAGGAGGGCCGTATGACTTTTTTATATTAACCCTTTAGATAGAGTTTACATGCAGTAACATATACAAATCACACTGATCTATGAATGTTTCTGCCAAACTCGCAGCTCAGTAGGTGGTCTATTTGAAACTTCAATTTAGCTGCAAGTTTGCTACAATTACACGCGAGATTGTAATCTCAAATCTTGGTAAATTCTGAGTTGTATCTTTTCCATGAAAACTACAGTACTGTACTTCAGAGTTTGGCCGATGGTGAGTTTATTCGAGTTTGCAATCTCACCCAAGTTTTTAACTGAAAAGAAAGAAATCTCATCTGAGGTTGCCTTTAGAAAATTTGCGATTTGGAAAAATGACTAAATTCACCTGAGATTGCAATCTCGGACTAACACGAATCTTAGTAAATTTACCCCTCTGAGTGGCGTCATATTCTTTTTCTATTCTGCATATATAAGAGAGGGCACTGGAGCAGCTTTGAGATATTATTAGCTGAACTACAACAGTATATATTGGAGCTGTTTGGGTCCGGATATCTGAAATCCAAACACACCCGAATTTAGGGGTTCTGAGTTGAACAGGGTAAAGGTTCAGATTCATTTTTGTGACCCGGTATGGACCGAGTCCCAGTTAGGATCTGTTGTTTTTTTTCGGAGCTCAGATTTAAATACCAAACTAGTTATTTTTATATTTTAGCTGTTTTTGTCGATTTTTATCTAAAACCAAAACATTTGAGTGTGGCTTTGCAAAAACCAAAAAACTAAGATGAATCCAGATCCAAAACCAAAAGACGAGGGTTACGCACATCTCTCTCCCTCTCACTCTCTTTCTCTCGTCTTGACTGACTCACTGACTTAATTCCCAGCCCAAACCCCTGGTCCTAGAAACATGAAAATTTGGGGAGTTTATTCCATTCATGACGTAGGTGCCCACTAAGTAGGGATATCTTTGAAATTCGATGCCTAAGAGGGTGAAAAGGGCTAAAATGTTTCCCTTTGCAATGTCCTGTCTGACCGTCTCATCATGGCTGCAGCACAGTTAAGTATCAGCACAGTTCAGTATTCAAACACCAACTGTGACAGTTTGTGTGCCTCTCTTATTTGAATAGCGAGCAAGAGAATGTATTACTGCACAGGTATGGGAGATTTACACAGCTGGTGGAGGGGAATGTCAAATGTGATACTACAGGGTGAGGGAAGGAAATGTGTTACTACAGGGTGAGGGAAGGGAATGTGTTACTTCACAGGCAGGGGAATGGAATGTGTTACTAAAGGGATGAGCAGGGGTAATGTGTTACTACAGAGGTGAGGGAAGGGAATGTATTACAACTGGGGTGAGCAGGGTTAATGTGTAACTACAGAGGTGAGAGAGGGGAATACGTTGCTACAGCTGCAAATGAGGGTAGTGTGTTACTACAGGTGTGAGGGAGGGATTGTATGTCTACACAGGTGAGGGAGTGGAATGTCGAATGTGTTACAACATTGGCGAGGGAGGGAAATGTGTTACTGCAGAGGTGAGTGAGGCTTATGCATTACTGCAAAGATGAGGGAGTGGAATGTGTTAGTACACATATAGATAATGTGCAAAACATTAGTGCCATACATTATATAATATACAAAACATTTCATGCATTTATCTTTATTAATAATTTGAAGTTACACAGTCAGGAACAGAAGATTGTAATTGGTATGAGTAGTATGCTGCAAAAATACATTACATTTCTTCACATTGTCTTTGCATATTAATTGCATAACAGTTAGAAAATACATATTATCACCCCAGCACTTGTAGTAACATATTCTTTTTATTATATTACTTATAGTGGTTAGAAGGAGCATGAAGGCCTTAAACAGCAAAAAATATGTGAAGAAAGTTTACTGCTAGGATAGGAAACTATATATGGCTGGTAGGGCAGGAACAAAACTTTCAGTGAGGGTAGCAGAATACAGTAAGTGCCTTTTTTTGAGATGTGCTCTTCTAATATACAGTAAACATTAAGCACCTATTTTAAATCTTTTCACTCTAAGAACAATATAACTAAAAATAAATATATCCCTTACATTTTTTTATTGCATTCAGTATTCTGGAAATATCAAATAAATCTTAGCACAAATATCATCATTCTTCAAAACAATTATTATTTGAGTCAGCAAAACTCCTCATTGTATGACTTAGCTCAGGTATAACAAGGCCACCTGCTGGTTCCATGTACAGTAAAAAAAAAATAACATAAATCACAGATATACAAGTATATAACTACAGAACTCACATATAGTTTTAAATATTTCTATTTAGATTTTTTGTGATTGATAATAATAATAATAATAATAATAATAATAATAATAATAATAATAATAATATTATGGTGCAACATTTTTATGTTATAAAATAACATCTCACAGAACATGAATAAAAATGCAGTTGGAACACCAGGGAGCCCGAGGTTAGAACCAAAGGGTTAAGAGTAGGGGTGAGCGGGTTCGGATTTCTGAAATCCGAACCCCCCCGAGCCCCCCCGATCAGAGTCCGATCCGAGTCAGGCTCGACTTTTCCCGCCTGACTCGGATCTGAAATCGAGGCAAAACGTCATCATCCTGCCTTCCGAGTCTCACGGGTTTTGGATCCTATATAAGGTACCCGCGTCGGCACCATTTTCTCACTCGGCTGTGGACAGTGAAGAGGGAGGGTTGGAGTTAGGGCTGGCTGGGCTGTGTAGTGTAGTGTAGTGTAGTGCTGCTGTTGTCCACTACTTCAAAGTCCATAGGGGCTGGCTGTGTTGTGCTGTGCTGCTGTTGTTAATAGGGGCTGTGTCCATTACTTCAAAGTCCATAGGGGCTGGTTGGACTGTGTTGTGCAGTCAGTTCTCCATAGGGGCTGTGTCCACTCCAAAGTCCTGTGCAGTGTCCCAGTCCTAAAGGGGTGCTGTAGTGTTGTCCAGGGGGTACTCTGTCCATCAGGGGTGCTCCCCTCAAGTGCTAAAAAAATAATATATTTTCTGTGTTTGTGAATTGTGTGCGCAGTAGCCGCACGTGCATCAACAAAGTAGTGCCAAGCGTGCGCCTGTGTCATAAGTAAAAGGCCGGCTGGCTTGACCGTTAAAGGGTGCTGTAACCCCCAAAGTACACTCCAGTCCAAACCAAAAAAAAAATTATTTTCTGTGTTTGTGAATTGTGTGCGCAGTAGCCGCACGTGCATCAACAAAGTAGTGCCAAGCGTGCGCCTGTGTCATAAGTAAAGGGCCGGCTGGCTTGACCGTTAAAGGGTGCTGTAACCCCCAAAGTACACTCCAGTCCAAACAAAAAAAAAATGTGTTTGTGAATTGTGTGCGCAGTAGCCGCACGTGCATCAACAAAGTAGTGCCAAGCGTGCGCCTGTGTCATAAGTAAAGGGCCGGCTGGATTGACCGTTAAAGGGTGCTGTAACCCCCAAAGTACACTCCAGTCCAAACCAAAAAAAAAATTATTTTCTGTGTTTGTGAATTGTGTGCGCAGTAGCCGCACGTGCATCAACAAAGTAGTGCCAAGCGTGCGCCTGTGTCATAAGTAAAGGGCCGGCTGGCTTGACCGTTAAAGGGTGCTGTAACCCCCAAAGTACACTCCAGTCCAAACCAAATAAAAAATTATTTTCTGTGTTTGTGAATTGTGTGCGCAGTAGCCGCACGTGCATCAACAAAGTAGTGCCAAGCGTGCGCCTGTGTCATAAGTAAAGGGCCAGCTGGCTTGACCGTTAAAGGGTGCTGTAACCCCCAAAGTACACTCCAAACCAAAAAAATATATATTTTCTGTGTTTGTGAATTGTGTGCGCAGTAGCCGCACGTGCATCAACAAAGGAGCAGCGCCAAGCGTGCGCCTGTGTCCCATAAGTAAAGAGCCGGCTGGCTCATTTCTTGAAGGCTGGTGTAACCCACAAAGTGCACTACTCTCCAGCAAAAATAAAAAAATATTTTCTGTGTTTAGCCGCACGTATATATCAAATCGATATAACATAAATGGAGGACCAAACTTTCTCCGATAAAAATAAAATAGAGAAAGATCAAGAACCACTTCCTCCTAGTGCTGAAGCTGCTGCCACTAGTCAAGACATAGACGATAACATGCCATCAATGTCGTCTGCCAAGGACGATGCCCAATGTCATAATAGAGGGCACATACAATCCCAAATGACAAAGTTCTGGAAAATGACCATGAAAAAAACATTTAAATCAGCTGAAGAGAAATGTAAACTTGCCAATATGCCATTTACGACACGGTGTGGCAAGGAACTGCTAAGGTCGATCCCTAGTATGTTCATGACTAGTGGTTCAGATTCACATGACGATGGAAGCCCTCCTCCCACTAAAAAAATCAAAAGAGTTAAGCTGGCAAAAGCACAGTGAAGAACTGTGCTTTCTAAGAAGATATCACAAATCCCCAAGGAGAGTCCAAGTGTGGTGGTGGTTGCGATGCCTGACCTTCCCAGCACTGGACGGGAAGAGGTGGCTCTTTCCACCATTTGCACGCCCCCTGCAAGTGCTGAAAGGAGCACCCACAGTCCACTTGCTGATATGCAAATTGAAGATGTCACTGTTGAAGTACAACAGGATGAGGATTCTGGTGTAGCTGGCGCTGAGGAGGAAGTTGGCGAGGAGGATTCTGATGGTGATGTGGTTTGTTTAAATTTGGCTCCGGGGGAGACAGTTGTTGTCCATGGGATGAAAAAGCCCATCACAGTCATGCCTGGGCAGAAGACCAAACATTCCACCATCAACAGTCTTGCCATATGTACCTTATGTAAAGGTGGAATAAGTAAGGGTAGGGACGTTAACCACCTAGGAACATCCTCCCTTATATGGCACCTGCAGCGCGTTCATAATAAGTTACTGTCAAGTTCAGAAACTTTGGCTAAGAATGTAAGCAGTCCCGGGACACCTAAATCCCGTTGTCCTGTTGTATCCAAGCGCCTGCAAACCACACAATCAACTCCCTCCTCATCAATTTCCTCCTTAGTCAGGATCGGAAGTAGTCCTGCAGGCCATGTCACTGGCATGACTGACTCTCCTATCCCGTATTCCTCCGGAAGATCCTGCATTGCTACGCCTACTGCTGCCGCTGCTGCTGTTGCTGCTGCTGGGAGTCGTTCATCATCCCAGAGAGGAAGTAGGAACACCACTACTTTTACTAAACAATTGACCCTCCAACAGTCCTTAGCGAGGAGGATGAAGTACGACAGCAGTCATCCTGAAGCAAAACGTATAACTGAGGCCTTGACTGCTATGTTGGTGTTAGACGTGCGTCCGGTATCCGCCATTAGTGCAGTGGGATTTAGACAATTGCTGGAGGTAGTGTGTCCCCGGTTCCAAATCCCATCTAGATTCCACTTCACTAGGCAGGCGATACCGAGACTGTACATAAACGTCAGAAAAAGTGTTCTCAGTGTCCTGAAAAATGCGGTTGTACCCAATGTCCACTTAACCACAGACATGTGGACAAGTGGAACAGGGCAGACTAAGGACTATATGACTGTGACAGCCCACTGGGTAGATGTTTCACCTTACGCAGCAACAGCAGCAGCATCACCAGTCGCAGCATCTCAGAAACGCCAGCTCGTTCCAAGGCAGGCTACGCTGTGTATCACCGGTTTCAGTAAGAGGCACACCGCCGACAACCTCATAGAGAAACTGAGGGAAATCATCGCCCAGTGGCTTACCCCACTTAGACTCTCCTGGGGATTTGTGATATCTGACAACGCCACCAATATTGTGCGGGCATTACATCTGGGCAAATTCCAGCACGTCCCATGTTTTGCTCACACAATAAACTTGGTGGTGCAGAATTTTCTGAAAAGCGACAGGGGCGTGCAGGAGACGCTTTGGGTGGCCCGAAAAATTTCTGCCCACTTTCGCCATTCAGCGACTGCGTGCCAAAGACTGGAGCGCCAGCAAACACTCTTGAACCTGCCCTGCCATCACCTGAAGCAAGAGGTTGTGACGCGGTGGAACTCAACCCTCTATATGCTTCAGAGGATGGAGGAGCAGCAAAAGGCGATTCAAGCCTATACATCCACCTATGACGTAGGCAAAGGAGGGGGTATGCACCTGACTCAAGAGCAGTGGAGAATGATTTCCGTGTTGTGCAAGGTTCTCCAGCCCTTCGAACTTGCCACACGTGAAGTCAGTTCAGACACTGCCAGCTTGAGTCAGGTCATTCCCCTCATCAGGCTTTTGCAGAAGCAGCTGGAGAAAGTGAAGGAGGAGCTAAGACGGAGCGATTCCGCTCGGCATGTGGGACTTGTGGATGAAGCCCTTCATTCGTTTTGCCAGGATTTCAGGGTGGTCAATCTGTTGAAATCAGACCACTACATTTTGGCCACCTTGCTCGATCCTAGGTTTAAAGCCTATGTGGTGTCTCTCTTTCCGGCCGACACAAGCCTGTAGAGGTGCAAAGACTTGCTGGTGAATACACTGTCAGCTGAAGTGGAACGTGACACGTCAACAGCTCCTTCTTCATTTTCTCCCGCAACTGGGGCTGCCAGGAAAAAACGTAGGTATCCTAAGCAACCCGCTGGCGGTGATGCAGGGCAGGCAGGACCAAGTTTGGACATCTGGTCCGGACTGAAGGACCTGGCAACAATTTCTGACATGTCTTCTGTCACTGCATATGATACTGTCACCATTGACAGAATGGTGGAGGATTACATCGGTGACAGCATCCAAGTAGGCATGTCAGACAGTCCATACCTGTACTGGCAGGAAAAAGAGGCAATTTGGAGGCCCCTGTACAAACTGGCTCTATTTTACCTGAGTTGCCCCCCCTCCAGTGTGTACTCCGAAAGAGTGTTTAGTGCAGCCGGGAACCTTGTCAGCGAAAGGCGTAGGAGGTTGCTTCCACAGAATGTGGAGAAGATGATGTTCATCAAAATGAATTATCAGCTCTTCCAGGGAGACCAGCCTCCAGAACTTACAGAGGGACCTGTGGTGGTGGATTCAAGTGGGGACGAGTTAATACTTTGTGAGGATGAGGATGTACACACTGAAGAGGGTGAGGAATCGGTAGATGAGGAGGATGAGGATGACATCGTGCCTCCGTAGAGCCAGTTTGTGCAGGGACACATTAATTGCCAGCTTGTTTTGTGGGGGCCCAAATGAACCAATCATTTCAGCCACATTTGTTTGGCAGACCCTGGCACTGAAATGATTGGTTTGTTAAAGTGTGCATGTCCTGTTTATACAACATAAGGGTGGGTGGGAGGGCCCAAGGACAATTCCATCTTGCACCTCTTTTTTTTCTTTGCATTATGTACAGTTTGGGGCCTAGTTTTTCAAACTGCCATCCTGTCTGCCACTGCAGTTTCACGACTAGATGGGTCACGTGTTTGTGCCGCCCACTCGTGTCGCTTAGCATAGTCATCCAGCTACCTCGGTGCAACCTTTTGGACATAAAAACACTATTGTGAGGTGTGAGGTGTTCAGAATAGACTGGAAATGAGTGGAAATTAAGGTTATTGAGGTTAATAATAGCATAGGAGCAGAAAAACCTACAAATTCTGTGATTTTAGCTGTTTTTATGCTTTTTTTCAAAAAAATACAGATCCAAAACACAAAACCCAGAACCCAAAACACGGAAGGGTGGTTTTGGCAAAACCAATCCAGATCCAAAACACGAAGAAAGATCCAGATCCAAAACCAAAACACAAAACACGAAAAGTGGCTGGTGCACACCCCTAGTTAAGAGTAGAAGAAGGAATGTGGGTCCTTATATCAGGGCCGCAACTAGGGGAGGGCTGGAAGTGCACGTGCACCGGGTGTGTTGCTGCACCCACCGCCAGTGTCCTCCAGCCTGCAGAGCTGGCCCTAACCAATTTGGTGCCCTAGGCAAGATTTTGTCTTGTGCCCCCAGCAGAAAATCCCAGGTTCTACACTTACAGCTCCCCTCTCCCCTCACAGCACACTGTTGTAACTAAAGAGAAAAGGGACAGGTTTTAGGGGAGAGTTCCTTATAACCTCACTTCAGTAGGCATTCTACAGGGCAAATTCTCCCCTCACAGCACTCCTCTTCCATCATTGCACAGCACCCCTCACAGCACCGGTCAACCAGCACAATACCCCCCACAGCACAGAATCCCTCACCCAGCACAGCTCCACTCTCCCAGTACAGTACCCCTCACAGCAAAGATTATAGTACAGCACCTCTCACCCAGCACAGATTACAGCACAGCACCCATCACCCTTCACTAACTACAGTACCCCTCTCCCAGCACCTGACACTCAGCACAGATTACAGCACAGATTACAGTGCAGCACCCCTCACAGCACAGATTACAGTACAGATTACAGTACAGCATCCATCACCCCCACCCAGTACAGCACTCCTCACTCAGCACCCCTCACACAGCACAGATCACAACACCCCTCAATCAGCACAGCAACCCTCTCCCAGCACAGTACCCCTGACTCAGCACAGCACCCCTCACAGCACAGATTACAGTATAGCACCCCTCACAGCACAGATTACAGTACAGCACCCATCACCCCCACCCAGTACAGCACTCCTCACCCAGCACCCCTCACACAGCACAGATCACAACATCCCTCAAACAGCACAGTAACCCTCTCTCAGTACAGTACCCCTCACCCAGCACAGAACACAGCACAGCACCCAACACCCCACTGCCAGCACAGTACCCCTCACTCAGCACAGCTCCCCTCACAACACAGATTACAGCACAGAGCACATCACCACAGCACCTCTAACCCATCACAGAACAGATCACAGCACAGCAACCATCACCCCTCACCCAGCAACACACCCCTTACAGCACAGATTAGAGCATAGCACCCATCACCCCTCACCCAGCACAGCACCCCTCACCCAGCACAGCACAGACAGCACCCATCACTCACTGTACAGGCATACCCCATGCCCCACACCCCACCTACTCCCCATATGTCTTTATCTCCCCCCCTCATATAGCAGTGTCATCAGCCCCCACTCCCCATATGTATCTGTCTCCCATTGCCCCATAGCAGTAAAGCAGTAAATATCATTAGCTCCTTGAGCCCCTACTCCGTATATGTCTTTATCTCCCCCCATACAAGTGTCATCAGCCCCCACTCCCCATACGTATCTGTCTCCCATTGCCCCATAGCAGTAACTATCATTAGCTCCCTAAGCCCCTACTCCATATATGTCTTTATCTCCCCCCCTCGTATAGCAGTGTCATCAGCCCCCACTCCCCATTTGTATCTGTCTCCCATTGCCCCATAGCAGTAACTATCATCAGCTCCCTGAGCCTCTACTCCCCATATGTCTTTGTCTCCTCCCTCCCATAGCAATGTCATCAGTTCCCACTCCTCATATGTGTTTGCCTCCCCACATCCAGCTCTTACCTTTATGCTGTGTGGTGGGGCAGGGTCTAGCAGCAGCTTCGCAGGTGTTGCTTACCCTCCAACATGACCTGTTCCATTAGGTACAAAACACTCTGCTCCTAGACTTCCCACCTAATGTATGATTGCAATCACCTCTGTTGAACTAGGTAATTAATGAGACATGTGTTTCAGCACAGGTGATGGCAATCATAAATTAAGAAGTAAGTCCAGGAGCAGAGCATTTTGTACCTAATGGACCGTGTCATGTTGGAGGGTCTGGTGTTGCCTGGCTTCTCCTCTGCACTTTGCAGCAGCTGCCTCAGCGAAAGTGAAATTAAACACTTCGGGCCGTATTCAATTAGGTGTGAAAAGCCGTTTTTTTGCCGAAAAGCTTTCGCCTGTGACGTCACTTTGTCTGCGGAAACATATTCCCGTATTGAATTGTGGTGACTTTTCGCCAGTGCGGAAACTCAATGCATTGAACCCAGCGAAAAAGTTTCGCCTATGAATAGCAGTCGAAAAAAGTGTAGAATTGCGGTTTTGGGGTGCAAATGTGGGGAAATCACCCTGCACCCTTAGGACAGGTTCCCAAAGGTAAACTACTTAAAAAAAACCTAAAAAAATTAAATACACCCCAAAAAAAGGCTTTGAAAAAGGAGGATGAAAAAGTTAAAAGTTTGGGTACCAAATTAAAAACTAGCGAAATAGACTTTGGGGGTGTCTACAAGTCTGGGGGTGGGGTTGTTTGGATTGCAGTTGCTTGCTGAAGGTGCATTTTTCACGATTTTTAAAACCTCACTTTTTTAACCTTGCTTGCACCCATTTTCATGTACCCCAAATTTACTGGGACTTGTTATTTTCACAAAAAAAACCTCCTAAATGCTATTCTTCACAACTTGTACAAAGACGCTAATTAGCAGCTAATGTGAGCATTTAAGTACCTCAAATAGATTCAGCAGCACTATACGGGGGAATCTACATTGATTCCCAATGTTAGTGCATCTTTTGGGGGGTGTAAGGCTGATTGTCCCAAATCTGACAGCACTTTTCACCTGTTTGCGTTTTGCCGCGTGCTGCTTTCGCCGATTTCTAATTGAATACGGGGATAAGCGGGGATAAGTAAGGGACTTTTCGCACCTAACTGAATATGCCCCTTCTTGTCTGTGTGAGAAGTGTCCTGCTGCTGCTGCAGCCTCCTGACTGGCTCGGACTGCCAAACCCGAGCCAGCTCAAAGAAAAAAAAAATCTACATCTGGCCCTGGGCTTGGGTTGCCCCTAGGCATTCCAGTTGCCCCTAGGCATTTGCCTGTAATGCCTATGCCTTGGGCCGGCCCTGCCAGCCTGGCACTGCAGGGGGGCTGCAAGCTGGACCCCTGCTGAGATTTTATTACCAGCAGGCGCCCAGCTCCTTTCCTGCAGTGCTGCGGTAGCCAGGGGCTGGAGTTCTCTCCTGAACTCCAGCTTTTGACTCTCCCCATTGAAGAGATGTCATGATGTCTCTCCCATAGTTACGAAGAGCAGCCGGGCGGACCGGACGGCAGTGGATGTAGGAGTGGGGTTTAAGGAAAGTTTTGTTTGTTTGGGTTTTTTGTAAGATACACTACAGGGACATTACTATGGGGCATTACCATATGGCCACTACTACAGGGGCAGTACCATGGGGGCATTCCCATATGAGCACTACTACAGGGGCATTACAATGGGGGCATTAATATATGGGTACTAGTACAGGGGCAATACTATATGGGCACTACTACAGGGGCATTACTATATGGGCACTACAACAGGGGTATTACTATGGGGTATTACTATATGGGCACTACAACAGGGGCATTACCTCAGGGGCTTTACTATAGGTACACTGCTGAAGGGGGCATTACTATGGGGGAATTACCAGGGGAGGTTACAAATTACTGTTTTGCCTGGGGTACCAAACTGAGTGATAATCAAGTGTTCTTGTGCCATATAAATTAATTTGTATGAGCTGACTGATGGAAATTTAAGATCATTCTATACAAGTTCTCTCCAGGAACAGGTTCACCAAGGGGCATTAGGACAAGATGTAGTTAGCAGACTGGTGGATGGGATGCCGCCAGTCTGAATCCCAATGCTGGAAGTCCGACATCGGATTTAGGATTGACGTTGAAATACTGATGCCTATCTTAATCCTGACAATGGAACACAGACAGATGCCAGTCCAAACCAGGTAAGTTCGGGGCATCTTAGCTGCTAGCCGCATGTGGGGGGGGTTGGTTTAGGTAGCATAGTGGGGTTAGCATTAGATTTTGAGGGGGAGGTTAGGGTTATGCACCACCGGGGGGAGGGTTAGGCACGAAGGGGGGAGACTTAGAGTTAGGGATATGGTGCGGGGTGGGGAGGGTTAGGGTTAGATGGAGAAGGGGGAAGGATAAGTGTACTTACCCGACCCCTGTCAGGATACCAACCATTGGGATGCCGCTGTCGATTTTTTGACAGGAGGCATCCCGACAGCAAGATTAAACAAACAGAGATAAAAGCACTCCAGTCAAGATAATATAAAAATTAAAACATTTTTAAAAATGTATTAGCTTGGTATAATACCATGAGAAATAAAATCAATACATAAAACCATAAAGGTACAAGAACATCACCCAATCCACCAATCATAGGACTAGTCCATAGATAATAGGAGGCATATTTGTAATCCAATGTTTAGTGAAGCTTGTGTTCTGTTGATATTAGTCCAGACCAATCATAACTAAATCCAGTGTCCAAATGTAAGATGGGGTCCTAATTAGCAAAGCTGGCAAGTCTCTGCATGGATCCGGTCCCCTGGGCACAGGTACGGCGATATGCTGGTGTAGCTGGATAAGCACGCTGGTATGCAATATGGATAGCTCTCCTTTAGTTCAAAATGGTGGTGGAGGGTGTAGCAGCCAATCTTTAGCATGTTTTGCTGTGTCAGAATCGCAGCTTTATCAAAGGTGATGGTATGTTGGCAGCAGAACCTTTTCATAGCAGTAATCCAAAATGGCGCTAATTGTCAGCTGGTGCAAATTAGCAGACTATTTATATATATATATATATATATATATATACATTTATACAACATAATAATCATGTGTGGTATCACAGTTGAGGGAGACAGACTTACCCAGACTAAAAGCAGATCCATAAGTAAAGATAAGCAGCTAGATCGAATCTTAGACATGCCGCTTGCCAGTCACGATCCCCCTCATCCACATGGTGTAAACCAACCAAGCGTGGAGGAGAAGGAGTAATTGGCATTGTAACAATCTCTGTGACTGGCAATAGGTCCAGTCGCACTCATGTGATAAAAACCTGTGTCACATGATGTGGAACTGATTGGTATGCAAACAGCATGGTCAGATTTGTTTTTTGGGGGGAGGTTAGGGTTAGGCACCACTGGGAGGGGTTAGACTTAGGCACTAAAGGGAGAGGGTTAGGTTTAGGCATGAAGGTGGGAGACATACTGTAGGTTTAAGCACTAACAGGGAGGGTTAGGGTTATGGTGCGGGGTGGGGGAGGGTTAGGGTTAGGTGGTGAAGGGTGAAGGGGAAGTATGTGGAAAAAAGTGCATATAGATTAAAAGTTACATTTTAGCTATTTTCACTATTAACAATTACTATATTACATGAGTGCCCCCAAAAGGAGTCATCTTCTGTTATTCTGCTATACAGGATAATATTTATTTCTGTTTTGCAAATCTGTTATACTCCTGGGGAGCACCACCAACCAGACTACTAGGAGGATTTTTTTCTCCTATTATCATAAATATGTTGTTTTTCTAATATATTTCAGTAAATTCCCTATCCTGTGCAGAGTCCATTTGTGGTTTTTCAGACTGTATATTTTCACTCTTTGTATGACTAAAGGACTTTATTTGTTACTCACACAGATCCTTTGTGTTACAGCAGATGTTTTCTCCTGGTGTTCGTATTCTTCATACCCTGGTGCTTGGGCCCATAACTTATTGGCAGAACATATGGTGTTGATAGGTGTCAGTGGTGTGCAATGGAGGTTATCCCACATGGCAGAATGCCTATCCAGGCTTTTTGGTTTCTTAACTTGATAATTACAGGATATAGGGTAACTGGTTTAAATCAGGTTTGAACATATAATGGTACAAGCAGAACCAGCCAGGGATTAATGCAGCTGGAGTTTGTTTTAGGTACAGCACACAGCTGTATGTACACTCAGTGGTGGCAGTGACCCTTTTACAATGACCAGTGGTGGCACAATGATATCTGTAGCGCCTCCCACTATGCTCCATTCGCTGGTGCAGCGAGATGTCCAGGGGCACATTTACCTGTCTTAATGGAGGTTGGAGAAAGAAGACATGTGATCAGGCCAATCATGTGCAGTAGTGAACATGAGTCAGATTTCACTCTGTGACATTTGCGTACCTCTGTCTAGGCATCTAGTCCCAGACCGGGCAGTAAGGGTGAGACAGCATGGAACACACTTCCCTTCTGGCAATTATAACAGGGAAATCTGCAGTGTGAGGGCAGCCCTATCTTATAGGATCAAAGCCCCAGGGTGCTCTGGGCACAGTCCTGAGAGAGTGGGATAGTTCCTACCAAAATCAGCACAGTAGACAGAGAGTTAAGTTCTCACCTACCTGATGTGCTGAAGTTTTAAGCTCAATTGCTGCTTGGCTAGTTCCTGCATTGTTTAAGACCTGTTTAAAAAAGGGATAAGTATAATTAATCTCCTAAAAAACAAAGCTACTTTATTGGGTATATTACCTAAAGTGTGGGTTCTTAGAAGTGCAGATATTGCCCATAGCAACCAATCAGATTCTAGCTATTGTTTTCTAGAAGGTGCTAGATAAATGTTAAGTAGAATCTGATTGATTGCTATGGGTAAAATCTCCATTTCTAAATATCTGCACTTTAGTAAGTTTACCCCTATATCTCCTTTTCCCCAGACTGCCCTCTTCTCCCACATCTAAGACCCTCATTATATTAAAAGCATATAAACCACCCCATAATTAAATTATTTTAACATTATAAAAACCCACCTTATATTTATAGACAACATCATTAACAATTACATTTCTCCCACTACCCCAATAATCTCACCATTAAATGACTAGCCTCCAACAATTAATCAGTAGACTCTACCCCTTTAAAGGAATAACCATCACCCTCAGAGGATCATTAAATTAAATTAATAGCCCATGTTTCTCACCAATCAATACCAGCCACATTATGCTAAGAAAACTCCATTGCTTACCTTCTTCTATCTGGACATCTGAGCTGTATACTGTAGGAGGCAGATGCTTCTGTCTCCATACCTATGGGGAATGGTGTCAATTGACAGGATAAGCATGGCCCATTTATGACTTGCTGAGAGGGAGGGGGAACACTCTATGATGTGAATGGGCTATGATGTGAATGGTAAGAGGAGAAATAGGTAGAGGCTGTCACATGCAGAGGAGTAGGGGAAAACAGAATGAGAGAAAGATACACACTGTATGATGAGAATGTCACACATGGAAGAAAGTGAGAGTCATGCAGAAGGAGAGAATGTCACACACTGTGGCAGAGGTTGTTTCATGCGAGGTAAACAGTTAAGAGAATATAACAGCTGAGGGGCAGATAAAAGGAGAAGCGACCACAAATGAAGGTAGAGACTGAGGGGGTCATTCAGAGTCAGTTGCAAGCGCTGAGCGCTCGCAACCAACTCGATGTTGCCCCACTGGGCATGCGCACGACGGAGCCGGCTCCGTTGTGTGTATGCGCGAGACCCGGCTCCATCACTAGGGGTCTCACAGCAGACGGGACGAGCTGTCAATGGTGAGTGACAGCTTGCCCCATTTGGGAGGTGGGCAGGGGTCGTGCCTGCCCAAATGGAGGCGTTCCCGCTGGAACGCTTGCCGTTTGGGGGCGGCCCCACTGACATCATTGCTGATCTCAGTGGGCAGCTTCCTGCTTGATCAGAGCAGGAAGCTCCCTGGGGCTTATGAGTGCCCAGACCCAACCGTAGGGTCTGGTCATAAGCCCCGATGGTCGGGATGGTCTTGACCATCGTGACCATCACCCATGTTGGTCGCTAGAGCTGTGGGTGTTAACCCACAGCTTAGCGATTGACAAGGAGGCAGTCGTTCAGGATGCAAGCGGCCACCCTGATTCAGTGTGACTGCTTGCAACTAATGACCGCCTCTGATTGAGGTCCTGAGAGTAGAGTAGAAAGACAGAGGGAAAATATCAATGCTGATGGGTACACCCAGGGGTTAAAGTGGGCCAGAATTGGGCAGAACTGTGTTCTGTCACTTCTATTTGGAAATGGAACCAGTTCTGCTTCCTCTGACACACCTTAGCCCGGCGCAGCAGGGAGGCTCCATTTGCTGGGCATCCGCTGAGATTTTGTTGCAAGTGGGCACCCTGCTCCCTCTCCGCAGCACCAGCCGCAGGCTGGAGCTGACACCTGAGCTCTGGCTTCCGGCTCCCGCAGTGCACAGTGGGAGAGACGTCATGACGTCTCTCTCATAGTTCCAAGGAGTGGCCGGACAGACACGGGAGCAGGGTTTAAGGTAAGTATTGTTTTTTTTGTGCAACTGGCTTCATATTGGGGGCATAACTTCTGGGGGCACTACTACTGTGGGCATTTACTTGGGGGCATTACTATTGGGGGTACTACTACTGGGGGACATTTACTTGGGGGCACTACTACTGGGGACATTTACTCAGGGGCATTACTACTGGGGGCACTACTACTGGGGACATTTACTCAGGGGCATTACTACTGGGGGCACTACTACTGGAGGCATTTACATGAGGGCATTACTATTCGGGTAATACTACAGGGGGCATTACTATTGGCACTACTACAAGGGGAATTACTACTGGGGGCATTACTTATACAGGGGGCATTACTACAGGGGGAACAACTCCTGGGGGCACTGTATAAGAGGCACCACTACTGGGGGCACTGAATATGGGGTACCACTACTGGGGTCACTGAATAAGTGACACTACCACTGTGGGCACTGAATATGGGGTACCACTACTGGGGTCACTGAATAAGTGACACTACCACTGTGGGCACTGCATAAGGGCCACTACCACTACTGGAGGAACTGCATAACGGGCATTACCACTGTGGGCACTGCATAAGGGGCACTACCACTACTGGGGGAAGTGCATAAGGGACACCACTACTAAGTGCACTGCATAAGGGGCACCACTACTGGGGTCACTGCATAAGGGACACTACCACTACTGTGGGAACTGCATAAGGGGCACCACTACAATGGGCATTGCATAAGGGGCACTACTGCTGTGGGCATTATGTGTAAGGGGCACTACTGCTGTGGGCATTGTATAAGGGGCACTGCTACTGTGGGCATTATATTTATTAGGGGCACTACTACTGTGGGCATTTTGTATAAGGGAAACTAATGTGGACATTGTGTAAAAGGGGCACTGCTGTGTGTCATACATGAATAAAGGGCACAACTATGTGGTGTAATGTGAATCAGGGGTGAATCAAGATTGTGCTACTGTGTGGCATAATTAGAATTGGGAATACTATTGTGTGGCCATACTCCTTTCTAAAGACCACACCCCCTTTTTCCAGTGCACCTCTATGGCACGCTGTTCCTTTTCTTAAAAAAACATCAAGGGAGTGAAGCCCTGATTCAGAGCCAGATGCTCTGACATAGCACTCACTCTGAATCAGGGCCATCCCTCCTACCTTTTGGAGCGGCGACCCGGCCGCTCCAAAAGGTGGCCGATGGTCAAGACCATCGCGACCATTGGGCTTTACGATGAGACCCTGTGGTAGGGTCTCATTGTCGCAAGCCCAGGAGTGCTTTTGGCTCTATCAGAGCCAAAAGCACTCCCACTGACATCACTAGTGATGTCTATGGGGCTGGCCCAAAATGGTAGGCATTCCCATGGGAACGCCTCTGTCTGGGCAGCCACGCCCCCGGCACGTCCACTAAAGGGGGCGTGCTGTCAATCACCATCGACAGAATGCCCCCTTTGGCGCGAGACCCATAACGACGGCATGGCCGTCGTTATTCAGGTCTCGCGCATGCGCACAACGGAGCCGCCTCCATCGTGCGCATGCACACTTGGGCACCATTGACCCGCTTGCGAGTGCTCAGCACTTTGAGCGGGTCTGAATCAGGCCCTGAGTTCCACCACTTCTCCAGGACCCTTTAAGCACTGGGTACACCAAGGGCGAAGGTACAGCATGCAGAGGGAAGGGAGAGGAGACTGTGGGAAAGAATGCCACAAGCAAAGGGGTAGACACTGATAGAGGCTGGAAGTTTTAGGGGTAGTGGATGGAGCCCTCTGGTCAAAATTAGCTTTATTCTGACAGAGAGTTCCCTGCACTCCAAAAGTCTTCATAAGTCGGTTGAAAACAGTTCCCACACTCTCATAAATAAGGCTAAATTGAGAAGTATTTTAGAAAAGATAACAGAAAAGTTTAAATAAATATTAGGGGTGGTCCTAAAGTGGTAGTAGGTTAGACTTTTCTGAGATTTCTATTGTTTCCACGATGCATACAGTATTTCCACTGTATGTGTACCTACAGCTATTATTGACATACATTTTAATGGACACTAGAAATATTTTAGATAGTGCTGCATCTCTAAAGAGAATAATAATAATAATAATAATAATAATAATAATAATAATAATAATAATAAATAATCCCAATTTCAGTCTTAAGCAAATAGGGAACATTGTATATTTACTTGGTAGTAAAGATGTCTTGTAAATTAAACATTTTATACTTACGGGAGGGATTTTTTAATTATTACTAATTTAATAAAGGATTTATTGTGTGTTAATATGATATACAAATTGATAAAAGCCTTCAATAGATAGTGATGTTGTAAATAAAATATAGACCAGCTGCTATCAACATTTCTTCTTTGCATTCCTTGCAACATGGATATTTCAAACAAAATACTTTTTTCTTTTTTTTTTCCATCATGCAAATGCAGCCTCTATTATCTCTACTACATAAAACGAAAACAAAAAAAATGATGTGAGCTTGTCTGAGCAGATCGTAGACAGAAAGGAATTGGTGCTTAGGGACACCAGTGACATTAGTACCACATGCTTTTCCTCTCTTCGGCTTCCAGTCTCTCAGTGGCCAGCTATTCCTCTCATTCTCTCTGTAATGGCCTGCACCTACAGTCATTTACATAATACTCCTCCGACACCTTTACTTTAGTCATCAATCACTGTATTTTCTCTCAGTCTATCTTTTGTCTGAGCATGTCTCTTCTTTATCAGGCCATGCACAAAAGATTAATTTCACAGTTTTTCTTCTTCCTTTCTTTCCCAGCAAGATACAAAGCTCAAGAAATGACAGAAGCAAGATAATGAAAACAACAATGCAAGCATTTTTTTTTTGCTCTTGCGGGTTGGATCAGTAGATACTTTTTGACCTCATTCTGTGCTATACTTCTTAAAAAAAAATAAGCTTTACTGCATTATTCTAAGTTAAAATAATTCAAGGATTTAACTGAAGCAAATAATGTAGCAGACTAGTCACCACATTTCATTTAAATAGCCCAAAAGTTATTTATTGCATCTAAATGAAAACTATACACAGTATGCTTAGGTATTAGACTTCAATACTAATAAATGAGAAATAAACTAAACAGACAAAAGCTACATTATAATAAAGAAAACTGTAATGTCTAAAAATGCAATGCATTGCACATTGCAAACCTAAAATATACAGTACTTGATTCATATAAACATCTGTATAAGAAATGTTATCCCACTATCTAGCACTCTCTTAAATGAGTCTGTGTTGTCACTAATATTCTAAAGTCAAAGGATAAGATACTGATGTGTCCTAATACACCTAGCCTCAATACGCCATGCAGCGTGACTTGCCTGGTGTGAGTAAACCGTCAGGTCCAGTGCTACTCTGCTAACGTTGGGTATCTTTTTACACAGAGGCTAGGGCGCACCAGCGGACTGTGCTAATTAATTTGATATGTGACACTTGAATATCTGTGTGCACCTGAGTCTGTATATGAGCCACACACATTAAACTTGCAATGAATAAAGCTGTAGCCGTTACATTATAGCGCTTTGTATATAGATTCCCAGAGACTCAGTCACACACAGATATACAAGTGTCACATATGGAATTAATCAGCACAGTCGGCTGTTGCGTCTTTTTCAGCAAAAAAAGATGCCAAGTGCTAGCAGAGTCTCAGGGCAGCTGACGCATCGAGAGTGGCATTTTATCGGGACTGCAGCAAATACGTATAAGGACTCATCTGTATTTTGGGGAGTGGGAGGCTTAAACAAGTTTATGCGTTACAGCAACAAAAACAATGCTATATTAGGAAAATAGCTTAATTAATTTATGTACACAATTTCACATTCCAGGAATTTTATTCTAGAATCTTGAATTAAGTATTTTTGATGCATAGCTCTCTTAGGGTCTAATTCATTATAGATTGCAACTGCGATTGCAATAGCGATTACACACGCAGTCTCACTGCTATGGTATACTAATCCATTGCAATTGCTATGCCATCGCAGCACAACATAAGGATGCCCACTTTACCTACCACACATCCATAATCCTTAGCAAGACTGCAAAACCATCGGTAAGATCGAGTACAATCGCAGCCTCAGGCACACTTGCACAAGCTCTGACCTTACTCAGGAATTGCTATACTTGTCGCACGCTATGAGTACTCAAGCTGCGTAGGGTATCACAGTGGATCATTTATGAACGCCCCTGCAACGGCGATCAAATGCACCGGCATGCCCGAGTTTCGCTGACCACCCCCCATCACCTCCCACAAATGGCAATTCCTGTCAATCACTCTGCAATGGGTCTGCGTAGTCACTGTGGTCGCAGTAGCGATCACAGTGACTGGATCGCGCACAAGCACTGCGATGCATGTGCATGCACAGAACGCAACAATCAGCCGATTGCGTGCATATTTGCAGTTGTGATCAGTAATGAATCAGGCCCTTAGTTCAAAGTATATAATTGTTTGTATTCATATTTGTTCACCTTTATGGCTTTATTATACTGTAGCTACCATTGAGTCTTAACAGTATACTAATATATCTATTATTATTGTACTTAGGGCCTGATTAAGAGATTTACTGAATTGCACAGCCGCACACAAGCGGATGTGCAATTCCATCCATTTAAAATGCAAATGCAGAAGGAGGTGTCACACACCACCTTGTTGCATTTGCATGATCCCAACGCCGCAACCCAGGTAGCAGCCTGGGGTCACCATCAAAACAATTGCGACAATCGGTCGCGATTGTTGTCGATGTACCATTGGCCAGGCTGCAGGAGCTAAAGCTTCCCGCAGCCTGGTCGGGTCCTGGCAGCTTGTGATGCCAGGAAGTCTGCATGCATACACGCAGACCCTGGCCTCATCCCTCCCGGAAAATGGGGGCAACTCGCCCCCATTTCCAGGAACACTGCCAGGGAATGCCCCCACTCTGCCTCCCAAATGCTGCAGCCTGTCAATCACACTGCAAGCGGGCTTGCAGTCATAGGGCTGCACATGTGCTGTACACCTACTGCTCATGCGCAGTTCTCCAAACATCAGAGATGTGCACTAACCATTGGGTTAGCGTACATCTCTGAATCAGGCCCTTATTCCTTAAGTGTTGTGTTATCATGAATAGACAAAACAAAAAAAATGCTAAGTGCAAACACACACAACACCTAACAGACAGGGGTGTAGCGAGGGTGGTTCCAGTGGAGCATGAACTCCAAAATGGACTGAGGGCACCATCCAGGGTCCTGGAATTCATAGGAGTTACATATCTGAGATCTGTTTCTACATTTCATGCTCCCTCAAGCTGCCCAGATTGCCTCCCCTCCGGCCCTCCTTCCTCTGTGATCATCTTCTGTCACCTCCTCTTTCCTGTCAGATTGATTACATTCACTTCTCATCTCTTTATTTCCTTCCCCTATCTACCCTGTGATCGTCTTTGTCCCTCTCCTCTCTACCCTGTAATCGACTCTTTGTCCCTGTCCACTCCATTCTTAGTGGCTTCTGTCACCACCATTCTCCTTTTTTTAATGGCTTCTGTCACCACCCTTCTTCTCTCCTTTTTTATTTTCTTCTGTCACCACCCCTCTTCTCTCCTTTTCTTATTGGCTACTGTGACCACCCCTCTCCTCTTCTTTTCTTACTGGATTCTGTCACCACCTCTTTCCTCTCCTTTTTTTATTGGCTTCTGTCACTTGCCCTCTATGATTGGCTTTGGGCTTCTCCTCTCCTTTTCTTATTGGCTTCTGTCACTGGCCCTGGCTAGTTGGCTTTACCCTTCCTCTCTCCTTTCATATTGGCCTCTGTCACCTCCCCTCTCTGATCATCACTTTCCCATCTTTGATCCCCTCCCTCTATTCATTAATTAATTAATTAATTCATTCATTCATTCATTGTGCTGCAATGAACTTAATAGTTACACATCTGAAGTAAAATCCTAAACTTCAATTATAAAGTATGAGTTTAAAAAGAGTCACTGCTATTAGGAGACTTGAAATAATAATAATGGTGGTAGACAGAACATGATTAGTAGTACTCACATTAATATAGGTGGTTTGCAAAGTAGGAGCATAGCTAAAAAGGGAGCTTCATATAGGGGTTCCCACTCAAGTGAAAGCTGCTTGGGGCAGTAATTGCAGTAATAAGCTGTGCACCCTGTGGAATTTCACTCTAGCACATAAACTCTGTCAATTTAAGTTAAATGATCATAATATATAATACAATCTCCACTATTGACTGATCACAAGGATTCAAAGGAGATAAAAGTTAGATCCTAGGTGCTATACATAAATAAATCAGTGCCAAAGGAGCTACTCCTTAATGTCAGACAGTGCATCACTAAAGCATTCCATTCCTCCGATGGAACCTCAATGTCCAATGCGATACTGCCACTGCTTGCTGTTTTTCTCTTGACTTCAGTATTCCACTACAGACTGACCATACCCCACTGGCACAGTTCAGTACAGGGTGGGGGGGCGCTATGACATGCACTTTCTCCAAGGTGCCATGGTTCCACGCTAATCCTCTGCTGACAGATCATTGCTTTTTTTACTATATAGCACTAGAATGATTAAATCTGACTGGTACATTTCACCTATATGTTGAAAACATTTCCATACATTGACTATAGTTGTTATGTTGTTAGGTTGCTGTAATGTAAACCTTTGCCAAATAAGACACTTACTTGATAGTATGGAATTATTTTGAAAGATGGTTAGGTATTGCTCCTTCATGAATATGCTTTAAATCATAGACAACATTGGGCCTGATTCAGCAAGGAATGCAGTTGCTGACACGCATACAATCGGTTGATCGTTACGCAGTGCTCATATATGAACTAGCAATTACATTTGGAACTGTGATTGCAGAGGATACGCCGACCCATGGCAGAGTAATTGACAGGAAATGCCTATTGTGGATGGGGGTGGTTGGGCGAACGCAGGCATGCCAGTGCATTGCAATGCCGTTGCAGGGGCATGCATAAATTATCCACTGCGCGGCCATAAGCAGCCATAGCACTGTCAGCATGCGTGGCTGTTAGCAATTTCTGAGTAAGGTCAGGGCTTGTGCAAGCGTGCTTAAGGGTCCGATGTTACTCGATGTTACCAATTGTTTCACTATGTTGCCCTAGTATACGGATGTGAGTATAGGGAAGTGGGCATCCTTATGTCTGCCTGTGACCGCAATTTGAATGCAAACATTTAAATAGCACCGCTGATATTATCAACTGCGGTGCGTGCATATAAGCAGAATTGCGATCCATAGTGAATCAGGCCCTTTGTCACCAAAATAATGTCTAACTGTAGCAATACTTAACTGCAGGAGATGTGTGCTGAGATTTAGGTCCTCTCCTTTCAAAAGCATCACAAAATTGTTTACTGCTCAAAGAAGCTAGTTTTTGATACTATAAAGTACCCGGTCATCAGCATAATTTCACTCTGGCTGTGGAGAGTATAGTGAGCAGAGGGCTGCTGTATCCATACAGAGGCTGCTGTGTCCATCCAGGGCTAGAGCTGCTGTGTCCATCCAGGGCAGGGGCTGCTGTGTCCATCCAGGGGCAGTGGCTGCTTGGACCATCCAGGGGCTGCTATGTCCATCCAGGGGCTGCTGTGTCCATCCAGGGCAGGGGCTGCCTTGTCCATCCAGGGATTTCTGGGTCCATCCAGGGGAAGTAGTTGCTGTGTCCATCTACTGGCTGCTGTGTCCACCCTAGGCAGGGTTTGCTCTGTCCATACAGGGGTTGCTGTGTCAATCCAGGGGCAAGGACTACTGTGTCCATCCAGGGGTGCTCTGTATGTCCAGGGCAGGGTCTGCTGTGTCCATCCAGGGTTTATTGATTCCATCCCGGGCAGGGGCTGGTGTGTCCATCCAGGGGTTTCTGTGTCCAGGCAGGGGCAGGGGTTGCTGTGTCCATCCAGGGGTGCTCTTTCCATCGAAGGGTGCCCAGTGTAAAAAAAAAATTCTAATAATATAATTTAAAAAAAATAAATAAAATTTTGTGCTATACGCCAGTGTATTATTTTTTACTGTGATGCTGCCGGTCAGATCGCAGTGTAATATTCATACATGTATTGTGAGTTGTGACACTGTAAGAGGAACCACACTGTAATCTACATATATTCTGACACTGTGGACCTCATTCAGAATTGGTCGAAGCGGCCGCACGCCACCGATGTTCGCTATACTGCGCATGCGTAAAGTTCACAGTGCGCGGGCGCAAACTAGCCACTATGATCAGAAATTTCTCTCTCTTTGAACTAGGGGTGTGCACCGGCCACTTTTCGTGTTTTGTGTTTTGGTTTTGGATCTGGATCTTTCTTCGTGTTTTGGATCTGGATTGGTTTTGCCAAAACCACCCTTCCGTGTTTTGGGTTCTGGGTTTTGTGTTTTGGATCTGTATTTTTTTTTAAAAAAGCATAAAAACAGCTAAAATCACAGAATTTGTAGGTTTTTCTGCTCCTATGCTATTATTAACCTCAATAACCTTAATTTCCACTCATTTCCAGTCTATTCTGAACACCTCACACCTCACAATAGTGTTTTTATGTCCAAAACGTTGCACCGAGGTAGCTGGATGACTATGCTAAGCGACACGAGTGGGCGGCACAAACACGTGACCCATCTAGGCGTGAAACTGCAGTGGCAGACAGGATGGCAGTTTGAAAAACTAGGCCCCAAACTGTACATAATGCAAAGAAAAAAAAGAGGTGCAAGATGGAATTGTCCTTGGGCCCTCCCACCCACCCTTATGTTGTATAAACAGGACATGCACACTTTAACAAACCAATCATTTCAGCGCCAGGGTCTGCCACACAACTGTGGCTGAAATAATTGGTTCGTTTGGGCCCCCACAAAACAAGCTGGCAATTAATGTGTCCCTGCACAAACTGGCTCTATGGAGGCAAGATGTCATCCTCATCCTCCTCATCCACCGATTCCTCACCCTCTTCAGTGTGTACATCCTCATCCTCACAAAGTATTAACTCGTCCCCACTTGAATCCACCACCACAGGTCCCTCTGTACCTTCTGGAGGCTGGTCTCCCTGGAAGAGCTGATAATTCATTTTGATGAACATCATCTTCTCCACATTCTGTGGAAGCAACCTCCTACGCCTTTCGCTGACAAGGTTCCCGGCTGCACTAAACACTCTTTCGGAGTACACACTGGAGGGGGGGCAACTCAGGTAAAATAGAGCCAGTTTGTACAGGGGCCTCCAAATTGCCTCTTTTTCCTGCCAGTACAGGTATGGACTGTCTGCCATGCCTACTTGGATGCTGTCACCGATGTAATCCTCCACCATTCTGTCAATGGTGACAGTATCATATGCAGTGACAGTAGACATGTCAGAAATTGTTGCCAGGTCCTTCAGTCCGGACCAGATGTCCAAACTTGGTCCTGCCTGCCCTGCATCACCGCCAGCGGGTTGCTTAGGATACCTAAGTTTTTTCCTGGCAGCCCCAGTTGCAGGAGAAAATGAAGAAGGAGCCGTTGACGTGTCACGTTCCGCTTCAGCTGACAGTGTGTTCACCAGCAGGTCTTTGCACCTCTACAGGCTTGTGTCGGCCGGAAAGAGAGACACCACATAGGCTTTAAACCTAGGATCGAGCACGGTGGCCAAAACGTAGTGGTCTGATTTCAACAGATTGACCACCCTGGAATCCTGGCAAAGCGAATGAAGGGCTTCATCCACAAGTCCCACATGCCGAGCGGAATCGCTCCGTCTTAGCTCCTCCTTCACTTTCTCCAGCTGCTTCTGCAAAAGCCTGATGAGGGGAATGACCTGACTCAAGCTGGCAGTGTCTGAACTGACTTCACGTGTGGCAAGTTCGAAGGGCTGGAGAACCTTGCACAACACGGAAATCATTCTCCACTGCGCTTGAGTCAGGTGCATACCCCCTCCTTTGCCTATGTCATAGGTGGATGTATAGGCTTGTATGGCCTTTTGCTGCTCCTCCATCCTCTGAAGCATATAGAGGGTTGAGTTCCACCGCATCACAACCTCTTGCTTCAGGTGATGGCGGGGCAGGTTCAAGAGTGTTTGCTGGCGCTCCAGTCTTCGGCACGCAGTCGCTGAATGGCAAAAGTGGCCAGAAATTTTTCGGGCCACCCAAAGCGTCTCCTGCACGCCCCTGTCGCTTTTCAGAAAATTCTGCACCACCAAGTTTATTGTGTGAGCAAAACATGGGACGTGCTGGAATTTGCCCAGATGTAATGCCCGCACAATATTGGTGGCGTTGTCAGATATCACAAATCCCCAGGAGAGTCTAAGTGGGGTAAGCCACTGGGCGATGATTTCCCTCAGTTTCTCTAAGAGGTTGTCGGCGGTGTGCCTCTTACTGAAACCGGTGATACACAGCGTAGCCTGCCTTGTAACGAGCTGGCATTTCTGAGATGCTGCTACTGGTGACGCTGCTGCTGTTGCTGCGTAAGGTGATACATCTACCCAGTGGGCTGTCACAGTCATATAGTCCTTAGTCTGCCCTGTTCCACTTGTCCACATGTCCGTGGTTAAGTGGACATTGTGTACAACGGCATTTTTCAGGACACTGAGGACACTTTTTCTGACGTTTCTGTACAGTCTCGGTATCGCCTGCCTAGTGAAGTGGAATCTAGACGGGATTTGGAACCGGGGACACACTACCTCCATCAATTGTCTAAATCCCACTGCACTAATGGCGGATACCGGACGCACGTCTAACACCAACATAGCAGTCAAGGCCTCAGTTATATGTTTTGCTTCAGGATGACTGCTGTCGTACTTCATCCTCCTCGCTAAGGACTGTTGGAGGGTCAATTGTTTAGTAAAAGTAGTGGTGTTCCTACTTCCTCTCTGGGATGATGAACGACTCCCAGCAGCAGCAACAGCAGCAGCGGCAGCAGTAGGCGTAGCAATGCAGGATCCTCCAGAGGAATCCCGGATAGGAGAGTCAGTCATGCCAGTGACATGGCCTGCAGGACTACTTCCGATCCTGACTAAGGAGGAAATTGACGAGGAGGGAGTTGACGGTGTGGTTTGCAGGCGCTTGGATACAACAGGACAACGGGATTTAGGTGTCCCTGGACTGCTTACGGTCTTAGCCAAAGTTTCTGAACTTGACAGTAACTTTTTATGAACGCGCTGCAGGTGCCGTATAAGGGAGGATGTTCCTAGGTGGTTGACGTCCCTACCCCTACTTATTTCACCTTTACATATGGTACATATGGCAAGACAGTTGTTGTCCGGATTTGGATAGAAATATTGCCAGACCAAAGAGGTGGAATGTTTGGTCTTCTGCCCAGGCATGACCGTGATGGGCTTTTTCATCCCACGGACAACAACTGTCTCCCCCGGAGCCTGATTTAAACAAACCACATCACCATCAGAATCCTCCTCGCCAACTTCCTCCTCAGCGCCAGCTACACCAGTATCCTCATCCTGTTGTACTTCAACAGTGACATCTTCAATTTGCATATCAGCAAGTGGACTGTGGGTGCTCCTTTCAGCACTTGCAGGGGGCGTGCAAATGGTGGAAAGAGCCACCTCTTCCCGTCCAGTGCTGGGAAGGTCAGGCATCGCAACCACCACCACACTTGGACTCTCCTTGGGGATTTGTGATATCTTCTTAGAAAGCACAGTTCTTCGCTGTGCTTTTGCCAGCTTAACTCTTTTGATTTTTTTAGTGGGAGGAGGGCTTCCATCGTCATGTGAAGCTGAACCACTAGTCATGAACATACTAGGGATCGACCTTAGCCGTTCCTTGCCACTCCGTGTCGTAAATGGCATATTGGCAAGTTTACGTTTCTCTTCAGCTGATTTAAATGTCTTTTTCAAGGTCATTTTCCTGAACTTTGCCATTTGGGATTGTATGTGCCCTCTACTATGACATTGGGCATCGACCTTAGCAGACGACGTTGATGGCATGTTATCATCTATGTCATGACTAGTGGCAGCAGCTTCAGCACTAGGAGGAAGTGGTTCTTGATCTTTCTCTATTTTATTTTTATCGGAGAAAGTTTGGTCCTCCATTTATGTTATATCGATTTGATATATACGTGCGGCTAAACACAGAAAATAATTTTTTTTTTGGTTTGGACTGGAGTGTACTTTGTGGGTTACAGCACCCTTTAATGGTCAAGCCAGCCGGCCCTTTACTTATGACACAGGCGCACGCTTGGCACTACTTTGTTGATGCACGTGCGGCTACTGCGCACACAATTCACAAACACAGAAAATAATTTTTTTTTTGGTTTGGACTGGAGTGTACTTTCGGGGGTTACAGCACCCTTAACGGTCAAGCCAGCCGGCCCTTTACTTATGACACAGGCGCACGCTTGGCACTACTTTGTTGATGCACGTGCGGCTACTGCGCACACAATTCACAAACACAGAAAATATAATATTTTTTTAGCACTTGGGGGGAGCAACCCTGATGGACAGAGCACCCCCTGGACAACACTACAGCACTCCTTTAGGACTGGGACACTGCACAGGACTTTGGAGTGGACACAGCCCCTATGGAGAACTGACTGCACAACACAGTCCAGCCAGCCCCTATGGACTTTGAAGTAGTGGACACAGCCCCTATTAACAACAGCAGCACAGCACAACACAGCCAGCCCCTATGGACTTTGAAGTAGTGGACAACAGCAGCACTACACTACACTACACTACACTACACTACACAGCCCTAACTCCCACCCTCCCTCTTCACTGTCCACAGCCGAGTGAGAAAATGGCGCCGACGCAGGTACCTTATATAGGATCCAAAACCCGCGAGACTCGGAAGGCGGGATGATGACGTTTTGCCTCGATTTCAGATCCGAGTCAGGCGGGAAAAGTCGAGCCTGACTCGGATCGGACTCGGATCGGGGGGGCTCGGGGGGGTTCGGATTTCAGAAATCCGAACCCGCTCACCCCTACTTTGAACACAGCCAGGTCGGTAGTTTGAGAGACAGATTGAGGCATTTGTGGGTGGTAACAGGGGAAGGTGCTTGAAAACGGGGGAGTGGAGATCCGAACGCAGGCATGCCTAATTATGCAAATGGTGTTTTATGGGAGTGCATACGGTTTATGGGAGTGCATAATTAACAAAGTAGTGTCATAGCACATGTGACATGGGAGGTTTTTACACTGACATGATCGTAGAGCTTAAGAGAGGGTATGGTCAACCTTAAGCTCTACAACCAGTGCTGATGGTTCCCGATGGTCTCGATTAATCCTTATATGCCCGGAGATGACGTGCAATGCGTACAAGAAGGGGGGCATATTTTTTTTAATTCCGGCCGCTTCCTCCCCTTGGTCGGCCAGCTCCCAATCCGAATTTAGGGGCGCAACTTGCGAGGGAACCATTTGCATATCCGGCCCCTTTTCCCGTATGACCGTGCGGCCGCTTCGACTGACTCTGAATGAGGTCCTGTAAGTGGTAGCGCAGTGTATTCATAAAAAGTATTGGGACACTGTAAGTGGTAGTGCAATGTATTCATAAAAAGTATTGTGACACTGTAAGTGGTAGCGCAGTATAAAAAATATTGGGACACTGTAAGTGGAACTACATTGTATTATTCATAAAAATTATTGTGACATTGTAAGTTGCAGCGCAGTGTATTATTCATAAAATATATTGTGACACTATAAGTGGTAGTGTAGTGTAATCATAAAAAATATTGTGAGACTGTAAGGGGTAGCAGAGCATATTATTCATAAAAAATACTGTGACACTGTAAGGGATAGCGCAGTGTATTATTCCAAAAAAATATTGTGACACTGTAAGTCATTGATACCGCAGTGTAATATTTAAAATCGGTACAAATTGACGTGTGTGCTGTACCACAATTTGTTTATGCTTGTTGATATGGAGAATGACCAGTTAAGAGGAGAACAGGAACCACATAGTAGTGCTGGTGCTGCTGCCAGGGCCACCAGTCATGACAACACTAGTCCGTCTACATCATCTACTAAAGCCGATGCCCAAGGGCATACAGGGCTTAAGTCAGGGCATCTAAAATCAAAGAAGCAATCTTTTACATTGGTAAAGAAAAAAATATCAAAGGGAAAGTTAGCTGCAGAAGGACATAACATTGACAATATGCATTTTATCACACAAAGTGGCAAGGAAAGACTAAGGACTTGGTCTTTATTTATGATAGGTGGTTCTGCCTCTTATGATGATCTAAGCACAAGGGATCATGCTGACATAGAAATCGAGGATGCTTCTGTTGAAGTGCACCAGGATGAGAAAGATATTTGTGTAGCTGATGCTAATATAGATGTTGAAGATGAGGATGTTGATGATGAGGATGCTGTTTGTGTAAATCATGCACCAGTGGAAGACACAGTTGTTTCCCATGATAATGAAAAGCCCATTGTCCTATCTGGGCATAAGACAAAAAAATCCACTTCTTATGTCTGGAATTATTTCTACCCAAATCCAGACAACATTTTTCAAGCCATCTGTACCCTTTGTAAAGCCATAGTAAGTAGAGGTAGGCACCTTAAACATCTAGGAACCTACTCCTTGTTACATCGTCTGCAGCAAATCCATCCAAAAAGTTTTTGTAAAATTCAGAAACTTTGGCTAAAAAAGTAACAACAAGCAGTCCAGCATCAGCTAGCTCCCTTCTCTCTGCTAGATTCAAGCACCTGCCATCTTTACCACCAACACCTTCATCAACAATATCCTCAATCATGAAGCAATTGGTTTCTTTGGGCCCCTAGAAGACAATCTACCAATGAGCAGCTGACATTGCAATGATCTCTATGTGCACAAACTAGCTTTACAGTGGCAAGATGTTGTCGCCATCATCATCCAATTCCTCACCCTCATCGGTTTGTACTTCATCTTCACACAATATTAATTTGTCCCCACTGGAAACCACCATTACAGGTACCTCTGTAATTTTTGGACGTAATTGGAGGTAAAGGTCTGCCTCATGGAATTTGTATTTAATTTAGATGAAAATCATCTTTTCCACATTTTGAGGAAGTAGCCTCCTATGATGATTGCTGACAAGGGGCCTGATTCAGACCCACTCGCGAGCGGCTGTCCGCTCGCAAGCGGGTCGATGTTATGCACTGAGCATGCGCACGACGGAGGGAGCTCCGTCGTGCGCATGCGCCAGATGCGACGAGCGAAGGAAAGTCCTTCGCTCGTTGTGTCCGATCAAAGGGGGCGTGCTGTCAATGTTGATTGACAGCACGCCCCCTTTGGTGGGCGTGCCGGGGGCGTGCCTCCCTGATGGGGGCGTTCCCACGGGAACGCCTCCCATCAGAAGCCGGCCCACTGACATCACTAGTGATGTCAGTGGAAGTGATTTTGGCTCTGATAGAGCCAAAATCACTCCGGAGCTTGCGGTTGAAAACCTCAACCGCAGGCTCCGGCTCGCAATTTCGATGGTCGCGATGGTCTCGACCATCGCGGCCATCACAAAGCACGCTCGTATAGCCTGTGGGTGGTGACCCACAGCTATACGAGCGTCCAGGAGGACGCTCCATGAAAATGGAGCCCGGCCCTCATTCAGAGCGTGCGCTCTGCTCAGAGCGTACGGCTCTGAATGAGGGCCAAGGTTCCTGACTGTGCTGAAAACTCTTTCTGAGTACACACTGGAGGGTGGGAAGCTCAAGCAAAGCAAAGCAAGTTTGTGCAATGGCCTCCAAATTGCCTTTTTTTCCTTCTTGTATTCAAACAGACTGTCTGAAGTGCCTATTTGGATGCTATCATTAAAAATAGTACTCAACCATCCTTTAAATGGTGAAAGTATCAGATGGAGTCATGGTAGAGGTCTCATTAATTTAATTGTAGGCAATTCTTTTAGATCCAACCAGATGTTGTGTTGACTCATCTGCATCACCAGTGGATCTTTTGAGAAAGTTTAGTTTTTCCTTTGCACAGCATTGAAAGTTTTTACCACTGAGCTTGAGTAAGGTGCACTCTCCCTCCTCTTCCTATGTCATAGTTTGCTGTGTAGCTATGGATGGCTTTTTGTTGTTCCCCCACCTGCTGAAGCATATAACGGGTGGAGTTCCACCTTGTAACTACCTCTTGCTTCAGCTGGTGACAGGGTAAATTCAACATTTCTTGCAGGTGGTGCAAACTTCTACATGTGCCTGCTGAATGGTGAAAATGTCCAGAAATTTGTCAGGCTACTGAAAGCATCTCGTGCACAGCCCTGTCATTTTTTAATAGAATTTGCACCACCAAGTTGATTGCTTAAGAAAAACATAGGATGTGTTGGAAATCACCCTGCTGTAATGCGCTCACTATATTGGTAGCATTGTCAGAAATCACAAATCCTGAGGAGAGTCCAAGAGGGGTAAGCCAATTTGCAATGAGTTCCCTGCATTTGCTTTAGAATCAAAAAATGAAATTAATTGTACTATTAATCAAACCTTCCTTTCCCTGCCTTCAACTACATACATACTGTTACTCATTCAGGCCTCTTGAATAATAAAAACATTTGTTTCCTGACATGCCATGTTGGAAGTTGAACTGCCACAGCTGCTGCAATATTTGACATGTGGTTGCTGAATACCAAAAATGTCCAGAAATGTTTATGGCCACAGACAGCATCTCCTGCATGCCCCTTTAAATTTAAAAAATATTTTGAACCACCAAGTTGATTTTGTTGGCAAAACAAGGTACACATTATTCAACCATGTTCTCCCCATCTCCCTCATAAATTTGCTTTGAATCAAATTTGTTATTAAATTTACTACAAATCAACCCTTCCTTTCCCTGCCTTCAACTACATATATACTTTATCTCCCTCAGGCCTCTTTATTAATGAAAACATATGTTTCCTTATGTGCCATGTTGGGCATTGAATTGCCACGTGTTTGTGCCGCCCACTGCTGCCGCTTAGCTTAGTTAGCTTGGTTCAACTTTTGGACCTAACTGGATGAAAACTATATTGTGAGCTGTGAGGTGGTCAAAATTGACTGGAAATGAGTGGAAATTAATGTTAATAAGGTTAATAATACTGTAGGAACACAAAAAAGGCCAAATTATGTGATTTTAGCAGTTTTTATCAATTATGAAAAGAAAATACAGATCCAAAACCAAAACACACAAGGGTGGTTTTGGCAATACCAAATCCATATCCAAAACATGAAGGAGATACAGATCCAAAACCAAAACTAAAACTTGGAGGTCGGCACACAACCCTAGTAAATACAGGCTGCTATTGCATGTAGCCCACAGATTTATTTTTACTCTGCAATTTAGATTAAGTATGGACACGCCTCTCCCAAATGTAAATCTCTCTGCACATTTTACATCTGTCGCACCTGTAATGCTACATGGTTTTACCAAGGTGCAAAGTTATTAGCTCTTTTTTGTTTTGCTATCTTCTCAGAATCAGCCCATTGTGTGACAGAATGCGTTGGTGCTTACACACACCCAGACTTTTGTCTAGTGACCAGGATGCTCTAAGGGGTTAATTCAATTAACTGCAGGATATACCCCACAGTAAATTGATCATGTTATTCAGGGTGTAGCTATTCAATTAATTAGCCAGTTATTTAATTAAACCAAGGGTTAACGTGCACTGTGGATCGCTATTGCAATCACGCAAGCTGCGTTTTCACATGCACTTCTGCTGCGAAAATATGTGAATGAATGCAATCGCAAAGCTATCGCACAGCCAGCATAGAGACGCCCACTGCTGCTATCTCACATCCATAATACCTTGCAATTCTTAGTATATATTAGTACAGTGGTTCCCAAACTTTTTCAGTTGAAGGCACCCTTAGGCTCTCCTGGATTTTTTCAAGGCACCCCTAAGCCAAATTAATTACTGAGTGGTCCCTTTTTCCTCTTGTTCCTACCTGTCTAGGCAACATGTGCTGTTAATCCTGATTCCATGGTGCAGCTGACAGGGAGAACAGAACAGCACTGCATGAAGGTGCTCCTGTGACCTAAAATTAAGGGCATACATAGCGTCATCCATAACAAGAAAGAAAAAGAGAAAACTGGGCTATTCTTGCCCAATGCCCCCTCTGTCTCACCCCTCTTGCCACCTCTTTCTCTCTCCCATTGCTCCCCTCCATGTCTCCTATTGCAGAACCCTCTGTTTCTCTCCTTTGTAGCCCCCTCCATGTGACTCCTTTGCAGCCCCCTTCATGTGTCTCCTTTGCAGCCCCCTCCATGTGTCTCCTTTGCAGCCCCCTCCATGTGTCTCCTTTGCAGCCCCCTCCATGTGTCTCCTTTGCAGCCCCCTCCATGTGTCTCCTTTGCAGCCCCCTCAATGTGTCTCCTTTGCAGCCCCCTCCATGTGTCTCCTTTGCAGCACCCTCCATGTGTCTCCTTTGCAGCCCCCTCCATGTGTCTCCTTTGCAGCCCCCTGCATGTGTCTCCTTTGCGGACCCCTCCATGTGTCTCCTTTGCAGCCCCCTCCACGTGTCTCCTTAGCAGCCCCCTCCACATGTCTCCTTTGCAGCCCCCTCCATGTGTCTCCTTTGCATCCCCCTCCATGTCTCTCCTTTGCAGCTCCCTTCATGTATCTCCTTTGCAGCCGCCTCCATGTGTCTCCTTTGCAGCCACCTCCATGTGTCTCCTTTGCAGCCCTCTCCATGTGTCTCCATTTGCAGCCCCCTCCATGTGTCTTCTCTGCAGCCCTCTTTATGTGTTTCCTTTGCAGTCTCCACCATACTTCCCTATGCAGCACCCGTCCATATGTCTCCAGTCTCCATTTGGAGCCCCCTCCTCAATGACTCTCATTGCAGCCAGCCTCCCCCCACTATAGTCCCCTATGCACGCCCCTCCCTATAGTATACGTATTCCACTCATAACGATCCGACCCTCCTCTCCTATAGTTTCCAAAGCAGTCCCCCTTACTTACCTTTACTAAAGATCTCCAGCCCCCTCCATGTTTCTCCTTTGTAGCCCCCTCCATGTGTCTCCTTTGCAGACCCCCTCCATGTCTCTCCTTTACAGCCCCCTTCATGTGTCTCCTTTGCAGCCCACTCCATGTGTCTCCTTTGCATCCCCCTCCACATGTCTCTTTAGCAGCCCCCTCCATGTATCTCCTTTGCAGCCCCCTCCACATGTCTCCTTAGCAGCCCCCTCGATGTGTCTCCTTTGCAGCCCTCTCCATGTTTCTCCTTTGTAGCCCCCTCCATGTGTCTCCTTTGCAGCCCCCTCCATGTCTCTCCTTTACAGCCCCCTTCATGTGTCTCCTTTGCAGCCCACTCCATGTGTCTCCTTTGCATCCCCCTCCACATGTCTCTTTAGCAGCCCCCTCCATGTATCTCCTTTGCAGCCCCCTCCACATGTCTCCTTAGCAGCCCCCTCGATGTGTCTCCTTTGCAGCCCTCTCCATGTTTCTCCTTTGTAGCCCCCTCCATGTGTCTCCTTTGCAGCCCCCTCCATGTGTCTCCTTTGCAGCCCCCTCCATGTGTCTCCTTTGCAGCCCTCTCCATGTGTCTCCATTTGCAGCCCCCTCCATGTGTCTTCTCTGCAGCCCTCTTTATATGTTTCCTTTGCAGGCTCCACCATACTTCCCTATGCAGCACCCGTCCATATGTCTCCAGTCTCCAATTGCAGCACCCTCCTCAATACCTCTCATTGCAGCCAGCCCCCACCCACTATAGTCCCCTATGCGGGCTCCTCCCTATAGTATACGTATTCCACACATAATGATCCGCCCCTCCTCTCCTATAGTTTTCAAAGCAGTCCCCCTTTACCTTTACTAAAGATCTCCAGTGCCACGGTCATTCCATCAGTTCCTCAGACCAGATCCTCCAGCATCAACAGGCAGCCTAGCCCACTGCTGTTGCATAACAGGCTCCAGCGTGTTCACGCGCAACCTGCCCCACCCTTCCTCTGCTCCGGCTCCAATCGGCAATCCTGCATCTCTCTGACGATGCATTAAAGAAAAGAAGAAAAAAAAACACATCAGCTTCCCTCTGGTCATGGCTCCCTGGTTAGAGTGCTGCAGCACCCCATGGTGCCACAGCACACAGTTTGGGAACCACTGCATTAGTAACATCAAGTAACATTGGCCCCTATCGCACATTTACAGTAGGTTGGACCTGCCGCAGAAACTGCAAGTCTTGCACACAGTGAGTACTCAAGCTGCGTATGCCGTCTCAGTGGCTAATTTATGCATGCCCATGCAACATTGTTCAAATGGACAGACACACCTGACTACTCCCCTGTCACCACTCCCAAATGTTCATAGTCTGTCACTCACTCTGCGATAGCTTTCATTCTGCTTGAGTGATTGCAAAGCGATCACAATGCTAACTCACGCATGTGCACTGCACTTGCACGTGCAGTACGCACAATCGATCGATCTGCGTACGCTGTTGCAATTGCAATCCATGCTGAATCAGGCCCAAAGTATGGAATCATTGGGTTTTATCTGCGTGTTAAACCCCAGAGGGTTCCCTTTCTCTCTGACTTTTCCTTACAGCTCCTGAACTCAGAGGAAAAGTCCTCCTCCAGTTTTACAGCATTGGGTAAACCCGCTAATTGAATTGGCCAGCGCAGGTAATTAGGTGCTGGGTAAACCACGTGGCTAATTGGATTCCCCCCTTAGTTAGCCTATGGCCATACTCTAATGCTAATAGTACACTCCTGTGCATCAGTCTCTCATTAGGTCAAGCTTGGTTAAATAAGCAGACAATGAGAACTCATTGCCTGTGATAGCTTCAACTTCAAAATTGCTTTCCTGCTCTGGGATACAGTCAAATTATTCTGTTCTTGTGTTTATGACCTTTTTGAGCAAGATATTTTGCTGCCTGCCCTGTCTTCAAATCTGACTTCATTTTTGCCTTTTGCCTTTGAAACTTGCTATCACTTGTTCTTTACCAAGTTCACCTTTAAAGTGCAGTATATACTACAAACTGTATACTGTAGTATTACATTCTGCATGTCAATATTCAGAATGTCAACATTTAGAATTTGCCACGATAATGTTGACATGGTCTCTACATCAAAGTGGACACTGTCGACATTCAATATAACCACATTCACAATGCCGACACTGACAGAATGTCATCATTGTCAGAATGTCAACAGTGTGAATAATGACAAACTTGATAGTCAAATTTACAGTTAGTTAATAAGTCTATGGAAAAATGCATTGTCGTTATGCCGACTGTCTCCATTCATAATGTGGTGACATTGTGAATGTCAACATTTGATAAGTTCACTACCCATCATTGTCTACATTCTGAATGTAGACATTCAGAACATGTCAAGATTCTGGTGTCAACATTCTGAATGTCGACTTTTTGTACCACACCTGTAGTACTCTCTGAAATTGTTGAATATAGTCTAAGTGAATACAGTGTATTCTTCTGATTATTGTGTTTGGTTGTCTCTCATGTCTACTGAATACTGTAATTACCACTGGAAAAGTTAACACTTTATTATGCACTATTACAATGTTTACCTTGAATTATACTGCAGTTATTAATTATTAAGTGATGTTTCCTTTAGATGCCCCATTATACCTCTTTACATATATATTAGAGATGTGTGCTGACCCTCGTGTTTTGGTTTTGGATCTGGATTGGTTTTGCCAAAACCTCACCTCTGTGTTTTGTTTTCGTGTTTCCGTTTTGGATCAGGATTTTTTTTAAAAAAAATTTAAAAAACAGCTAATATCACATAAAATGGGCCTTTTTTGTTCTTACAGTATTAATAACATCAATAACATTTATTTCCACTCATTTCCAGTCCATTTTTACCACCTCACAATATTGATATTTTCAACTAGTTATAGGGCCAAAAGGTTGCATCCAACTTGCTGGCTCAAAACTGATTGATATAATTATTAATAGAGTTGAGGACTGTGCAAAGATGAGGGTTGGGATACCCTTGAGGATTGAAGAATTGATAGTTGGTGCAGCCTCTGGCTGTAAAATTGATAATAAATTAATTAAAGAACAATTCATTGGTGCAGCCCCTTGCTGTAAAATTGATAGTAAATTAATTAAATAACAATTCATTGGTGCAGCCCCTGGCTGTAAAATTGATAATAAATTAATTAAAAAACAATTCATTGGGTGCAGCCCCTGGCTGAATAATTAAAAAAAAGCAATGCATTGGTACAACCCCTGGCTGTAAAATTGATAATAAATTAATTTTAAAATAAACCAACCATAACATTAATTTAAAATGTCAGGCAGCAATGACCCAACCAGTACAGAATGGAATGGAAAAAGGTGCAAGATGGAATAGTCCTTGGGCCCTCCCACCCACCCTTATGTTGTATATGAAACAGGACAGTTTAACAAACCAATCATTTCAGTGACAAGGACTGCCAATTGTGGCTGAAATTATTGGTTTGTTTGGAGCCCATAAAACAAGCTGCCAATATGCATTGGACTTCGAAATGAAAATAATCCCATACACAAACTGGCTTTACATTACAAGTTGTCTTTATCCTTGTCCTCATCATCCCTATCAGTGTGTACATCCTCTCCTTCACACAATATTAATTCGTACCCACTGGAATCCACCATAGGTGCCTCTGTAATTGTTGGTAGAGGTCTTCCTCATGAAATTTGTAATTCATTTTAATGAACATCATGTTTTCCACATTTTGAGGAAGTAACATCCTATGCTGATCACTGACAAGGTTGCCAGCTGCACTGAAAGCTCTTTCAGAGTACACACTGGAGGATGGGCAACGTAAGTAATGCAAAGCCAGTTTATGGGAGTGTATGGGACTCCAAATTGCCTCTTTTTCCTGCCAGTACTGAAAGGGACTGTCTGACATGCCTATTAGGATGATATCTCTGAAATAGTCCTCCACCATTCTGTGAATGGAGACCGCATAACACATAGTAACGGTAGAAGACATGTCACTAGTAGGCAGTTCTCTCAGGTCCGACGAGATGTAATTTTTTGGTGAACGATCTGCATGACCAGCAGGCATTCTGTAAGGAAAATTAAGTTTTTTCTTGGCAGCTGCAGAAACTGAAGGAGGAGATGATAGTGTTTCACGTGCGGCTGCAGCTGACAATTTTTTTACCAACAGCTCTTTGGATAGTTTTAGATTTTGGTCTGTTGGAAAAACTTTACAAGGTAGGACTTAAAACTAGGATCCAGAATGGTCGCTAAAATATATTTTTCAGATTTCAATTGATTGACGACTCTTGGATCCTGGTGAAGTGAATCAAGGGCTTGATCCATCAGTCCGACATACTTTGCGCAATCACTCCATTATACCTCCTCCTTCAGTTTCTCCAGCTGTTTTTGCAAAAGTCTGATGAGGGATATGACCTGACTCAAGTAGGCAGTGTCTGAACTAACTTCACATGTGGCAAGTTCAAAGGGTTTGAGAACCTTGCACAACACAGAAATTATTCTCCAATGCACTTAAATAAGGTGCATTCCCCCTCCACACTGTATGTCATAGTCCCTTGTAAAGGCCTGGATGGCCTTTTGCTGTTTCTCCATCCGCTGAAGTATATAAAAGGTAGAATTCCAGCAAGTTACTACCTCTTGCTTCAGCTGATGGAAGGGCAAATTTAACAGTACCTGCTGGTCATGCAATCTTCGACAAGTCTTCACCGAATGTCTAAAATGTCCAGATATTTTGCGGGCCACCAAGAGCATCTCCTGCACGACTGTGTCAGTTTTTAAAAAATGTTGCACCACCAAATTAATTGTGTGAGCAAAACATGGGACGTGTTGTAATTCACCCAGATGTAATGCTCTCACAATATTGGTGGCATTGTCCGAAATCACAAATCCCGAGGAGAGTCCAAGTGGGGTACGCCATTTAGCAATGATTTCCCTGAGTTTTTCTAAGAGGTTCTCAGCAGTATGCCTCTTAGTGAAACCAGTTATACAACGAGTATCCTGCCTCTGTATCAGCTGTCTTTTGGTAGATGTTGCTGCTGCTGTTGCTGTTGTAGGCAATACACCTACCCAGTGGGCTGTCACAGTCATGTAATCCTTAGTTTGCCCTGTCCCACTTGTCTACATATCAGTAGTCAAGTGGACAGTGGGTACAATGGCATTTTTGAGGACATTAATAAGGTTTTTTTAATGTCCTTGTACAGATTTGGAATTGCTGTTTTAGCGAAGTGGAATCTAGAAGAGATCTGGTAGCAAGGACACGTGACCTCAATTAACTGTTGAAACCCCACTGCAGTAATGGCAGATACTGGATGCACATCTAATTCCAGCATAGCTGTTATGGCGTCAGTAATTCGCTGTGCAACTTTGTGATTACTGTCATACTTGTTTGCCCTTGCAAACGATTGACAGTTAATTGTTTTTTGGAGGATTCACTACAAGTAGTCTTTCTCCTGGTCCCCTTCTGGGATGATGATCCACTCACAGCAACAGCAACAGTTGTAGTCAACAAGGATCCTTCTGAGGAATCATGGATACGAGACGAGTCAATCATGCTTCTAATACCAACATTGGATGCAACCAGACTACTCCCGATGATGAATGAGGATGTTGACGATGCAAGTGTGTGTGTTGAAGATCGAAGGTGCTTGTATCTCACAGAGAGGGAGCAGGTAGGTGACACTGGACTTGTTACTTTTTGAGTTTTGGAACTTGGCGACGTACACTTTGATATTTCATGAATGCACTCCAAGTGATGTAACAAGGAGGAGGTTCCTAGGTGGTTTAGGTCCCTCCCTCTACTCACTCTTGCATGGCAATGGTCACATATAGCTTGACAACTGTTGTCCGTATCGGGGTGGAAATAATTCCGCAAGTGAGAAGTAGATTTTTCCTGGCATGACAACAATGGGCTTGGCTTTTCAATCCATGGGCAACAGCTGTTGCCCTACTTGCACAAAGGACATCCTCGGCATTAACATCCTCATCACCAACAACTTTATCATCAACATCCTCATCATCCTTAGTGCCTTCAACTACCAAAATATCCTCTTCCTCCATGTGCAATTCCACAGAAGCAACCTCAATGACTACGTCTACAAGATGTTGACTGCCCTTCCCCACATTTACAGTGGGAACACAAATATGGAACTTGGATGATCCTCCAGTACACTAATATATAGGTCTGGCTCACATATGGCAACCGCGGACACACTTGCACTCTCCTCGGGGATTTGTGATTTCGATTTCTCAGGGCCCACAGTTGTTTTTTCTGAAGGGCTATCAGAATCAGTAGTCTTCCTAAAGAAAGGCCAAGGCCTGATCCTTTCCTTGTCACTTCGTATAGTGAAGGGCACATTGCCAATTTTTTGTTTATCTAAAGGCAAATTTCCTTTCAATTTTTTTTTCTTAACTTCAGTACAAGTAGCTTTACCATATCGGTGGCGTGACTTAAGCCCTGGGACATGGGCCTTCATAGAGGATGAGGAAGTTGACAGTCTTGCACTGCTGGTGGCAGCTACAACATGTGGTTCTTGGCCTCGCTCTCCTGTCATGTGACAGCCCTCCATATTTTCTGCTGTCTTGAAGTAGTGTTACAAGCACCAATAGTGTAGCCAAGGTGCGGTTACAAAATTCACACACGTGCAGTCGTGCACACACACAAAAATATTAGATAAAAAAAAGACAATTGATTTTTTTTTCAGCTCCAGAACTTGAGCCCAGAGCACCGATTGATCACGACTGGAGTCTAGCAGCACTAGGTTGCAACTTGCATTGCTGCCTGGATCTTTTGCGGTTAAGCCTAACAAGTGCACACATACAGACAGTAAAAGATAAAAAAAAGACAATTTATTTGTATTTTTTTTCAGCTCCAGAACTTGAGCTCAGAGCACCGATTTATCATGACTGAAGTTGGGCAGCACTAGGTTGCAACTTGCGTTGCTGGCTGGATCTTGTGCGGTTAAGCCTAATGCACGCACACACAGAAAAATATTATACAAAAAGACACTTTTTTTTGACAATATTTTTTTTCATATTTCAGTCCAGAACTTGGGTTCATACGGATGCAGCAGAGCCCAGATGTATTCTGCACCAGCCCAGATAGACACAGCAGACAACACAGCAGCACCACCAGCCCAGGACACAGTAGACAGCACCAGCCCAGAATAGATCAGCATTGCACCAGCCCAGGATATAGCAGACAGCACAACACCAAACACCACCAGCAACTCTCCCAGCCCTACACTACCCACCCATCTTGTTCGGTCTCCACAGCCAGACTGAAATGGCATCCGCCGTGTGGTCCCTATATACTTAATTGATCATAGAACCGCAAGATTTCCGACTCTATGGTTTTGCCTCGGTTTTGAGATCCGAGTCATGCGGGAAACCCCGAGCCTGCTTGGATCCGACTCAGATCTGCTAAATACGGGTGGGTTCGGATCTCCGAAATTCGAACCCACTCATCTCTAATATAAATATATACTATCCACATGGACGTCCTGGTGGTATCTAAGAATTAGTAAGTGTTTATCAAGCTTATTGTGTAATTAATAACAGTGACACTAAAAACAGAAAGCTATAAATAAATTTTAATCTTTCTTGTCGCAGAATAAGGGGCCATGTATTACCTTGACAGCTACAACTTTTCTTTACAGGGAGCCTCCTGTCTCATTTGAGCATGAGGCAATCATAATAGAAAAACTATCCTAATTATAAGTCATACTGTGTACTATGGATTACTGTATACTGTGTTAAAATCCTATTTACAGTAGATAGCCTGTTTTGTCCTTCTCTCATAACTACCTACTGCTAAATATTAAGAGGGAAATGTATCAAGCCTTGGAGAATGAAAAAGTGGAGAATTAGCCCAAAGCAACCAAACAGTTTACAACAGTTTCTTATCTAGTACAGTCTTTTGAAATGAGCAACTATTGCACCTCTCTCCAACGCTTGATACTACTTCCTCTAATTATGCAGGAATCACCATTGAGAGCTACACTAGGTATACTATGGAAATCTGCCCTCAACACTGATTGGCCTAGTCAAACCTAGTACTGATTGGTTGACTCGTTGAAGTCTACCCCCTCTCCCAGATTGACTACCCTGCTCAAACATTGACTAGGACTTAAATTTTTAGCAAAGGTGACAATTTGCTTTGGCTCTATATAAAGTGAATATGTATTTCAATTAGGGTTTTTCATCTTATACTCTTGGGTATACATCTTATACTGCTGGATATCAGGACTGGCATAGGTGTTATGACTTGTGCTGAGTTGATCAATGAATTGAATTGTTACCAAAGAGCAATAAGGTCTTTCTTTATCTGGATTTCGAGTAGGAGGTGTACCCACCAAGGTGACAGAGAAGCAGGATCATCAAGAGGCAGCATTAGGAGGGAAGCCTCTGCAGCATTGAAGCAAGCCTGGAGGGGCTACTATTAGACCAGTATTGTACTAAGCTCTTCTATGTTATGTTGCACTTACAGTGTTGTGATTGTTTAACCCATTTCTGAAAGTTCTAATTTTTTAAATAAACTTAATGCATGCTTTTAGAATTTATTTGAGTGGGGGCGTAAATATTTTAACACACCCTCGATACTGAAGGTGGGCAGTAGGCGAAGGATAACCCAGAGAGTAGAGATGTGTTATTCTGTTTTTATCACCAAATTATCGAAAGTTCGGAATAGTTTAGATTTCTCTTATTGGCTATCCAAAACACTTGACAGCCGAATAGTCAGTATGATGCTGTTTTTGAGATCCGAACATATCAAAGTAAATTTGAGTAAAAACCAAACTGCACAACTCTACCAGAAAGTAGTAATCCTTGGCACACTCTCCACTGGTAGGCAAATGTAAATAGCCTGTGTTTGAGTATGTATTGTGGGTCTTAATCTGAGTTGTAACCAAACTCGATGCCTTGAGTACAACTCTGATTTTTAATGATTGGTACATGCGCAGGATCTGTACTGTGCATGTGCTGATCTCTGACTGGGAGATCACTTGCAGTGCCTCCAATGTGATTGACATGCTGCGGCCATTTGGGGCATGTTGCCCCATTTTGTAGGCATGCCGAGGCTGGGATCTGCATCTTCCAACTTAGATTACTTGGCCCTGACCGAGCAGTTCTGGCGGCTAGTCAGAGTAAGCTTAGGCTTACTCAGATGGCTGATGACTGCGACAGATGGTTGTGAAGGTGATCTTATGCTGCATTTTCGGATACAGCACTCGCATTTGCGATGCCCGACTCCAGTCGTGATTAATCGGTGCTCTGGGCTCAAGTTCTGGAGCTGAAAAAAAAATTACAAGCAATTGTCTTTTTTTGATCTTTTACTGTCTGTGTGTGTGTGCGCGTGTTAGGCTTAACCGCACAAGATCCAGCCAGCAACGCAAGTTGCAACCTAGTGCTGCCGACTCCAGTTGTGATCAATCGGTGCTCTGGGCTCATGTTCTGGAGCTGAAAAAAAAAAATCAATTGTCTTTTTTTTGTCTAATATTTTTTCTGTGTGTGCACGACTGCACGTGTGTGAATTTTGTAACCGCACCTTGGCTACTCTATTGGTGCTTGTGACACTGCTTCAAAACTGCAGAAAATATGGAGGGCTGTCACATGACAGGAGAGCAAGGTCAAAAACCACATGTTGTAGCTGCCGCCAGCAGTGCAAGGCCGTCAACTTCCTCATCTTCTATGAAGGCTTATGCCCAAGGGCTTAAGTCACACCATCAATATGGTAAAACTACTTGTACTGAAGTTAAGAACATTTTTTTAAAGGAAATTCATCAAATATCAACGTGGATGTCACCAAGTTCCAAAACTCAAATGTAACAAGTCCAGTGTCACCTGCCTGCTCCCTCTCTGTGGGATCCAAGCACCTTCGATCTCCAACACCAACACCTGCATCATCATCAACATCCTCATTCATGATCAAAAGTAATTTAAAAAACAATTGACTATTAAACAGTCAAGTAAGGATGTAAGTATAAAAGCTGTCACCCAGTTTCACAGCGGATCACTGACGCCATGATGGCTGTGCTAGTATTAGATGGTGAAACAATAAAAAATGAGGATGATAGTGTGGAGGAAGTGCAAAAGGAGGATGAGGGGGAAATGTGTGTCCTATCTGACGCCAATGTGGATGTTGATGATAAGGATGCGTAAATCAGCCACCAGTGGCAGCAGTTCTTACTAATTATAAAAAGAAAGCCAGAAAAGCAACGTCTTGGGTGTGGAATTATTTTAATCTAAATTATGACAACAGTTGTGAAGGCATCTGTTCCATTTGTAAAGCCAAAGTTAGCAGAGGAAGGGACGTTAGCCATCTAGGCACCTCCTCCCTGTTACATAATTTGCAGCGAGTTCATGCAATTTATTTAACAAAATTATAATTTGTAAATTAATAACAAGCAGTCCAGTATCAGCTACCAGCAGTTTGGACCAGCACATGCAACTCCACCACCAACACCCTCATCATCAACCCCCTCCTTAATAATTGAAGGTAGTCCTTCCAAAAAATGTTTTGTGGGGGCCCAAACAAACCAAGGAGTTCAGCCACGAAAGTGTCAGTCCTAGTGGCTAAAGTGCTTCGTTTATTAAACTGTGCATGTCCTTTTTTATATCCCACATAATAGTGGATGGGAGGGACAATTCCATCTTGCACCTCTTTCCTTTACATTTGGCACAATTTGGGGCATTGCCGACTGACATTATTATAGTTTATTAAACTGCCATCCTGTCTGCCACTGCTGTGTGGCAATGTTTCATAGATGTCCTATATTTTTTTAACTGCCGTGCATTTGTGCTGTTGCTCTGTTGCTTACTTTAGCCAGCCAGCTCACTGCAGTCTTTGGCCTATATTGGTGAAAAATAGTGAAATCAATATTGTGAGCTGTGAGGTGCTTAAAAATGCCTAGAAATGCCTAAAAGTGATTGTTATTTAGGTTAATAACACTGTAGGAACAAAAACAGGCCCAAATTATGTGGTTTTAGCTGTTCATATAATTTTTTGGAAAAAATACAGATCCAAACCAAAACCTAAAAACAAAACACCAAGGAAAAAATCCAAAACCAGATTCAGATCCAAAACCAGGGGAGATCCAGATCCAAAATCAAAACACGGTGGTCGGCACACTCTAGTTTTAATATTATTCTTAGTTAGTAATACAACAACATACAAGTTATTATTATGCTATCTACTGTATGCTACTATTTTGCTATTTATATTTACAGATTTGTGACTGGAAAATATGGTTAATAATGTCGAAGAATCACTAAACCCAAAATGCAAGTTACATTATATAAAGAAATGCCACTAGTAACATCCACTAAGAGATATGTAAATATTTTAATAGTGTACCTTGATAACACTGTATCTGTAAGCTATTATTCTCTGTTATCGGACATTTTCTGCAAAAGTGGTTGTATGTAATGTCCTTCATTAGGATGGCTATTGTCCAGCTATTCGCATGTAGGAAAGTAACTGTCCCTGCAATCATACCTGTTTTAAATTATATTCAGTTATGATAAGCTCCAGTAATATTTGCATATTTATTGTAAATGTTATGAGTAGCTCTTTAATATAATCCAACTTGTTTGAGTGAAAGTGATGACTTATTTTTTTGTATAGTAATATTGGTTCATCGTCACATACTCAAAATACCAGCAAAAAATGTAACTGTTTAAATGTAGTGTTCTCTCTATATAATTAGATGTCTGTTGTTAACCAACCATTAGGACCATCTGTAGACCCTTTTCCTGCGACCAAGCTTTCCAGGGAGACAAACATGTCCTAAGGTACTCTTAGGGGGACCAAACATATGCAAGCACACTGCCCCCTATCAGTTTATCTGCTGCTTGTTGTATGCTGGGAGTATGTGGTCACTCTCAAGGTAGCCCTAGTGTAGTCACTCCATCCAATTGACCTGAGTTCACACTAAAAAGTTTAATTGTTGCCTTGTAATTATTCACTAAAACAATGAGTGACTGCTGACAGCAGGAAAACACTGTCAGCATGAGTTAGGACTGATTTGCATTGGTCTGAAGGGGCATAAGGTGATTATATTTAAACATACTGTAAGGAGGCCATTTGGAAGTATTATAAAGTTATATGTCATTCGCATACAAATGTTATGTAAGTCAATTTACTATATTTATGTATGCTGTATGCAAAATATATGTTTTACTGCAACCTTTGCTCTAAGACATCGGGCCAAATGTAATAGGGTGAGAGTTTAGAAAATGTGAGAGTTTTCTTACACTTTTTAAACTCGGCCAATATAATAGAGTCCGAGAACAAAGCAAAAGAGCAAACTTGCATGTTTTTCAGACTCAAAAAACTCTCACAATTTAAAATCTCATTGAGATATTTTCCCATTTTGAAGATAAAACTCAACCAATGTGAGAGTTTACTGCTACTCTCACACACTTTCTAACTCTCACCCTATTACATTTGACCCAGAATGGGCACTGCACAGTGCTGTATCATACCATGAGCCATATTCAATTTCAGCGGACCCGCAATACTTTTCCGCCTCCCGGACTTTTTGGCTACTTTGCCTATTTTGCAGGTGGAAAAGTATCATGCGCTTTGCCGCGTATCCCCTTATTCTATTTGAAAGTACGCGAAAACAGGACCCGGCGAAACTTAAACAAGCGGATAGTCCTGTCAGATTTGGGGAAATCAGCCTGACACCCCCCAAAAGATGTATGGCATTGGGGTTAGCTATGGTACCCCTGATTTGGCTTGCTGAAGGTAGTTGGTGTTTCTAAACGGGCTCAATAGCTGCTAAATAGCCTTTTTGTATAAGTGGCGCAGAATAGTATTCAGGATTTTTTTTTCAGAAAATAACTTATCCCAGCAATTTGGGGTACTTGAAAATGGGGGTCCAGCATATTTTAAAGTTGCTAAAGTTAAGTTAAAAAAATCGTGAAACATCCACCTGTCGCAAGCACCGGCAATGAAAAAAAACACCTGGGGCATACTTGGGGACCCCCCAGGAGTCTAGTTCGCTAGTTTTTAACTTTATCCCCCAACTTTTTTTTTTTTGCCCACAAATTGAAAGTGATTTTTTTTGGGTGTTCATAAGTGTTTTTTCAAAAATTTTGGACGCAGTTTACCTTTGGGGGACTGTCTGAAGGCTGCACGGGGGTTCCCACAATGTTGCACCCCAAAACCTCAATTCTGCACTTTTTCCCGCCTGCTATTCATAGGCGAAACTTACATTGCATTCGGAAAGTCTTTCAAATTGAATACGGCAATACTTTTCCGCCTGGCGAAATGATGTCATTTTTTTGCTCCAAATTGAATACGGGCCCATGTGTCAAATAAGAGCTGCTACATCACCTCTTTGCCTGCTTTCCTAATAATACAGAGAAACATTAAATACTGAGGGGCCTATTCATCAACACTAAAATAACGTTTTTAAGGACATTTTCCTTAAATAACGTTATTTTGGTATTCATGAACAGATATCTCCTTGCTAAGTTCCCCTGCATTAATTTCCACACTCCCCATACATTAGTATGGGGATGTGGAAATTGTGGTATTCATCAAATTCCGAAAATTATAAATTTTTGGAATTTGATGCAGTTACTATTCGCCACTGTGAGGTGGCGAATAGCAGGTGAAACTTACCTGTATCAGCGTGTGCAGGTCCCCCGACGAGTCCCTCCGGCGCTCTGCTCCGTCCTCAGGCTCCGGAGGCTGGTCTGTCATGTGTGCTCCCCAGCAGAGCACAAGAAAGTTTAGAAAAAGAAAACAAATGTTATTTTTTTTTCTAATCTGTCATGTGGTCTGCTGGGAAACCACATGACAGACCAGCAGGACGGAGCCGGAGGCTGCTGCGCGGACAGGTAAGTCGGGGGGGGGGGGGGGTGAGCGGAGGGGGGAGGGGGGTGGGTGGGGATCGGGGGGGGTACGAAACTTAACGCATCTGTAGGCAGTGCTGCGCATGCGCTGGTTTTACAGATGTAACAGCGCATGCGCAGCACTGTTTCCAGATGCGATAAATTAGTGTAGGCAGGGAAAAGTATCTATTTCCCAAAAAGCTGTCATCGCAAAAATGACAGCTTTTCGGAATAGATACTTATGGAGAGGTGGAATGATGAATTTCACCTATAATTAGTTAGAACTCCATGAGAGTTCTAAAGCTAATTATCTCCAGAGAATTTTAATGTTTAATGAATAGGTCCCATAAACTTGACACTTTAGTTCAACTTTAGTTCAACTTTTTTGAATCACAGCGCCCTAGAGTAGCAGCATTGTTTTCATGGCACCCCTAAGTTTAAGTTTGTTATTGAGAAATTCAGACAAAAAAATAAGTAAAGTAGTAAAGTGAAGTAAATTGTGCTAACCTGTTAGGGTCAGTTATGTGTTGGGGGACAGGTTTGCACTTTTCTTTGTCCACATATTTATATTACATTGGCCATAGATAATTTGATTTGGTGCTGGACCACTAACCTGAGGCACCCCTGCAAGTGTCTGAGGCACCCCAGGGTGCCACGGCGCACAGTTTGGGAACCACTGTTTTAGTTACTGTACAAAAGTTCTGGACAAAGAATACTCTCTATTTTACCTTATTAAACTCTTTGTGAGTATGGGGTTTTTATTTGTTAGGTGCCATAAAGTGTATGCAGTGCAGTACATAAGGTAAACAACAAAATAAAGTGTAACTACAGTACACAGCAGGTAACTGTTGCATGCAGTAAGTAAATAGCAGAAATAAAATCAATTGCAGTAAAACAACAGACAGGGTGGGGCAATACAGGGAAACTCGCTTCAATGAGCAAGATTAAGAGGTCTAGTTACTAAGCAGTGTTAGGAGACAGAGTGAAAAGTGATAAGAAAGTGATAAGGTGCCAGCCAATCAGCTCCCAACTGTCATCTCACAGGCTGTGTTTGAAAAATGACAGTTGGGAGCTGATTGGCTGGCACCTTAGCACTGTCTTATCACTTTTCACTCTGTCTCCTAACACTGCTTAGTAAATAGACCCCTAAGAGACAGCTTGAAGATGGAGAGTGAAAGAGAAAGTGTAGTCAGGAGTGCCACTGAGGACATAGGTGAAAGATGAGAAGTGACTGTGATGTTATTTACAGAGAAAGGATGTGAATAAACCCTGTAAGGTGGAAAATGAGATTGGTCTTGGCCATGTTATGTTTCAGGAAGCACTGAGACATCCAAGAGGAAAGAAGCTAGATACATGAGAGCATCCCTGAAAGCTACTATTGTTAGAGTTGTGTTTATCTTCAGGGATGTGCAGTCAGGGTAGTGTCATACTTCCTCCCCTATCATACTCCCTGTCATGCTCCATCCAGAGTTTTTATATAAAAACTGTGTTTTTATTAGGGGTGAGCGGGTTCGGATTTCTGAAATCCGAACCCCCCGAGACCCACCGATCCGAGGCCGATCCGAGTCAGGCTTGACTTTTCCCGCTTGACTTGGATCTGAAATCAAAGCAAAACATCATCATCCCGCCTTCCGGGTCTCGCGGGTTTTGGATCCTATATAAGGTATCGGCGTCGGCACCATTTTCTCACTTGGCTGTGGACAGTGAAGAGGGAGGGTGGGAGTTAGGGCTGGCTGGGCTGTGTAGTGTAGTGTAGTGCAGTGTAGTGTTGTGCTGTGCTGTGCTGCGCTGCTGTTGTCCATAGGGGCTGTGTCCACTCCTTTAAAGTCCATAGGGGCTGGCTGGACTGTGTTGTGCAGTCAGTTGTCCATAGGGGCTGTGTCCACTCCAAAGTCCTGTGCAGTGTCCCAGTCCTAAAGCGGTGCTGTAGTGTTGTCAAGGGGGTGCTCTGTCCATCAGTGGTGCTCCCCTCAAGTGCAAAAAAATTTTTTTTTTTGTGTTTGTGAATTGTGTGCACTGTGGCTGCACGTGCATCAACAAAGGAGCAGCGCCATGCGTGCGCCTGTGTCCCATAAGTAAAAGGCCGGCTGGCTTGTCCGTTAAAGGGTGCTGTAACCCCCAAAGGGCACTCCAAACAAAATAAAATACATATTTTTTTGTGTTTGTGAATTGTGTGCGCAGTAGCCGCACGTGCATCAACAAAGTAGTGCCAAGCGTGCACCTGTGTCCCATAAATAAAGGGCCGGCTGGATTGACCGCTAAAGGGTGCTGTAACCCCCAAAGGGCACTCTAAACAAAATAAAAAAAAAAAATCTGTGTTTGTGAATTGTGTGCACTGTGGCTGCACGTGCATCAACGAAGGAGCAGCGCCAAGCATGTGCCTGTGTCCCATAAGTAAAAGGCTGGCTGGCTTGTCCGTTAAAGGGTGCTGTAACCCCCAAAGGGCACTCCAAACAAAATAAAAAAATATATTTTTTTGTGTTTGTGAATTGTGTGCAGTAGCCGCACGTGCATTAACAAAGTAGTGCCAAGCGTGCGCCTGTGTCCCATAAATAAAGGGCCAGCTGGATTGACCACTAAAGGGTGCTGTAACCCCCAAAGGGCACTCCAAACAAAATAATTTTTTTTTTCTGTGTTTGTGAATTGTGTGCACTGTGGCTGCACGTGCATCAACAAAGTAGCAGCGCCAAGCGTGCGCCTGTCTCCCATAAGTAAAAGGCCAGCTGGGTTGTCCGTTAAAGGGTGCTGTAACTCCCAAAGGGCACTCCAAACAAAATAAAAAAATATATTTTTTTGTGTTTGTGAATTGTGTGCGCAGTAGCTGCACGTGCATCAACAAAGTAGTGCCAAGCGTGCGCCTGTGTCCCATAAATAAAGGGCCTGCTGGATTGACCACTAAATGGTGCTGTAACCCCCAAAGGGCACTCCAAACAAAATAATTTTTTTTTTCTGTGTTTGTGAATTGTGTGCACTGTGGCTGCACGTGCATCAACGAAGGAGCAGTGCCAAGCATGCGCCTGTGTCCCATAAGTAAAAGGCTGGCTGGCTTGTCCATTAAAGGGTGCTGTAACTCCCAAAGGGCACTCCAAACAAAATTAAAAAATACATTTTTTTGTGTTTGTGAATTGTAGGCGCAGTAGCCGCACGTGCATCAACAAAGCAGTGCCAAGCGTGCGCCTGTGTCCCATAAATAAAGGGCCTGCTGGATTGACCACTAAAGGGTGCTGTAACCCCCAAAGGGCACTCCAAACAAAATAAAAAATTTTTTTCTGTGTTTGTGAATTGTGTGCACTGTGGGTGCACGTGCATCAACGAAGGAGCAGTGCCAAGCATGCGCCTATGTCCCATAAGTAAAAGGCTGGCTGGCTTGTCCGTTAAAGGGTGCTGTAACCCCCAAAGGGCACTCCAAACAAAATAAAAAAATAAATTTTTTTGTGTTTGTGAATTGTGTGCGCAGTAGCCGCACGTGCATCAACAAAGTAGTGCCAAGCATACGCCTGAATCCCATAAATAAAGGGCTGGCTGGATTGACCGCTAAAGGGTGCTGTAACCCCCAAAGGGCACTCCAAACAAAATAAAAACAAAAATTCTGTGTTTGTGAATTGTGTGCACTGTGGCTGCACGTGCATCAACGAAGGAGCAGCGCCAAGCGTGCGCCTGTATCTCATAAGTAAAGGGCCGGCTGGCTCATTTCTTAAAGGGTGGTATAACCCACAAAGTGCACTAGTCTCCAACAAAAATAAAAAATTATTTTCTGTGTTTGTGTGCGCCTTAGCCGCACGTATATATCAATATAACATAAATGGAGGACCAAACTTTCTCCGAAAAAAATTATATAGGGAAAGATCAAGAACCACTTCCTCCTAGTGCTGAAGCTGCTGCCACTAGTCATGACATAGACGATAACATGCCATTAACGTCATCTGCCAAGGCCGATGCCCAATGTCATAGTAGAGGGCACATACTATCCCAAATGACAAAGTTCAGGAAAATGACCTTAAAAAAACATTTAAATCATTTGAAGAGAAACGTAAACTTGCCAATATGCCATTTACGACATGGAGTGGCAAGGAATGGCTAAGGTCTTTCCCTATGTTCATGACTAGTGGTTCAGCTTCACATGATGATGGAAGCCCTCCTCCCGCTAAAAAAATGAAATGAGTTAAGCTGGCAAAAGCACAGTGAAGAACTGTGCATTCTAAGAAGATATCACAAATCCCCAAGGGGAGTCCAAGTGTGGTGGCGGTTCTGATGCATGACCTTCCCAGCACTGGACGGGAAGAGGTCGCTCTTTCCACCATTTGCACGCCCCCTGCAAGTGCTGAAAGGAGCACCCACAGTCCACTTGCTGATATGCAAATTGAAGATGTCACTCTTGAAGTACAACAAGATGAGGATACTGGTGTAGCTGGCACTGAGGAGGAAGTTGGCGAGGAGGATTCTGATGGTGATGTGGTTTGTTTAAATCAGGCTCCGGGGGAGACAGTTGTTGTCCGTGGGATGAAAAAGCCCATCACGGTCATGCCTGGGCAGAAGACCAAACATTCCAACTCTTTGGTCTGACAATATTTCTATCCAAATCCGGACAACAACTGTCTTGCCATATGTACCATATGTAAAGGTGAAATAAGTAGGGGTAGGGACGTTAACCACCTAGGAACATCCTCCCTTATACGGCACCTGCAGCGCGTTCATAAAAAGTTACTGTCAAGTTCAGAAACTTTGGCTAAGACTGTAAGCAGTCTAGGGACACCTAAATCCCTTTTTCCTGTTTTATCCAAGGAATCGGTGGATGAGGAGGATGAGGACGACATCTTGCCTCCGTAGACCCAGTTTGTGCAGGGACACATTAATTGCCAGCTTGTTTTGTGGGTGCCCAAACGAACCAATCATTTCAGCCACTGTCATGTAGCAGACCCTGGCGCTGAAATGATTGGTTTGTTAAAGTGGCATGTCCTATTTATACAACATAAGGGTGGGTGGGAGGGCCCAAGGACAATTCCATCTTGCACCTCTTTTTTTTCTTTGCATTATGTACTGTTTGGGGCCTAGTTTTTCAAACTGTCATCCTGTCTGCCACTGCAATGTCACTCCTAGATGGGCCACGTGTTTGTGCTGCCAACTCGTGTCGCTTAGCATAGTCATCCAGCTACCTCGGTGCAATCTTTTGGCCATAAAAACAATATTGTGAGGTGTGAGGTGTTCAGAATAGACTGGAAATGAGTGGAAATGAAGGTTATTGAGGTTAATAATTGCATAGGAGCAGAAAAACCCACAAATTCTGTGATTTAAGCTGTTTTTATGCTTTTTTAAAAAAAAATACAGATCCAAAACACAAAACCCAGAACCCAAAACACGGAAGGGTGGTTTTGGCAAAACCAATCCAGATCCAAAACACGAAGAAAGATCAAGATCCAAAACCAAGACACAAAACACGAAAAGTGGCCGGTGCACACCCCTAGTTTTTATACATGTGTGCCTCCCCAGCCATTGCCCTCACTGCACATCACTGTTTATCTTCCATATAGATTATCATCCAAGATTCAAACAACCAGCAGCAATTCCGAGCACATTCATACAACCACAAACCTTAGGAAATGTAGGCCTCTTTCTATCTGTAAATTAATTTTTCAAATTTTTTTGAATTCTGTATTGCAAAATTTACATGAGTTTAGCAGTTTTTAAAAACATGTAATTTTTGCAATTCAAAACTGCTGAAATTTGGATTTAAAATCTGAATTCCACACCGCTGGAACATCAGAACTGCTACTTAGATTAATCCGGATCTCCTCAGGAAATTAGAGCCGTTACTCGGATCTGTCCGGATTCATGAAATTCGAGTAGATTCGGATTTCTGGAGAACCGAACCGCATATCTCTAAAACTAATGCTCTCTTGTTACCCGTGTTGCGGTAATTCCACACAAATTATATATAAAACAAATTCTAAGTACAAATAAAACATTGGTACTAGAAGCTATTATTTATTTGTAATATAAAAAACAGAGCTTTTTTATTACATATACTTTGATCTTTACATAAATGAGTATCAAGCACAATCTGGGGGAACACAACACAATAATACTGTCTAGAAATAATAGTGTTGACATCTTTGATTCCTCATTTTTTGCTATGTGCATTCTAATGTTAAGAGTTTGGTCTTTGTAGTGTTATTGGCATTTTTTTATCATATTCATGAAGTGCTGGTCAATTTTCTTCAAAAGGTGCACTTCTCCTACTATACTTGCCACAAACACAGACTAATAAATTCTACTAGTGCACTGTAAAGGAATCATAGCTGCAAGCAACAATAAAAAGCAATGAGCTGGGTGTCGCTAAGTAACTCCAGTTTACACTTCATTTTCTTCTTTTATTGAGGATTCAGAATATGAATTTATTAATGAACATACAGGCATATTTTTGTCGAAGGAGCAAGGCAATTTATTAGGCATTCAGGATGTGTTTGCCTACATTGTACTGTTTCATCATTTTATGGGCAAACATAGCTTGTTAGACTGGGGCCCTCCAGAAAAAAACAGAGACTCACATAGCAACACCTTGACGTAGATGTACAGCTGCTCTCACTGTTGCTGCCTCACCTTTAGCCCCATCTGTCTACTGCTGGCTTTCATTTTCTGCATTCATACATCAATAAGCTTTGCATGCTGACACCTAATTTTTCAGGCTACTTTGGTTTTAGAGCCCATGTTTTGCATATGACTACCCACCCCCTCCTGACATACATTGCCTTTCAGGGAATAAATGGAGATCATGGAAGAAACAAGAAAGGTTCTTTCCTTCTGTATAGTGGTGCAAATGTATTATTTTTTGTCATAAGATGTATATAGCCTGATTGCATCAACTAATGATTGACCATTGAACATAGCTAGGGGTCTATTTACTAGGCCTTGAATGGAGATAAAGTAGACGGAGATAGAGTACCAGCCAACCAGCTCCTAACTGTCATTTTTCCAAAACAGCCTGTAACATGGAAGTTAGAAGCTGATTGGCTGGTACTTTGGGGTCTAGTTACTAAGCAGTGTTAGGAGACAGAGTGAAAAGTGACAAGTCTGTGATAAGTGCCAGCCAATCAGCTCCCAACTGTCATCTTACAGGCTATGTTTGAAAAATGACAGTTGGGAGCTAATTGGCTGGCACCTTACCACAGACATCACTTTTCACTCTGTCTCCTAACACCGCTTAGTAACTAGACCCCTGTATCTCTGTCCACTTTAGCTCTATTCAAGGCTTAGTAAATTGACCACCTAATACCTACAAAGACGGTAACATAAAACTGAGGGCCTGATTCAGAACCGCTCGCTAACGCATATCGTTCACAAGCGGGTTAATGGTGGGCCATTGCGCACGCACGAGCCCCGGAGCGAGTGAGAACTTCATTTGCTCCGGGGCTCGCTACAAGACAGTTTTGTAGGTGGGTAGGGGGGGGTGGCTTGACAAACGGAGGCATTCCCGAAGGAATGCCTGCCATTTGTGGGCAGCCCTACTGACATCACTCATGATGTCAGTAGTGGACTTCCTGCTCTATTAGAGCAGGAAGTCCACTCGTGCTTGCGAGACCTGAGACCCTACCTCAGGGTCTCCTCGAAAGCCCGATGGTTGCGATAATCGTGACCATCGCCAGGCAGCCTGCTAAAGCTGTGGGTGGTTACAGCTTAGTGAGGGGCCTGGAGGCCGGGTTAAAAAAAACCAAAATGCCCTGATTCAGAGCGTGTGCTCGCAAATAGCGAGCGCCTCTGAATCAGGGCCTGAGGACCTCATAAGCGGCCGCTCAGTCTTACCCAGCGATGTTCGCAAAACAGAGCATGCGTAAGTTTCGCAATGCGCCTGCGCAAACTAGCTGTTGCGAACGGAAATTTCTCTCTCCAGGTCGTTAGTTTGAGTGACAGGATGAGGCGTTTGTGGGTGGTAACAGGGGAAGTGGAGATCCGAACGCAGGCGTGCCTGACTATGCAAACGACGTTTTATGGGAGTGCATAATTAACTAAGTAGTGTCATGGCACATGTGACATGGGAGGTTTTTACACTGACTTGATCATAGTGCTTAAGAGAGGGTATCGTCAACCTTAAGCTCTAAAACCTGCTCCGATGGTTCCCGATGGTCTCGATTAATCCTTATATGCCCGGAGATGACATGTATTGCGAACGAGAATGGGGGCATGTTTTTAGTCTTATGGCCGCATCCTCCCCTCGCTCGTCCAGCTAACGATCCCATCTTAACGACGCAACTTGCGAGCGCTTCATTTGCATATCCGGCCCCTTTTACCTTACGACTGAGTGGTCACAACGACCAACTCTGAATGAGGTCCTGAGTCCCAAGGCTGTGTATCAGTGTCTCTTATCCAGAACAATAAAACTAAACTACTGCTAAATATGGTACAGATGTGTCCTCATACACAAATGCATTTTGTGCCATATGGCAGGAGATACCTGGTGCATCTTAGATGCTCTGCCACATCAAGTGAGTCCTGTACTTTAAGTACTTTTTCCTGAATTTTGTGTCCTATTTGCATCGTAGCCTCATATAAATTTGCTTATAGTGTTCTAGGTGTTTAGGATTATTATTTTTGTCACAAAGGAATTGGCATAAAGTCGCAGATTAAGCATAGCATTCCACTACAATGGGACCTCTCTGTTTTTATCTTTTCACCCAGATTATATTGAATTAGTCGCACACAGAAGCCACATGAAATGCCATGGTCAGTCTCCAGGGTACCTTTGCATTGCACTTTTGTCACATTAGTGATGCGAATAAGATGCATTCAGTACTTTCTGAAAGAGTCTCTGGTGGGAATCTTGGCATGTCTAAATTGCAAAGTCTGAGGTACTGTACCCCAAGCTGGTATATTCGGTGCAATTTGAGGATACATGTATGTGAACACATCTGTATTTCGCAGAAGGCCACAGCCATACTGACCACTTTGCACTTCTGGTTACACCCCCTGTGTTGCATGGCCATGTCCCTTTTCCCAAGTACGTACATCTGTGGCATGTACACAGGTATGATGCTGGGGCCTACTTTAAGCTCCAGTCCGTTACTGCCCGGTATGACTCGGCCCTATAAACTACAGCTCACAGATACTATGGGCCATGTTCAGAGATGGACGGTATTAATCAGCCACAGGGAAGCGGCTGACCATTGGTTGCAATGGTTGCTATTTTGGACAGACTGAACTGAGACTCACTCAGACTGGCTGTCAGAATTGGACAACTGGGTTCAGGAAGTCTGTGCCCAATGATGCAGGCCCTGGGCTCAGCATGCCTCCTTGTTTCTACCCCGCAAACACCACAGAATGTCAATTGTGCTGCGGCTAATGGGGGACTGTGAGCGTTATGCAGGACGCATCCTGCACATGTGCAGACCCCTAACAATCAGAGATGTATGCAAACCAGAGATGTTACAGTAAATATGCCATAATTAAATTAAATAAAAGAGGAGTGACAGTAGACAACTGTATGCAGGGGCAGATTGGGAATTTAAAGTGGCCCTGGAAAAAACTGTGAAAGTGGCCCTATATGAGCGCGCGGAAGGTGCACGGCCAAAACAGTGTGCGTGGTCTCAGGTCAAAGAGTGTGGCCTTATGTGAAATGCCATGCCTGCAAGCCACTCTCCCCATTTTATTCATGCTGGGGGCATGCCCACCGCTCCAGGAGCTGATAGCCATGCCCACAGTCCCTCTCTCCAGTGAATAAGCACAGCAAGCATGTGAATGAGTATTTTCTTACCTATATGATTTCTCTGCAATGGGAACCTCTGAAGAAATTGATCCTCGCTGGACAGGCAGTGTTTTGATTCGGTATTTACTATTCACGCAGGTGACCCCATGGTTTGGAAGCCATCTGTTTATGTTGCACTAAAACAAATGTCATCATCATGCAAAAGAGGTTCAACCAGATAGTAACAGAAGTTTTGGGGCAGAACAAAATGTGAGTTTCCCATATCAAACAATTTTATATTAATAAAATATATTTGCTCATTTGGTACTATTTGCATCAGTAATATGATTTCATTATAATTGTTGTCTGATAATTACTCTCCACCTGTAGTTTCCTCTAATAATACTAGCAGTCCTACCATTCTCTATGTGTGTCTCCAGCACCATCTCCTTAGTGTGTCTCCAGGCACCCCCCCTACTTGTCTCTCCAGCACCACCCCCCTGTCTCTCTAGCACCATCCTTCTGTGTCTACCCAATAGCATCATCCTGCTTCACACCAGCGCCATCATCCAGTGTCTCCCCAGCACCATCATAGTACCCTAGCACAGAATAGCCCCCCTCCCCCACAGAGTGTTCATATACTCTTAGCACAGAATAGCCCTCCTCCCCACAAATCATCATCTCCCCTTAGCACAGAATAGCCCCCCTCCCCCACACACAAATCATCCTTCCGTAGCACAGAATAGCCTCCCTCCCCACATATCATCTCCACTTAGCACAGAATAGCCCCCACACACAGACCATCTCCCTTAGCACAAAATACCCCCCTCCCCACAGACATATCATAATCTCCCTCTAGTATAGCAGACCCCCCTCCCGCACAGACAGATCATCTCCCCCACCCCTAGTATAGCAGACCTGCCCTCCCCCACAGACAGATCATCATTTCCCCCCCAGTATAGCAGACTCCCCCTCCCCCACAGACAGATAATTTCCCACGCCCCTAGTATAGCAGACCCCCCTCCCCACAGACATATCATAATCTCCCTCTAGTATAGCAGACCCCCCTCCCGCACAGACAGATCATCTCCCCCAACCATAGCATAGCAGACTCCCCCTCCCCCACAGAAAGATCATCATATACCCCACCCCTAGTATAGCAGACTCCCCCTCCCCCACAAACAGATCATCATCTCTCCCACCCCTAGTATAGCAGACCCCCTTCACCCACAGACAAATCATCTCCCCTTTGCACAAAATGACCCCATCTCACCTCACAAACAGTTCATCTCCCCCTGGACTGCAGCCAGCCCGATTGTCTCCTCTCCACTCTGCCCCCTCCCAAGGCTGTGAAATGAAACTGAACACTTCACAGCCTGGGGAGGGGAGAGTGGAGAGGAGACAATCAGGCTGAGAGACTGCCCGAGCACCCCTCCAGCCCCACCACAACTTACGCCCACCGTGGCCACGCCAACCGCCGCTATCACCCGTGGTCCCGCACCATTCCACTTCTTCACTCCTCTATGGCGCTGCGGCATGTGACGCTGACTGTATGCTGGATGGGGCTTTAATAGGCTACTGGTCTCTCTTCTAGCGAGAGAGGCTCAGGCGTGGCCAAGCAGTCCTGACAGGCAGCCGGGCTGCCTGTGTAAAACACACAGGAACCAACCGGGTGACGTGAATTGGGGATCAGGGCCTCAATTGATAAGCGGTCCCACAACCAATTGGCCCACCTGGATTTTTCCCGAAGAAAATAATGCCTAATCCACCCCTTACTGTATGCATTCCTTTGCTGTACAGGATCATTTGTAAAGAAACAAAAAAAAAAATTTCTTATGCCAATATGCTCTTTTTCCTATTAATAACTTTTGCAGACAATGTGCTCTCAGTGTATTTTACATGCAGAGTTTCATAACATTCAGTAAAACTTAAGTAAATTAAACACACATACATGTAGTTGATACCTGAAAGATTCATAAACTATAAACTTTATTTCCTTACCTTTGTGTGTTATTTAATTTTACTCTCAGTGAGAAATAAGCAATGTAACTTTCATGTACGGGTTATCTAATGAGGATTGGAATAATGGGACCTACCGTACAGTGGAGGCTTACACAACACAGTTGTGATACCATTTTTTACTGTCATGTTTAATTGTGCAAATGTATGCAAGTTATAGATGTGCAAATATATGTTTATAAAAAAACATACTGAAACATACAAGTAGACGCACTATTCAGTAAGTTAGGCACTATTACTGGTGCATGAATTTTTGCAAAAAATACAGTGAGAAGTGTGCGGTCATGAATTGCAGGGACAGAGCTTTCTCACTAGCTTTGTCCCTGATTGAGAATGTTAATACATTCTTCAGATAGTTTCCTAAATTCACAATGCAACCTGCATTAGCGCTGTTTCTAGGGAATTAGCCCGCATGACATGTCCAAAATATGAGAGTCGTTGTTTGGTGATCTTACCTTCTAATGATATTTTTGGTTTGACCCGCTCTAGGACTGCATTGTTTGTATTCATTGCTGTCCATGGTATGCGCAGCATTCGCCTGCAGCACCACAACTCAAAAGCGTTGATTCTCTTGAGATCTGCCTTCTTGAGTGTCTAGGTTTTGCATGCATACATAAAGATCGGAAAAACAATTGCATTGACCAACCGTGCTTTTGTTGCGCTGCTGATATCTTTGCTCTACCATATCTTTGTCATTCCTAGCATAGCATTGCGGCCAAGTGCAATTCGTCACTTTATTTCAGTAGATGATTCTCCACTGCGATCAATCTTAGAACCCAGAAAGAGGAAGTCTTGTACCGATTTGACTTCCTCATTATCGATTGCAATATGGACTGCATCATCACTTGCCATAGTCATTATCTTTGTTTTCTTGATGTTGAGGTACAGTCCCATGCTCTCGCTTTCTTCTTTGACTCTTCTGACCATATATTCTAGGTCTTTTCTACTTTCAGCAAGCAGAGTCATATCATCAGCATATCGTAGATTGTTAATGTTTCTACCTCCGATTTTGACTTCAATTGTAGACTCGTCCAAATTGCATCATCTCATGATCATTTTGGCATGAATATTAAATAAAGCTGGTGAGAGAATACAGCCTTGTCGAACGCCTTTTCCGATCTTGAACCAATCCGTGTTGCCAAAAGCTGTCCTGACTGTGGCTTCTTGACTCATGTAGAGCATTCTCATCGGTTTCTCCAGGTGCTCCGGAATGCCCATCTGCCGTAAACATTTCCATAGCTTGTCGTGATCAATTCAATCGAATGCTTTGCTGTAGTCAATGAAACAAATGTACACGTCCTTTTGATACTATCATGTCTTTTCCATAATCCATCGCAGGTTTTCGATTTGATCTCTGGTCCCCCAACCCCTGTAAAATCCAGCCTGCATGTCTGGGAGCTCCTTCTCTACAAAGTAGGCCATGCATCTTTGAATAATCTTCAGAAATATTTTGCTTGCATGTGATATGAGTGCAATAGTCCGATAGTTGCCACATTCCTGTGCATCACGCTTTTTTGGAAGCATGACAAATACTAATCTAGTCCAATCTTTGGGCCATGAGTTAATTCTCCATATCTGCTGACAAAGTGCTGTTAGTGTTGAGACAGGTACCCACTTGAGTAATTCGGCTTGTAAACCATCAACGCCTGGGGCTTTCCTGTTTGGTAGTTGTTTTAAAGCCCAGGCAACCTCCTCCTCTAGAACATCTGGTTCATACTCGCTTGGATTTTCCTGGCCAATGGGCTGATTTGGTCCATTGTGTATTCCTTCCACCTGTGCTTGATTTGGTCTTCATTCAGTAGGATTTTACCAATCCGGTCTTTGATGGTCGCTGCTTTGCATGACGTAAATGGTGCACGTGCCTGCTTCACAAAGGTGAACAGTTCACGAATGTGGCCTTGCTTGTTTGAGTCTTCCAATTTTGTGCACTGTTCATTCTAGTAACGTTCCTTATCTCGCTTCTCTCTGAAATTCCGCATTTAGCAATTTGAATTCGATACTATTGCCAGAGGCCTTGACTATTCATCTCTTTCTTGAAATTTCAATCAATGCATCTGATAACCATTGAGATTTCATTGCTGGTTCTTTGTACCTAACAAATTTTTTCGATTTATCCATTATGATTGCTTTCAT